>CM070915.1:78307798-79507798 GCA_036417435.1 Inia geoffrensis | reverse complement strand
TTTGCATTTTCTTAGTACCCACCGATGTTGAGCATCTTCTATGCACATATTTCCCATTCAAATATTTTCTTTTGTGAATTGTCTTTTCAAACATTTTGTCCAATATTTTACTTGGCTGCTTGCTAAAGTTTGAGTGGGCTTTTTTTTTTTTTTTTTTTACGTTTTGATAACAAGCCTTCTAACATATATGTGAGTTGTAAGTATATTCTTTCCATGTGTGCTTGTCTTTCATTCTTTTAAAAGTATCTTTGAAACAACAGGAAATTTAAAATTCTAATTAAGTCCAATTCATCAATTATTTCCTTTAATGCATTGTGCTTTTGGTATTAAATAAAGAAAATATTTGATTAACTCAAGCTTGCTAAGATTTTCTGTTTTCTTCAAGTATTTTACCTCTTTAGATTTTGCCTTTAGATCTATAAGCCATGTTGAGTTTTTTTTTTTTTTTTTTAATATTTATTTATTTTTATTTTTGGCTGCATTGGGTCTTAGTTGCAGCATGTGGGCTCCAGAGTGTGTGGGCTCTGTAGTTGTGGCACACAGCCTCTCTAGTTGTGGCTCGCCTGCTCAGTAGTTGTGGCTCTTGGTCTTAGTTGCCCCACGGCATGTGGGATCTTAGCTCTCTGACCAATGATCAAACCCACGTCCCCTGCATTGGAAGGTGGATTCTTAACCACTGGACCACCAGGGAGGTCCCTGAGTTAATTTTTTAACTGGTGTTAAGAATACATTTTTTTGCATACGGATATCCAACTATTTCAATACTATTTGTTGAAGATGATATAATTTCTCCAACTAATTGACTTTGCACCTTTGCTGAAAATAAATAGACTATGTTTATATAGCATGTTTCCATATTCATATTCTTTTCATATAGAATCATGCTAATATTGCAATAAAATAATTAAGAAGAGCAGAAATCAATAAAATAAAACTCAGGAACTGAATTGAGAAAATGAAAAGGTTGTTATTTGAAAATATTGATCAAATTAATAAACACCTAGCAGGAATAATGCAAACACAAAGAGGTAAAACACAAATATTCCCAAAATCAAGAATGAAACAGGGATATCCCCCAAATTACTGGAGAAACTAGAAGAATAATAAGGAAATATTAGAATAGTTATGTATTAATACCTTTGATCATTTAAATAAAACTGACAAATGGCTTTAAAAATGGGAAATCTTAATAGCCCGTTATCTAGTAAATAAAATGAATTTTTAATTTAAAAGCTTCCCACAAAAATGTCTAGGTCCAGACATACTGAATGCAATCAAACGTTTTCAGAAAAATAAATAACAATTTTATACAAACCCTGTCAGAATGGATGAGTTGGTGAGACTGTGCTCTCCAGGCCCCTGTGTGCAGGCAGGGCAGTGGACTCGGGGTCCCAGTACCACACCAGGGGGTCCACTGATGATGTGCACAACTCTGGTCCCATGGGCTCTTCCAACCAGTCACCCTGCAGCTGAGCTGGCTGGTTGCTGTGGGATACTTGTTGCTAGGAGACTCGGGGATGCCTGAGAACTCACATGGTGCGGGTGCCTCTGTCCCTTTTCCCTCTGTTCTGAGTGCTCTCCTGGTCTCTTGCAGTTCCTTCATCGTTTTCTCTGACATTTCCCCTCATAAACCGTGCGTTTAATCCTTTCTACTTCTTGCCTCGAAGAAACTAAAGCCTTTGGAGAAAATGGATGGCGCTAGGAGTGGTCTGAGAAAACAAGAGGTTTTCAGTCCATTTGCCCCATCGAAGGAGACAGAGCTGCTCGCACAGCCCGGGGCAGGAAGGAGTGTGTGAGGACACCTCCCGGTCATCTCTCGGCCCATTTTAACTGGAAGCTGACATCCGCACCTAACTTGGACCCACATCAAGTTGGTCAAGGGATCTGCTTCTGAGACCTCCCCAGATGGTCGATGAAGAGTCGACGAGACTTGGAATGAAAGCAGACGAGGAGAGGATGACAGCCAATGGCAGCCCCAGCACCCGTTGCAGTGACTGGACATAATGGGACCCATCACCTCCACCTGCTGGTTCCCTCTGAAAGAGGTGCACAGCAGCCATGTAGATGCTGCCTGCGTTAGTGATGCTGCCCGCCACGATGCTGCTGCCTTTCTGTCTATATATTAGCGAGAAACTAGCAGAAATAGAAAAATTTAAATAACGCTATTTACAATAGCCTCAAAAAATATTCAATATTCCGACTAAACTTGGCAAAAATGCCAGACCTGTCGATTGACAAATTAAAACAAAATGCTAAGAGACAGTAAAGGAGACTCAAACGAATGGGAGATTCCCTTTGCACACAGACGAAGAGATCCCACACTGTTAAGATGTCAGTTCTCCCCAAAATGATATATATTCAATGCTACCCCAGTCAAAATGCCAGGCATGTTTTGTGGAAGCTGATTCTAAAACTTACATGGAAACACAGAGGATCTAGAATAGCCATAACAACTTTGCATAAAAAAGAAAAAAAATTGGAGAAATTACACTAATTGGAGGATTTCAAGGGTTAATGCAAATCTACAATAATTAAGACAGTGTGGTATAGAATGAAGATAGACTAATAATTCAACAAAACACAATAGAGAGTCCAAAAATAAACACACACGTGTTCAACTAATTTTCAGAAAGGCTGTGAAGACAGTTCCAGTTCTAGGACATGCCCTACAAATGTGTCAGAATCATCATCTATCCCTGTGCAAACACTATGAACTTTAATTCATATACGGCATCACACTTAAAAATTAACTCAAATAAATCATAGCCTAAATGTGAAACCTATGAGAAAACACAGAAGACAATCTTTGTGAATTTGAGTTGAACAAAGGTTTCTTAGTTTTGGTATTGAAACGCAATCCATATGAGAAAAATATGATAAATTAAACTCAAAGTTAAAAACTTCTGCTGTTCAAAATGCACTATTAAGAGAAACTAAAGACAAGCCATGGACAGATAAAATGTTTTCAAATTACGTACCTGTTACAGAAATTGTATTCAGAATCGATAAAGATCTTTCAAAACTCAGTACTAAGAAAACAAACAACCCGGTTTCTGAAAAAGGGGCAGAAGCTTTGAGAAGGAACCTGATAAAGATATCTGAATGGTAAATATGCACATGAGGAGATGTTCAATATTATTAGCCATTAGGGAAATATGAAGTAAAACGGCACTGAGACATCACCACACGCCATCTAGAATGGGTTAAAATTACCATGACTGCCCAAACCAGGTCAGAGGAGGATGACGGGGTGCAACTGAAATTCTCATACACTCTTGTTGGGAAATGAGAACACAGTCGTTTTGGAAGACAGTTTAGCAATTTCATAAAAGGCTGAACATACACCTGTCGTAGTGGGTTGGATGGCAGCCCCCCAAAACGTATGCCCCCATCCTAATCCCAGGAACTGGTGAATATGACAAGGCAAAATCCTCAGGACCTTGAGGAACGGAGCACGTCCTGGGTAACCCAGGAGGGTCGCGGCTGATGTCAGCATCCTTAGGAGGCGGAAGCGGGGAGGAGGAAGCAGTGGGACCGTGGAGGCAGAGACTGGGGGTGTGGACGCAGGGCACAGGATGCTGAGGGACCAAAGGAGTAGGAGAGGCCAGGAGGGTCCTCCCCAGAGCCTCTGAGATGCCCCGACTTTGCCTGAGAACTCTGAGAAAATACATTTATGTTGTTTTAAGGCACTGGCTCTCTTGGGGTTTGTTACAGCTGCCCTAGGAAGTAATCCACCTACCATGGGAGCCAGCCCCCCACTCCTATGTATTTTCCCAAGAGAAATGGAAGTCCAGAGCCACAAAACGTCTTGTATGTGAATGTTCAGATCAGCTTTATTGAAAGTCATCACGACAATGAGAATTTTAGGGGTGATGAGTGTGTTCATCATCGTGATGGTGATGATGAATTCATGGTGTTTACTTATGTCAAAATTTAAGAAATTGTCCAGTTTATCACATGTCAAAATATAAGAGTAAAGCTGTTTGCAGATATTTTAAAAAATCTCAAAATACAACATCTTAGTTTTGTGAATAAATTACAGATAAAAGCAGGGAGAATAGTAATGGGGTATGTGTCCTGGATGTAATAATAATACATAGTATAAAATTGTGTGTTTTGTTAACAGATTAGTACATTAAGTTCTTTGGAAATATATGTCCCAGTTTTGGGTGCAGGAACCTTTGATCTCCTCCCACTGTCATTAAACTTTTATGCTTGCCTAGTTTATCTCTACTTTAATTTCTATTGCAGGAAATAAAGAAGGAAGAGACCATTGAGTTTTAGTTAGAACGAATACAGGGACACTAATAAAGAAATGCAAAATGCTTCAGAAATGTTTCTGTTGTTGTTAGTATCCTGCTCATCCGCTGAATGATGGTTGTAAAGAGTATCTACAATGGAAAAGCAAATGTATTTCAGTTTGATATTATACTTTTTCAAACAACTAAACATCCTGATATTAATCAGTATGTAACTGAATACAATATTCGTAAACATATAAAACTAATCTATCTCATAGTGTATGAAACAAAAGACAAAATTAAACAAGAAAACAACTTTTGTATGAATAACCTTCAAGAATTATCCATGCTTAAAGAACATGTGGTACATATATACAATGGAATATTACTCAGCCACAAAAAGAAATGAAGTTGAGTTATTTGTAGTGAGGTGGATGGACCTAGAGTCTGTCATACAGAGTGTAGTAAGTCAGAAAGAGAAAAACAAATACCGTATGCTAACACATATATATGGAATTTAAAAAAAAAAAAGAAAAAAATGGTTCTGAAGAACTTAGTGCTGGGACAGGAATAAAGATGCAGACGTGGAGAATGGATTTGAGGACACGGGGAAGGGGGAGGGTAAGCTGGGACGAAGTGAGAGAGTGGCATGGACATATATACACTACCAAATGTAAAATAGGTAGCTAGTGGGAAGCAGTCGTATAGCACAGGGAGATCAGCTCGGTGCTTTGTGAGCGCCTGGAGGGGTGGGATAGGGAGGGTGGGAGGGAGGGAGACGCAAGAGGGAAGAGCTATGGGAGCGTATGTATATGTATAACTGATTCACTTTGTTATAAAGCAGAAACTAGCACACCATTGTATAGCAATTATACCCCAATAAAGATGTTAAAAAAAAAAAAAGAATTATCCATGCTTAAGTAAAGTGGTGTATATATATGATTACACAAACTCTTGTTTACTTTCCTATTCTTGTAAACTCATCTTACTAATACTGCCTACGATTGGGATTAGAAAGATGTTTGGAAAAGATTTAGAGGTTAATATTTGCAAATCTCCTTAATGGCATAAAATGTCATATAAATGCTAATTTCCTTGGGTATTTACTAATTCTAAAGCAAATCTCAAGAACTCCTTGCATTTTAAAAAAGCTTCTTAACTCAGAAATTCAGTGCACATTTTCAACATTAATGGAATCTGAAAGTGTACCTAAGGGTAGGAAATGAATGTATTAAACCAGCTCTCGCAACGCCTGGAGCACACTCTGTGTCGGCCAACAAGGCAGCTTTGGAAATTATTAATTCCTATAAGTTATAAATGTATCATTCACTATGTTGGTAAAGGTACGTACTTATTTATGCTCTAGAAAATCAAAATGATTAATGCACCATCTAAGACTGCAGAACTAGACTTTTCATGATCTTGATTTATTATTTTATTCTGTGATATAGTTTATTTTAGTGGTTAGGCAGAAATTTAGACTTCATTGATTCAAGCCATTCCATTGGTGTTATTTTTATAAAGTTACTTGCTTTTGGTGATGTTTAGCTGTTTAATTCATTACTAAAAAAGTAAGTGGATATATTTTGTGCGTGTGTATGTATTACATTGTGTGTGTTATGTAATGTCCACGAGGCACAATGTGCTGAAAATAAGCCTTTTCCTATTCCCTGTTCCCTAATCGTTGCTTCTTTTCTCCTCTGATTCCCCGCACAAATGGTCATTTGCTGCACACTTCGTTCTCCACTTTGGTTGCGTGCCTGTCAATGTATCTTGTGTATCTTTCCTTATTACCATATACAGAACAGCCTCATTCTTTTTAAGCGGCATTGTATGGATTGTAACATAATTTATTTAATTAGTTCCTGATTGATGGGCATTAATGCTTCACACGATTTACCAGGTACCGCAGCGCAGCCAAGAATATCCTGTGTGTAGGTGCTTTTTCTGCATGCTTCAGCGTTTCTGGGCTATAAATACCTAGGAGTTCTGGTAGCTTGTCTGTCTTGGGTTTTGATGGCTCTGACCACCCCCCAAGAAACTAGAGAGGAAAAGGCAGTGAACTGAGAAGCATGTAGAAAACTGGAGGTGTCTCTTTGGCCTGAAAGAGAAGGCAGCCCACTGCTGCGGGCGGAGCATCAGATGGGAGCAGCCTGGGAGGCCTGACCCCTCGTCCCTGGCAGGGCCTGGGGACAAGCACTGCCCTTCCCCACACCTGCTGGAAGCCTGGGCCTGGGTCTGTGTTCAACCACTGTCCCCATGATGTTTTGAAAGCATAACTACTGTGCAGACGGAGAGACCTATGGCTGCCAAGTACAGTTACTGTCACGGAGGTACCTCTGCTCTACACATGCCTCAGTTTTAAGTCTGACACTTCTTCGTATCACGATGAATTGCGCCTCAAGACCCTTTCCTGCCAGCAAAATGAGGACGTGTTCCGGTAACACTGAACCTCACAGTGGAAAGGGTCAGGGTCCCACCTCTTTTTTCCCCAAAACGTTCCTACAACCACCTTCCTGTATGCTCTGTCCACCATCCCTGCTCTGGCCAGGGGTGAAGACCTGTGCCATCCAACCCAACTCAAATCCGCGAAATTAAAGGTGAGCACGCAAGTGTGACTCTTCTTCAAGCTTTGTGCAGTGGCAGGATGTAGCCAGCGAGGTTTATCCGAGGTGCGATTACTGCTAATTGAAAAGACAGGAATTAAGGAAGAAACAAAAAGAGACAGACAGAGAGAGAGAGGAGGGAGCAAAGGGGGAGGTGAAGGAGGTGGGGGGGGGAGGGACAATCCCAAGGTGATTTCCTCCTCTACAGATTCAGAGAAACGTAGGACACCTTTGGTAAAATCTCTATCAGTCGTGTCTAGCACTGTAGGAAGTTTGTACAGAAGTTTCATGCCGGTTCTTAAAATGTACTTCTTCTTGTTCTCTTTGGTCTACTTTTATATCCTGTAATTTGAGTATTCACTTAATTACATATAAATTAGATGTTTTCATAGTCAATTCAAAGTCCACCATACAAAGAACATAACCCAGACTGAGAAGGTCACAGAGGGCTTCTCTTGGCACAGATAAAAATGGACCCAGTCATGCATTTGACAGAGAGAGGCATCACCGATAAAGGTCTTTGCTCCAAAGATCATGGGACAAAGAAATTCAGCTGGAGCGGTGGGGAGGGAACGTTTCCTACCCCAGAGACGACAGCTGCCCAGAGAGGAGAAAGGCAGCTGATGGCCACGTTGCTGGGAAGATTCAGCAACCCCACAAGTGAGCGCGTCTCGTCCGAAATGGGTGAGACTTGGAACCAAAGAAGCACGCACATTTGTTTAGATCTTTCTGACAGGTTTTCGCTTATCAGCTCTTCAGGGTGGCATTGACTGGTTTTGCAGTGTCCCAGCCAAGCCCGGCTCTTCAGTGTCGTGTGTGCTTGTTCCCAGTCAACTGGTTGTACTGGATTCCTCTCCATTGGCTAGTTTTTGTGCAGCTGTTGTACGCCTCAAGGGGTGGCTTGAATACCTATCCATTTTTTATGGTTTTCCCCACAAATACTAGAGTTCTTTCTAAAACTGAGATACAACAAATGACCTTTGGCTGTTTTGTTTTGTTTTGTTTTGTTTGGTGAAAAGGATAAATACTGAGGATTATGGTGCCCTTGACATTGACATAGAGATTGTTTTTAATGAGAGAAGCATCCTGCCTCAGTTATTACTCCTGGCATCTCAGCAAATGAGTTAAACTGAAATCTTCATTTGAAATGAAGGTGAGAAATATGAATTGTACAGATTAGCAATTAGTGCAAACGCAGGCAGCAAATTGGTGAAACAGCTGAAATTCAAACCAGGCTCCGAATAAAACCACTTTGAATTTCCCAATAAGTTACATAAGCTGCACAAAGAAAGAACACATAGATATTCTTTATGTAGACAGATAGATGGATGGATGATAGGTAGTTTGAGAGATAGATAACAGATGTTAGAAACAGACAGATGAGAGATAGATACATAGATAGATAACATATAGATAGATAGATAGATAGATAGATAGAAGATATATACACAGAGACAAAGAGACAGAGAGAGAGGGAGAGAGAAAGAGAGAAAGATACTATAACAAATTCATCTGTGGTAGTCCTCGTTACTAACCTGAATTAGAAAAGTGGATCTCAGGTTGTTTGCCCTGTGGTTTAGCTCTAAGGAGAATTACATTTCTACTAAACAGTGATGTGCATGAGTTCCTCAATGCCAGCATCTGCAATTATTTTTCTCTTTTTTGTTTTAACCCTATATTTTCAAATATTCCATGAGAACTAAAAAATCAACTATAAGTCATTCAGGATTTCCTTTGTGGCATATTAAACCCACAAAGACAGTACAATCATTTTAAGTTTCCTAATAACTATATTCAAAAGTGTTAATTTTGTTCTAAGTTACATTTTAACTTGTAGAATTTTCATTATTATTCCATGGTTATATTTCAAATATTCTTCTTGATTCTGTTAACTCAAGGTGACTTCATAAAATGTTATTGAGGTTCAAACCTCTTGAATTTGTTCAGTTTTACTTTGTTGTTAATGTTTAATTTTATCGCATCTTTCCACCACTTCCTTGGCTACATTCACTGTTTCCCCATCCACCACCTTCGACAACCAAAAATTAATTTTCCGTTCCTGAGTTCAGTTTTTTTAGATTTCACATATAAGCATTATGGCCCTGAACACTGATTCTTTGGAATCTGTTGAGAGTCCCTATGTTCTATGACAGACATAGAGGTATTCTTGCAAATATTCCATTCTGCTCAAAAAGAATACGTGTTCTCCAAAATCTAATAGCTTGAATATAATATTCGTATTCCTTAATCTCCCATAGCTCTAATGGTTGTTTGCCCAACCGATGTCTTTCTTGTAAGGGTGAGTTAACATCACCATGAATTTATTATTTGCTTCTTTCTTCCTGTATTTCTTTTTGATGGTGTTTGATATATTTTTAGGCTGTAGTTTTAGGTGGATATGTGTTTAAGACAGGCCACCTGTGACTTAGTATACACACACACACACACACACACACATCTCTAACTTGTTTCTCGTGACGAGGATCATTATCAAAAACATTTTATTGTTTTAAAGATTTCAGTTATATAGTGGGTCTAGGAGGAAGCTGGTTCCATAAACGCAGAAGCTGTTTTCTCATATGTACCATGTTGAATAACTCAGTCTCTCTTAACGACAAATACTTTAAAGCCAGGCTCCATTTTTGCAACTATAGCCATAAGTAGGATTTCAGCTCTTCCGTAGTTCTTGACTGTTAAAATTTTCACTTCCAGGTACTTAAAGATGTGAGATGGCTGACGTTTTCTTGTAACAAGGTTTTGATTTATCAAAAGATTTACCAAATGTTTTTCTACCAATGTAAGTAACTAAACCAATAAAACTCCTGTTTTCACAAAAGTCTGATTTCCAGGAAGAAGAAATAAAATGAGTACTGTGAAATTAGATTCAATAAACGTTGTTCTACAATAAAGTCTTTTTACTGAGGCTTGTGTGAGGCCTCCAGACACTTGTCAAACCGGCCGCCCTAAGTATCGCCAGCATGACCTGCAGATGAGACAAAGCTGAGGTTATCATTATATTTCCTGCCTTAAAGGAGAACACACCTTCCCACAGAGTGTGGTGAAAGCCTCCGAGAGGGAACGTTAAGTGCAGAATTCATTGAGCATTGAAAGTCTCATATAGAGCCCACCCTTCACCAGGGGTCACTTGATTAGGGTTGGGTAAGGATCATGATACTACAGTCCAGGATTGGTGAAAACAGGAAAGCCAGGTCTCTGAGATGAGAGATTCAAAGTCTTAAAAGGAGCAAATCGCTTACTGATGCTTCCCTTGAAGCATTTTATGGGTCTTGCCTCAAGTTCCTGGAATGAACCGTCAAACCATTTGCTAGAGTTACAGTTTCTGGGAAGAAAGTGCCGTTGAGGACAGTCTAACAGCAAAGTCAGTCACACCAATGCAAAGTAAGTTGTGTGCAGGCTGAGTGTACGAGGGGATGGTTTACATCTCCAAGTTTGCTCCCTTACTACCCTCTATATTCATGTCTTTTCATGACAATCTACCTTGAATTCATTTCAGACAATATTAAACCCATTCATCCTCCACTTTGGTTCTTTCGTGACACAGGAGATCTTAAATTCAATCAGCAAGCTCCCCTTTGAACTTATGCCAAGAGACCCATGACTTCTATGTGCATGGTCAGCAGAGCCACACACGGAAGTACCCCTAGACTAAGACACGTGTCAGGGCGTCGTCTTTTTTTTTTGTCTTCTTGGTACAGATCCCCTCCTGCACACCTGGGGCTCTCGTACACCTGTCCCTTTATTACCGAGTCCAAGCTTGCTCTGCTCGCTGCACGACAGGCCAATAAATCAGAGACGAGGTGTTGAGGCAAGGAACACGACCTTATTCGGAAATCCAGCAGACCGAGAAGATGGCAGACTAAAGTCTCAAAATACCATCTCCTCGGGGTTTGGATGACAATTTCTTCGACAGCACAGAGAGGGGGAGGAGATGAGGATGTAAAGTAAAAAGGCCGTAAGTTTTGCAACTATCCCCTGGAATGGCCAGCCTCGGGGAGGGGATACGTTAGTTTCTTCTTTCTTGCAGCCATCCGCAGGTGGAACAGGGTCCCGATGTTTGCCTGAACAAAGGCACTTTGGTTTAACATTCAGGCAGCGGGGCCAGGGCTCCCCGAGGCAGGCCATTCTGTAGAGACAGTATCCTTTCAGCGAACCAAAGCAGCGGAGAGTGAAGCTTAAAGTAAAAGAAACAGATCCAACATGGAGTCAGCACTGGCTCTTCCCTGTTGCCCCTTCCCTTGCCCCTGACACTCTGACCTCACGCGGGTTCCCCATGGGACTTCCTCTCCTCACTCGGAGCCCGCGTCCCAGGACCCACCAGTGGTCACTCTGCTCTCCCCTGAACTTCCCACATTTATGCCTCGATTTGCTCCTTTGATCTCCAGTGTTTCATTGTCCTCCGTGTGTTCTCTTCCATTATAATCCAGATACACCCACCATATCAATATAAAATCCAGGATAATTATCATCTGTTTTTCCACCCTAGTTCTCTGGATCCTGAGGCTTATCTCACACTTTGAACAAGTGCTGATTTAAGAAAGACGTTATCAGCAGATCAGATAAAGTTTTTAGGGGGGGAGACTAGTGTGTTTAGAGTTTTTGTGTTTTTAGTGCTGTTGAAATGAAACGTTTGGCTTAATAAAATTTTCAGCTTTTCAACTAGTCACACTATTCGGTCAATAAATATCAGATGTAAGTGTGATCATTTCCATATTCAGCTTTTACACTTTCTACTTAATAAAATCCCCAAACGCATTGCTGGGGTTTTTAAATCCATCATTCTGAATTGCTCAGAAAGTAATGTAGGACTTCCCTGATGGCACAGTGGTTAAGAATCCACCTGCCAATGCAGGGGACACGGGTTCAAGCCCTGGCCCGGGAAGATCTCACATGCCGTGGGGCAACGAAGCCCGTGCGCCACAGCTACTGAGCCTGCACTCTAGAGCCTGTGAGCCACAGCTACTGAGCCCATGAGCCACTACTACTGAAGCCCACACACCTAGAACCCATGCTCTGCAACGAGAGAGGCCACCACAATAAGAGGCCCACGCACCACAACAAAGAGTGGCCCCCACTCGCTACAACTAGAGAAAGCCCGCACGCAACAACGACGACCCAAAGCAGCCAAAAATAAATAAATACAATAAAAATTTTAAAAAAGAAATTAATGTAAATATTTTATTTTTATAGAGAAGACAGGAAAAATCGTTCCTCATCCTCTGCATCAAGAAGGTGTTGATTCATAAAAGAGTTCAGGTTTATGGGAGCTGGGTGCCACTTAGCTCCTCGGAGCCCCGTGGCAGCCAAGTGGAGAAGGTCAAGGCCGTGATGACCTCTTCCTGTGACAACTCCACACACAAGTACAGCCTGGCACCTGAGTCACCAAGTGATTCGTCCAAATTCCCACAATAAATATTTCCCAAATGAGGACTGCATAATAAATATTTGTTTAACAAATTAAACGCTGTACAGGGTCAGGACCGTATATTCTTCTCATTGGGAAACTGTTCTCCAAATTCAAGACTTTCCCTTCACAGGCAAAAAAACCCAAAGGAGGAATATAATCTATTTTTCAGGATTTAGATTACTTTGAGAGGCTTAGAAGATGTTTGGAAAAGAATATTTTCCCCTCAATTTGATATGGCTCGGTTTCTTCAAACATACTCAAGTGTCTACACGTAATTTCTCTTTGTTAGATGAATGGCTCCATTAACATCCTAAATATTAGGCAAACGTCTTCAATTCTGCAAAACTGTAAAATGAATAAAACAATTAAGCTCTTTAATCCGCTGCCAAGCCAGAATGTAACATAAGATTTTTTTTTAATTCCACCATTGTTTACTGTCGTGCATCTATGTATCTTCACGTCTGATTGCTATTGCCTCATTCAGAATGCATTACTCACTTTATGTCCGGACATAATCAGCCTGGCATTTTCCCCGGATGTGCTGGGTCACATTAAAAAACAATGATAGCAACTCTGTGATAAATATTTGATATTCCAGGATCATAGCATTGATCTAAAAAGCTGTTATAAAAATAAACTTATGCCTCCAAAAGTATATCGCTTACAGTTTCAAAGGAGTAGTCATTTTACCCCGTCCATTTATTATTTATAATAGCTGTGTGCACACCACTCTGATAATTACAACTAGAAGGTAAGTGCAACCGTTAAGGACTCAAGATGCTTAAAAGTATCTCTGCAGAAGTTAAACCACTCGAGTGTTTTTTCCCTGAAAGCTTGTAGATATATCTTTAGAGTAAGATTGATTATGTGTAGCTAAAATTGTGGATTATGATAAAGAAATGGCATCACCTGTCAACATCACCATGCAGAGGTGGTATTAAGAGTGCCAGCCGTGGAAGACAAGCCGTGTGTCTCCAGAGGATGACCTGGCATCACCTGTGGTTCCACAGAGGAAAGGTCTGGTGGGCATCGGAGGATGAGGAAGCTGTCACCAGGCGGGGAACTCGCCCGGCCGCCTGCACCGCCCTCCTGCCAGGGCACCTGCTGGTCCTGACACAGAAAACCCACCTGTGCAGGAAATAGACACCCAGGAACATACTAGTGGAGTCTGACACTTTGGGGCCTGGTGAACGTGAAACTTGTGGTCCAAAGGGGAAAAAAGCTGGTTTTCAGTTCACCAGAATTATCACACATTTCTTCCCAGGGATCTGCCCCCGGGTCACCCGTGGACAGGGTTGTCAGGGAGGGAGGGGGAAGGACACAGGCAGAGAAGGCGCCGGGCCTGGGCTGCGTCTGATGGAAGCAGTGCCTGGGGTCAAGGCGTTATTTCTGCTTGTCCCCTCCTCGCTGCCCTCCGTTCAACTAATCTGTTTCCTGAGCATCTGCTGGGTATCAAAGTCGCGACTCAGCCACCAAAGGAAAGGGACCTAGGAGGCTCTCAAGCAGGTTTATGCCTCCACCCTAATTTTATGTCTAATAACGTTATGTTCTACTCACAGAGCAAATGTCTTATTGATTCTCTTGAGCAATTTTCGGCGTTGAGCTTCCTTCACCCGTTTCTACGGATGAGTCTGAACATAAAGTCGTTATGACTCAGGCCGCGTGGGACTGGCTGGGACACATGCTCAGACGTGATCCATGGGAAGTAAGGTCACATCTCAGTCAGACAGAGAGAGAAATATCACATGATTTCACTTATACGTGGGATCTAAAAAATGACGCAGTTGAACTTATTTACAAAACAGAAACAGACTCACAGACACAGAAAACAAATTTATGGTCACCAAAGGGTAAAAGGGATGAGAGAGGGCTAAATTAGGAAGTTAGGATGAACATACACACCCTACTGTACGTAAAATAGAAAGACAACAAGGACCTACTGTACAGCACAGGGAACTCTGCTCAATATTAGGTAACAACCCACAAAGGAAAAGAATTTGAAAAAGAACAGATACATCTATATGTATAACTGAATCACTTTGCTGTACACCTGAAACACAACATTGTAAATCAACTCTACTCCAATATAAAATAAATTTTTTTTTAATTAAAAAAAATAAAATGATCTCTTCTTCCCTGAGTCCCTCTGAAATGGTCATAACAAAGTTCCAGGTACGAGGCATGTTGCTGTCAGTAGTTTTAATACATTTGGAGAGTGCAAATTCTGTTCTGAGCGGTTCCCGAGGCTGTGTTTGGGTGTCTCCTCTGAGATCTCAGGACTGCCTCTCTTCCTGTAGGATGTGCTGCTCTTTCTGTATCACAAAGTAAAGTTCCTGGGCGGCCAGGGCCACCCAGCGCTGTGTGACTCACGACCCTCCCGTCCCATCTCACTTCTCTCAGGCCACTGCGGCCCCTTTTCCCTTCGCACCTAATTTTCTTTCTTCCAGGGAAACGTTTCTCTAACCTCGTTGTATGTGTGTCCTCATTTTTACTCTTAGCTCAGAGGCGTCTAGAGAATGTCTCCAACGACGCCCAGGCTGCAGCCCATTTAAGATGACTCACTAATACTTAGCATCAACCTGTTTACTTGACTGTGCTTGCCTCTCCCATGAGGATACAAGCACCATCAGTGCAGAAGTATATTTGTCTTATAATCCCTGCAAGACTGTCGCTTTATTTAACTGGGTGCTGGGCTTTGATCAGACTTGACAGACTTATTTCTTTCAGTCTGGAATCCAGGACAGGGCCCGTCCCATTCTTCGCACTCTCTTTAGTCTTATCCGTTGCTTTATGAAATCTGTCCGATCCTTACTGGAGTTCATTTCTCTTTTGCAGTGTGCTTTTAGAAATGGCCAATGTTTGCCACACATACAAGGACTCTCACCCTTTTCAGCCACATTTCCAGGCTTTTATAGGAGGAATATCGTCACAGCAGGTGGGCGGCCTTGCTCTGGTTATTTCGGCAACGGATTACCCGGGGTCTCCACGCTGCGTAGACACACCTGCTGCTTCCAGTCTGTGGTAGCTGCCCCTTTTCTACCCTCTGAGCCCTCCCTAAGCCAGTGCTGTATATTTGCACTTACATAGCAATGAATCTGTCATCTTTTCATGTGATATATTCTTGTCATTGACCAGGGATGAGTTTGAAGACATACCCAAAGAAGGAATGTTTATTCTTTAGGGAATTGTCATTGCCTTATATAAATGTTCCTTTATTTTGAACAGAGATAATGAAATTAATGGAAAGACACTATATTTATTTATATTTTTAATACCAAAACGATATATTTAAATCGTATTTTAAAAGATATACAGTAAAATACCTTTTTGGCTAATTGAAGAATGCAAAATAAGGTCCAAAGGACCAAACAAATAAATACCAATCAATTATGCCTACATTTACCTCAACTCTTTTTTTTTTTTTTTTTTTTTTTTTTTTTTTTTTTTTTTTTGCGTTACGTGGGCCCCTCACTGTTGTGGCCTCTCCCGTTGCGGAGCACAGGCTCCGGATGCGCAGGCTCAGTGGCCATGGCTCACGGACCCAGCCGCTCCGCGGCATGTGGGATCTTCCCGGACCGGGGCACGAACCCGTGTCCCCTGCATCGGCAGGCGGGCTCTCAACCACTGCGCCACCAGGGAAGCCCTCAACTCTTTTATTCTACTTATTTTGCCCCAGAAAAAGGCATGTGTGTGTGTGTGTGTGTGTGTGTGACCTGTTTTGCTTCACTATACGTCTAATGCTCTAGCATATTAATGCACCACGTTTTACTTACCCATCTGCATAGTGGGTAAGTACTTTACTAGTTGATCACTTACTTTTTTACTTTTTTGTTCTTATTGCTCCAACAAACAGCCTCTGGGTTCCTGGGCACCCTCATCCTTCCCCAGGGTGGTTCTAAGGTAGATACTAGGATGATAGCTGTCGAGTTTTAGGATATGTCCAGTCTCAGCTTTTACTGCCTCTTTCCAAATCGTCCTTCCAAGTGATATTCCAATTTACACCACAGGCAAAAATACCCATTTTTTTTCCCTTTACTCTATCACCAACAAGTATTATTCTTAAGGGGTTCATTTATGTCAACAAGAGAAAATGTTTGGCTCATTACAATCTTAGTGTCTAATATTCTGTGTATAATGAAATTGAGCACCTCTTTACTGTCGTATCTGCCGTTTGAGAGCCGTCCTCTGTGAACTGCCTCTTCACAGCACTCGTCCAGTCTCAGTTTCTTATGTCATTGCTTCTAACTAACTTGAAATGCTATAAGACAGACTTATGGTTATTTTGAAGTGTTTGTGTTACTCTTTTGATTTAATGCATGTTTTCGTGTGTAGACGAATTTCATATATTTAGTGTGTATGTATATGGTATATTCAACCCTTTTCAATGTAGTTCTCTATAGAGGGAATTCAATTGTTCCCAAATGATTTATTGGCAATTCTGTTTCTTTGAATATATCCTCATTCCTGCTGCAGCAGACGGGGTTGCTAAATGACTCACATACTTTGAATGCAGCTTATCCAGAATGGGTGGAGTATTTGGCTGCATAATCCTAGTGGGATCAGTGCTAAGAAAAGAACAGAACTGCAAAATAGTAATGATAACAATAGTGATGATAATAGTTCTTTGAAGCAATACTATTGCTAGAGCTGGCGTTGGTACTTTTACTCTCACTCTTTTTGATTTATGAGGTTGGGAGATGCCCCGTCCCCAGCCTGGCCCTGCCCCGGCTCCACCTGCACCAGGTGTGGGACGGAGCAGCTCCACCCCCTGGCCCCCAAAGAGCCTGTTTTCTCTCTGTCCAGGGTGGGCTCACAGGTCCAAATATGGCATCACAAGCAGAACATTGAGAAGGGTCCTGGCACCGAGGGCTCGGTCAGGCCGGCTTTCTGGCTGCGGCTATCACGGAAGTGGAAAAAGCAGCACTGGCTTCTGACCTTTGTAAAGAAAACCGGGAACCAGCAGAGATCATGACCTCTGAGTATCAGAGGGAAAAAGTAAATTTATCAGTAACGCAACTAAATCGCTGTGATATTCTTCTATGTTACATGCATTCGAGAATCCCTTTTCATTCAGTAATTTCATTAAGTCATGGAATTTTTCGAGTCCATTTTATTGACCCCTTACCTTTGCGTTTGACAGACTGACCTGATGGATGACTTCCTGCATTTAAGCAACGAGCTGCACACCTCGGCTGTCTGGAAAAGCGCTGGGAGCATTTTGGACTAAATGAAAATGGTGCAGTTACGGTAAAGCTTTGAATAAAATTCAAGAAACAACTCGGGAGAATTATGAAAGCTAATTAGAAGAAAGAGCTACAGGGTAAGAGGGGTGAATGCTCAGTCTGACACTGGCTGGTGGGTCAGAGTCGGGTTGCACCTGAAGACCTTCTCAAGACAGAAAAGGAAGCCGCCGAAGAGAAAAACTGCTTTTCCTAGCAGGACACTGAGTGCCCTGTGCCTTGGCAACAGTGCTCTGTGTGCCACGAGAGCAGATGCTTTCGTCAGAAAGGCCCTCCAGTTACAAATCACATGCTCCTGTGTTTTAAAGAACCCCGAGCAGGCTTCGTGGACTTGTGTGGGGAAAAGGAAGTAGTTTGCTTAACTTACCCTTCAGCCTAATGATCCAAGGGCCACAGGCCTGGACTCATAAGCTCTGCAAATGAGAGAGAATCAAATATACAGAGCACAAAAAAGATAAATGGACATGATGCTAATTTTCTCCAGTTTTACCAAGGTCACTAGTCAAAGGCAGATATAATATTTGTAGGTTTAGCAACGGCAGAGGCATTACTTTTCTGCAGGTAATTTATATATACTAGTTAAATAGAGAAAAAAGCGCTATTATTTTCTTTGATGAAAAATCTCTTAAAGTCAATATTATACCCTTTACAAAATTAAATTAAAAGATTTGAATGTGCCAAGTTCAAACATGGAATGGAATATTACTGCTCATATTAAGTAGAGCTGTAATGGTCTTTTCCACCAATTAATAGACACACAAAAATAATTGTATCTGACATGCCTGTGTACTGTCACTGACCGTTAATTTTGAGAGTCTGACGACTACTGAAGACCCTGGTCTCTTTCAGCACAGACATTATTATCCCGAGATGTGGATTGCGTCTGTGCAAGAGAAAAAGTCTGCCTCCTTAATTCAAATTAAAATCCCTCACACACCATTTAACTGCATGATAGACTTAGGAGTAATACAGTAAATTTTGGTGTGGTTTGGTAGTCCAGTATGCTATAAACTGTTGTGAATCGTGTTTCAGTTAATAGGACAAGAATGCTTTATGCAACTGATACAGACCGAATGTAGTAGTAAATGTAAGTAGGTAGCATTTACACTCACACACTTGCACGTACACACCCACGAGAATCAAACCACAAGGAACTTGAAGTCCTTTCGAAAAGACAAAGGGTACGTAATTTTCAAGTATTGAAAGAATCAAATAATCAATCTGATACTGTTTTTTCTATATGATTTCATTTAGGTTTGACCTTCAAACAAAATAGCAAAGAATCTACTACTAACACTTTATGCATGAAAAATATTATTTCATTGAAAATACAATCAAATAGCAGATTTCTAAAATAGATGCATCCTCTGTTTTATTTACTTATATTTCCATTTTAATCTCTGTAGCATAACCTTCTGGTTGTGAGGATTATCAAGAAACTCAATTTTAGTCATAATTCATTTTGGTTCTTCTTGCTAAAGGTATTAGTTTTGAAGAGATGTGTGCCAGCCTTGGCTATGTCATGAAAATCAGTATTTCACCTTCTAATGTACAATTTTTGGTGTTGTGGCATGTCAGGATCACAAAACCTGGCTCCTACTTCCGCTCCAGATCGTCAGCCCTGTTTTTTGTGCTACTATTATCATACATTTTACTTTTCAGTTAATACAAAGTCCACAATACATTTCATTTATTTTTGCCTTAAATATTTGACCATCACTTTAAAAAATAAGAAAAGATTTTTCTTTATATTTACTTATATAGTCAACATTTTCAGCCCTTTTAATTCTTTTTGTGTTTTTTGTTTTGGTTTGCTTTGGTTTTAATATAGTCAAGGTTTTATACAAAAGCATTTTCTTCTGCTTGACGGCCTTTCTGTAGTGCCAGTCTCTTGGTGACAAATTCCCTCCACTTTGTTTTCTGAAAAATGTTTTTCTTTTTTCTATTTTTCACAGATATTTTCACGTGGCATAGCTCTAAATGACAGATTTTCTCCTTGTGGCGCTTTAGAGCTGCCATTTCATTGTCATCAGACTTCTATTGTTTCTGCTAATAACTTTGTAAATATTGTTCCATTCGTCCTTCTTCATGTGATGGATATTTTTCTTCTAGCTGTCTTTAGTTTTTTTCTCCTTATTACTGGTTTTCAGAAAACTAATTACAGTGTGTCTTGGTATGTTTTCTTTTTTTGTCTTTTGAATTTTGATGAGCTGTGATTTCCTAGTTTTCATCAAATTTGGACAATTTGCTATCATTTTATCTGCACATTTTTTTCAGCACTTCCTGCCCTCTGCTGGGACTCCAGTTCCACACGTCACTGAGTCCCTGTTCATTTTTAAATTTACTAATCCTCTAAGCTTTTCTTTTTCAGTATCTAATCTGTTGTCCCTTAAAGTACATTTTTCTTTACTTCAAATATTGTACGTTTTACCTCTAGACATTTTATTTAACACCTTCAGTCTCTCTTCCCCTTATGCTCACATTTTCCTTTAAAGTTTTGAGCATTTAAACAATATTTATTACAGCTATTTTTAAAACCTTATCTTCTAGTTCCACCTTGCTTGTCCATTATTTAGTTACTTATTTTTTGTTTCTATTAATTGCTTTTGGTTAGTCCAGAGATGCCTTATTGGTTCCCTGAACTCTTCTTACACTTTTATAATAGAGACTTCATTAAATTGCAGCTGAGGGTGACTTTTGTATCCTGCTGGGGGCTCTGACGGACAGATCAGACCAAAACCCAACAAGAAGCAAGCAGAATAACCTTTAGCAGTTTCCCAGAACTCGGCAAGGGATTGCGGTCATGAGCCCAGCTTGTGCGGGAGAAGAATCTGTATGTTTCAGGGTGTCAACCACAAGCCGGTGTACGGAGGTCTGCAGCCTGCGAGGAAGAGCTGGTAATTCCAAGGCTTATCTTCAGACCTACCAGGTGACCAGGGCATCAGTCATAACTGGCAAAATGAGAATCTCAAAACGTGGAATGAAACTGAACAACTGCGCTAGGTGAAAGAAAAACAACAGCAAACATATAAACAAAATAAAACTCAAATCACTGCAAGCAGAAAATCACTGATGGACTGAATAGGCAAAACATTGAGAAGCGCAGAGTAAGAGATGTCCCGTGTCAGTAGCAGGATCTGGGGACTTGGCTCAACTGCGTTGATATTAGGGCAAGCGGGGTTGTCCTGGGACTGTCCCAGTTTCTTCAGCTTGTAATGTTCATGCCCACATCATAACGGTGCTCCGTTTCACTCTCAACATGACTGTAAAACAAACAAACAAAAATCACTATTTTTAATCATTGATTTAAATTTTTTTTAATTAAATCATTGATTCCCAGATCCTGTGTGTTTCTTGTTCTCAAGAGAGAGACAGTAACTGGTTCAGGCTGGTCGGTTCTCTGGACCATCAAGTGTCAGAGAGACAAGGTCAGAGAGCAGGGGTTTAGTCCTTGGACATTCAGAAGCCACTCTAACCAGTGGTGACCATGGCTTTGCAAAGCCACAACAGAAATATTAAATGACATCCTTCGGTACACAGTGCTGAAGACACGTTGAGCGTGAGTGCAGGGTGATCCAATTCTGATTCAGAGAAGCTCCCGTAGTAGTTGGGGGATGATGGATTGCTGCATGGAGAGACCCCTGCAAGGAGAAGAAGACAGCGCAGAAATTTGGGGGTGAGATCAAACAAGTCTACCTTAAGGCACTGGAAACACAGAGGAAGAAAGCAGAAATATATCTGAAAAAAATCAGCAATATTTTGAATGTAAGGATGAAAGATGTGGAGAGAGGCAGTCAGATGCAACTCTAGGTTTCCAGGCTAAATGACTGAGTGCATATCTGTACCACGAAGACCAATAAAGTGAGAGGAGACACATCTCAGGGCAAAAGAAAACATGCTCAGTATTTGACATGATAGAACTGAATGTTTTGGTAGACTTCAAGTTTTAGCTCAGAGAGAATTAGACCAGGTAAGAACACAGCTCCCACCCTACAATAAGAAAGAAGCTGGACTACATACAATTTATGACGAACTCAAGACCAGGCTGCAGAGCAAACAAATAACAGGTAAGGTGGAGCGAGGCTGGTCCCTGCAGAGGGAACTGCAGCTCATCACACAGGCAGACACGCTGCTGAGCGTCATGTCAGCCAGTGGCAAGACTGGCCTGGACGTTTTTTATAAATCGCTCAACACTGGGTGAGTACGTTAACCCCCCTGGCTGTAGACACTGGGTAGCTCTTCCTGGGGGAAGCCTGGGAGGAGCTGGTTCCTGGAGGGTCACAGAGAATCCCAAGCAGCTCCGCCCAGGGTGCAGGCTGAGTAGAACAGAGCAGCTACTGCCGAGTCTCCATCCAGCACTGAGACCTCTACCTCCACCAAGCAGGGAAAGGCTTAATTCATAGGAGATGGACAAGAAAAGCTGGAGCCTGAAGATCACGGGTGAAGACCCACTGCCCAGCGGGGGAGGGAAAAGAGCAGAAACAGTCACTCGTCCAGCCTGACATCCAGAGAAGGGGCCGGGATGTGTTCAAGGGCCACACCCCATTTCACAGCATCTGGGAAGACACCGGCTTAATCAGAACGTTGGAAACAGCCCCTCCCTCACCCCTCCCACTGCGCTTGTCAGTACAGACACAAGGAGCAGCTGAGAGGGCTGGGCTGTCCCCCTGGCGAGCAGTGCAAAGGGAGACCCACAGCCCGGTGGAGGGACCCACAGGCAAACCAGGAGCAAACACTGGGCAAACCTGCTGTGGGATTAGCTTCTTCCATGGACACGACAGCAACAGAGCAGCCTGGCAGCTCCTGTGCATGGACCCCACCTCGGCCCCGCTGCTGGCGCACTGGCACACACCCCACGCTGCAGTCCTCACAGAAGGAACGGCTCCCTCTTCTGCAAGCATGAAAAGAGTGTACCCCTCAGCATCGACTGTCCTACATCACACGTATGGCTTTCAACCCCAAATAATAAGGCATATCCAGGAGAAGACAGAAGCACACTCTGAAGACAAAGCAGTTCCGAAATCAGATTAAATAACACAGATGGTGAAGAAAACAGAAAGGGAATTTACAATAGCGGTGACTACTAGGCAAAGGCCGTAATGGAAAAGGTAGAGACTATGCAAGATCAAATAAAGGTAACTTGACGTATGAAAACGTCAAGTAGGAATGATAGCAATGAAATGTTAGGAGCAAAGTTTTAAACATAGAAACAGAAATAAAGAACGCCTTTAATAAGCTTATCAGGAAACTCTACACAGTTCAGGAAATAATCAGGTAACTTGAAGGCAGGTTAATACAATTTTACAAACTAAAATGCAAAGGACAAAAAAGAATGAAAAGAGAGAGAGAGAACCCAAGAGCCATGAAACAATATCAACAGTTTAACAAATAGGATTCTTAGTTGGAAAGAATAAAGCACAAGAAATAGATAAGGAAAAAATGGCTCAGGAATTGAAAATTAGTGACAGACACCAAACCCCAGAAGCTCAGAAAACATCAAAAAGGATAAGTACAAAACAAACCACACTCTCTCCAAGGTGTATTATATTTAAACTTCTGCAAATGAAAGACGAAGAGGAAATCTTGAAGGGGAGCTGGTAGAGGAGTGAGCATTACCACTGGGGTTATTATTTTCAGAGGAAGGAAGATACAGATTACGGGAGACATCTCTTCAGAACACCATGTGAAGAAATAAAGACATCCTCAGGCAAACAAAATGAGAGCATTGATTGCCAAGAGACATATTCTATAAGAAGACTTAAAGGGATTTCGTCAGGAGGAAACAGTAAGAAATAGGGGTACAAACGCTTCAGTGACTGCTGGAAGTTCAGGAAGACGGGGTGCTGGATGACAAAGATACAGAGCGGACTTTTGAGGGTGATGGCACTGAGTGGTACCCAGGTGATGCAGACGTACATCACAAGCAGAGAACATTACTGCAGGTTGTTTTTTAAATAATCAACCAGAATGTTGGGATTTTGACTAGATACCTTTCTTAAAATTAATTAATTAATTAATTTTTGCTGCATCGGGTCTTTGTTGTTGCACGCGGGCTTTCTCTAGTTGTGGAGAATGGGGGCTACTCTTCATTGCGGTGTGCAGGCTCTAGGCACGTGGGCTTCAGCAGTTGTGGCTCGTGGGCTCTAGAGCGCAGGCTCAGTAGTTGTGGCGCACAGGCTTAGTTGCTCCGCGGCATGTGGGATCTTCCCGGACCAGGGATCGAACCCGTGTCCCCTGCATTGGCAGGCAGATTCTTAAACACTGTGCCACCAGGGAAGTCCCTTGACTAGGTATCTTAAGGCTAAAGTAAAAGAAAAAAATGTGTACATAGGCTGTGCACTCAACTCTATTTGGTAGAGTCCCATACTACTTTACCCTGTAGAACACGCAAGTCAATAAAGTACAGAGGATGGGATTCCAGTTTTTCAGTGTCAGAGAAACAAGTTAAAAAAGAACAAAGAGGGAGGAGACGCCAGAAGGAGCCCTGTGGAACTGGATTAGAGCCAGATGTATCAGTATGAACCCATGTTTATCTTAATATGTAAAAAGACAGATAGATACAAAAATAATTACAGACATATGTGGGTGAGTACACATACCTATACTTTTAGCTCTGTGACTGTTTAAGCCCAAAGAAGTGACACCACAGAAAAAATTAAAACTCCTAGAGCCCTGTTACTGTTTTCTAATACCATTCTTCAGTTAAAACAAAGAGGGATCCTTGGAGAAATGCTGATACTAAGACCAGGGGAGACAAAATAGAAGATGTGTCTGGAGCATATTATACTGCAAGAAATTCAGGAGATGCCAAAAAATAACAGCAGGTGATGGAGCCACACCAAAAGGACACAGAATCAATATGAAAGAGTCTTCAATGGCCAATGCTCTACGAATTTGAGCAACAAAATAAATGATGATATTAGATTACAACCCAAAGGGTAAAATATATATTCTTGAGCCTATACTGATATAAATAAATGATTGAATAAATAAATGAGGGAGAAGGGACAAGTTTTCCTTACAGGAGAATTGTAAATATTAACTTTGGAAGGAATAAGAGAAATAGAAAATCACTTTTAGAACCCCATCATCATAACAGCTGCAGCCAAGATCGACTAATAAATGCTAACACTGGCCGGCAAACCCTCAAGGAGAAAAAGGGTCGCTGGGTGGTATCGAAGCATCTCCCACAAACGTGTATTGTGTATTGCATATTGGGGTGGTTTTAACATAGGTAAACAGATTCTTTGAGGTCTCTCTTTCCAGGAGGTGGGTCTTAATCCACCTTGGCTGTGGCTGGAGATAATGACTCACTTCTAAGGAATAATGTCAGGAAAGAAGAAAAAAATACGAACTTCACCATGGAGGAACCAGGAGATGCCATGTCAGCCAAGCGTGTGTACAGCGTAACACGCAATAACTCATGCTGGCACCACACCCCTGAAAGCACGTAGGATGCTTGACCTTTGTGGTACGTGTCCCAAAGTTTATAACCCCAGTCCAACTGTGAAAAACACAAGACACATCACATCGAGGGGTATTCTCCAAATTACTTTGCCAATACTCTTCACAAGTATCTTCATGAAAAACATGAAAAATTTTTGAAAACACTGCTTTGCTGAGTCTGCTAATATATCATTACATACCTGCCCGTTGACAGTGAGGTCTGATAACAAATTCTGCTTCTTTAATGTCTTGAGATGAAAAAAGTGAGGCCTTACACCCTGAGGCGTTTGTAAGGAACACACAAAAAAAGTCTAGCTAATGAATTCCTGGAAAGTGTAAAAATAGGGATGGTGAGCAAATATATTTTCCTTACACAGGTATTAGTTTTGTGATAATTAAAAATTAAATTATCTGGCTAAAATTTTCCATTCTTCACCAGTGTATTTAATTTGTACTTATAGTTATACAACATGAAAGAGGTTGGTGTTGATTTTCCTTAAATCATAGCACAGTTCTCTACTCGCAGGTTAATCCTATGGGACTTTGTAAGTAGGTAACAAATTGAACCCCAGGGAGCGAATCTGAACCTAATATTACAAATAGTCTTAAGAAATTAGTCCTATAATTATGAAACTTCCAGAGAATGAAATAAAATGTCAATGCATAAACCGTAATTCTGCACAGACAATAATTCTATAAAATTAAGCCTATTATTGGTCTGTCTGTAAGACCTTAACTGGACCCTGAAAAACTTTTCATAGAATAAACAAAGCCTTCACGTGTACACAAAATCTGTGACTGTTCATAGCATCCACATAAGTAATAGCCACATCATCATTCTTGAAGTTGCAAAGTTGAGGAGATGGGAACCCGAATAGTAGTTGCCGGTGGTTAGGAATATGGTGCATGAGAAAGGGGTGCTTCGGACCACAGAGGGGCAACAAGAGGGAGAGGTAAGTGGTGACGGAATAATTCTGTGTGTTGCTTGTGGTGGTAGTTACACAAATCCATACATGTGATAAAACGGCACAGAACCACCACGCACGTTCTACCAATGTCAGTTTCCTGATTTTGATATCGTAATTATGTAAGATGCAGCCATCGGGAGAAACTGGGTAAACGTGTACAAGACCTCTCTGTATAAGATTGCAACGTTTGTGAATCTATACGTATTCCAAAATAAAAATATCAAAAAATAAATTGCCACAGTTTTACGTTTCATCATTGATGACAACTTTCACACACTGAGTACAGAAAATGAAGGCTTTTTTAATCAGCGGGTATTTGTATAATGTTGATATCTATCATCCTGTTTCTTCTTTGTTTCAATCCTTTCATTCCACAGATAAATGGAGAGTTCAAGGCATAGAATTCAAAATTGTTATTGGCTAAACAATATTGGTTTAGTGAAAATCCAACTCTGAGTAACTCCTTAGAGCAGCGGCCAGCAATAGATACACAAGGAGACTCTCACGCCCTTGAGATTCACGGTGTCTCCTGCTTACAGCGCTTTTCAGCTCAGATCAGCCACGCGTCAGGGGCTCAAAAGCAGGGTGCAGGCAGCGGCTGCCACTCTGGACAAAGCAGATGAGACCCTCCATGAATGTTGCCACCTTCCCCTGGCAAATGTTTCATGTCTGATTAAGAACAGCTATGTTTCTTCAGAAAGGATGATAAGCACTTAGCTTCTGCATTACAGCCCATGCCCAGCAGGCATGGGTCCCAGCCTTCTTCTTGCTGGGCCAGGGTTTGGTCTTAGAACCTTGTCGACTCCCCTTCAGCAAGTTGTACGGAGGAGAGACCTTCCCGTGAGGCAAGGGGACCCTCTCCCTCCACGGCCTTGAACGGGCTGGAGGCCTGCCTGCAGGGTCAAGTCTCCCAACGCCGTGCAGAAGGGGGATGTTTTAACTACCCTTGGTTCAGACAGCTGTCTGTTCCCATTCTTTTCTCCTCTCTCACGCTTCCCTCCATGTTGGATGTTGCAGAGGCCAGCGGCTTCCAGGGGGGCTACAGGAGCAGAGTCTGGGCTTCCTGGGACATGTTTATATGACTCGGTCACTTCCACTGACAGCCTTTGCTGCACAGCTGCCATTAGAGTGTAAAGTACATGAAGATCCACGTTTCAAACAACGCGTGTAGATCACGAGAAAGAAATCGCACTCCACCACGCTGGAGGGAAATCTAAGGTACCAGTCGGCTCCCTCCCTGTGCAGAAGCTTGGGGCAAAGTCGTGGTCACACGAGAAAACAGTGAGAGTGTCTGCAGTGAAAAGTTGTAGGAGGACATGGGGTATATCAGGGCCTTCGTGAATAAATATATATTCTACGTCTCTGGACTTGCATGTTTCTACTGGCCAGCTTTTGAAAATTTGTTACGATTTCCTTTTTATTCTAAGTAGATATTCACGTTTCCATTCACCTTTGTCTCAGGTTTGCTTCACTTTCCTTAGAGAAGGTCCTCCAAATCGCATAAAAGCCACAAAACCTAGACCTCTCCCACTGCTCACGTAAAATATTAAATTTGCAATACCTCTTTCGGTACGCTTTCACCCAAAACTTTACCGTGGAGGAACAGACAGACAAACCAAAAGAGGTCTTGCCATTAGTCACTAATCACAATTTGTTTCTGTATTTTCCTCCCCATTAAAATGGTCTTTGTGACTAATAGAAATGTCCAGTTATTCAGAAAGAAATAAAAGGGTGTCTAGAGTCGCGGTGTGTCTTCATGATTGTACTCATGCTGTAGCAGCTAATGGACTCAGACGGTGTTGAGCTGGTCAGTGGTCTCCTGTAAAAACAACCTTAATGTGTAATGTGAGCAGATGCCCACTGTGAAGATTCTCCCACAAGGGCCCGTTGTGCGTGCTAGCTACCGAGTGAGCTCTTGGCTCCCCGTGGTCTGGTCCAGCCCCAGGACACTGGCGCTGTCGGGCTTCATGGAAACTGCTGTTTGTGTTGATGGAGAGGCAGAATGCTCAAGTCCCTTACCGCCCGCATTCCTGCAGTCATCCCCACTTGCGTCTGTAGGGCCCACACTCACTGGCTGACCTTCAGTTTATGTCTCTGTTCTGTGTACAACCTAAGAAAGTCAAAAATAGTAAATTCCTTTGAACAGCTGAATAGGAAAAATCTCTATGAGTGTGGAATATCCACGTTACAGAGCGTGTGGTCGCAGGTAGTAAATCCCCCCCAAACCGCTGTGCTTCAGCTGAGAAAACACATCTCCCACCGCAGGCAGCCTGGTGACCACCCCTCATCTGAACACCACAATTGTCTGGACACCAAACATCAATTAAATATTTATTTTATTATTTTTTCCAGTCATTTTTAAAAATTGAAGTGTAGTTGATTGACAATGTTGTGCTAATTTCTGCTGTACAGCAAAGTGATTCACTTATACATATATATATTCTTTTTTTTTAACTATTCTGTTCCATTATGGTTTAGAGTAGAAAGTGAGTCAGTGATTTCCAATCCATAAGGAAACCTGAAACTAGAGGTGGTACATAGAAAGTGCATAAGCATACATAAATATTTGCACCCTAAATCCAAAAGCATTGTATGGGGATTGTTGACATTTTCTGTGCATCAGTTTATGTCTAGCACAAATGGCCTTCCCTCTCCATTCTTACCACACTGTTTGCAGCAGTCACTCACGGAGTCTACGTCAGTTCCCTAAATTATTTTCCTGTCTCTGGTCTCCCACCTGCTTCCACCCCTGAGTACAGCATCCTCCAGACCGCCCCAGAGGGATGTGAGATGATTTCATGCCATGACCTCAGTTAAAATTCTTAAGGAATTCTCTTCTGAAATATCTAGATTGAACAGCTAATCATTGTAGAAAAAGCCTCAATAATCCAGCCCTAAATTTCCTTTTCAAAGTTCTCAGTCATATAACTGTATGCTTCACTTAAACAGAATTACCGCTAACTTAAAAAAAAAAAAGGAAAGAGTTGTCACTGATATCTCTGTGCTTTTACCTGTCTTCCCCTTAACCTTTCCAGCCTATAGAACTCATCCTACTGTGACCGAATATAATACCTCGCCAAGCATTTCTGAGAGAACGTGGTTAAAACTCTCTCCCTCCTCGTTTGCACTGTGTGCTCCCCAATCCTTTATAGTTATCGTGTAAGGACAATTTCACCATTTAATGAGGCATTTGAATTCCTCTGCAATGAACGCTAGTACAGCGTAGGTCATGTCTATTCATAATTTATGCCCATCACCCAGATGTCCTGCTCAGTAAATACTGGCCAGATGAGTCAATGAATGTTGAATGTGCCTGGCTGTCGACGTGACTTATAAATTTCACTCTAAAACAATATGTAAAAATGACCCTAAGCAATGAATCCAAGGCTGAGAAATGGCGATTTAAGCTAGGACATGTTATTTATCTCTTCCAGGACTGATGTCTTTGTTTCTTTTTATCTACATTGTGATTCATTTATATGCAATCATATATTCTATAAATCTTACTCGTTCTCTGAAGTTCATGCATCGTATCAGATCATGGTCTCCAACCTTAAATAGTTTCACTGTTTGTCCTTATGGAACCGGAATTCAAACTGTTTCTTCAGAACGCTTAACTTTGAAGAGGAAAATACTTCTTGTGTTATTAGAAGATCATTATTAGAAATACAGTAGCTTTCTTTAATCAGTCTCAGATCTTTTATGAATGAACTGTCCTGCCCATCAAATTTTTATGATCCAATCATTTCATAACTTTGAAAATTTAAACTTGACCACCAATACACACACACACACAAACTTTGGTAAAAATTTAAGGTCACTTCTTATACTAATTTTAAGGGATAGTTAAATTATTTCACAGCATAAATTTATTATTTGTTTGTGGGAAAATTATGATTCCCATTCCATCATTTTGAGAGCAGGAAGATGCTTTGGGGTAGATTGCTAGTGCACATGTCTACTTATCAAAGAAGGAACACTGACGAGCGCATTAGAGTTGAGAGCAAATCCAACGTCCTTCAGTGATTTTGGAAATAAACACATAAATTTATTTAAAAAAATAAAAGAATGCGTTATGCAAGGACATCAATGGCAAGTTCAAAATTCAAAGAATGTGAAAGTTCAAAGGGAGGTTTAAGACCACCTGGCAGAAATTTCAAAGTAATTGGACAAGAGCCACTTCAAGGGCTATAAAATTCAAAAGGGGGATCTAAAGTGGCGAGGAGTACAAACTGCAGGTCTGTTCTGAGAGCATTTCTCTGGAGGAAAAAATATTCCACACTCACCACAGGGAAGGATTAGAGGTTCTGTTTGCCTCACTTTACATCCAGAAGGACCACTAGCGGCTTAGCCCTGCATCTGTGGATGCCCTGGACTGAGGTCTGACCCACACAGCACAGATGCAAGAAATCAGAGCTGGGCGTTTTCTCCAGCTTCAGGGGAGAGAGATGGATTAGTTGGGATCTGTTTGCACTCCAGAAGTTGAGGGCCAGGCGTGCACGGGGTAAGTGACCTGTGGGACAGAGCCCGGGGACGCCGTGTTAGTCTGTCCAGGAGGGCTGCCCAGACGTGCGATGGGACTGGCACCGAGGGAAATGTGGCCCCAGAGGATACAATTCAGAGGAAGGGTGGTGAGGGGGATCCAGCAACGGAGCCTCAGGAAAACGAAGCAGAAAAGCCATTCTTGTACCCGTGGGGGAAATAATTAGACTGGGGAGAGTAGGGAGTCAGCTTCTGACAGGACCGGTCAGGACGGAGTGCGCTGACCCTTCGTCCAAAGTGAGCGGCCCATTTGGGGTGGGGGACCATGAGAATAAGGAGCCATGAGGCTCTCGCTTCTGGAGTGACCGCACACTCCAAGGTGGAGGAAGGGTATCTATTGACACAATGACAGTGCCTTAAAGTTGCAATAGGGCTTTTATTACTTGGAAGCGAGCAGAAAAGTAATTTATGCCACCCCCAGGAGCAGGTTAAATAAAGACAGAAAATAAAGTTTACTTCTAATTACATTTCTCAAGTTGTGATTACTGACTATAGCATGTACAGTAAGCATTAATGATTAGCTAACTCTGTGATTGTTTAAATAATATTCAATAATTTAATATGAGATGTTTTATATTACACAGAAGATGGTAATTCAGTTAATCATGTGATTTTGCAATACAAATTAAATCCAGACGAGCATGGGCATTTCACAAAGCAAGCGGGTGTTCGTGGGCTTCTAACCTGATTCTTTCAACTCTGAGCTCAGGGGCTGGTGTGAGGATACTGCTGGGCTCACTGAGGCTGTCTCCTGCTGCACTGGTTTCTCTGGACTCCATAGATAAGAGGGAGAGGAAAAAAACCCTCTCGTTTTCCTTAATTTAAATGGAGATACAGTTTATATGAGTGAAATTCAGCCACTCTAGGTGTACAGTTCAGGCCGAAGCAGTTTTGACAAATTCAAGTAAAGAAGAAATTAATCTCATCTCTGCTGTGTAGGCTGTCTTACCCCGTCTCATTCAGTGTTTAGATTTGTTGTTTTCCTCATCAGTTTCTCCCAGAATTCATTGTATTTGCATCTGCAACAGCTCAAAGTACCTTAGTCAGCAAATCTGTGTCATCTTAATACATCAGGACAGTATTTTCTTGTCAACATGGGTGTCGGTATTGGATACGACCAGCCTACCTGTTTCTCTCTATTTCTGTCTAGAATGTTAGTGGCATAAGCCAAACTGAAATCTCATTGCTTTATTACAGGAGAAATTTCTTTATTAGAACTGAAGTACAAACAAGTTTTCTTCCATCAGGCAAAGATGTCATTGTTACAACAAATTCTGCTTTGTGGAAACTCAGAAATTAGGCTGATTTATTTTAATTCAGCTCTCACTTTACTTGGCACTCTTTAATAATGAACATTTAATTAATAATTTTTGAGAAGACCTGAAGTAGACAGTGCCTTTGTTTAAATAGACCAGGAAAAATTTAAACAGACCCTAGCATTTAAATTTAAGATATTGATCTTTTTCATTTTAATTTTTCTACCTCTCCTCCAGGGAGAGGTCTAGGGATGGAGAAGGAGGGAGATGTCTTGGTGGGAGGGACCTAATTACACTTGGGGTGAATGGTAACAGGTGTATGAAGCAACAATCCCCATTGCAAAGAAAAGAACCTGAAGTAATGGAATAGAGTCCAACAGTAGAGAAGACTCCAAATGGACAGCAAGGATAACTGTTGCTTGTGAGGCTCTAACTGCTGAATTTTGAGTACATAAAAGTAATTTGGAGTACAGAGCATGTGTAAACAATAATATAGTTCTATTTTCACTTCCATCTCAGTAGTATTTCTTCACATTTTTCTGCCCAAAACATCAGGTATTTTAAAACCTCTTTCAATAAAACAGGAGGAAGGAATGCGTCAGGCACATTTTCCTGATAAGATTATTCTAAGAGACGGCAGAAGCTGCTAAGAAATTCAACATAGGATTCCAGTAGGCGCCCTCCCCCTGAAACAAAGGAAACGAATGATTTGCGAATACGCTCAATTAAGCTCCTAGAAAAGAACAAAAGTTGTAATAAGTCAGATCACACAAACTCTTCCTCAGGGAATAAGATGGATAAGAATACATGCTGTAGGATCCCACTCAGAAAAAGTTTAATGTGTGTGTGATTGATTGGGATACGAGTGATTAAATCATGGAGCAGGAATGTTTATTAACTGGGAATATGGACGTGAGAAAACCCTCTGTGCTGCTAGAATGTTTTCTGTCTTAGAATATTACACCTGTGTAACTAGGTAATGATTACATAGGTATATTCATACATAAAAATTTATCCATACATAAATTCACTAAGTATAGCAGTACTTAGTGCACATTGCTATAAGTATGTCAGGGTACAACACATAGTTTTAAAAGGCTAGAGAAATAACAAATGCTATATTTTCCATACGCAAAAGCAAGGGGAATACATTACCTCACATTTTACGCAAAATCAGAGACCTAAGCTTGAAGGTGAAAGCTTTAAATATTTAGAAGAAAATGTATAAAATTCTCTTTATAATCTCAGGAGAAGAAAGCTACATTATGCTACAAAATGGCAAAATATATTTATAATACTATGATTAATTAATATTCAGAATATATAAAAATTCCTAAAAACAAAGAAAAGAAAAAATAACCACTATTAAAATGGGTAATATACATGAGTTGACATTTTTCAGCAAAAAAAACCGTATCATCATATAAACATATGAAGTTACTGCCCGATATCAACTGTATTCACGGATGTGAAACTACACACAATGTAACATATTATTTTATGACCAATATTTTGGCAAAAATTACTACGTATGGTAGGAGTGTAAATATAAAAAACCATTTAGATAGAATTTGGCCCGCTTTGTAAGGCACGTACAAAAATGTTCTTAAGAGTATTCTTTGTAAATACCAAGAATGGAGAACAACTCTATATAAATTGCTAGTGCAATGTATAAATAATTTATGATATTGTTACCAGAAAGAATTGTACAGGGCTTCCTTGGTGGCACAGTGGTTGAGAGTCCGCCTGCCGATGCAGGGGAAGCGGGTTCGTGCCCGGGTCTGGGAAGATCCCACATCCGCGGCTGGGCCCGTGAGCCATGGCCGCTGAGCCCGTGCGTCCGGAGCCTGTGCTCCGCAACGGGAGAGGCCACAACAGTGAGAGGCCCGCGTACCGAAAAAAAAAAAAAAAAAGAATTGTACAGAGAAATAAACATTGCAGAGCAGAAAGGTAAACAAAGTACAATTACGGAATAACCTCACAGATAAATCTTTTTATTTTTTTTTTGCGGTACGCGGGCCTCTCACTGTTGTGGCCTCTCCCGTTGCGGAGCACAGGCTCCGGACGCGCGGGCTCAGCGGCCATGGCTCACGGGCCCAGCCGCTCCGCGGCACGTGGGATCTTCCCGGACCGGGGCACGAACCCGCGTCGCCTGCATGGGCAGGCGGATTCTCAACCACGGCGCCACCAGGGAAGCACACAGATAAATCTTGAACATCACAGTATTTAAACAAAAACGAAAGCTACAGAAAGGCACATTCAATATGACACTATTTATTTAATGCTCAAACACAGCTAAAGTGAAAAATATATGCTTTGGAATATATACATACATGACAAATATTTTTGAACAAGGCAAGGAGGTGATAAACACAAAATCAAGATGCTGTACCTTGGAAGGAAAGATTGAGACCTGAAAGAGAAGGCGTAGATAGATGGTACCCTTCTACCTCTTCAACTGGTAGTGCGTCAATACAGGCTTATGTCTTTATAGGTAATAATATTCTATACATATACATATACAGAAACACACACACAACGTGAGATAGATAGATGATAGATAGATAGATAGATAGATAGATAGATAGATAGATAGATAGATGGCAGATAATATTATCCACATCTAACTATCTATTACATACCGTGAGTGTTCATTGGTGTCTGTGTGTCTGTGTAAATGTTATGAAGGAAAATTCCGTGTGTAAAATTTGTGTCTATGTATCAATTTAGCAAAATGATTTTACAGAAGGTTTTTTCCTAAGCCGATTGCCTTTTTAAAAAGAGGAAGAAGTAGAGAAGAGAATTCTGAAAGCGCTGTAACAAAAGCAGGGAACCAGAGCTTTAAGGTAAACCATCATTCCACTTGGAAGTTTATCACCAGCATGGACCAGAACCAGTGTCACACACTGGCTTCACTTTATTTCCCTTTTCTGGTCGGAGAGAAGAAAAGCCCTGACAGGATGCCTCCTCCAGTCTGGTAGCTTCCGCTGCAGCTGGCTGGACTTGCAGGGGGTCCCAGATAAGCAAGAACGTGGGCTAAGGTGCGTGGGAACACGGTACCTGGTGGAAAGCCTGGAGCTTTGGGGTTTGCAGCAGGGGTGAAGCCAGCCCACAGGCAGCAGTGGTTCTAAACGTCTAAGAAGAAACAAAGCAGCTTGAGGCCGTGCACCCTCCAAGCTCTTCCAGCGAAGGGGCTTTTAAATGCCAGAAGGACAGTCACAGTTCTGCAGGAAGAAACACGCAGTAAAAATATAGCCAGGCTGAAGGTGTCCCGTGGGTTTAATTTCAAAACAGGATTGACACAAATTTGCATTTGCCACTTTTGATATCTTTTTTGACTTTGGCTTGCTTTATCAAATAAGAAATTTCCTCTGAAATGTTAAAGAAGTTTGCGTTGTATATTATATAGTACGAAGAAACAGGCAGGCTATAAAAACTCATTTAAGATCGACTCTATATTCTGTGAAAGGTTATAGAATTTCTAACTCTGGGATGATTAGCACAGTATACCAAAATGTCATTGTGTGGCAGAAATCATAAATTAAGTCCTTAGAGCCCACAGATTCTTGGAAGTAGTCTGGGGGGGTTAACCCACCCAAAGTGAGAATGATTTTTCCACCCTACCATTCACTGCACACTTTTTTTCTCTCTTCAAATTACTTATCTGAGGAGCCAGGTGTAAGGGTGTAAGGACAGTGACAAACCTGGGCTCTCCAGAGAAGTGACATCAGCATTCATTCATTCATTCAGTGTAATCATTCAAGTTTTTACGGACTATATAGCACATGTTAGGCAAGCTATTGGGAGCCAGAGATAAGCTGGAAAGTGTGACACCTGCGAATGTAAATGTCATGTTATCATTTCATACAGATGCACGTTATCACTGTGTCTGCAGAAAGGACATATAATGCCCTGAGTTAATTTTCCATTATGGTTTTGAAAGATGGCTATGATTAAACACCACTACACCGCCCCCCGACCCCCCGACGGTGGGATCATAATAAAGATAAAAGATACTTAAAATTGTATCTGTTTTAGGCACCATCACAGTAATGATTCAGTTTCCAGGGTGAGGAGTAATTGGGGGAGATAATGGAAAGGACAGGCTTGATGGAAACTTTCAAGAAAAGGTGTCACTTTGCAATTACTTAAAAACAACTATATGGAGATAATTCAATGCTTAAAATTAAATAAAAGATGATATTCAGCAGGAAGACAGAGACAATGTTGTGGATGCAATGCGCCTGCAGATGCAGTGAGTTAGTTGAGGAGTCTTGGCCACACTGTACATCTGGTTAAAAAACAAACAAACCAGAACTGCTGTAGCCTGACAGTGACGTGACCGCTCTGAGGGCTCACGATGAGACTGTGGGTAACCGGGACATTCGACTTCGTGTTCAAGGCCGGCAGGACAGAATACACTAGTGTGGCTGGAAATGGATCAGAGCACGTCCATGCTGTGAAAGAGCATCCCTGCCCCGCCTCCGCCCGGTGTGAGCTGTGCACATCTCAGGGCCTCACGTAAATCTGACTGGACGGAAACGTACTGCTAGCAAATCTTCATCTGTCTGCTTTTGCATATACTTGGCAATTTGCTGGAAAACATTTCCATGCTTATTCCCCATATTTCTGAAGGCTAAGAATAGTCAGCAGTCAGCCAAATTCAGAGAGACCCACGTTACCGCAGCTCTGATGATCCTCCACTTTAGAAAATACCGGGGCAAGTGAGTAAGTGATGTGAATGGATCCAGGGGATCTTTGTTGGCACCACTTGACACGTGTGCAGTGAAAATGTATACAAACGGCCCCGCTGAGATTCTCGGCCTCATAAAGAATCCTGCCTGTCCTGACAACAGTACTTACCCTATTCTAGGTAGATGGTGCTTTTGGGCTCAGAAAGATGAATGACGGAAGTGGATACGTAATTAGAAAAACTTTAGGATGAGGAGATTTAAGAAGATGAAGGAATAGGGCTTCCCTGGTGGCGCAGTGGTTGAGAGTCCGCCTGCCGATGCAGGGGACGCGGGTTCGTGCCCCGGTCCGGGAGGATCCCACATGCCGCGGAGCGGCTGGGCCCGTGGGCCATGGCCGCTGGGCCTGCGCGTCCGGAGCCTGTGCTCCGCGGTGGGAGAGGCGACAGCAGTGAGAGGCCCGCGTACTGCAAAAAAAAAAAAAAAAGAAGAAGATGAAGGAAGAAAAAGGAGACAGTATCTATTTCTAACACTGTCAGAGAGGAAAAGATACAAGGTATTAGAAAACACTGACCCTGTGAGAAAGCTTTCTGGGCAATGTGGGAAACGTGTGCTGGGGAGGAGAGCTAAGGCCACCGTCCCCCACCGAGGCTAGGCTCCCTCGGGGACAGAACCGTGAGGGTTGGACTGGGGGCCCTGGGGGCCCCACCTACATCACGAGGAAATGCACAACTCCACAGAACTGGAGGACGGGGAAGGATTGCCAGAGGGTCGGGGAAAGGACGTCTCCCCAAAGAGAACGTTTCATGACAGGGGAAAAAAGGAGTTTTAGATACAGAGAGTGAAACCTGGGAGGACCCGCAGTGGAAGATTTGAGTGTGTGTGTGTGTGTACGTGTGTGTTTGTGCGTGTGTGTGTGTATGTGTGTATGCGCGCGTGTGTAGAAGGCACCAGATACCCACTGGTGCCAGAATAGAGGGGATGTCCGACAGATGATACATCGGCCTGGAGGCACTCTGGAACCTTCTGGAGATAGCCCTCGGCTGGGGCGCTGCCCGCGCGTTCCTGAAAGACCAGGGCCGAGAACACATGGACTAGTTACCCATTTGCCCGTTCGGTGCCCTCGCTGAGTTAACAAATGCAGGCACCTCCGGAAGGTGAATCTACATGAAGTCAGTCGTCTACACGTACGTGATCTTACCGTTAGGGCTGTGCTCAGAATCAAGCGCCATCCGATCTCCCCTGAAAAAGAAAAATAAATAGAAAAAAGAAAGTCATTCGAAACCAAATCCAAACAAATAATAAAACTGTCAAATAGAAACAGTAAATCAAAATCTAAATAGGAGACAGTAGTAATACGTGTGGTGTAGTCTTTGATACCGTTACACAGGGAAGAACTAGGAATTTGGTTTTTTGTTTATTTTAGCATTTTTAGGCACTCGATATTATGTAAGATTGTTGCCCCATATTTAGTTATTATGGAGAAAGTGATGAGTCTTTTGACTTGTTAAGCAAAATAGTTTCCCATGCACAGACTGGATAAATTAGAATTGCTTAATTTAATTTTAAGCAGAGAAAATTTGTCCTTGATTTAATAGCAATGTGACGTGCAAAAGAATTAATTATGAGAAAACTGTTTTTCTCCAACTTTCCAAAGAACAAACACATAAAACAAGGTGGAGGTAATCTTGGCTTTATCACTGTGGATGCCTGTGTTAATCTCCTTGGACCGGAGTGTGCTGCTATCACAGATGAAACCCTGAAGAGCAATGGCTGAATATAGTAAAGGCTTATTTCTGATTCAAATCACAGCCTGGGTGGGTCAGAGACAGTTGCTCTCTCCAGGTGACTACTCTTTTCTGCAAAGCCTTCCTCTCGAAGTGTTTCAGTTCCAGCTGTGCCAATCTGAAGTGGAGTGTGTGTGAATGGACACCCGCTTCAAACGGCCTTATTCTGAAAGTAACACACAACCCTCTGCTCCCATCCTATCGGCTCAAGGGCTGAACCTAGATGTAAAACAATCTGGGAAATGTAAGAAAACACAAGAGGATGCCGGAGCATTTTCTCTGCCGCCAGTCCAGAGAACAATGAACTTAATCTCCCCCTTTGGCTAGAGATAACAATTAGCAGTGAGATATTTTCATGACATAATTATTTATTCTTCTTGTATTATTTTCTTAAGAATGGCTTTTTCCCCCCATCACTGTTTTTTCATAAGGTGACATCTGAAAGAGTAATCTGTTTTTTAGTTGTGTGTGTATATGTGAATTATATATCATTATTAAAGTATACACACACACACATTCCATATATATGAATGGAACGTATCCATGTAAATACAAGGTAAAAAGTAGAAAGAAAATAAAACATAATTTTGGCTTGACTTATTTAATTCATTTCAAAACCCGGATGCTTTTCTAAAAATACAATTCGAGTTTTAAAGTTACAACTCTATAATTTATTGAGAAATTGGTTTTAGGGTAAATGAATGAATAACTATGAATAAGGTCAAGTTTGGGGGCGTTGTTTTGTTTTTGTTTTTATTTTAATCTTAATTTTAATATTATATGCATAATTTAGCACAATCAATGTGTATTTTCTAGAAATAGTTATAATTTGGCATTTTACATTTAGATGCCTCAGTAAGATATACTGCCCATAATTATATGATTCAGTTTATCCTCTGATGAAGTATTTGTTTAAAGTAATATTTACATATTGATAGTTCTTAAATTAATTCTTACCACTTAGTCACAATCGTTAATGAATTTGAAATTGGCTTATTCAAAATATTTTCCAAAAGAATAAAATTTTACCCATTCATTATTTACAACTTATACATCTTTATAATGTTAATTAAAGTATACAAGGTAGTAAATTAAATTTCTTAATAACTAGAATATTTTACATATTAAAACACAGTTTTAAAGGCGTGGCTATTTTAATATGTTTGCAGTATGCATATTAGTCATGCATTCAGGATTTTATAAAGGTCTAGTTTCTAATTTCATAATTTGTCCCTATCCAATACAAAATTATCTTTGGTATGATCTTGTCTTCTTTATATCTCTCATTGCTCGAAATGTTTTAGCTCCATGAACGTAAGAACTTGTACTTTTAATTCATAAATCCTTATTGCGTGTTCCATATGATATTTTTGTGTTGTGAAGCAAATGTTCATTATCTCTCTTGAGCATCAATTTCTTCCGGTAGATGGGACTCGGGACTCGGGAAGAACTAAAACAATTATTCAGTACCTCCAGGGGTTCTTTTTTCCTTCTTTGATTATTGATCAAGGGAAGGACCAGGCTGCATCTGTGACAAGGTCAGAACCTCCTTAGATGTTCTGTGTTTGTTCAGATCATTACATAGTAGCGAGAGACCACATATCACATTGAGTTGATAGTAGATATTTCTTTTCAAGCTATTAGCATGTGTTGTCTTCTATTAAAAGACACAGCGATCCTACACTTCCAGCAGAGCAAACAGAACCTGTTTATAGATTTGAATTTTTGTCTTCTTTACCCACAAGGATCCTTTCATGCTGAACATCTGTAAACAATTACCATGCCAAGGGGGATGGCTGAAACTTTAAAATTGCAGAAAGCATCAGGTAGACCGTGCTTTGGGGGTGTGTGTGCAAGGCCTGGCTTCTGTCAAGTATCTGTATATTAGGGTATGAGATGCCAAAACACCTGGACACTTGGAAACCCCAGAGAATATAAATCTTCTCGATGTGCCAAGAGAGAAAACCATGAGGAATTGTATAAAAATAATTGAGAGAGAGAGTGTTTTAGAAAACTCTACAGAGCTCTGGATTTCACTGCCTGTCATTTTATAAGGTCCTTAAAAGTTGACATGTAGTAGCATCTCCTAGAAGAGCTATGGGAACAGAGACCCAGGCTTGTGGGAGGACCAGGGTTTGCATCTTCCAAACTCCCGAGGTGACCCTGAGACGCACCACAGCTTGAACTATTGCACTATTTCGCATAGCCTAGGTGCTAAAAACTAGACGTACAAAAGTGAAAAACACAGTAGCATCACAGTTGTATGATAAAGACAGTCCTCTCAAAAAGTCCGTGAAATAGAGTAAGATCATTGCCGTTTGGCTAAAATCTGCAGGATGAAGAGGGACAGGTTGTGTGATGTTGACCTGCAGCGAGTTAATAGCAGAGACGTTAACGCTTTTCTCCGTAAAGCCGCCCAGCTTTGTTGCTTCCGTAGGTGTCGGAGTCCGTGATTCTTGTAGGTTCCGTGAAGGTATCTAGGGTATAAATATTAACTTGGCTTCAGGAGTTACACAAATGATCACATTTGGACCGGGACGGGGTGGTGGGTGGGGAGATGGGCCTCCTGGAGCCTCTCTATGAGAGACTTTTGTCTTCAGAACTGCTGGGAGAGTGGGCAGTGTTGCCGAAACATCGGCTTCCCTGGGCACCGAGGCCGAACAGAGATACGGAGACAGGGATTTTGGAGGAAGAGAGAGATGGCTTTATGTCTCTGCCAGGCAGCAGGGAAGACAGCCGCCTAGCGCCTCAAGAACTGTGCCCACCCCCTCCTTCGGGAATCAGGGAAGATTTTATACGTGGGGCTGGCAGCAGTCCGGGGTATAAGATAAGGATCAGAGTAGTGGAGGTCTTGCATTCTTCTCCCCGAGTTATTTCAAAAGTCACAGCTGGCGCCAGCCAGCCGGGCAATTGGGTCTTTTTTTCTGAAATGTAAATGCTACAAGGGGTGATTTGCTACAGGGGAGTGCAGGATGTAATTCACATAGCGTTGAAGAAAATAAGTTAGCTTTGTGGAGTACAAATCTAGCTACAGATGCTACAGATTAGTAACAGTTAAAAACAAAAAAACAAACAAAAAAAAACTAGGCCTGATTAACTATTTCAGGCCAAGTTATGTTTCTTCTCCAGCCTGCTCGCTGTTCCCTTTGCTTTCCTTGTTCTCAGAGGAGGGAAAACTTCATTTCTATTTTTGCCGCAACAGCAGTAGACTGTCTTGGGTCAGCTGCAGAGGCTGCAGCCCAGGGACAGGCACCACGCCCGAGGACTGATGGATGCCCGCCTGAGTTTACAGGGCTGGAGCAGGGCAGCCCCTGGGGAGGCTGAGGCAGACATGGGCTCCACGGCAGCTCAACTTCCCTTTCCCCCTGCCTGAAACACCTCCTCTCTCCCCTCCAGCCATCTGTTCCCAAGGATGCTCCGTGATAAACACCTGGCCTTCCAAATGCCAACTCAGAGTGTCTTGCTATGGGTCTTGGAATTAGGAAGAGGACAGTTAGGGTCTAAAGAAGGCCTTAATCTATTTCCACACACGGTGAGAGTTTTGTTTTGTTTGGCTTTACTTTGTTTTGTTTATAAAGAAAATTTAACTGATAGCTCTGTGCAAGATGAAGTTAGTTGAGAAACAGCAGGAGGCAAACAAGGCGAATTATGGAGGTGATGAGATCCTGGCATAGTCACAGCAAAGACGATCAACAAAAGTCATAAAAGAAAAACGACTGGACTCTATTTAGATAAAGGAAAGGGAAGATTTTAAAACTCTCACCGAATTCCTTCTCTGAGAAACAAAAACAACTACTGTTTCTCTGACAGAAAAACAACAAGGGAAGTGAAAACTTTGTGGCCATCATCATTATTTAAATAAATGTATTCACGGGAGGAATATGCTCAGAGGTATCTACTCAAAAATATTTTACTTTAAGCATATATAATCGAAAAGCTTGAGATGGATAGTTTAAAGGAGTTTAAATGTCAGACAAATTCGTATTTCTCAATTGCATCAGAATCACCTACGTTGCTTTTGGAAAAGAAAGTGTAGACTCTTCTAGATCTTACCTCGAAACCTACGATTTGTTAAAGAAACAAGCTGCTCTAGGTTCCTTCGGTAAAACAAAGTTAGAGAGTCACTGTTGAAGAAAATGGGGAAACCCTTGTTGTAGCTTGTCCTGGAAACTGTCTCGTCTTTGGTCTCAATTCTCCATAGAGCATATGAGTTACATTTGCAGGGAGACCTATTATGTGTAAATCAGTGCTTTGCAAAAGCAGAAAAGGAGAATTGGAGAGAAGTAATGAGACCCTTGGAATCTGCTGAGCACCTAGGTGGAGGTCGGCTGTGTGTAAATAAGCCATTACCTTCAAAAGTACTGACAAACAAAGGGAGGAAGAACGTTTTCAGTTTAGGAAGCCAGTTATTGAGGAACCTCCTAGTGTGGAGACTAAGGAAGCTGGGTGTTTATGCTGTTGAAAGAAGTGTGCCTGTTACACATTGAGAGGGTGTTTTCCTCTCTTTTCCAAGAGTCTAACACGAAAATCAGCTCGTACTTGTAAATTTCAGAAAAATTGTATAATATTATTTCGGTTTTTAAAAGCAAAGAGAAATATAGATGTTATGGCTCTCAGAAATCTTGTAAAACAAAAGCTAAAAAATTAAAACGGAATAAAAGAAATTAAAGAATCTTGGTTGATGATGTTAAAATGATCACCAAAGCAGCTCCTGGAAAGACAGTACTGAGGGTTCAGTCCCAGTAGCTTGTCAGAGGGGGTGGGGCTAAATTGGGAGGCTTATTTGGATTTCGTTGTATGGTTTAAGGTGAATCTTCCAATGTGGGGTGTAGCTGTGATTGCACAGTGCACACAGCACTGTGAAGACTGGCTGGTTCTTTACAGAAAGTTCCCAGGATGAACAAGAACATTATTTGCAATGTTTTCCTTCAAAGGCAATGTATTTAAGTTATACTGGTGAAGAGTAAAGTTAAACTGGTGAAGCCAGCGGAAGAGCAAAATCGCGTTAATATAGAGTAGACAAGAAACAGACCAGGTTACAGAAGTGTTTGGTTTTCACAGTGCCTAAGAAATTTCGAGCTCTAGAATTCACCAGTCTTTCAGCAATTCACTCTGTTGACAGGGAACGGTATGCAAATGAAATAAAAATGCCAATTAGCTGTTAAAGAGGCAAATGATCAAATGAAGAATTATCTGATTGAATAGGATTCATTGTCAATTTAAAACTATATCCAATACCATGTCGACATGCTGCTGAGGGTTCTGATAGACAAAGCACATTGGACGGGAAGGAGAAGATAATGGAGACTCCTCCAGTTTACATTCATTCGTGAGGAGCGCCTCAAAGAAAAGGAAGGGTCCTGGGTCTCAGCGGAGCAGGTGGCCAAGGGAGTCGTCCAGGTGGGAGTCCTGAGGAAGGACAAGGTTGGGTTTATCTGGGAATATTCAGGGCGGGAGGCCTTTGCCGTCAGTGATTTCCTGGAACACAGAAGGGTGGGAGGATACAACACTTGCTGTTTTCTGAGAGCACCGAGATCAGGTAAAGGTCCACATTCCGGGGACACAGCGTACTGATAAGTGGGGAAGCAAAACATCAGTATTTTGTGGTCGGTATTTTGAGAGCCAAGCGATTTAGTGAATCACACACTGCGGTTCTATATCCGAAGGCTGAATCCTGGCGCTGACTGCAGCACATAATCAAATTCTGGGATCAGGAGCAGGGATGATAGGTCTCACTGAACTTTCCTTTGCTGCATGGAACTGCTCATGAGCTTGGCATAGAATGGCTGCAAAACAAATTACTATTAGCGCCTTCATAGAGTGGATAGGAGAGAGAGCAACAAAGACAGTATAAAGTAGATTTTTTTTTAAATCAAAGAGACAGAAACAATGAATAAAGGGGAAAATAGGAGGAAAAGTGTGGATGCTAGGAAATTATAGGGCATAACAGGCATGTCTCTGATACCCATCAGAAGAGCAGTATTCCTACTGATTTAAATGGGTTTATGAACTCTCAGTAGGACTGGAAATGTCTCATAGATTCACGTAGCCCTACACTTGACAAAAGTGATCTCAGAGAGGCAGCCGTGAGTAGTGGCATGAAGCGAGATCTTGATTCCCTGCCCAGGAACTGAACCTGGGGAGCCTGGATGGAAACCAGGAAACCCAGCCACCACCGCCCCCCCCACCCAGCTCTTGCACCCAGTGAAAAATGCATTTCTCACAAGACGAAACTGTAAAAACAGGTACCAAGTTTATTATTAGAGACACAGCACAACACGTGGGAGAGCACACAGAGAAACAGTTTGTTTAGTTAAGACGGAAGCAGGACAGAGATGCACAGCCGGAGAGCAAGGGTGTGGGCGTCCCCCCTAATGAAGAGGAATGCAGTAAAGGGGCGGTTAAGTCATGTATACAGGGCAGTTCTTCCGGGTCTCTGTTTACCTCTGGCCAGTTAACTGGTTTCTTTTTCCACACCTGACCTGCCCTAGGACCCTCCCCAGCATGCGTGCGGAACTTTTTTCCAAGATGGATTACAGCCCAGAGGCCTATGGGAAGGCCTTAGCATCACCTATTATGGGGTGGCGCCCCTTCCTTTTTGACCCCCAAGGAGCCTTTCTGCGCATGTGCAATGTCTCCCTTGCCCCAAGGATGGGAAGTGAACGACCTCTTGATCTTTTAACAGGGTTTGTCCCACTCTGTCCCTGCCGTAAAAATGTCCAATGTCTGGCTATTTACCCTATTCCTGTTGCTGGCTTTTATATCGAGGTGCAGATCTCGAAATACAGACAGGAGTCCGGTCATAAATATGTAGTCCTGGGGCCCGTTTGTCACTTGCTTCAGCAAATGTAAACAGGGGGCTGGTAATGAATGTCTGGCCAGGAGCCCATCTTCTTCTCACCCCAGGAAGTGTGAACAGGAGACAGTAGTAAATGTCTGGCTGGGAGCCCATCTATCACCTGCCTCAAATGAGCTTCCCTGGTTTCTTTTCTTTTCTTTTCTTTTTTCTGGCCTTGCTGCACGGCTTGCAGGATCTTAGCTCCCCAACCAGAGGTCAAACCTGGGCCCCCTGCAGTGGAAGCGTGGAGTCCTAGCCGCTGCACCACCAGGGAGTCCCTCCCCTGATTTCTTACTTGTAATTCCTAGACATACCGCATCACCTCCTTCAGGCACTGAAAGGCCAGCTACAAAAATAAGTGCCAAAGAAACATAGAATCACCCGCACTCAGAACTGGAAGAGAGGTGAGATTTCCCCAAGTCAAAGGCTGTAATAAAAAACAGAAGGAGTTCCCTAGAACGGCTTTCTCCTCTGACTGACATGCCTCCCCATCAAGCAGGTCGGTTTTAACAGTGGTCAGTTCTGTAGGAACAAGCAAAGACCACTCAAATGAGAACCAAAAACAGGCTATTTATTCAGAGCTTTCTGTAGCCCAGGAGTCAGTGGTCACCTGTGTTCTGGCAGAGACTCAGAGGCAGGCAGAGGGGTATGCGAGCTCTAGGAAGGCAAAGGGAAAGGCTGCAATGCCCACGGTGCTAACTGTGGAAGTCAGGGGTGGCTGGAGAGGGCCAACCAGGAGGGGGCGCCTATGGGGGTGATTTCCTCTGTCTGGTCCTCAGGTAAAACCCTGGGGCCCCAAAATAAATAAATAAATAAGGAAGCCACTGTCCTTGACCTTGCTGTTGAGCCCATGGGTCAGAGTTCTCTCGTCATACATGGTCTGTTCATTGCTTGTATGTTCAGTCTCTCAATATATTAGAGGGAAAACCAACCTGCTTTATGACCAAAAACGCAATATGAAGTTTAATTTTCTGTCTAGGTGTCTTTGTAGAGATCACTGAACTTTTTAAATACACATCTATACTTAATCCCCTTGTAGCAACGGAAGCAGTAGTTTTGCTAAGCACAAGTTGTTCACTACTGAAAGGGCTAAGTTATTTATACTTACGTTTTTATAACCAAACTTAACCTCAGACTCACATGCACATACAACTAAAACACAGTGTTTTTCTTCTGTTTGATATTCATATATATAAATTAATTTAAAATTAATATTTAAACATACTCTCTTTTTAAAAAATATGACAGATAAATTAGATACCCCTTTGACAAGCACCCCTGGTCTAGAAAACATTCTAGAGAAAATGTCATATGTAATTCATTGCATATTATATAGAGCTCATTATATCTTATAGAGAGTTCATTGTGTGCATGCATATTCTTCTAAAAACCTTAAAAGGTAGGGCTATTATTATCCCCGTTTTACTGATGAGAAATTTGATAGAGAGGTTTTAACTTCGTTCACCAAGTCAAGAGCTAGTCAGTAGTAGCATCAAGATTCAAACTCAGGGAAAAAAGGAAGATTCTCACTACCTTCAGATCACAAGCTCACTCCCTCCAGGTAACCGCCATCCTGTCTTTCTAAAAGTATAGATTCATTTTACCTGGTTCTATATAACCCCGTAGTAAAATGTGTTTATGCTTTTGTCATATTTTCCTCAGCGTTTTATTTTGAAACTCGTTCCCGTTTGTTGCCTGAGGTTGCAGGTCGTTCTCAACGTTGGACACCACTGCGTGACCTCAGCTCTACTCATCACGTAAGTGCTGACAGGCATGAGGGGACTTTGACGTTTGGGACAATTATGAATAGGGCAACCATGAACATTCTCACACATGTTTTTGGTGACCATATGGATCAGTGTCTATTGGGTATTTTTCTAGTAATGGAATTCCTGCATTAGAGCATAAAGAATATTCAGCCTCAGTAGATACTACCAGCTAGTTTTCTAAAGTCTGTTACCAATTTACACTCCCACCAGCAGTATGTGAGACAGGGCTGTGCGTCTGTAGTAGACACACTTAACAGAGGACAGGGACACATTTGCCAGAGAATTTTCATTTCTAGTTCTATGCATTAGCTACAGATGGCTTTTTTGTTAACTTCTGAAGGGGATGATTGCTTCTGTGATTTCTGCATGTGCTAGAACCCTCTAAAACACCCCTTGCATATATTGTACACAGGATTGTGATCTCTAAAATAACCCTTGTATTAAAAAATAATTACATTTATTTTTCACACTTTCAAAAACATACTGACATGCATTACAACAGGTGATTTTCAAAACAAGGCTTTGGTGCATATTCATGGCTGCACAATTGATCATGTGTAGGGGGCTCACAGGGAGGGGTGGCAGCCACCACCCCCTGGGGACAGGTTCAGGACACGTGGACCCACCAATAAGGTGAGCCCCACCACTCTGTCTAGTACACAAACTTCTTTTTTTTTTTTTTTTAATTTTATTGGAGTATAGTTGATTTACAAAGTTGTGTTAGTTTCAGGTGTACAGCAAAGTGACTCAGTTATACATATACATGTACCCATTCTTTTTCAGATGCTTTTTCCATATAGGTTGCTACAGAGTATTAAGTAGAGTTCCCTGTGCTACACAGTAGGTCCTTGTTGGTTCTGTATTTTATATATAGTAGTGTGTGTACAAACTTCTTACAAAATGGAAGACAATAATAAATTCCAACAATTAAGCAGGAGCTAATACCTTACAAAAGGCACTGACTAAAAATATAGCCAAATAGGTCTATGCAAATATTAAAAAGAATGATAAACATGGCCATAGACTATCTCGACCAGTTTAAACATTATACGTATTTTTGAACAATAAATAAATAATTTTTGGAGAATTTATTTAGATTTCTGAAAAAAATAAAAGTATTTTTTACCTGGCAGAAAAGATCCTTTTAGATACTGATATATTTTAAGTTGTGAAGCCTTTTGTAAAGTGAGCTCAATTTACGTTTTTCTATTCGAAGCCCAAAATAGATCCACAAGGGAGGATGAATCATTTAAATCAGCCATAACTACAATCCAAAACTGTTGAAGTACCCTTGAGACATGTTTCTTGAAGACTAAATTACCTTAGATACGGATATTTCTCTGTTCATCATTTACGTTAAGAGAAAATTTTAATTTCTTTCACTTCTTTTCCTACAGGGGCAGTTGACAATTATCTATAGGAATCCCCAGTCTGACATCAAAACCAAAATGGTAGCCGGAGGATGCAGCCTGAGATCCTTTGATGACTTGGAATATTAACATCAAGGATCTAAGGTTTCAAACTCTAAAGCGAATTGGAATGTTTAAGCATCAAACTGTGTATGACTTTTTAGAAGTCACAAAGGCACCTCTCGATATTTAATGACTGACAATTCAGAAACAGGCTCTGTAGAGAGAAAAGTTTGAGAATAATATTTTTTTTCATTCATTGGTAAGTCGACTGAAAAGCCTTGTTCGTTCATCCTCGAATTTGCTTTTGAAAGTCTGCTGAGCATCTGCCATAACTGCAGGAATCCTGCTTGTGAGAAGATCCCCTCGGCCAGGGTGCTCTGAGGACGTGGGCTCCCCGCAGACGCTGGGTGTCCCTGATCAGGGAAGGGTCCTGGGACCTTTCAATAATATCGAGGGACCAGACAAGCTGGGAGTCTCTCTAAAATTCCCTGTTGAGAACCCCAAGCACCAAATGCTGCTGGAAAGGGATCAAGAGCAGTGAAGCTTGCGGCCGAATCTAGGGTGTCTGCATCTGCCGCCACAGCCTTTACCCTAGATCTGCACTGCGCCAGTTTATGCTGAGTCAGCGTACATGAGATGTTTGCTAAGGCAATTAGCCTCACAATAGTCACTGTTTGCCAGTCTAAAAGTAAGCATTGAATTCTTTATTTTGTATTTAGATAGAACATGGATACTCATTAATAAACTTATAATCACTTCGTGGAAATCCACCTTAAAAACTATCTAAAGGGCTTCCCTGGTGGCGCAGTGGTTGAGAGTCCGCCTGCCGATGCAGTGGACACGGGTTCGTGCCCCGGTCCCGGAAGATCCCACATGCCGCGGAGCGGCTGGGCCCGTGAGCCATGGCCGCTGAGGCTGCGCGTCCGGAGCCTGTGCTCCGCAACGGGAGAGGCCACAACAGTGAGAGGCCCGCATACCGTGAAAAAAAAAAAAAAGAAAAAAAAAACTATCTAAAAAGGAGACCCCTTTTATTATTACCCTGTATGTATTTTGTCATATTTTTCGATAATTTTCAGTTGAGTTATTTATAATTTCCTTATTAATAATTTCCTTAATTTCCTGCATGAATACTTTTTATATACTGGATAATAGCCCCAGTAAAAAATTTAAGAAGGAAAAAAGAAAAAACAAGAAACCCCCCAGGATACATATGAGGACATTCTAGATACTACTCTGAAGTGGGCAGGCACTTTGTATGGACATTTGTCAGCATGACTTTCAACAAACCAGCTGTGGTTCTAAACCATTGATCTGCACTGCATCAGGCTGAGTACAGAAAAATATCCCCCCTCCATGAATGGGGCACAGAGTGGCAGATGAGCCTGGGATGAAACCACAGTGACAAGCTTTTAGGAGGCAGCCTGTACAGATGATGACAGACTCCTGGGAACTCAGGTTTTATGAGTTTTATTCGTAGTCAATTACTTCATACAATTCCAAACATCTAGATGTGACAAGGACCTGATCTCTGTATAGGAAGACAGTGTCCTGGCCATTCCAGGCTTTGTTCAAGGTCACAGCTGAGTAAGAGGGCGTAGAGCCTGCTGAATGGTTCTGGGTCAGGGATCAGGTAGCTACAAACTTCCTGATAACTTGCTTATTTTACCGAACAGAGGGGAAAGACTGGTTACTTCTGATGTTATGCCACAGGCATCCTGCTGTGAGAAAGGAAAGCTGGATGCAGCCACACTGGGCATGATAACGATAATAAGTGTTTATCGTGTCAGGATCTATGTTCCATCCTCTAATTATGATCGTATGTAACCCTTATGCTCTCTCTGCCAATTTTACAGGGGGGAAGTGGGGGGCGGGGGGCAAAAGCACTAAGCGGTGCCCCTGAGATGGCACTGCTGTGACGGGCAGGCCAGGAACTCAGCTCAGTGCGACCCCAATTCCTTCCTTCCAACCCACTGCACTATTACTGGTTCTTTTCTATCTGTCAAAATTAAATAAAATACTCAAAGGGCACAGAAAGGGAAAGACTATGTGAGGATTAAAGTTCAGCACATTTCATTTCAGGCCATCTGTATGTCTTCATTGGAAAAAATGTCTGTTCAGGTCCTCTGCCCATTTTTTAATCAGATCATTTGACTTTATGCTGTTGAGTTGTATTGATTCCTTATATATTTTGGATATTAACCTCTTGTCAGATGTATGACTTGCAAATATTTTCTCCCATTCTGTAGATTGACTCTTCATTCTATTGATTGTATATGTGTGTGTGTGTTTTCCTGTGCAAAAGGCTTTTTAATCTGATGTAACCCTTCTTGTTTATTTTTATTTGTTGCCTGTGCTTTTGATGTGATATTCAAAAAATTATGGCCAAGACCAACGTTAAGGGGATTTTTCCCCATTTTCTTCTAGGAGTTTTATGGTTTCAGGTCTTATGTTTAAGTCTTTAATCCATTTCTAGGTAATTTCTGTGAGTCATGCAAGATAGGGGTTCAATTTTGTATGTGGCTGTCCAGTTTTCCCAGCACCATTTATTGAAGAGGCTGTCTTCTCTAACTGAGTACTCCTGGTTCCATGTCAAATATTTGTTGACTGTATATGTGAGTTTATTTCTGGGATCTCTGTTCTGTAGCATTAACCTGTATGTTCTCTTCAGCATTTCTTGTAAAGCACATCTGGGGTGATGACCTCCCTTAGCTTTTGCTTATCTGGGAATGTCTTTATCTCCCCTTTATTTCAGAAGGGCAGTTTTACTGGGTATAGTACTCTTGGTTGGCACATTTTTTTTCTTCTAGCACTTTGAATATATCATTCCTCTTGGCCTGTGAGTTTTCTGCAGAGAAATCCACTGACAGCCTTATGGGGGTTGCCTTTATGAGTTGTTTTTCTCTTGCTGCTTTTGAAATTTCCTCCTTGTTTTTAACTTTTAACAGTTTGATTGTAATATGTCTTGAAGTAATTTTCTCTGGGTTATTCTTGGTAGTAGCCCTGTGAGCTTCCTGTATCTAGATGTCCATATCTCTCCATGATTTGTGAAGTTTTTATTTATTAGTTATTTTTATAGTTTTCCTCCTTTTTTTCTCTCTTCTCCTTCTGGGACTCCCATGACTTGAATATTCATTTGCTTGATGGTTTCTCATAATTCACATAGTCTTTACTCATTCTCTCATTCTTTTTGTTTCTCTAATCGGCTAATTTCATGTGCTTTGTCTGCAAGTTTGATGACTCTTTGTTCTTCATGATCAGGTTTGTTGTCAAAGCTCCTCTTTTGAACTCTTTAGGTTTGTTATTGTATTCTTCAATTCCAGGACTTCCATTTTGGCTTTTTTTTTATGGTTTCCAGTTCTTTCTTAAAGTTATCATTTTGTCTATGCACTACTGTCTTGATTTTGCTTAACTGTGTATCAAATACATACTTTTTTTTTTTTTTTTTGCGGTACACGGGCCTCTCACTGTTGTGGCCTCTCCCGCTGCGGAGCACAGGCTCCAGACGTGCAGGCTCAGCGGCCATGGCTCACGGGCCCAGCCGCTCGGCGGCATGTGGGATCTTCCCGGACCGGGGCACGAACCCGTGTCCCCTGCATCGGCAGGCGGACTCTCAACCACTGCGCCCCCAGGGAAGCCCCAAATACATACTTTTGAATAAATAGAGACTCTACAAGAGTAAATAAAATCACTTTTTCTTCTTTTTTACTTCAGCCATCTCTCATATAGAAAAAGAGTTTAAAAAGTGACATTTAAAAAACCCAGTCAGGTGAAAATATTGGATGTATAGCTACCATATACTTTTTATTCACATGAGAATACTTGTGAAGATAACAAAGGAGGCATCACTGACAGTCTGTCAACTATCAGTTTAGTTATAAACTGCAGCAGGCCGGGATCAGGTTACTAATTGCAGGATAAAAGTTCATTTCATAAGTAATGGTAAATGAAAGCAGATCAGGAGAAAAAGCACGGGCTTCATCTACATTGGATTGCTTTCATCTGGCTGGTTACATCAAGATAGAAATAGTTCAGGTACACTTGGTAGTCAGTATGCAGCAATGATTTCTTTTCCAGAACTTGAGTCTCTCCTACGTGCTTAGGGAAAGAAAATATATTTTGGGACCGACTGTGGGCGACTGCCCTCCTTTCCATAGTCCCTTTCACTCTCAGTTACAGCCAACAGACAAAGGACTGGATCTAAAGAAGGGGCACCTCACCTTCTGTCCACTCACCATCCATGAAGTAGCCCATTTTATCACCATCAGCAATGGGTGTCCTCAGACCAAAGCAGCACCAGGTCATCCCTGAGCACTGGCTGTGGAGGGGATACGGTAGTACTAAGACCCTTTCCTCAATCGACCCTTCCAAAGACTCATAATTGATCAAGTTATTATTAGTAAAGTCCCTGATGAATTTAAATATCCATCTCCATTTCCATCATATCCTCCACAGCAGCGGCACCAACAGAGAATTTCATGTGAATTTTAGTAACTGAGCAACACATTCTACCTTGATTACTGAACAGATTTTCTTCTCCTTCCAAGAGTCTTTCCTGAATTTACTGAGTGACCGTTGGAGGCTGTCATTTTTCAACATATTCCTTCTCAGAAATAGTTTTCTAGTTTTGCTTCTGACGATTGTGTAGCTCACTCCGTACATAGTATGACCCTGGGAATAACTTTTATTTACCCCAAATGTCAGTGTTTAGTGAAGGGAAAAATTTTAGAGACTTATTATAGTCCATGATGATAAAGCTTACTGGTTTTGAGTTAAGCAAAGTATTTCTTTATCTCTGTTAGTTTCACACACAAACATATAAACACGTATATAACAAATAAATGCATTAGTGAGGAACCCAGGTAGACTTGAGGAACTCTATTCTTTGAGTGATTTTAATGTCTAGACAAGAAAGGCCAATTTTATTTTTTTCTTGAGGCAAACACATAAATATTTTTAATTTTTCTAAGGCAGATTTTCAAAACAATTTCCCCATTCTTAGACACATAATCTTTTCCCCAACTTTTTTCATATGCCTTCCCTAATCAAAGGCTTCAGAGAATTCCTCTTAAGAATGACAAATGTATTTATTCTAGGATGTCGTGGAGACCGCTACAAAGTGGTGGGGGTTGGTTTAGACTTTTAAAATGGTTGCACAATTGCATCCCAGCAAAGAAAATTCTGCACAGAAGTAAACAGTTTCATAACTTCTACAGCAAGTGATCTCAGCCTAGAAGTTTCCAGGTGGCATATGCTGGAAGGTTAACCAAAGGTTTCATCGTTTGTGATATGGAACCAGGGGTCTGCAATTGCTCAGACAGGACTCCACCTCTCATGGATGGAAGAGAAACCCAAGCTTCTGGTTGATCTAGAAATACTGGGCATTAGGTATCTTTTATGACTATGGACTTGAACCCTTTTTCTAATTTTATTGTTATTTTTAAAATTTATTTACTTGAGATGTAATTGACATATAACCTTGCGTTAGTTTTGTGTGTACAACGGAATGACTTGATATTTGTATACATTACAAAGCGATCATCACAATACTTCTAGTTATCATCCATCGCAACACATAGTTTTTTTTTCTTGTGATGAGGAACTTTTACGATCTACTGTCTTCTCAGCCAAATAATTTTAAGTGATTAAAAATCCCCGATTCACTGTCCTACCTCATATGAATATTTCATAGTAAATTCAGGCACTTGCTTGCAGTGTGACTTAGCTCTAGTTAGTTCTGTCTGAAGGGACGTTAAGAACCATGTTGAAGCCCCTAATGTACAGATGGTTAACCAATGGTCATGGCCCCCAGTTAACCATTTTTTTAACTTGCATTTATTGAGCAAATCCAAGACGCAAATCGAGGACCCAAAATGAGGGCTCAGGAATAGGCAACAATGCACGATTACCAAATCTAGGAAAGGGTGCATCTATGCACACGTGACAAGGTTCATAAAATAGAGTCACGGGAAGATGTACAAATGTTTGCCTAAGTGTAAATATTGCTTCAGGAACATCTCACAAAGACTGGCAATGCCTAACGTGAATGGAAAAACATTAAAATAAATTTCTATTTTGGAAGTGGGGAAATCAAAAAAAAGAAAGAAAAGTCGTTTGATAAATATGGAGAGTAGCCGGGATGAAGCTCAGACATCTGACCATGAAGAGACTCCCAGGCCACGTCCAGGAGTTTGGAGTTTGTTCGTGTGTTAGGGCACCAGGGCCACCAAACAAAGTGCCACAGCCCGGGACCGGGCGGCTTAAACACGAGGAATATTACTCCTCACAATTCAGGAAGCTAGGGGTCTGAGGTCAAGGTGTCAGCAGGACTGGCGTCTTCTGAGGCTCCTTGGCCCCCAGAGGCTGTTCTCACTCCGTCTGCCCATGGCCTTCCCTCTGTGTGGGTCAGTGTCCTGAGCTCCTTGCAAGGACAATCTCACTGGATTCGGACCCACCCGAATGACCTCATTTTACCTTTGTAAAGTCCCTCCCTCCAAACACCATCACATTCTGAGGTACTTGGCATTACTACTTCAACGTATGAACTTTGGGGGGACTCAGCTCAGCCCCAAACGGCCTGAGAATAGAATTAGAAAATGAAAGTACTGTGAAGTGACTAGAAACTCAGAACGTGTGGCCTCACGGTGCTAAGGAGGGTGTGACAGAGACCAGGAAAGCAGAACACTAATGCTGAGGTCCAGGCAAAAATAAAATAAAGAAACAACAGGGATCTGAAGCAGCGTAGGTAGGCGTAAGTTGAGGTTTATTTTGATAGTTAGTTCGTATGGCTTGGTAATTCTTCAGACGTGGGGTGGGATTGAAGAGAGTTAGCCAGTAAATAAATCACTGAGTCCAGTGCACGCAAAAACTCCCATGGGGTGTGGGAAGATAAGAAGATTCCTTGAGGAAATCGTGTTAAGAAACACCAGATTTAGACTCATTAAACAGTTACTCTGTACTATGTAGTTTTCGGTTAATGAGAACTCTCAGAAATGAAATACTTTTATTCACGTGTGATATTTCCTCTGTGTAGTAGTCTGAAAACTAACTGGAGATGTGGGTTTATCATGATGTAATCGCTTTGTTTTGGCCAGGAAGGTTTTCATGGTAATTTGCACGACACTTTATGCATATTTCAGTTTAATAGAAATCAACACAGCAGCTGCTATAAGATGGTCTCAAAGTTATCTGGTTATTGTTTCTTAAGGAATTCAGTTTCCCGGAGGAATATGGAACTATTATCCAAAAGCAAAACATTGTATTTGTTATTTCCACTACTACAGGGGATATGATTCCTCTCATTATCGACCACTGTTTATATTTTTATGAGAAAAAAACAGGATGACAGCGTTGTCGAAATCACTTCACACTAAGCCTAAAGTGCAATTTATATACCCCCCAAGTATAGCCTAGAGATGTATATGCCCGTGTGTGAAACTATAAATGTTCAGCCCACAGTGCAATTCCTGGTTATTAACATTGCCCTCTAGCAAGTGGTTATTCCATTTCTAGTAATTATGCTTTTAAAAGGAATTTCTTCTCTAATCCTGAGAACAAGGGTTTAGGCTTCCATTGTGTCATGGTTGACATATTGATAAAATATCATGAAAGTTTAGCGGCTGAGTCTATTTGAATTAACTGTAATGACAAAGAAGGAAAATCTTTTTTTCTTCTCCTCTCCAGGAGATGAAAAATGTACAGTTCCCAAAATATATTATTTTCTATAGATATTTAAGTGCCATGATCTTTAGGCACAAGATATTGTGCCTAATATTGTGCATGCTTATGAGTGTTGGTGAAAATTTACATCATCTTTAAAGGAGGGAGTTAATGCTCCCATATCTCTTTAAAGGCTAAGCAGAAGAATTGAAGGAAACTAATAAAAAGACTTAACAACAAATAAACCATAAATTATATAACAAGTCCTGTCTGGCAACCTGTTCTCTCCCCAGAACACAAAAGAAATCCCTGAAAAATAATGTTAAACTCTCTCAAAACAGTAACTTTAATTCTGAAAACAGGTAATTGGACTTTGTGAGAGCATCCATAATATTGTAATTTAACATCTGTGCCTGAAACATAAGCATAAACATAAGCTGGTCACACCAGTTGTCAGCAGCTAAATTGTGATTCTGGATTGTATTTTATTAGTTAATGTTAAAAGCCACGTGATTCATCTCTAAGCTTTCAAAGCCCATGACGTAACCGATCATGGAGCAAGAGAAAGTGAGTGCTGCCAGGTGGTCTAGATGCCCATTCGTTCTCCAAGCTCAGCTCGAAGACACGGTTCCTGCAAACACTCGCTCACCAGGCTAGAGATCACCACCCTGTCCGCTGACCTCACAGAATCGCTAGGCCCTCCTATAGACACGCGCATTGCGCACACGCATGCACACATTGTAGACCCGGAGATACATACACCGCTCAGGTTCCTTTCAGCAAAGCCTGAGCCGCCCAGCCGGGCAGTGGCTTCAGGAGACAGGCTCAGCTCTCAGCTACTTGGGGGCCTGCCTGGGTTGCAGAGAGCTGTTCCCCAAGCTGAGGTCCTCCCCTGAGCAGCCTGCACCAAGTGACCCAGTGGGGCGGGGCAAGTGCCCGGCTGCTTTGGTCCCATAAGGTCATTCAGATGGGCCAGGCTCACTGCAGACCGGCCCGCCAGGCTGGCCATCAGGCTCTTGTCGAGCTGCCCTGCAGACTGACTGCCCTCACTGCTCCTTCTGCCCTGCGTTCCTCGGCCTTCAATGCCCAGTACACATCTTGTAGCCTCAACCCCAAGTGGGCGTCTGCTTCCAGAGAAACCAAAGTGCGACCCACATGGCCAAATAACCATAAAAATACTGAATGATAAGCCATTGTTTTAACCTTTAAGGTTAAAGATGATATCTGGGGGACTTCCCTGGAGGTCCAGAGGTTAAGACCCCGCACTTCCACTGCAGGGGGTATGGGTTTGATCCCTGGTCGGGGAGCTAAGATCCCACATGCCACTTGGCATGGCCAAAAAAAAAAAAAAATCATATTTGGAAGAGTCAGTTGAACTACAGGCGACAACATAACAAAACCAGAAGAATAATGGACACTTTTATACAGAACATAGTTGATCAACAAGGTATATACATGCGAAGAACTTACAAGGTCTAGCTGGACCGAAAAGTGAAGTCTGTTACCATCCTGGACAAATGTATAATGTAGGGGAAAGTCATAAAGTAGAAAATTTGGGGGCGTGGATCATTGGCTAGGCTGCTCCAGAGATGGAACCTAAAAAGTAGCAGTTGTTGGGCTTCCCTGGTGGCGCAGTGGTTGAGAGTCCGCCTGCCAATGCAGGGGACATGGGTTCGTGCCCCGGTCCGGGAAGATCGCGGCTGGGCCCGTGAGCCATGGCCGCTGAGCCTGCGCATCCAGAGCCTGTGCTCCACAACGGGAGAGGCCACAACAGTGAGAGGCCCGCGTACCGCAAAAAAGAAAAAAGTAGCAGTTGTTTGTGTACAAGAGAAACACATGTGGCCACAAGCAAGTTTCCACACCCAAAAGCCCTGCATTTAAGTTATTGAGTCAGTGGGCTTCTGTGGGTGTGTTACATACACTAAGCTGATTTAAGCGTGTTTAAGCATGCACACATGTAGCATGTGTCTCTGTTATCGTAAGAATACGGAAACTGTAAAACCATAGTTGGGGAGTTAGAAGTAACGACAGGATGCTACAGCAGCAAACAGGACCGACACCTGAAGTGGATGAACTCACTCAGAAAAGGGTTCTTTGAGGAGATTGTGTCTGAACTGAAGATTGAATCACGGGTGTGTTCATTAGAGGTGGATCATGAAAGGTGGGGAATGACTTCAGGCAGGTTATTTTAGACTAGCTCGTCTCGTAACTGAGTAAGAAGGAAAAGAAAGATGGAGAGTAAAATAAAAACACACCTTTAAATATCAAATTGTTACGTTGAAGGCAAAGACTGGAAAGTAGAGGGGAGACGTAAAATATAGGCGAGTGGAAGAGGGTATTATCTGCAAAAAACTAGTGGGAAGCGTTGGCTTACAGAATAATGAGGAATCTTCTCAGAAATCACTTGAAACTATTTGGGAATAGAGGTCTTTTATGAATGCTTTTACATACATTTCCCCTGGAGAGTGGACGGGTTAGGTAGGATGAATATAAATGCAGTAGTTGAGCAGAGAGGGAGCTGGATTTTGAGGGGAAAGATGTTTTAATAGAAATAAAATAGTGTGATATTTGGAAATATAGCTATTTGTGGTGAGAAAAGAGGATATTGTCATTTAAGATTTTAGAACACTAAGGGGGTGACCCCATTTGTATGTTTTAGGATAGTTGGTATTGGAATTAAAGTGAGTAAGACACCGAGGTAGGGTGATCGAATGAATTGGACCACAAAGACCATCCTCACTTCCAATACTGACCTTTTTCCTTGAGAAAAAGAAGGATTAAGTATGGCAAGGCCCATAATTTACAGCAGGCTTCATACCATGGGGGATAAAAAAAAAAGACCCTGCTGCCGTACAAACAGATGAATCCCCAACTGTCTGGAATTTTAGAAAATATATTTCTAAAAAATCCATATATCAAAGAGGAAATCACAAAGGTATTTGGAAATTCTGAGTTATAGGACAATGATACTATACAACAAAATTTGTATGCGAACTCCAGCTAAAAATATCCGTGTTTAGAGATAAATGTCTATCCATACACAAACATACTAAAGAAAGAACAGGATGAAAATCAATCATTTTAGATCCTAAAGTCAAATTAAGAATAGATAATATAGAAGAGAGCTTCTGGAATGGAGGTCCATGCTTCATGGACCCTCTTCCCAGAAAAACGACCGTAGCAGTTGAAAAACAATTTGTAGGTAGATGATACATAGAGAGGTGGATAGGTAGGTAGGTAGAGGTATAAACCAAGCATTTAAAGTCTCCAGAAATTGTCTTAAGAGCATACAGCAAATGAAGAAACATTTACTCGGGAAAATCTACTAAGCCTCACATAAACTGCCAGAGTCTGTGCCATTTAAGCCAGAATCTGCTCCGTCCTTCCGCCTGCAGCCCCACGGGACAGAAGCCGCGTTCAGAATGTGCACAGCGTGGACACAGGGCTCCCACTCCGGCCGGCTCCCTGTTGAGGGCGGTGGTGACCCCATGGGGGGAGCAGGTCGCTAAACTTCTCAGCCCCCAGGTCACGCTGGAGGGAGTCTGCTCCGCGAGAGCAGCTGGGAAGTGCGGGTCTCTCCTGCCAGCCGGCACGGCGCTCAGGGCCATGGTCGTGCACAGCACGCGGGACCAGAAACAGTGAGGCCCCAGCCGTCCTGGCTCCAGGACACGCAGGCCTGAGAGCCCAGTCCAGGGCAAGCAAGGCTCCCAGCACACGGACCCGCTCGTAAAGCAAGAGTGTCCCTCTGAGAGACGCAGCCCGTGGTCCCCCTCAGCTCTGGAGCAGCGATGCACAGGGAGGGGCAGGCAAAGAGGAGGTCTCCACACTCGCCTCAAGCAAGCTGACATCTGAAACGGGATGTGGCAAAGTCGACGTATAAGGGTGCAAAAAATGGAGACTGTGGTGTCAAAGTATTAGGAGGAGCCATGAAAGCAACAAGGCGCACCATAAACCACGGAGAAAATGAGCAGGCAGCGCTGGAAAAAGAGAGAGTTAGGGGCGGAGACAAACCTCAGGGAATGACTTCAAGGACGACTCATGCAAATAGGCTCCGATTTAACGGCAGCGGACAGTGAAACAATGTATGTCCCAGAAAATTACTGAAAACAGTAGAGCAATCAGTTGAAAATTAGTGGAGCGTAACAGCTGCTGTGATACCACCAGGCAGACAGATTAACAGAGACTGGAGAGAAGACACACCTTGTAAACACACTCTTGCTCCGAGAGGACGCTGCGTCCACTGAGGGGAAACGTCAGAGGTGCACACTGTGCAGGAAACAGACACCACTGAAGTGTGCCAGCCACATCACTGACCAAATAAGCAAGCAAATGACGACACAGAAAGCCCTGGAGGAGGGGGCTCAGAATCCAGATAAGAACACAGACCAGCATTTAAAGGATATGTTCTCTCAAATGTCCAGGCATCAACAAGACATGCAAAGAAACAGAAAGTGTGTTCCATAAACAGGAACAAAGCAGGAGACCAAAACAGTCTTAGAAAGGGCACAAGTGTCAGACTTCTCGTGGCCTTCGACACAGCCATTCTCACTGTGCTCCAGGAACTAAAGGAAACCCAGTTTATGGAAATACAGCAAAAGGCGTGATGACAAGGGCTCATCAGACAATATCACTAAAGACGCAGAAATCATAAAAAAGAGCCAAATAGCAATTCTGTGGTTGAAAAATATATCTGAAATTGTTAGAGTCACAGAGGGATTCAGCAGCATAAGAAAAACTCACCTCATGTGAAGGGAGAATGATAGCCATTATGCAATGTGAAGAATAGAAAAAAAATACTGGTTAATAAAAACGAACAGAACCTTGGACGAATGGGGAAAGAAGAGCAAACTAAACCTAAAGGAAGCAGGATGGGCAAAAACAATAAAGTAAACTAACGAAGCTAAAAACTACCTCTTGGAAAAGATGAACAAAAGTGAAAATTTTTTACCTAGTTTGACCCAGAAAGAGAGAGAGAGAAAGAATGAGAACTCAGTTATAAAAATCAGAAATGAGGGACTTCCCTGGCAGTCCAGTGGTTAAGACTCTGAGCTCCCAATGCAGCGGCACGGGTTCGATCCTTGGTCGGGGAACAAAGACCCTGCATGCTTCACGTTGTGGCCAAAAAAAAAAAAAATCAGAAATGAAAGGACAATAAACATCACAGTAAAAATGCTAAAAATCAAAACCAAGAAGGAATGCTTTAAAAACAAGCAGGCCAATTGTATAAAACAATATGCATATGTTTATATTGTTAGGATATAACATAGAGAAATTAAATGTATTTGACAGCAAGAGCACAACACCATGGGTGGGAACAAAAATGTATTGGAACAAGAAAGTGACACCAGAGGGTAACTCAAATCCACAGAACAGATGGAGTAATATTTGCCTCAAAAAGAATTAAAGTAAAATGTGATTTTGTGATTTTTTTTCTTATATGTAATAAGAACAAGAAATATCATTATTTCTTAATATTACTTCATCTTGATAATTGATATCACATTAAATCACTAGCTCATACACTTGAATTCCCACAGAAAGAGACACCAATAGATGATACCTTATCCTTGTTTTGCAGCTGAATAAATTAAAATCGAGAATAGAAATGACATGGTCATGGTCAAACAAAAATTTATGGTTAAACTTGGAGTAGGACCCAGATGTTCCAACTTCTCAGAATTGTCACTTTGCTCTTAAAGTCAAGCTCCCGTGCTTTCCCTGTTGTAGATTTTATTGGCCAATTATTTATTTTTATTTATGTATTGACAAAAAATGCTATCTAATATATAGTTAGGATCATTTCTTAGGATTTAGTCAGGATTTTTTAATTATTTCAAATAAAATTGATGAAACATATTTCTCCACAAGTAGGTGTCAGTTTAGCATTCAGTGATATTTCAGTAATGCTAAAATATATGAATATTTTTCCGTTTGTTTCTCAAAAAAAATTTCAGGTAAAGAAACACACACACTGAATTTAAAATTTCACTATAGTTATTTTCGCTTATGCCCCGAATATGAAGCAAGGGCTCATGGTAGTTTTGAGATTAAGAGGGGAGAGGTAACATGCCCAAGGCCACATAGCAGTAGTCAGGACAGAATTTGAACTGTCATCTCTGAATGATTCCAAAATTCTGAAGTTTTCATCTTGTTACGCTTTTCCTTGATTACATCCCCCAGATTAGAGAATATTCAAATGCAACCGAGATCACAGCAGAAATACCCGGAGCATCTAGTTACTCCAGAAAGCAAGGAAGTGCTCAAAAATGTTTGGACATATTTGTGTATATGCATTGCTACTTTCACTCCTGTAATAAAATAATCCAGATTCATTCATAGTAAATGGGAATGCATATAAGCAGGTGGGAGTTTGATTGCTAAGGATGCTATTAAAATATTGAAGAAGGATTATATACTATATTATCAATAGAATATATAGACCTATCCATATGAAAATGCAATAAAAGCAAAGTACCATTTTGTTTGCCATAATTTTTAGAAAAAGCTAAGAAAATAGCAAGTAAATCATTATCAGTATGTTGGTTTTAATATTCTTGATGAAGTGGTAAGTGAAGGTATTCTTTCAAACTAGCGCTGGTGCTGAGAATGATGCGAGTATCCTAAGACCATGGAGAAGCTTGGCAGTATTCTCCCATCACAGTGAACTCTGACACTTAGGATGAACACATATCTATCAGAGTTCTCCCATTTAGCTGCCGTCATCATCATCACCATTATCATCATCATCATCATCATATTTAATGATTTATATTTGAAATGTTTACATAATAAGTTAAACAATGTCTAAATAATTTTCTAAAGATCATTGTGGGTAATTTACCTTAGTAAATAGCAAAGTTTAAGTCAAGCTGAATACATTTAGAAATTGAGTTCTTTAGTTTGTGTATTACTTGAGCAAAGTATTCATTGATGACTGTAACATTATGGTTACGACACAAAGCCTTGTTTCTAACTTTAGAAGTAGAGTATAAGGACTACTGAAAAACTGAGCCATGGAATAGGATGGTGTCCCTGTGACGATGGATTTTATTTTTTCTTATTTGAATGGCATTTGGAGATCAAGTTCTGCTGCTAGAATTTCCCCAGAGTGAGAGCCTGTGGTAATGACCCAGCAGTAGACAAGCTGCCATCCAAGAAAAGCTACCCACATCATACCCATTATTTGTTCTTTTCAACTTGGTGAAGAATGACTAGACCACGATTTCATCTATTCTGTGACCAAATTTGGGGGAACAAAAGGGAATGTTTACCATTTTCTTCTTAACACTACTTAAAATAAAAAAAACTTTCTTCAAGAAAAAAAAAAGAAAGAAATGATGGGGACACATCAAAAGAACATGGTACCCAAGTGAAAGAGATGGAAAATTTAACTGAGGAAATATACAATGTAGTAAGCCCAAAGTATGAAATAAATATCCATGTGTAGGTACTGATGTAAATAAATGACTAAATAAATAAATGAAGGAGACAAATCTGTGCAGAATTCCAAATAACATACACATTCCATTTTCAAGGAGGTAGAGTATAACCCCTCACCTCTTAATGTGGGCTGAGCATAAAAAATTCATTCAATAGGGTAAGTTATGGGAAAGAAGGGGCTGAGGAAGACAGCTTTACCTGAAGAAAGCTGACAAACACTATCTCAGCCAGGTGACCAAGGTCAACATCAACAGTAAGTCATGTTGGTAATTGGTACCTTTTATAGAACATGACGAGACTGGCACTTTACCTCTATGATCCTCCTCTGAAGAATCTCTGAGTTTAATCTAATCATGAGAAAAACATCAGACAAATATCAACTGAAAAACAGTCTACAAAACACCTGATGGTGCTCCTAAAAACTGTCGACAAAACAAGGAAAGCCTGAGAAACTGTCACGGTGCAGGGGAGCCTAAGGAGACATGAATAAATGAAATACGCTATCTTAGATGGGACAGGGAAAAGGGCATTAGGTAAAAACTGAGGAAATCTGAATAAAGTATGGACTTTAGAATATTGTATCAATGTATGTTTATTAATCCTGACAAATCACTATTGTAATATGAGATTTTTTTATAATGGAAATTGTGTGCGGGGTATACAGGAAGTCTTTGCACTGTCCTTACGACTTTCTGTAAATCTAAAGCTATTTTAAAATGTTAAACATTTATTTTTAAAAGTGAGCATAACAAAAAAGCACACACTCACATATGTGGTCAAAACATCTTTAACGAGGGTGCCAAGGCCACACGGTGGGTAAAGGTCTGCCTCCTGTACAAATATTGTTGGGAAAACTGGATATCCTCATGCAAAAGAATGAAGTTCGACCTTTACCTTATACCATATACAATAATTAACTCAAATGGATTAGAGAAATAAATATAAGACCTAAAACTATAAACCTTCCAGAAGAAACATGGGGAGAAGATTCGTGACATTGAATTTGGCAATGATTTCTTGGCTATTGAAACCAAAAGCACAGGCAACAAAAACATAGATAAACGGGACCACAGCAAAGTTAAAACCTTCTGTGCCATCAAAGGAAGCTTTCAACAGATGAAAGGGCAACCTACTGAATGGGAGAAATATTTTCAAATCACACTTCTGATAAGAAATAAGTATCCAGAATGTATTAAAAATACTCCTATGATTCTATACAATGAAGAAAGCAAGCAACCAGATTTTAAAATGGGGAAAGGTCTTGAATAGACATCACTCCAAAAAATACATGCACATAAGCAACACGCATGTGGAAATGTGCGTGTCATCACTAATCATGAAGGAAATGCAAGTCAAAACTCAGTGAGATAATCACCTCAAATCAGCCAAGGTAACCACTAACACTGACACCATCACCAGTGACAACAAAAGCAGAAAATAACAAGCGTTGGTGAAGGTGTGAAGAAATTGGAACCCTTGTGAGCCGTCCATGGTAACGTAAAATGATGCAACTCTTATAGGAAAAGTATGGAGATTCCATAAATTAAAAGTAGAACTATCGGGCTTCCCTGGTGGCGAAGTGGTTGAGAATCTGCCTGCCAATGCAGGGGTTATGGGTTCGAGCCCTGGTCTGGGAAGATCCCACATGCTGCGGAGCAACTGGGCCCGTCAGCCACAACTACCCCGAGCCTGCGCGTCTGGAGCCTGTGCTCTGCAACAAGAGAGGCCACGACAGTGAGAGGCCCGCGCACCGTGATGAAGAGCGGCCCCCGCTTGCCACAACTAGAGAAAGCCCTCGCACAGAAACGAAGACCCAACACAGCCAAAAATAAATAAATAAATAATTTTTTAAAAAGTAGAACTATCATTTGATCCAGCAATCCCACCTCTAGGTATTTATCCAAAAAAAAAAAAGAAAACAGGATTGCAAGGGGATATTTTCACACTTGTGTTCATTGCAACATTATTCATAACAGCCAAACGGTAGACAAAAACCTCAGTGTCTATTGACAGATGAATGGATAAAGAGAATGCGGTATATTCATACAATGGAATATTATGCAGCTTTAAAGAGAAGAAAAGCCTGTTATAGGCTACGACATGGGTGAACTTTGAGGAACTACGTTAAATGAAATAAGCTGGACACAAAAAGGTGAATACCGTGTGATTCCATTTACGCGAGGTGTCCACTAGAGTCCAGCTCTTAGAAACCCTGCAGAAAGTAGAACGGTGGTTGCCAAGAATTAGAAGAGGGCAGAGTGAGAGGCTGTTCAATGGGTTTAGCAGTTTTTCAAGATGGAAACGTTCCAGAGGTTTTTTGGTACAGCAATGTGGATATATTTATTACTGAGCGGTACACTGAAAAAAAATGGTTAAGACGACGGTACATTGTATGTTATGTGTTTTTACCCCAACTGTAGACCAAACAATCAGTAAAACACATGCTTTTGAAATAAACATGAAGGACACAAAATATTGGCATTATTTTACAAGTCTACACTCCACTCACTGAATTCAAAGGTGTTTACGATAAAGTGCACAGCCTTAAACGAAATCTCTCGTTTTTTTTAATGTCTTTCCTACAGGTGTAAATTTCCCTAACCCAGTATTGGTTTGGAACTTTTAATGGTGCTCTAAGGCTCTAAGGCATGTTTTTCTGGGCCTTGATTTTCTTGCTCAAAATTTTGTTGTAAGATTTGTCTTTGTTGAGGCACTAACAACAGTTCATCATTTCAGCAAGGGAGTGGCTTTTGAGGGTCCCCCCACATCTGAGAAATTTATTCTGACTTCCCATCCTGCATGAACTTCAGACCCGTGTCTTGTTCCAGCCACAGGGGTAGTAAACACGGAAGCCCTGCTTGCCTGGCTGGTCCCAGCACCTCCTGTTAGAACTGAGCGCTGCATCACAAACTGTGCCTCTCATCGAATTTCTATTTTTAATATCTGAGCACATTCTTTACTATCTCTCAAGCTCAGCTATGATGAATATTTTATTTGATCTGAAATTTTTAGTTATTTCTGCTGTGAACATTTTCTAGCCACCCAGAAGAGCCCACGTTGCCAGAAATATGCCTCATTTGAGGGCGTAGTCTTCATCAAGCTATTTTTAACCATTTTTCTCACTTCCTTAATTTCCTCTCCTCTTCACAGCATTTGATTAGAACCCAAGATAGGCAGCTCTTGGCATGTCTATGAATTTTCCTTTTTACATTGATTGTGTTTAGATTATAAGAACTACTAACTCATTATGGTAATCAGTATTTTAACTTGGGTTTCATATTTATTTTAAAACAGTAAATATATGTTTGCTTTATATATCTAAAAAATAACACAGAAAAGCAGTCCTGTATTTGCAAGTGTCAGGCAGAGCCACCACAGCCACCAGAGCCACAGTTCTGTAACTGTGGAAAGTTAAAGTCAGAATGAGCTTCCATTGAATTATAAAGTGAATCAAAATTGATTTAATGATAATTCTTTAAAAAGCACCTGGAAAACTGAAGACAGCAGAATTGCTGAGTTTGGGTGGAAAGAAAATGAAGAATATGTACGATTTTTTTGTTTACCCTATTTAACCAACACTAATATAGCATGATGCCAGTCGGTTTTTTATATAATTTCTAAATATTAACTAAATGCTTACCTGTAACAACCCACTGATAAAACTAAATCTCAAAGAGGTTCTGCAGCTTGCCCAAAATCCGAGATCAAACAACAGATGAAGGATTTGAGTCAGTCTATTCTGGCTCTAAGGTCTGTATCCTTCACCCCTATGAAACTTTTATCCAGTCTAATTCTTGAATTTTCATCTTTCCCTTATGAAAGTGCTTTTACTGTTTAGAAAAAATACATTTTTATTTCATTCATGTTATATTTAAGAAGGTTTGTCTTTAGGCTTTATAACCACATTTTAGTTTTGTTGTAAACAGGAAATGACTAACAACGAATATGATATCTTCCAACATTCAAACCTTCAGAAAGACTTGAAGAGAACAGCTGATAAAGCAGCTGTTGGATTGCCTAAGATAAAACTCATGGACATATAATATTCTCTCCTGTAAGATTACATATAAGAGAAATAGTGCTAGGGAAAATAGGTAGATGCAATGAAAAACAAATTAGGACTCAAAGTGAAACGTGTAAAAATTTAAACAGCCTGATATTTTAAAATTTCTATATAATAAGAAGGCTTCATTGACAACTCTGTGTGTATGTGTGTGTGTGCGTGTGTGTGTGTGTGTGTGTGTTTGTGTATGTTTAACAAGCAACACTGCCCAGTTGGGTGATAGTGGTCTAACAGTGTGGAAGAATTGACACTGATACACCATCAAACAAACACCTTTCTCAAGACATTTTCATTTGCTCAATCCCTAAGGTTACAAATTAATTGGCAATCATGACACATGGGAAATGACAAACTGTTATTAAAATGTCAAATTCTCCTAAAGCAGAAGGTTCTTTCAGACAAGAAGGGAAGCCATTCTTAAATGAGACTTTTTATTTTAGTGAAAGATTTTTTATGGCTTAATGGAGGAAAGCACTTCAGTTCAGTGTGAGAAATCTGGAACATGATGACAGAAAATAACAATTATTCAGTCACTGAGAGACAAAAGAATAATCTTTAATAAACATGTTGAGAGGTGTGAAAGTAAAATCTGTTCCTCTAGAAACGACGTAAAAACAATGAGCCTGTATATAAACGAAATGCATTATCACTCCTAAAGTTAGTTTGATGTTTGAAATTTTTCCAGAAAAGCTCTGCTTTGTAGTTGAAAAAGTGATTGAGTTGAGTTTTTTTTCTTTAAAAATTATGCTTTTGACACTACTATAATTTCTGTGATTTCTGTAGTTTTCTTCTCAAATATATCAGTGGATTTCCTCTAAGGGGAGTCCTATCAACAAACCCTGATAACTTAGAAAGGGAAGACTTCCCCTCTTGCAATACAATTCTCCCTGTTAGTACAGAAATTGATATTTTATTCCTGATACTGTTTGATTTATTATACGATGCAAATTATGTACTGATTATCTTTATTCTAAGAGGATTTTAACCTCATATTCAATGAATATCTTCATTAAATATAGTGTTTCACATATGTATTCTTCTCTGTGTCTGGATGCATAGTTTAACCCAAATTGACATTAACTTTCTAAAAATTTTGGACTATATTAGACATTTTTTCAATGACTCTTGAAATTCTACCATTGCTAGTCTCACTCTATACCCCACTCTCAGTAATGAAGGAACAACACAATAAAACAGCTAGATCTAACAGATATATACAGAACACTCTATGCGGCAACATTATCCTCAAGTGCACATAAGACTTCCTCCAGATCTCCAGACCATGTGTTAGGCTATAAATTAAGCCTCAATAGATTTTAAAAGATATATATCATACAAAGCATCTTCTCTGATCACCCTGGCTTGAATTAAAAAATCAATTAGAGAAGAAAAACTAGAAACTTCACAAACTGATGGAAATTGAATCACATGCTCTTAATCAATAAATGAAAGGATCAAAGAAGAAATCAGAATGGAAATTAGAAAATACCTAGAGATGAGTAAAAATGAAAACATACCAAAACTTATGGGAACAGTGAAAGCAGTGCTAAGAGGTAAACTTATATCTTTAAACATTTTAGTTTTATTTACAGCAACAAGGTGGAAGAAATCCAAGAGTCCATCAACAGATGAATGAATGAGCAAACTGTGGTATATGCACACAGTGGAATATTATTCAGTCTTAAAAAGGAAGTAAATTCTAATTTATGTTACAACATGGATGAACCTTGAGGACATTATGCTAAGTGAAATAATCCAGTTACAAAAAGAAAAATACGGTATGCTTCCATGTATACAAGGTACCTAGAGTAGTCAAACTCATAGAAACAGCAAGTAGAATGGTGGTTGACAAAGGCTGGAGGGAGGGGTGGAGAGTTATTGTTTGATGAGGACAGGTCTTCAGTTTTTCAAGATTAAGAGGTCTGGAGGTAGATAGTGGGGATTGTTGCACAGCAATGCAAATGTGCTTAATACTACTGAACTGTACCCTTAAAATGGTTACGATGAGACATTTTATGCTTTGTGTATTTTACCACAATAAAAAAATGTTTGGAGCAAAAGGAAGAAAAAGAGGGAGGGAGGGAGGGAGGGAGGGAGGAAGGAAGGAAGGAAGGAAGGAAGGAAGGAAGGAAGGAAGGAAGGAAGGAAGAAAGAAAGAAAGAGAAAGGAAGAAGGAAAGAAAGAAAGAAAGAAAGAAAGAAAGAAAGAAAGAAAGAAAGAAAGAAAGAAAGAAAGAAAGAAAGAAAGAAAGAAAGAAAGAAAGAAAGAAAGAAAGAAAGAAAGAAAGAAAGAAAGAAAGAAAGAAAGAAAAAGAGAGAGAAAGGGAGGGAGAGAGAAGGTGGGAGAGAGGGAGAGGAAGAAAGAAAGAAAAGTAGAACGAAAGAGAAATTTGAGCAGATTGGGTTGTTTAAAGTCCTCAAGCAAGTAGGTAATGCCTGAAAATCAAGTTAGAAAGATCAGGGAGTTACCAGGCGAGCCCTTTAGGTAGATGATGTGACTCTGTCAATATCCATCTCAATCCCGGCACCATTTCCCACAGCCTGTTCCCGCGTTAAGCTTTAGTAACAGTGCCTGGGAGCATATGTTTATAAGGGTCTAGGGGGGAAAATCAGGCTCCAAAATATAAATTAAAAGCTGCCCAAAGTGAATACATATTTAAGTAAGTGTCTATATGATGTCTCCTTATGTCAACTAGTCATTGCAACTCACTTCGACTCTTAAATAACACTGTATAAATCATAGTTTAAAGAGAGAAGGCATGAATTTAAATAATTTGATATCACAGGGATGATACTTTCAAGAGTAAGAACACCAAAGGTTTACAAAGTTCTAACCTGTACCGGCTGAGACACTAACTTCCTCATGCTTGGTCCTGCTGGTTTCTTTTACAGGCACTTTCAAATCTAGCTCTTCGTAAATAACAATAATAAGATGAAGATGAAGGGAAAATAATACTCAATCTTATTGTATATAAATCAATTCATCACATTTATACAACATAAAGTTTCCAGATCCGTTAGTGTTCCTTCCAACCATGGAAGATATTTTAAAATTGGAATTTCATATTTTTGGCATTATTAGAAAACTTTTAAAGTACACTTTGTACAAAAAGGCTCACATGTAAATCAGAAAGTCAAGCCAACTTCCCTTATTTCCTGATGGAAGGCCCAGGTGAAAACCACAGAGGGGAAGCAGTGAGAAAAGACCAGGGTTGTCTGTGTGAAGGTAAAACAAAGAAAGGAAGTAGCTGAATGAGTGCTGATTGCCCAGCAGGACAGCTCTATTGTTCATGTGAGAGCTCGTGCAAAATGTGTGTTGTGCCTTTGAAACGTTTTAAAATTTCTGGTGGCTGAAACTTCTGTTTCTTACCTCTAATCCCAAGTATTTGAATATGATGTCATTTAAAGATGGAGTCAAGATAAAACAGACATCTTTGGGATAAAAGTGAGCCAGCTGCCAGGAAGTAGGGGGTTTGCAGCATCCCTTCACAGCCTGGATACGTCTCAGTCATCAGTCACCTTCCTTCATCTCGAGACAGTTCCTCCATCCAGGGCGGCCACCCACAACCTCTCTGTAAAGTCCAACAGGATGACGCAGGGGCTTTGTGTTAAAAGTGTTAGGGTTTCCATCAAATCACATTAATTAAAGGTGTAGCATTTAAAATCACTATGATACTTGGTTGAGAAAAGAATCAGTATTATTACTTGATATAATACAATGAATATAGTGGCACTAGTAAAGTGCCAGTGAAATAATGTGATATCTGTGAAAATACTTCAAGAACTATAAATTATTCTTTAAAAATTTCTCAATATATAGCCTATACATAAAAGTATTTTTTTCATGTTAATAGAAAGGATTGGGACTTCCCTGGTGGTCCAGCAGTTAAGACTCTGTGCTTCCACTGCAGGGCACGTGGGTTCGATCCCTGGTTGGGGAACTAAGATCTCGCGGGCCACAAGGTGCGGCCAAAAAAATAAAAATTAAATTAAAATTTTTCAAAGAAAGGATCAACAACTGTAGGTGGCACAAGCCTGGGCTCTGTTTTCAGTTTCCTTATTTTTTTTTAATTGATTTTAATTGGAGTATAGTTGCTTTACAATGTTGTGTTAGTTTCTGCTGAACAGCGAAGTGTCAGTTTCATTATTTTATTTGCATCTACATCTGTCACAGATTACAGTCAGCATGAGTTAAAAGGCAGAACTAAAATAAACCATGACAGCGAAGACCACAATAATAGAATGCAAGAAGTACTTTCCTGAGAAGGAGAAATAGATATTCTAAAATGGAAGCATTAAGAGTTACCACATGGGCTTCCCTGGTGGTGCAGGGGTTGGGAGTCCGCCTGCCGATGCGGGGGACGCGGGTTCATGCCCCAGTCCGTGAAGATGCCACATGCCATGGAGCGGCTGGGCCCGTGAGCCATGGCTGCTGAGCCTGAGCGTCCGGAGCCTGTGCTCCGCAACGGGAGAAGCCACAACAGTGAGAGGCCCGCGTACCGCAAAAAAAAAAAAAAAAAAAGAGTTACTAGATAAAACATTAAATTACCCTTCCCCCCAAATAACAGGAAAATTCCCTAATTTTGATTGACATAATTTCCAACAGAAAAAAACATTTTACCATGCAACCCAGAAATCCTACTCTGAGGTATTAACTCAAGAAGATTGAAAACACACAAGTGAGTGTGTGCAGACTACAGGCATGCACACACACACATACCACCTGTAAATGAGCATTTGTAGGAGTGTTAGGAATAATAGCCAGGATTGGAAACAACACAAACGTTCATCAATAGATGAACAAATAAGGAAAAGTGTGGAATGGTTATAAAGTGGAATATTGCTCAGTGATAGATAGGGATGAACCACTAATACACACGCATGGATGAATCTCAGAACATAGTGCTTCAGGAGAGATGTCAGATCCAAAAGAACACAAACTATGATTTCATCTATATGAAGTTCTAGAACAGGCAAAACTAACCCACAGTGAGAGGAAACCGCTGGGGTCTGCACGCGGGCACAGAAGAGGGGCTGATTACAGAGGCACACAGGAACCTGCCGTGTGATGCAAATGTTCACCTCGTAACTAAAGCGAGGCTACTTAGTTACATAGGTGCATGTTAATATATTGGCGTGAGTAACCCTAAGAGTAACGTTCACCTCGTAACTAAAGCGAGGCTACTTAGTTACATGGGTGCACGTTAGTATATCGGCGTGAGTAACCCTAAGAGTAAAGTTTCAGTAGCTACATCAACAGTTGGCTTTGCCGGTTTCAAAAGCTCCTTGGGAACTTGGGAAGCTTCCCTTGCTAACTTGCACTTTCTAGTCTGCACACCCGACACCACCCTGTGGCAAGTACCCACTGTGTCCTTCAGTCACCCAGATATGCTTGGGAAACGCAGCACATTCTAATTTTTTCAGGAAAACTCCTACCCTTGAATTAAAAATGATTTTCAATCAAGATTTAAGGAAATACAGCATTAAAAATGGAAATGAACAAGACTTCTGGCTTTTATAATTATACAACAATAATTAATAAAATCCAATCTTTAAAAAATAAAGAGTTTTAAAAGCATCATTTCAACTTAAATGACATTTTCCCAAACTAATCCTTCATCTTATTGCCCACAATGCATGGTGCTTGCAAAGCCACTTTGATAGTCTGGCAGATAATAGAGTCAATTTATATGTTTTCTTAATGCGTTAATTAATCCTGATGTGCTCAAATTAGGAAATTTAATAGCATAGAACTTCAAAAGAAGACATGACATTTTCAGGTTGTACTCATACTATTTGAAAGATGTCAGCTACAACTCAATTACATGGATCAAAGCAAAGACAACTCTACATGCATGTGAAACATTTACCACACCGGAAATTACATGGCTGTACTAATAAACCCATGGTTCACATCATTTACTTTTTAAAATATTGTAATGTTTAAAAATATAGATTAAGTTATTTTTAAGAAGTCCACATTTTTAATCACTAAAGGTTTCCAGGTGTAGATAATACATGTAATGGTTCTGTTCACCTCCCAGGTATTAAGAATAGCTTCTGATATGTTTTTACCAAAATATCATGTATTTCATAAATATATCATCAGATGTTCCACTGAATCATCAAAGAGAAAATCTAGAAAAAAATTGCTGTTTTTTTATTAAAAGGAGCAAATCTGTGAACAATTCTCCAGGGAATTCATATCTTATTATGAGTATTGTATTTGCTGAATTCAACCTACTTTGGGTGACTGTAGTCCAGTCCTGGTAAGATCAGGGCAGAGAAGAAAGTGTCCCTCCCCTCTGCACGATGCCAAACATCATAACATTTCATGATCCCAGGACCTGGCTTTTCATTTCTTTCCAGCAGCCTGGGATTGCCAGGCTACCATGACAACATGGGGAACTGGATAAAATGCCATCGATAAATATTGTGCCTCTGAATATCTTATGGCTAATTCCGTGTGACTTGAGAAGAACAAAATGGCTACAGAATGAAGAATTTCAGAGCTTTTTCCTAGGCGTCATGAAAACCTCGTACTGAATCTACAATCACCGCTATTTCAATAACTCCGGCTTCGCACTACCTGGGGCCTGCAGTTCCTTCACATCTAGACTACGTCCTCTTGACGGTTGATGAAAATGAGCCGTGACCAGAACACACGACAAAACATTCACTATTATCCAGAAGGGGATTTCAAGAGAAACTGACCTTTCGAAATATCACTGGCTTTGTAACTTTTAAGATACTTTAATCTCACAGATTTGTTCACATACATGTTCACAACGTATAAGGGCCAAAATATTGATAACTGTCACCACTGTGTGTCTGTTGAGGTGTTGAGGTGTTTGAGCTGCAGACAGCGAGCCCGCCTGTCTAAATATGATTTCAAAACATATCATGGAGAGCAAGTCAATATTGTTTAAAAGCTGTTCCCAGTTGCCTGTTTTCAGATACACGCACTGGCTTGGTGTTAAGTGTGATAACATGCGAAAGGCTTTAAGAATATTCGGCCAGGAACAGCCCCAAGTTCAGGCTCTTGCCCAGACTCCACGCGCCAGGTAAAATGCAACAACATGCGTCTCAGCACAAGTTTACTGAGCTGTTTCCACTGCACTCCTGCCTATCTCATGCAGCAGCATCTGTTACCTTTTATTTTTAACTCTTTAAAGACAAGGCCCATATTTCAAATTGTTAGCTCTGCCAAACTGAGTGTCACAAGACAGAGCAGAGCTTCTCGAAGCCTGTCTCCTGTCCAAAAGTGTCAGCAACACCCGGGACTCTGGAAAGACGAGTTCTCCCGTCCGTCCACCCAACTACTGAATCAGGAAATGGCTGGCACGGCGAAGTGCATGTGTACCTGCTATCCAGGTGGGGTGACCAACCGTCCAGGTGATCTTGATAGACGCCGACCTTTGACAGTCACCGGACTACAGCGTTGTGTGAGCCTCAGGATACGGGGACCCCATCCAATGCTGGAGTTCATTCAGGGCAGATGGACCCCTCCTCACCATCTCTGAAATCTTCAGGGATGTGGAACTCAAACTGCCTCCAAAAGAACTCACTGAATCTTTGGAAAGTCATTAGCAACTTAAAACAGCTTCTCATCTCGAGCCTGAAGCCTTGAGAACTCAAGTGAGGACCTAGTCATTACAATTCCGTTCTTAGGTGCTTAATTTTAAACAATACATTCTTAATTCTAGTTGAAAATGATTACCAAACCCACCATTTTACTCAAATTATCCTTCTTCTCTTCGAAAATGATTCTATTATTCCTTTTAAGCATGTCAGAAATTCACTCCACTCATTCGCAAATGATTCTTGGTCCGCACCTTGACCCTTGGTTGACCTGCAACATAACAGCCCAGGTGCTTCCTTGGACAGGACAATGGATGCACAACTTTCAAAGTCATCGTGAGGGCAACGGGCAGGCCTACTCAGGCAAGTGGTTTAATTCCTGACAGTAGCCCCAGTCTCTTTATCCTTCACGCCATTACTTTCCCTTCAGCATTTCTCACCAGCTCCAAGAAAACCTTTCCTTTCTTACCTCTTGCTGGCAACCTCAATTTGAAAACCTCCCCTTAGCATTTTGGGAAAGTGTAAACTCATTTTATTCTAGTATTTCTGAGAGCTTTCTGACAGTGCTATACCATGACCTGTACTTGTTCTGGATTATATATGCTTATTTTCCTAATATGTGTATGCCCTTTAAAATGAAAGAGAAATTCTGACACAGGTTACAACGTGGATGAACCTTGAAGATATTATGCTAAGTGAGATAAGATGCTCACAGAAAGGACAGATACCGTCTAATTCCACTTACATAAGGTCTCCAGAGAAGTCAAGTTCATAAAGACAGGAAGTAGAATGGTGGTTTCATGGGCTGGAATGGGTGGGGAGTTAGAGTTTCCTGGGTACAGATCCTCAGTTCGGAAAGATAGAAAAAGTTCTGGAGACGTACGCGGGTGATGGCTGCACGTCAATGTGAATATACTTAATGCCAACGAACTGAACGCTTAAAAATGGCCAAAATGGTAAATTTCATGTTACGTATAATTTACCATAATAAAAAAGTTTTAAAACTTCAAGAGAATATAACTAATGCATTTCAAGCAAATGTCTGTAAAATATGCTCACTTGTAGGAAATACCACTTGTAGGAAACAGCTACATTTTAAGGAGAAAATGGTATTGATATTTGATACAATCACCCGCCGAAACAACTGAGGTGAAAAAAAACACAGGTCATTATAGCTTTTGCCAGCAGTTTGTGCACGTGGATTTTTTTTAGTGTGCCTGCAAAGTCCACGTGTTTATTAACTCTGCAGAGACAGCATTTGCAGGTAAGTATTCTAGTTTGTAGCTTTTCTTCTCGTACGTGTAAATACCAGTGTAAAGAAAATGTTAGGCTCAGACCAAGGGCCTCGTATGTTCCAATTTTTTAGGCGACACCCCTTCTGTCTCACAAACACTGCAGCATGAGTTTGCCCAGCTACTCACCAGGCCACCGGCTCTGCCAATGCCCAGGCTCCCTCACCAGCTTAGTCCTTGTTCTGTTGCATTTCAAACAGCTCTCCTTTTCCTGCTCCTGTTACTAAGAAAAATCTTTTCTAAATTGAAATAATTTTTAAAGCATTTACCGACATCTAACGCTTTAGAACAGTTTTACTGGTTTCAAGAAAAATATACATTGATACAGAGGAGGAATAAGCTGGAGATCCAAAAAAGAAATAAAATTTTTTTTTTGGCTGCGTTTTTTTTGGGGGGGTCTTTGTTGCTGCACGTGGGCTTTCTCTACTTGCAGCAAGCGGGGACTGCTCTTCATTGCGGCGCGGGCTTCTCATTGCGGTGGCTTCTCTTGTTGCGGAGCACGGGCTCTAGGTGTGCGGGCTCAGTAGTTGTGGCATGTGGGCTCTAGAGCTCAAGCTCAGTAGCTGTGGCGCACGGGCTTAGTTGCTCCACGGCATGTGGACTCTTCCCGGACCAGGCCTCGAACCTGTGTCTCCTGCATTGGCAGGTGGATTCATAACCACTGCACCAAGAGGGAAGCCCAAAAATGTTAAGTTTTGGTGACTTTCCATAAACCAAGAGTAAGTGGGACCCTGAGTGAGCAGGTGGCCATCAACCTGGCGAGTCTACTCTGAGGTTAAGTCACTGTCACTCCAAGTGAGTTAGTTTATGTTTTTCACCAAGAATTTATTTTCCATTTTCTACGTCAATTAGATCTCCCCACATCCATTTTCTCCAAATATAATACATACATATATATATATATATATATATATATATATATATATATATATATTTAGCCCCTAACTGTGATGCTTATAGGTAAGACTAGATGACTAGATGGAGTCACAGGTACAAAAACACTGCTATAAGCACTATAAGTGGAAGTAATTTAAATATTTAGCTTTAGGACAGACTATTATGCAGTTCTTAGCAGGAAACCTAGGAATGCGTTGTTTAATTTAGATATTTATATAAAATGTATACAATTATTTGTTGAAAAAATAGAGCCAAGCATTCTGTAGACCAGCTCTGATTACAACACTTTATGTAAATGGAACTTGAATGTATAGACAAAAATTGAAAAAAAATGTCTGGGGTTAATTAAAAAGTATTTATTGGGGCAGTGAAATTGAGATTGAACTTCTTTTTGAAAAAATAAAAAAGCACCATCCCAGCTCTGTCCTGAGGCCCTCGGTGAGCTCTGGAGCCCCGGTGGTCCCTGTTCCTGCAGCCCCTCCATGGTCAGGTGCTTGGAGCAGACAGGATGCGAGAATGCAGAGGAAAGAGGCTAAGAGCCCAGCCATCTGACTTCTGAGGAGCACCGAGGGGCTCACGGCGCAGCAGATGGCACAGGGAAGGCTGTCCCCTGGGAAATGAGGCCCAATTTGCATTCTCATGTCACAGTTTCATTCGCACAACGGACTTTCACGTGCTGTGTGTTACCACCCTTAACACATTTTCTCACATCACATTAAATGTTGTAGCATATTATAGGAAGCTTAATTTGTGTGAAGGCAGGACTGCACACCCTTGGAAAGGTCTCTGTTTACTGTCTCTGTAATACTTTAGTCAGCCACTCATTACGAGTCTTGAATACCTAAACTGTCAGGAAGCCCTTTTGGGTGTAACAGCCATGTCTCCCTAGACCAATGTCCTCCTTCTGATTCTGTGATTTCAGTGCCTTTTTTGGGTGGCTTTGATCTGCATTGTGAAGCTTGCTTGGCTGACAGCCATCGGAACATGCATTCCATCCACAGCTTCAAGTGAATTTGCTGTAAAGGATGTCCCCTCTGCCCAGCCTAGCCCTCCAGCACTTTCTATCTTTGTAGGCGAGGCAACTAGCTCCACAGCTGCCCAGCTTTGATCTCCCTCGAAGCTGACACTGAATCACTAGTGAAGTGCATCTCCCTAACTGATTCAATGTATTCCAGTCTTTCCATTTGGATGAACACCTCCTAAGTTCAGACCCTAATTATCTCTTTCCTAGATAGTCAAATACCCAGAAAAGGGAAAATGGTGGTCTTTTCTATGAATGGCATTGGAGGAAATGGTTTTCCATATGGGGGAACATAAAACTCAATCTGGACCTCATACAAAACTTAATTATTAATTGACTAATTGCTAATTAATTCAAGATGGACTGTAGACGACACTGTTCAAGGCAAAACCATAATGTTTCTAGAAGACAGTGTAAGAAAATATTGCCATGACTTTCCTGCTCTTAAACAAGACCAAACAATGGACACCATTAAAATTAAGAAATTCTGTTCCTAAAAAGATACTATTAAGAGGGTTAAATAAGACAAGCCACAGGCTGAGAGAACATATTTGCAATATCAATCCAAGGAATTGTGTCCAGACTGTATATCTCAAAATCAATATGAAAAAGACAAAAAAAGATTTGAATAGGCACCATAGAAAGGAGATATCTAAATGGCCAGTAAGCATAAGAACAGGTGTTCAGCACAGTAGCTCAGGAGGGAAAAGCAAACTGCAGCCATGAGGAGAGGTGCGCATCACTCCCCCTGGGCTGGAACAGTGGGAATGTAAACTGGTGCAGCCCCTATGGAGAACGGTGTGGAGGTTCCTTGAAAAACTAAAACGAGAGATATTTTATGATGCAGCAATTCCACTCGTGGGCATATACCCAGAGAAAACCATAATCCAAAAAATTTCATTGCAACATTATTTACAATAACCAAGACATGGAAGCAACCTAAATGTCCATCGACAGATGAATGGATAAAGAAGATGTGGTACATATATACAATGGAATATTACTCAGCCATAAAAAAGAATGAAATAATGCCATTTGCAGCAACATGGATGGACCTAGAGATTATCATACTAAGTGAAGTAAGTCAGACAGAGAAAGACAAATATCATATTATCATTCATATGTGGAATCTAATTTTTAAAAAGTTACACTAATGAACTTATTTACAGAACAGAAACAGACTTACAGATCTCGAAAACAAACTTATGGTTACCAAAGGGGAAAGGGGGGGAGAATAAATTAGGGGGTTGGGATTAACGTATACACACTACTATATATAAAATAGATAACAAGCAAGGACCTACTGCATAGCACAGGGAACTCTCTACTCAATATTCTGTGATAACCTATATGAGAAAAGAATCTGAAAAAGACTGAATATATGTATACATATCACTGAATCACTTTGCTGTACACTGGAAACTAACACAACATTGTAAATCAACTATATTCCAATAAAATTTTTTTAAAAAAGAAAGAAGGGTTAAAGTTCACAAAACTATCAATATCCAGTGTTGACAAGGATGCAGAATTTTCACACATGGTTGGTGAGGTGTAACTTGACTGAAATATTTCAGACAACTCTTTGGCTGTATTTATTGAAGCTAGGCAGTTGCCTATTTTATAATCTGGTAATCTTATTCCTAGTTTTATACCCAAGGAATATGCACATATTTGCCCATCCAAAGACGGGCCAAAAATATTTGTCACAGTTTTATTGATAACAGCTCCCAGATGGAAATACTGTAACTAAAATGACCATCCACAGAATAATTGATTAAAAAGTGATGGTTTACCTTAAAATAAGACAGGGAAAGAGAATCACTGCTACATGCGCAGATGAGTTCCCCAAGTGTCATTGGGAGCAAAAGAAGCCAGACCTAAAATAATAAGCACAGATTATTACCTTTACATGACTTTCAAGGTCAGGTATGGAGACTAGAAGTCAGAACGGCAGGTATCACTCGTAGCGGGAAGGGTGTGGACTGGCAAGGCATGAGGCAGGGCTGTGAGTCTGGGTCACCCTGCTCAGTCTGTCTGGTTGGTGGAGACCCTTGTGTACGTGTGTCAAAGTCAACACATTGTACATAAGATGTATGCAGTCAATTGTACACATGTGATAGCTCAGCAGAAGTTATAACACTATACATAAATACAGTTTTATTTTTATTGGAGTATAGTTGATTTACAATGGTGTGCCGATCTCTGCTGTACAGCAAAGTGACTCGCTTATACATATCCATACATTATTTTTTAAAATATTCTTTTCCACCATGGTTTATCTTTTCCATCATGTGCTATAGAGTCGGACCTTATTGTTTATCCACTCTCTATGTTATAGTTTCCATCTGCTCATCCCAACTTCCCAATCCTTCCCTCTCCGACCCTCCCTCCCCTTGGCAGCCACCAGTCTGTTCTCTATGTCTGTGAGTCTGTTTCTGTTTTGTAGAGACGTTCATTTGTGTCATATTTTAGATTCCACCTATAAATACACTTTTTTCTTACATCTTTATTGGAGTATAATTGCTTTACAATGGTGTGTTAGTTTCTGCTTTATAACAAAGTGAATCAGCTATACATATACATACGTTCCCATATCTCTTCCCTCTTGCGTCTCCCTCCCACCCTCCCTATCCCACCCCTCTAGGTGGTCACAAAGCACTGAGCTGATCTCCCTGTGCTATGCGGCTGCTTCCCACTAGCTACCTATTTTACGTTTGGTAGTGTATATGTGTCCATGCCTCTCTCTCGCTTTGTCACAGCTCACCCTTCCCCCTCCCCATATCCTCAAGTCCATTCTCCAGTAGGTCTGTGTCTTTGTTCCTGTCTTACCCCTAGGTTCTTCATGACCTTTTTTTTTCTTAAATTCCATATATATGTGTTAGCCTACGGTATCTGTCTTTCTCTTTCTGACTTACTTCACTCTCTATGACAGACTCCAGGTCAATCCACCTCACTACAAATAGCTCAATTTTGTTTCTTTTTATGGCTGAGTAATATTCCATTGTATATATGTACCACATCTTCTTTATCCATCCTCTTGCTCGTTCCCCTTTCTGTCACCAGAGAAACGTTTCTAACAGTGACGCATCTCATGATGCTGCCCCGTGATCATCTCCTTTGATCCTCCTGCACTGCCTTCAAGTAGAACCTCCCAGGGATTGGCCTCTGTCTCCATTTCCAAACTTCTCTCTCCCTCGTCCCCCTTCGAAGCCCACCAGGCAGCTCTCGTGGAGTGAGTAGAGGTCCTTTCCTTTCTCCTGAACCCTTCTGCGCCCTCCCCAAAACTGGCTCTGCTTTGGGCAATTTTCAATTCCTGTGTTCAAATGGATGGCGTCCACCTATGCTTACCCTCAGCTCAGGTGTGACTCTCTCCACACAGCCCACTGTTCATCCTCCCCAACTGACGCCTAACCAACTGTAAAGGTTAGGGTCCATCATACATACCCTATAACATTCCATGTTTTTACACCCATTGCACAGCCTGGGGTGTAGGACCCTGGGACGAGCCTGGGCTGCGTGTCCTCCTATCAGAGCTTTGTCTCTCGATCCACAGGTCTTCTCATGAGCTTTAGGCATAGTGGGCCAGCAATAAATATTCTTTACACGAGAAATGAGATAAATTCACAGTTGAACAAATAGTTGATTTTGTATCTTTCTAACCCCTCTCCTCATCTCTAAGCACTGTCACCTCAAATTTCTTACGTGGCACTTCTGGTTAATTTTCTAAGAACTGTACTGCTCGCCATGACACTGATTATCCTATTGCTAATACTAGTCACCACGCTTAGTTTTGCAAAACCCAAAGCCCTTCCCTCTTCCTTCCTTTCCTGGAAAATTCAGCTAATCTGAGCTCTTCGTGCTTCCTGGTGGGCAGGCTGGGCTCTCTGGGCTCCCAGTCCTTTGTTTAAATCCACTGTCCTCCTTCTCTTCGCAACTATGTCTCTAATTGATCCAGCCCCTTCTGATTTTATGTAGGAAGGTCTCTGGCAATGAATGAACTCCTTTTCTTGCTTCCAATAGCACTGAATAGGTTCTATCGATGTGGTTCCTAACATGATTGTAGCATCATAAATAATTATGTGCCAAATCTTTCCTACTAGATCATAGGCTGCGTGAAGACATGTCTCTAAGCATCTCATCCTGTATCCTGTCAGGTCATCTCCTGGGTCCCCTGCGGTCCAGCACACAGACTTCAGCCCATGGAGCACAAACAGTGGAGCACGAAATGATGAAATGTATCACCTGACACGGTCTTCACATACATTTTTAAGTAACAGTGGCTGCAGGATGACTGCTCTTCAAAGGAGAGAATAAAAGCAGTGAATGTTGACCCTTCATGGGTGAGCCTTGATTCAGGGAAGTCATCTATAAATATCTATGGCTCTTGGAGAATAGCCCATCCATCCATCAACTAACTCTCCAATAAACAAATTAGTCCACTTGGGGAATGACAATGATGTGCATTTACATCTAAAGCTCCTTTAAATCTTCGAAGCATTTCACAAGCTCTAATTAATTTTTCCAGCACCCACGCTAGGTAAGTGTCAGCACTGTGTGCCGCTTCCTGCAGAGCTCTGAGGGGGTCCACCATTAGCTTCAGTCTGCAAAGCGAGCACACAGGAGGGCGCTGAGGACAGTGGGGGCAGGTAGAGAAACAATGCATTGGTTTTTTTGTTTTGTTCTTTGTTTTGTTTTTTTATGACTTTAAAGATATTTCCAGCTAGTGGTCCCGCAATTCTTACTATGAACTTAGAAAGCACTTTGATAAATGTCAGAGACAGCAATTATAGTAAGAGAAGTAAGCTTGCTATTAAATTGAGTTATCAATAATGATGCTTGCACACTATTTATACTTCCTGTTTTGTCTTTTTCCTTTGGTCCTTCCCAATAATTTAATAATTAATTTTTAAATTTAGACTCATCTACCGTAAGGATATGGAAGTCTGATGGCTACTGACCCAAATGTTGATAGAATTTAGAAAGTATTTATATGGATCAAAACCTATCATTTTCATTTTTTAACCTAAAATAAGTCATGCTAATAACAGGACAGTTGATGATTTTCTTTTTACATGTCTTTCTTCCCAAAAAGGCTAATTTTCATTTCATCAGTTAGGGAGATTTTTAAATCTATAAGAAAGTGACCCGTTTCTACTGCCACCAATGTCTTGACCCTTTTCCCATCCTTCACACAGAATTCCCTGGTGTTTGTCTCTGGTGGGGCTGACATACGGGGAGTAGACCGCTGGCCTCCATTGCTATCACCTTCTCCTTCTGGGAGGCGTCACCTCTGCCTCTCAGCCGTGGGAGTGCCCGGGGCTCCACGGTACCGGACGCTGCAGGACCTGTCCCAGCGCACACAGGGAGGGGATGTGCACCCAGGTTCTCCGCCACCTGTCCACCCTCACACCCAGTCATCGCCCATCATTTTAACTCAAACACTCTCAGGTGATGAATCAAGTCAAATCATTGACTTCACTCATCTTTTTCCAGAGAACAGAAAGCACAGTTGAACCATGTGCTGTAGCCGAGAGAGGTTTCTTACGGAACAACTGGCTTCAGGGCAACCTCGGTCCCAAAGAGCCTTGATCGTCTGACTAACACAATTTGGGTGGAATCCGTAGATGCAAAGAACGTCATAGGATTGCTTCGTAGTTTTGAAAAGGGCCAATGATACCAAGAATCACACCTGCCAGTCTATCAAGTAAACTCATTGCCAGGGAGGCAAAGTCATTATGTATTCTGCTTGCAGCCCTCTTTCCAACAGGAAACATATTATAAGATGAAATACTTTCAAGTCAGATTTTACAGGGTCCCTGGTTATTAAAGCCCCCGTAGCCATTTAGCAAACTTCTCAAATTTAATGTACTCCCTGCAAACTAATAATTGAAGTCATAACATATGTGATACTATTTATTACCTAGAGCCAAACCAACTTTCCTAAGGGCATCTGCTTCTGTCCTCATGAATAAATAGACTTTGTGAGTGGATTACAGACGTTCTGGGGATCTGGAAATGCTATTTGGGGATGTTGTCAGGCATACAACTTTGTGCTGACTCCCAAAGTACTGAGGCAATTTTAAGGACCAGACAGACAGAGACGGCAGTGCAGGCGGTGAGCCAGTCTCCCGACCAGACCCCATCCGGCTCTGCTCACGTTCTTCTGCCCGACGACTGTGAATATCCTCTTTAACCTCTCTAGACACTCAGGTGCTTAATCTTTAACACGAAGGCGTTGAACTGGATCATGACCCCTTTAACTTCAAAACAGTAATAGTACTATCAGTAATAATAACGATCATAGCAAGAATTGCTCAGTGATCCTAAATTATTTGCTGAAATAATTGTGAAACTTTTAGAACAACTTTAGATATTAAATTAGTTCTGTTTAAAGCAAACTGACATGTTCTAATTAGGCATTACTTCCAAAAAGATTTGTTTTGGCTGACTGATAATCTAGCATATATTAAGTTAAATTATTTAGTTTATTAAAATATTTGATCCCATTCTCTTAGAGACATAAAACAATTTTGCCAACAGAAGATCCCTCCAAATCAATATAGAAGAGAAAGAGAACAGATTTTATTACTGAGCAGTTATCAACAGATTTACATGTATATATAGCAGCAGGAAAGTGAATGCTAATTGAGGACAGAATCTCACACTTTTGATACAAGAAAGCAGAGGAAAGAACACAGCTCCTGTTGTCCTGTCTCCTCATGTATATGTCTTGCAAATCTCTTGAAAGACCTCCAAGCTAATTTCTGAATTACACTTTTCCATATCTAGAGGTTATTTGTCCTGTGACCATGGAGATACCTTTAAATCATAAAAACTGAACACTGGGCATAATCCTGGACCCTCCATACTGTTTACCATAGTGGCTGCACCAACTTACATTCCCACCAACAGTGTAGGAGGGTTCCCTTTTCTCCACACCCTCTCTAGCACTTATTATGTGTAGACTTTCAGATGAAGATTCACTATTCCTCTAAGGAACACCTGAATAAAGGGGGTGGGGGAAAGTCATCTCTTTGCCATTTATAAATGGAGAAAATAATTTTTACCCTTAATCCTCCACAGTAGTTTCCTTAATTTTTTCCAGAATGTTGTAAAATGTTGCTTCCTATACCTATTTTTTGCTTCTGTGAAAGTTAAAATAAAACCCAGAATTTTAAAAAGTTGTGTATATCTCAGTCAGGTTATACTTCTAAGATGACCAATGTTAAGAGTTGTGTTTTCACGTATGTAAAAGTTATTTTACTTCTCAAGGAAAAGTCAATATTTTATTGGAACTGACGATTAACTGAGATAAGAGTATAGATTTTTTTCATGTTATTTTTCTGTAAATGAGTACTCAGTTTAAGACCATCACAATATTGAGTCCCTTGTTTGCTGTTAGTCACAGGGTTTTAGATTTAAGTGCAGGTTTTGGTGATCAGCCAAAAAATTCAATTCTAGGCCTAAGTTAATCTTGCAAGGCTTAGAGAAAAAATTTATTTTTAGGTTGCCTGAAGGATTCTAGTTTATCCTTTTGATCAAGTGTTCTAAGTTTAGAACCCATCTTATTTCTCTTGTGCTTTCACGTTGGGAAACAGAATAGTACAAACAAGAAAGGAAAATTTCTCTCATCTCCTTTATCCTCTTACACAACAAATATAAAGAAGAATAATTTAACAAATTATTGATCTTGAGGTAGAAGTATTAGGTATATAACCGAACCTCTTCCACTACTTTTCCCTTTATTCATTTATTCACCCCAATTCAGTTTTAAGAAGAATAATCACACACACACACACACACACACGCACACACACACACACACACGCACACGCACACACACGCACACACACGCACACACGCACACACGTGCACACACACGCGCGCGCACGCACACGCACGCGCACACACACGCACACACGCACGCACACGCACACACACGCACACGCGCGCACACACGCACACGCGCGCACACGCACACACACGCACACACGTGCGCACACACACACGCACGCGCACGCACACACACGCACACACGCGCACACGCACACACACGCACGCACACACACGCACACACGCGCACACACGCACGCAGACGCACACGCACGCACACACACACGCGCGCACACACACGCGCACACACACACACACGCACACATTCTCCTGGTCTTATGTGCAGCAAAATCCAATATGCTTCTGTTATCAGAATATTCATTAAAGTGAGTCAGAAAGGGGGATCTCAAGGACTAGAAACTTAGGAAACTTCTAGAATCTGGGATGGGTAAATTTATACTGGAAAATGTTTTATGTGTGCAAATGTGAAAACACTGTATATGGACCTGGCCCACATGCTCCAAGTGGGGCATCTTGTTCAGGTGTGGGACACAGGTGCTGGGTGTCTGCAGGTGTGTGTGTGAGTGAGTTTGGGTCGGGGAAGCTAGTCCTGAGACAGGTGTGCACTGACTGTCATCTGTGTGTTAATTTAGGACATGATGTTTGCTCTGTCAATTCTATCTAGATTTCAAATTTATTTTCTTTAGTTTAACTAATGATCATTATTGAATATAATCTACCTTACAATTTATTAGCTACGGTGAGTGCATATTCCCTTCCTCATTTTTCTTTTTATTATGTCCACAGTATACTCAGACTCCATTTACACAAAGTTTTCTCTTGATTGATTGCAGAATTTTATCTGCATTAAATATGAACGTGAAAGAGATTTCCAATCTCTCCTCCACTAGTTAGGAAAATTATTGACTATTTTATAACTGAAGTGTCTAACACTCATATTTAACTAAACTCAGTTTGATTTATATCATATTTTACTTGATAAAGTGCACCATCGCTATTTTATAGCACAACACAAAAGAGTTATTAAAGAAAGGACATTATCAAAGACTCAAGGACAATTACCAATATTTTATTGTTTTTATAACTCAAGCGAGAAAATATAGACTGAATTCAGAACAGATCTGCTATGCGGAAAAAAATAACAAGTTTTTACTGCACAGTTTAATACCCTGAGAAATATAATGGTGCTGGTGGAATTGATTGCTATAAGGTAATGATCCATCTTTTGCAGGGAAATTTTCATAAATTTATATAAATAAAAGTTTAAAAGCATTTACATAAACTATAGGTTCATAAGCATATATATTTACATATAAATAAAGGTTCATAAACATTAATATAAACACGATAGAGAGATATAGATAGGTATGTGATAGGTAGATAAATTATAGATATTGTACGTATCTGCAGCCTTTACGAGAGACACATTTTATTCAATTGCTGCTGCATTAAGGAAAAACCCCATGTCTGTAGACTCTGTGGTATCTTAGGGAACAGACGTAAGCTCAGACCGTAGAGAAAAGGAATATGCTGCTCTGCGTAGTTGGGGTGATTCTTGGAGTCGTTAAAATGTCTCAGGGGGAGAAAGGATATTCTGGGTTTTGGGTTTTGTTTTTTTTTTTTTTTTGGCGGTACGCGGGCCTCTCACTGTTGTGGCCTCTCCCGTTGCGGAGCACAGGCTCCGGACGCGCAGGCTCAGCGGCCATGGCTCACGGGCCCAGCCGCTCCGCGGCATGTGGGATCCTCCCGGACCGGGGCACGAACCCGTGTCCCCTACATCGGCAGGCGGACTCTCAACCACTGTGCCACGAGGGAAGCCCCAAGACACCTTATTTAGTGTCTTTATTGGTGATTAATTCACGTCGACCTCATGCCCATCAGCCCTTAACTCTTCCCTGAACAAAGCTCATCTAACCACGTATTTTCTCTACGAAGCAGAGCACAGCCTTCTTGTGCTTTGGACACTAGAATACTGACCTCTGCGCTATAATGAAGAGCCCTTGTAAACAGCAAAATCGTTAAGAAGCAGCACAAAAATGGGGGGAACACGGCACTAGGTAGAGACCCTGAAAAGGACATTGTTTACCGTGTGAGCTGAAACAGGAAAGCAGACGTTCTCTTTGTTCAGCCTCAGCTGGGAACATGCGCGTCAAACAGGTGAGCTCGAATTTTTTGTCCCTGTGCGCACGTCCACAAATGATCATGCAAATGCCATGAGTATTAAACGTTTTAAAAAGTTAACATTTATCATAATAAAGTTTTTTTAAAAATGTATTCGGGGTTGCAAATACATTTTGGCTATTAGGAGAATTCACAAGCACAGAGTCCGTGAATAACGAGGAAGAATGTATGTATAATAGGCCCATTTTACTTGCTTGGCTCCGAGTTAAGAAGGATGTAAAGTGCAGCGAGAGGAGAATGCATAAGATGGTGCACATTCTGTTTCACATCCCCAGTGCAGACACCTGAGGGAAATAAGGATGTGTAATCTGGAGAAAAAGATCTGGTAGGAGAAAAAAGAAGGAAACACAGATCTGTCTTCGAATGTTGACGTCACGTGAGTGCTTCCTTACTCTTCCCTGTGCCCGCATCACCTGCGGTCTCCCGGCAACTGTCCCATCATGAACCACCGAGTGTCTGTAGTCCGGCTGTGTTCCTTCCTCGTGCCCCTCCCCTCTGTCCACAAAGAGCAGGACCCCTGCCCCATCAGGCAGCCAGGACACGCGCCTTCTTCTCTAACAATTCATTGCAAAGTTCACGGTATTATTCCTAACTGGAAAATCATCTATCTGCTTCTTGATGATATTTTATTGCAGTTATCACTTGCATTCCATTTAATAAACTCCTTCTGAATACATTAAAAAACACATATTATAAAATTATAATGATAAATTCATAACTTTAATTTATATTTTTCTGATTATGAAAGCCAATGTATTTATTATAGAAAAATTGGGAAAGAGAGAAAAATCTAAAAAAGCAAAATAGTTCCCCTGATCTCACCACATAGAAATAGAAATTGTTTACATTTCTTTTATTTGTTAAAATTGTAGTTAAATTATACATAACATAAAATTCGCTATCTCTGCCAATTTTATGTGTACAGTTCAGTGGTGTTCAGTACATTCACTTTGTTGTTCTGCAACCATCACCACTATTTATCTCCACAAATCTGTTCATCTTGCAAAACTGAAACTTTGTTCCCATTAAAAAGACAATTTCCCATTTCCTCCCCCCGCCAGCCCCTGGCAACCACCATTCTGAAAAACAGCAAATTTTAACACATTGCTTTTTGTTACGCTGCGTCATGATATGCCCAGGTATGCTCATTCTGTATTATTGTTGGAATACCCATAATATGACTTTATTTTTTTTTACTGATTTTCTTTTTATAACCATACTTGGATTTAGCAGAATAGCATGCTGAAACAAATTTGAGAGTAGGTTTCAGGAAATCTATCACTGGAAGAAAGAAAGTGTATAACACTGAAAAAGCCATTGTAGCATTTCGGAATGTTAACATTCAGAAATCGGATTACATTAGGGTCTCCAAACTATACTAACCACACACTCCTTTAGATGAAAAAGTCTCCTAAAATATGTACATTTATTTATGAATTATATATGTATCTCTACAGTTATACTAAAATGCCATGTATGTTATAGAACAATAAAAATATAACATCATATATATTGGATATGTCCTTTGATTTAGTATATTTTATTATCTTTTAAAATCCTGCTCTAAACTTTGCTATATAGTCTATTTTTTAAAGCTGTTTTATTTATTTAACATGTACCAGACAGTTATCACACACACTACAGTCTTTAGAAGTTCTGGTAATAAGCTTAATATATTTTAGTACTTAGCACTGACGGTTCTTAGTGCTGAAAAAAGATTTCTCATGTTACAGAAGTATCCAAATGGGAGGAATACACCCTTGACTGTGATCGCTGTGCTTGGATACCTGTGGTTCAATTCCACCTCTCAATTATGCAAAAGTTATTATTGACATTCAGCTTGAGAATTTTCATAATACCTGATGTCCATGAGTTGTTTTTGAAAACTAATAGGAGAATGTTACATATTTATAGGTTTAACAAATGTGTTCAAACTATCTGAAACTCCTCATTTAGAAGAATTTAAAGAGATTAAGAAGTTCCATTTACAAGTTTTATTATTTCAAAGATGTGAAAGGTTTGTTTTTTGTGTGCAAAACACATCATTTACAGAGCAAATAATCATATAATGACGTAAACATTTCTAAATCTCTGTAATTAAAATGTTTCTCCATATCATGACTTTCTTTCAAAAGCAGCAATCTTCTCAGTGTTAAAATGTCACCCTTACCCTGAAGGGATTGAGTAGCTGTCATTACTTTTCAGAGATTGCTACATGGCGTACTTTTAAGTTCCATTTGTTATCATAGAAAAGATCGGCAAATTAAGTCACTTATTTTCTTTTTGTCTAAAATAATCGTAACTTGTTTGTTTAGCAACATGTTTAAGAAAAAAAACGTAAAAACGTGTGTAGTCTAATGATTTCCATAGTCAGTCCTACACAGATTCAAAACTTCATATAATCCATAGTCTAATTTATCTGGGCAAAGTAAACTTCAGTAGCCTGTAACTTAACGAAAGGCTGAGTCTACCTTGATGGAATCCTCATTTTTCCTTCCGGTTACTCCCGTAAATTATGAGACACGAGAACGTCTGACATGTATACCTCAGGCTTCTGGGACCCTGGTCTTCTTGCATCAACTATTTTTACCCTTGGTTTTATTCTTTCCTTTATTCTTCCGTATCTGTTTTGTGGAGTTCACGTTTCCCTTTACTTTTAGTTTGTGACCCTGAAACCATCAACCTCAGTCACAGTGTTTCCCATCTCCTTCACTCCTTCCTCCCCTCCCCTCCCCTTTCTCACCCCTCCACCCCACTGCTCTCAAGGTACCTAAAATGTGTTCACGTTGGTCCTACAGACACACTGATGACACCTCTAAAAGGGAAATGTTATTATTCGGGTCTTAGACCTCGGAGTGGAAAGAAATTGCACAGGTGACCAGGTCATGGGGGCCGGGACGTGAACCCAAGCTGATCTAACACAAAACTCATTCTCTTCCCCACAGGCCACCCTTCTTGACTAATATCTAGTAATGGATTAAAGATGAACAAGGTTCAAATGTCAACAAATTGAGGTTTTCAATACTAAAGCACGGGCTATTCATTCATATTTAAGAACACCCCAAAATCTCACAATGGCCATTTGCATTTTAGACAGCTAGAAGGATATGTTTAAGTACGTTTATACGATCACGTAAGAAGAATTGAGCTCCGTGGCTCAGCGTGCTCTTTGGGGTTACTTGACTTTGGTCCTGAGTCTCTGGGGGCTTTTGGCGCCTTTCGTTGCCTTGCAGCTGCCTTTGCGACTCCATACATTGCAGAGATTCGAAGGGAATGCAAATGAGGCTCGTCTACTTGACACGAAAATAGATTCTGTCTGCATGAGCTTCTTTGACTGTCTTCCCCCACCCCAATCCCTGGAAATGCCAGTTTTCTTTCCATTTGCAAATTCATTTCAGGGTTTTGATCTCTAACTGTATCTCTTCTTCGGTTTCTCCTTTGAACTAGCTGTCACATCCTATCGATTTTCTTGTTAGTAACTAGTTAAGTAAAATATTGAACACGTGTTAGTTTTACATCTATATGAGATTTATAATTTTACCCTTTAAAAAGTTATCCTTTAACAATAAAATTATAGAGAGGGAATCCTATTTAAAAACACTTTTGTATTGATACAATTAAGAGAAACTTGAGAGGTTTATTTAATCTTCCTTCAGATTAATAAACTCCGACATATTGAAATTGGTTTGTCCACAGCTAATACCACAACTGCAGCTGAATACAGACTCCTTGACGGGAGACTCAAATCCAGTGTTTTCCCCTTTGTTACACACTATTTTATTATGAAATAATTTCTTTAATGAGCCTACCTTGAGTTAAAGTAATGATACACTGCCAATTCATGAAATAAAGACATTAATAGCAAGTAGAAAGTAATCTATTTTTTACTTAATTATTTTAAATTAATTTTCAGTGAACAGTCCCCAGGAAGGAGCAAGAATTGCAGAATTATTTACATCACTGAGGGCAGCAGCTACATAAGAATATGATTATGTGTCAGAAAACAGACTTTGTAAAGTCTATCAAAAAACTTAATATGGTCACGAGGGGAAACACTAACAAAAAGACAACACTATTTTAGTATCACTTAGGCATCTCCATATCATTTTATAGATCATGTTGGTGAATAATTTGTGCACAGGAGGAAGATAAGTTCATTCATCCCTCTTCCTCTAGCTTACTAGCTGTATAGTTTTATATTAGGGATGTAGCAAAAAGTCTTCTTTTTTAATGGAAAACCATGTGCTGTTTATCTTCCACTCTTCAGAGTTATCAGATTCTAGCCCTGTGTATAGCCTTTGATTTTACAACCCTGTGCAAACTGCAGGTCCTTGATAGGTATGCTGGTTCTGTCCTGTCTAGTAGTGGTTTTAATGGACTTTGTCAGGGGGAGGAAGAAATTCTTCTCTACTTGTCCAAGTTCTTCTGGCTGGTCTAAGAATGACGCTGACATGAGACAGATTAACAGGAGAAACTCAAAGAAAAGTTTCATAACATGAGTATGAACCCGTGGGCGAGACCCAGGAAAACTAAGTAATGCACGAAAATGGTTGAAGTCTTCACCTTAAGTAACATCTTCAGCTCAAGGCTAAAGGGATGTCGGAGGTTTGGGACCTCTCAGGGGAGGAAGGCGATGGACGTGGAGACGCAGAAGCAAACATTTGGTGAACACGTGTGTACTGGGCCAGTGGACACAAGGGACCCAGGGGGGGCTTTTAACACACAGACCCTGCTTGCTCCCCCCTCCCCCCGTCTCCACACCTGGCCTTGCCTCCTCCCTGCGGTGACAGCTTCTCTCTGGAATGGGTCCTCCATCCACATCCCCAGGCAGCTGGAGAAAGAGGCCAGACGTTCTTCCTGAGTCTTTTGGGCCTTGAACACAATCAGCCTAAACTAATCCTCATGCCATAGAGACACATTGTGGGGTAGCAAATTTTTTTCCCCTACAAATTCCTCCACTTGAGGAAAACCCATTTTATCCATTTTGCAGTTGGTCCTGGCATCCCCTTACTCCATGTGAGTTTGTGTGTTTTTTACTTTTCCTTTGAATAGGCTATAACTTCTGCCTGGTACCTTCATGTCATATGAGTAAATAAATTCTCTAACATAAGCTTGTTTTTCTATCTCTATGTGAATCATGATTTTACTTTTTCCTGAAAATTTTCTTTAACAGTTTCTTACTCTATAAGGGTTTGGGAACTGTTAAGTTAGATAATACATTCTATGTCCTTGGCACATAATGTATTTTGTGTTTGTGGCTTATGTTATAGAACATTCAATGTTTCCCTTACAATAAACTGGAGATGTCTAATATTTACCTGCTCATATTAATCAGTAGAAAGGCGTTTCATGAGTGGGCAAAGGTAACATGAGATTTAATCTAAGTGAATCACGTTCTCGCTTAGCAGATCAATTTATCAAATGGATTTATATGCTGTTCCTTTCCACTGGCTTTGAGCTATGTGTTGTCAATTTTAACAGGAAGCTCTCTCTTTGATTATCAGAGCAGACAGTAAAATATAATGCCAGTAAAGCCCACATTCCTTTAAGAAACGCAAATTCTAAGAAAAAGGCTTTCCATGGCATGCCTTAAGTTCGCCGACTTTGGACCTCTGGACATCAGTGGCTAACAACACCAGGCTTTAAGCCAATTCCAAAGCACTGGTCAATTCCAGGAAGTGATGGTTGTTTCCAAACCCCTTCAGTATGTTTTCCGTTGTCAATCCTTTGGGTCAATCAGTTGGGGAAAATCACACTAAAAATTTACAACGACATCAAGAAAGCAAATAAAATCTTTTTCAATGGCCTTTCACAACCATGGAACATCAGAAGAATTCTTGAATTCTTCTCCACTCTAGAAGATTCTTGTTAGGTTTACTTTCCTCCCAAAATGTTAATCACCAAGACGCATTCTGTGTCATGAAGATTTCCCTTGATGCCTGAGAAATGCTCCATTCTTAAGCATAGCTGAAGTTTCTGCATTCTATTATCGTGCTCAGCAATTTAAAAGAAAAGTATTTATTCTTAAATTGAAAGTCAGTGATAAGAAAAGATAATGGTTAATTCAGAAATGTTGAGAAGTCCTCCAGGTATTATTCTCAGTCTCAAGTCATAAAAAGAGAAATAAAATAAAATTTCTACAACATCATATATACACGTAGACCAATAATTGCAGCAACTTATAAAAAGGAATGTAGTGAAAGTGATTCAAAGAGGTGCTCTTAGAAAAAGGGAGGGGTGGGTAACCCAAGGAGGAAGCCCCCTGGACTGCTGCTGAGGTCCCCTCTGCAAGTGGGAGACAGTGTGGGGATGGGGTTAGATCAGGTTTGGGAAGGTCATTTCAAGGGTGAGGTGACGGCACAGAATAAGGGGTAGGGAGGTAACTGAAGTTCGAATTGCTGTAAATGCTCCTAATATCACGTGCACAGGGTGCAGAAAGAGCTTTTAAAAAGCAGTAAGAGTTCTGAATCATCAAACACTTTCTGGAGAATGAAATTCAAGGTCCAGACACGTGCTCAAGCCAGAAGGGTCATCAAGGAGTGGGTCTGACAAGGCCCCAGCCACTCCTCAGAGAGCGGAGGTGAGTGGTAGCCCGAGTGGTGCTGTGGTCAGAGGAGGGTTGCGGACGTCTCCTCAGCGGGTGGAAGGAGGGTATTACGTCAAGGCAGGGAGGTTCCGGAGAATATTACGCAAGTTTTCTGACAAGGCATCCGTGAAGTCAAATCTGGCCTCTGTCCCCTGACACCAAATTAAATCTCAGAGACAGAGTTTTGGGTGAAGTAGAAAAGAGTAGCTTTATCGCCTTGCCAGGCAAAGGCGGCCACAGGGGGCTAGTGCCCTCGAAACTGTGTGTCCCACCCTGGAAGGGGTCGTGAGGAGTTTTATAGGAATGGTTCAAAGAGGGCGTGGTCAGCTCGTGGACCTTCTTCTGATTGGTTGCGGGTGAGGTAAGTGGGAGTCGGCATCACCTACCTTCTGGCTCCAGCTGGTCTGGGTCTCCGTGCCCGTGGGCAGCACACCGCTAACTTCTACCACCTGGTGCTGAGTTCAGTATCTGCAAAACAGCTCAAACATAATGTGATTTGTACCCCTTGAGGGGGGCCCTGGGACCCTGCCCCCAGGCTGCACTATTGTTTCCTGACTGCTCCTCCCTTGTCTCCGCATCCCCTCTCTTCCCTGATTAGCATCTATTTGAACCTCCTCCTTGGACCTCAGGGAAGGTCACGGAGGCTGAATGAAGCCTATTTCCTGTGATGGAGAAACGGGGGACACAGAAAGGCTTTCAGGGGACACAGAAAAGGCTTTTGAGTCCAGGAGCCCACAGGGTCCTGCTCAGTTTCAACATTGGTGACAGAGGTTGTATGCGTGTGTGTGTGTGTGTGTGTGTGTGTGTATGTATGTAAGAAGGCCCCCTACTTTCCTGAGAATAAAGAAAAGGACAGAAGACTTTTGAGGACCCCATGGACCATTCAGTGGAGATGCTCCAAACGGCCTTGAATCTAAATTCTGAAGGTTATGCCTGGGACGGCGGGTCTGGGCATCATCACCATGCTGTCATTTATTAAACCCGAAGATTCAATGAGATTATTTAGAAGGGACCAAGTCTAACGCTGAAGGAGAAATATAGGTTCCAAAATCTAATGCCTAAGAGTTAGACTTTTCCCTCAGATGAAATGTCATTCAGCCAATGCCTTTAAAAGTCAACCTGAAAAGTTTTGTTGAGTTAGCCATCAATTTAGTGAAAAACTGTCATTATTGTTACAGAAACTTTGAGATTAGATTCCTCACATTGTAATACAAGGTCAGTAATCAAGTTCCCACTCAGCGCACTTGTCAATTACAGTGACTGTTAAACTTTTGTGAATTTAGCTGTTGCAGCACCTTGAAAAGCAAGAGACAGAACACTTAGCCCATTGGGGGGCTGGTAAACTCTTCAAGTGCTTCAAGCATCCCCCTATGGAGACACTTAGTGAAATACCATAAAAATATTCTATGTGAAAGACGAATTTTCCTGCTGGTTAGAAAATAATTGTGTGTATGACAAGTATTTTTCCTGCCATGGTACATAGAATGGTTTTGTTTCACTCCTGACAGTAACCTAAGTAATAATACTAGGATGATAGAGTATTAATTCTGAAGACTGGGTGTTTAAAACATTTTATATTGAGATGAATGTCAGTGACTTATATTTTTCCTGAATTGAATCTACATTAAAGAAAGCCATTTTTCGCAGCAAGCACCTGTATGTAATGATGTGGGTGATTATGGTAAATTGTTTGTGTTGTGGCTTTGTCCTTTTTCCTCATGTAATTTTTTTCCCCCTTGGGTAATGATTTCTATTATGTATTGGTAATTAATTTGCGACACAACTTTGAGGAAAGACAACTGATTTTCACTTCACCTTTGTAGCAGTGCTTCACTAATAATTTGAGACTTTGTTATATTTTGTAAACATTTATTAGACATTTAGTGTCTACTCGGGCATGTCTCAGTGGCTTGTGTTTTTGTTCCCATTTCAGAGATGAGAGAACTGAGGGGCATCAAGAGTATGACACAAGGTCCTGGTAAAGCCCACTTTCCTTTACACACTTAGGACTCTTCCTGTGCACAGAGATTCCACTTAAACCTGCCCTCCTGGGAGCCTGAGATACTCTATCCATGTGTCCTCCTACATGAAACCAAAAAGCACAGCATCACTTCCTGTCTACAAGAAAGACATTGGGATTGATTAATTTGAGAAAGATGGTGGAATAGTGATGCTGAAAGCTCAGCTCCTCTGTACACCAGTGACAAATTGAATCTCAGAGACAGAGTTTTGGGTGAGGTAGAAAAGGAAAGCTTTATCACTTTGACAGGCAAGGGGGGACACGGTGGGCTCCTGCCTCGAAAAACTATGTGTCCCCCTTTGGAGAGGATAGTGAGGAGTTTTACAGTAATGGTTCAAGGAGGGCGTGGTCAGCTCATGGACGTTCCTCTGATTGGTGAGGTCATCGGGAGTCGGCCTCATCAACCTTCTGGTATCAATGCGTCTGGGGTCTACGTGAGTGTGGGCAGTATACCCTTAACTTCTCCCACCTAGAGGGGGTTTCAGTATCTGCAAAACAGCCCAAAGATATTGTTGTGTGTATCCATTGTTGGGGAACCAGGACCTTGCCCCAAGGCTGCTCTTGACTGTTTCTCCCTGGTGTGGCGTCCCCTCCCTTCCCTAGTTAACAGCTGTTTGAACCTGCTGTTGGAACTCAGGGAAGGTCATGGAGGCTGAATGAAGGCTATTTCCTGTAATCAAAGAAATGGGAGACACAGAAAAGCTTTGTGCCCAGGAGCCCCACAGGGTCCTGCTTGGTATCAATAGGAAGCTCCCAACTCTGTCCCCCTCAGAGACATGACTTAATGACAACCAACAAGCAAGCAAATGAACTTATTTACAGAACAGAAACAGACTCACAGACATAGAAAACAAACTTATGGTTACCAAAGGGGAAAGCGGGGGAGGGATAAATTCGGAGTTTGGGATCAACATAGACACACGACTATATATAAAATGGATAATCAACAAGGACCTACTGTACAGCGCAGGGAACTCTACTCAGTATTCTGTAATAACCTAAATGGGAAAAGAATTTGAAAAAGAGTAAGATACATGTACATGTATAACTGAATCATTTTGCTGTACACCTGAAGCTAACACAACGTTGTAAATCAACTACGCTCCAATATAAAATAAAATTTTTTAAAAAGTGAAACCAACAAGCCTTTATGAGAATTCCAGAAATAAGTTAGGAAGTCGCTATGCTCCAGGGATGTGCACTGAAATGTGTTGTATTTCACAACAATCATCACTCCCCAGGCTGGAACAGCTCAACAAAATCAGGCGGAAACACCCAAATCCCGGGGAAGATGACTGGGACGCACATCCACATTCTGGCTTTGCAGGGGGACCCCAGGGGCTCTTTCTGACTCACCTGGCTCTCAGTTTGGGGAACCAGCATATTTTGAAAGGCTTGGGGCCTTGAGAACAAGTAGAGTTCACTGGGTTAATGCAGAGCTTCAGGGAAGCTAAAGCACAGCAAATACCAGAAAGAGCGAGAGATCAGGAGCCCCTAAGAAAACAAAAATTAGCAAACCTCAACAGCTAGGAAATCGCACACACAAGCCCAGAGAAGACACATCTTCAGAATTTCCAGCCAGGCTGATTCATGAATGTCTTCCCCGTACAAAGAAATCCTTAAAGACTACGAGGGGTGATTGTTTTTCAAATGCCCAAATCCTATAGCAAGAAATATGGAGAGACAGGAAAACATGGTCAAAGGAACAAAATAAATCTCCAGAAAGGACCCTACAGAAATGGAAATTTATGAACTACCTGACAAAGAATTCAAAATAATTGTTGGGAATTCCCTGGCAGTCCATGGTTAAGACTCAGCACTTTCACTGCTGGGGCCCGAGTTCGATCCCTGGTCGGGGAACTAAGATCCTGCTAGCCTTGCCGCATGGCCAAAAAATTCTTAAAAATTAAAAATTAAAAAAAAGTCATCTTAAATAAAGTCAGTGAGCTACACGTTAACACTGACCAAGCTTTCTTCTAAATCATGCTAAATAACAGCTCTGAATATACACTTCTTCTAACCTCTCAACTTGCAAGGCATTTTTGATTCATAGGAAATTCTTTGAAAACTCCACCACAAAGAGATAATAAGGCTACCTAAAACTTTATATGTTACCTTATGCACATTTAATTTATTGGGCCAATATAATTTGGGTCTGATTTATCCTTTCTAGCTATCCTTACACGTCAATTTAATAAGTGTCAAGTGCCCATGTCATTATATACCAACAGAACATCAAGTTATTTTTTCCCCTTTATATTCATTCTTTTAAAAAAAAATTCTTATGTGAGTATTGGGATTCAAAGTGTCAGTGAGGGTGGTCAACACCATGCAAGTGAAAGGAGATTAAACATAATATTATAGAAAGTGTCAAAATATCACTTATCTGATTAGAAAGCTGTTCCCTCTAAAGACATAGAGCACAAGTTAGAGAATGAGTCAACACTACGCTCATTTTAATATGTTCTGAGCACGTTTTCCTGGTGTTCCTTGGCCCGTTGGGTACTGCTTGAATTGAACCTCCCCAATTCATCGTGGCATTTTCTCAGTAAGTGTAGACTTTTTATCTCTAAGTTTCAGTGGTCATAGTAGCAAACTATCTCTACAAGTCCACGGCGACAACTCCAACTGCATTGAAATTACAAAATGAAAAAGTCCCTTTGTACAGAATCTTTATAACAATCTAGCTCTGAGTTAGTAGTTGACTTAATATATCAGTTGATTTATATATAAATAGTTGATTTAATATAAATTGTAATCACAGTCACAGGGGAGAAGACAGCCAAAGCGTAGTTTACCTGTTGGGTGTAGGTGCTCTCGCCATCAGATTAGCTTCTCTTATTTGCTATGAATCATTAACAATGATATTGTTCTTTTGATAATCCATGCAACATGTACAATAGCTAGTTAACTAATTAGCATTTGTACTACAAGTTTTGTTCACGTATATGGAAAATTTGAACTTTCTGGAGCAGCGATGCCTTATCCTTTCCTGCTTCCTAATTTATGGACAGTCACCTCTCTGTCAGCATCTCTAACCTTAGCACAGTCATAGGTCCACATGTGTGTACGAGTCTGTAACGTAGATACACAACCCAGAGTTGACACGTGTCTCTAGGCCTACCCCATTGGTGGGTATAATTACATTCATATTTCAAGGAAGTGGAATTCTACTGGCCTTTGCCCCAACATTCACCCAAGACTCCCCCAGAGTTTTTCTGGTCGCCCAGCAACAGCAGCACTAAGAGACGCAGCCTCTCCAGGAGGACCTGAGCCCGTGGACTCGGGCTCCCTGAGGTCCGTGGTTCCGAGCAGCCCTTGCCCCAGATGCCCCTGACCCTGGCCAGTGACCTAGGCACTCTGGCCCGTCTCCGTTTCCGAGCCCCATGACCTCTGTCTGTGGCCCTGAGGTAGCCTGCAGGCAAGGCTGCCCGCACTTTCGTTTTCAATGAGCGTCAGTGCAGCGGTCCTGGAGGCAGGTGCAGGGGGCCTGTTCCTTGCCCGCTGTGCCATGCACCCAGCAGGGCTGCTGGAGCCTTCATGGGACGGCTCTCGCGTCATCTGCTTGCCGTGCCGTTTCCTTGAGGCACCGCAGAGTTAGGACACGACTCTGAGCCAGCTGTGCTCTGGGCCCCTCTCTCCCGGGCTCAGTCTCTTCCTGGACACGAATCATTTGTGCAACTGCTCAGCTTCGTGGAATGTCCAGGCATATGCGAACCCAAGTTTAAACATGCTAGGACCTGCTGGGCACCTAGCTGTATGTATTTAAAGACAGACTACCTGGGTTCTCTCCCTTCTCTCTTCACCATGATTCTCAGTCCCCTCTGTTCTCTACTTTAAAAGGAAGGGAAGAAAGAAAAAGGAAAGAATGAAACACACACACACGCAAGTATTTGGAATAGTGGCTTATAAAAGCTCAGAACACTGCAACGTGCTATGAACGTATTCAAACACAGCAGCGTGTTCTGAGGACTCTAAATTGAGTCTTTCTGTCTAATCTGATTACCTTTCACTGTTTCACCAGCTGGATCCACATCACCGTTATTTGACTAGAAATTTTAAGTGGGGTTTATGCAAAGCAGTAAATAAAGATAAAGAAAGCAGAATAAATCTAACCCCAATATAAAAATATACTGAAGTTGTAGTACTTTAATTAGTCTAAGTAACTTTATTTTCTATATACAGGCAACACGTTGTAAACTCAATGGTTCTAATCGGATGACGATCTATTCGTCCATGGTCAGTGCAGGATAGTCTTGGATGTGCTGCTGTAACCGCCAATTCAACTATCTCAGAGGCTTCACAGATGAAGGGTGTGTCTCCCTCCAGCTGCTGGCCGTCCTGGCACAGCTGCCCCGACCTGAGAGTCACCGTAGCAGAGAGAGAGTAGGTTTAGCAAATTATGCAGTTACTCCTAAAACGTAGGTACAAGCAAGCCTAAAGGCAAGGGTGGAGGAGACTGGAATCCTAGCGGATCAGTGCACAACCTCCAGCCTCCACACTTTGCCATCAAGGTCATCATACAACTCGGGAGCACTTAACTCTCAATACAGTCAGCTCTCCGCTCCCCATGTTATGAGGGTGTCTCTAGATCCTTTTATGGAAAAGAAAAAGGGCCGCAGTCACTTGCCTAAAGCATGAGATACACAAGGACCACCCAAATGAGAAACGCCACCGGCACGTGCATTTTAGCAGAGACTGGAAGGCAGCACGGCAGTGGGAGAGCTTTCGGGTGGACACGGGAAGCTGGCGGTGGTGAACTAGGAGACATCCTATATGATGGGTTAGGGGAGCACATTGGGTTTTCTCCTGTTGACGCAGAAGTTGGAGGAGGTGCAATACCAGAGGAGCCAGCAGTTACTAACAAAATCCTGACCATTGTGGGCGCACCCCTGGAGAGGCTGCGGCTGGGCTTCCTGGACTGGTCGCGGCAAAGGCTGTGGGTCCGAGTTCTCTCATGATACAGAGCTGGCGTTTCTCCATTTTTATATTCAGCCTCTCAGTGTGTTTCACTTATTTTCATTGACTAATGAAAGTCACGTGTCTTCGAATTAGTTTACGATGGAGGAGACCTTCTGTGTTGACTCATGACGACCACAGTCAGTGATTAAGATGCAGGAATAGCCTTTAAAAGCATAAATATATCTTTACATAAATTCCTTAACAAGAGACAGTCCTGGCAGCCATCGGCATATAAACTTATGTTGATCTATTTCTTGGCACAGCAGATGTTTTTATCCCTCATATCCATTTTGGGGAGATAGGCACAGAGAAATTTCCATTTCATACTTCACAGTCAGTATGAAACCTTCTTCACAAGCAAAAACCTGCAAGTATTCTCTGTGGTAAATATATAGATATATATACATACAAGCACATGTACACACGTATACACATACACATATTTATATACATATCCACACACATGCATACATGCTCATATCAAGGACGATCAACCATGCAGATATTCCTAATCATTCATCCATCATTTTGCCTCTTGAGTTTAGACTATTACACAGATCATCTGAAATAGACTCTACATGAACATGAAATAGTCCATTTATAGGAAACACGTATTCTAGTATAATGTAAAAATTATCTTTCATAACATAAATTCATTGTCTTCAGTTGAAAAAAAAAATCCAGAGTCTGGTGTTTTGCTTTTCTCTTATAAAGTCAATAAAGAAAACAGAAAATTTTTATCATTTTTTTATGAATTAGCCCATGTATATAACATGGCTTATGGAATCTGATATAAATCACAGATCAGAAAATGAATAGCAAAACTTTTTATAAGTAAGTAGCCAATTAAATTGTTCATTGGCAAACGACTCATATTTTAAAGAGGAGCTTAGTTTTAAGAAAGTTGTCCAAGTATGAAATAATGACATAATTATTTGAATAGAGTGTAGCTCTTCCAGGGTACTGATAACACGCCTCTGAGACTATTTCTACGCCCCTCATCCCCGAAGATGCACAGGGATGCATCTGTTCCCTCTCCTGTCCTACTTGCCCATCACTGGGCCTCCTGGCTCTGCGCCCTGCTGCTGACCACACCTCTTGCTGAGGTACTCTCCCTGGGGTCCAAGCAGCTGCCCCCTCCTGACCGCACTCCCCACCTGCTGCGGTGCCACACACGCCCAGGCACAACCTGACCAGCTTTGATCCTTTTTCCTCCTAGTCATTCTCTTCTCGGAGAGCTTCAGCTCCTCCATGCTTTTGACTGTCATCTCTATAGCCACAGACCCTGTCCTGGTGAGCTTGGGATGCTATAGCCAATTAACATAGGCCGTGTGACTTAAACAAGTTTCTTTCTCACGGTTCCAGAGGCTGGGAAGTCTGAGATCAAGATGCCGGCACAGTCAGGCTCCTGGGGAAGGCTCTCTTTCCGAATTACAGATGACCACGTGTCCTGTCCTCACGCGGCAGCAAGAGGAAAAGGAGAAGCAGCAAGCTCTCACGTCTCTTCCCGGACGTGCCGTTAAGAGGGCGCTGATCCCGTTCACGGGGGCTCCACCACCGAGACCTCGTTACCTCCCAAAGGCTCCACCTCCTAAGACCATCACCCTGGGGGTTAGGATTTCAACATATGAACTGGGCAGGGGGGGCACAAACGTTCAGTTCACAACAGTTCCCAAACTGCAATAGCACAAGAATCACTTGGGAAACTTGGTAGAAGTGTACACACCTTGGCCGGAGATGCTAATGGATCCAGCCTCGGTCTCTGGTCCACGACTGCCTGGGCCACCAAGGCCCAAGCTGACCGTCTCCTCTGATTTAGAAACTCTTTCACCTCCTGTGTATTGCTATTCCTCCTTGGTATTTAACAGACAACGCAAATGAAGCACGTGCAAAACAGGACTCCTCATGGCATCAGGACATTCACACGCTCTGGCCCCCTTTCCTCTCTAGATTCATTTCAGCCCTCCTTCCCCTCCTTCACTGTGTCCCATGTGCTATTTTCTTGATCCACATTCCTCACGTTCGGCAGCTCCTTCCAACCACTGGACTCTTGCCACTGTTTCTTCTGCTTGCATCCCCTTCCACTAGGCCTTTCTCTGGTCTTTTCAAAAGCCACCTCTTTGGAGAGGTCTTTGCCACCCACTTTCTCTAGGGAGCCCCCGACTGCAGCCCACAACACCCAGCTGTTCAGTATCTCTTCACAACAAGTCCCTGTACACAGCTGTGCTCATGACCTGTGCTAACGTCATTTGTAACCTGTTTACTGCCTTTGTGCCAATGACAGGCGTACAAGCATCAGATAGCAAAGATTGCCACGGTAGACCCAGAGCTGGGCACAAGGAAGATGTTAAACAGTAATGTCAGAAAAGAAGACGGAAGGAAGGAAGGAAAGAAGGAAGGAAGGAAGGAAGGAGGGAGGGAAAGAAGAGAGGGAGGGAGGGAGGGAGAGAAGGAAGGGAAAGAAAAAGAAAGGAAAGGAAGGGAGTGAGTGCAGGAGGGACATGTCTTTAATATGCAGCCAGTTCCCAAAAGTCATTCTGTGTTTTCACGTCCTTCATGCATCTTTCTTTTTTCATTTTTTCATTCAACTTTTGTCTAGCCCCTCAGCACCTTAAACTTTCAGAGTGAAATAATTTGTTCAGATACAGTGGCTTTCATGTTTTCTAGGCAGTAACACATAAAAAGAAAAAGAAGGGCTTTTCCCAGGGTATGTGGCAGAATTAGCACCTTTCCTTATTGGAATCCTTCCTGAATGCAGTCTCTAGTGAGGGTATGGTGGGGCGAGCCCGAGAGTTCATTTCAACCTGGTGGATAGAGATAAAGCGAAATTTAATTAAGCTAAAAATATGATGGCCTTGTCCTTGGCTAACATAGAGGAAATCTGTATCCATGGCCGCGTATGAGCAATTAGCTTTCTGGAAGATCTTCTTGCCTCTGGCAATTACATATGTTGTACGATTAACAAAATAACCAGCTCCTTGACTTTTCCAAGGTGGGAAAAAGCCACAAGATGTCCTGGGAACTGTTCTGGACGGGAGTCTGAAGTTTAACGAGAGGGTGGGACTGAGATTTGGGAAGCCCACAGAGGCACCCTGCACGCTTTACCACCTCAGTTTCTTCCTGCCTAGGATGGGAATAAAATAGCACTTACCTCATATGACTATTATGATAACTTAATTAGTGACTATATGAAAAGCATTTAGGAAGTGCTCATTAGATGTTTCTTTTCATAACCCAGTTTAGGACTCTTGATTCTCCATACCTGACTCTAGCCGTGTTTATTTTGTTTCCTAATTCCTCTTGCACAGCATTGATTTTGCTCTCAGTTTTGTGATGATTCATTAGACTACATCATTTTCCATGTGAAATAGTAATTATTATTGTGATTATAATTGTAATATTTTAATTATATGCAAGTCATGGCTTTCTATAAGTCCCCTAAAGCCTTCTTATTAAATATCAGTTAGATTTGTTGATTACAATGTACGTTTATTGTCAGTTTTATGCCTGGTAGCATTTGCCTTAAACGACAAAGCCTTTTAAAACTCTAGGTAGGAATGCAACCTCATCTACTCGGACTCCTTGCCACCCAGGTGAGCATCAGTGCCAGGGAATTTGGTATTTTATGATTTTATCCTTCTAAATCAAGGTGAACGCTTATCAATAAATCAAAAATGAACCAGACAATAAATAATGGAAAAGATCTTCCAAGTGGCTATTCCCAAAATAAATATTAATTTAATGAGATAAATATGACATAAAATAATATTTAAATTATTCTAGACTATATAGATAGCTATTTTAAACTATTTTTATATGTGTGTCAATTGTGTAATATTTCTATAAGATCTTTTTTATTTTTCAGTGTTATTAGGTACCTAACACATAATACTTAGAGAGAGACTGCTGGCAGAATTCAGAAGAGTACTCACACCTACCCCCTCAGTGTACACCGTCCAGCCTTGTTGAGTATATATTTACACAGATGAACTAAAGCTATTGCTTTCGATTGAAATCAATTTCTAGCCCAGTTATACACAGTTTGATATTGTTGTGATTTTTCTAACAGACACATCTCTAAAGTATGATCTCATTTATTGATACTAACGTTAATCAAAACATATACAGCTCTAAATTGTGTCCTCTTTTCCTGGTTTTCATTATTTTAACCTATTTTAAAATGCTACTTTCCTTACACTTAAAAACATGTTTCAGAGTAGGCTTGCTTTTATTTCTTTTCTTTTGTATTTTCCAAATTAGCAAAGTAGAAATAAGATGGACGGTGGCCTCAGGATCACGGCGCCAGCACTTGCTCAACGGGTCATCGTGGGTAAGCTACCAGGCTTCTTACCCACTTTCCCTCCCTGTAAGATGGGGATAATTCTCTCTTCCTTCCACAAGCACTACAGCGTTCTCCGAAAGAGAATATGGCACGGTTGTCCATGTTCTCTCATGATTGTTATGTTTACGTCCATTTCAACCCCAAAACTGTCAACTGTTAACATTTAGAAGGGGGATAATAAATGCTTGGTAATCATGTAGAGACTACTGCTTGGATATTATTGGGTGTTATTGAAAGATGTCTAGCGATTCTTTGAAATTCTGTAATTTAGAGCATTCCTTTTATGCTGAATTGTCCTAAGTTAGTGTCATTGTCCCATAAATCACAGCCAGGAGAACGAGGTTTCTGACCTCCACCTGTGTTGTATCCACCTGTTTTCAGTCCGGTTCCACAGATATTCACTGGCGGGGAAGAATCTATGGTCCAGAACCCCTCTGATAACACAGGTGGGCCAGGCAGGGTGTCACCCCGGAGAACAGTGAACCCTTAGGGGAAGAGAAGAGGATAGAAGAAAAGTAAACAGGCAGAATTTTCTTTCAATTCCATATGATAAGTACAACAATGGGGGAAAGAGGTTTGGGAGGAGAAAAAGGCTGAAGGGGGGCGTTAATGATGGGGGCTTTCCAGGGATTTACACCAGCACACTCACCTGGGGAGAGGTGGAGAAAGATTCACCAGGAGACGGAGAGGGGGTTAATGCAATAGAGTTGGGGGCTGCAGTAGGTCTATTCTCACACACGCAAAAGAGAGACCCCAGCATCTCACTGCACCGTAGCTTATTTTTCTTATAAACAGTTATATATGCCTGTCTGTGCTATAACTGATTAACCCAGAAAAATAAGCTATGGTACAGTGAGATTTATGGGTCATTATTTTGTTTGTGTGAGAATGCAGATGGGCATTCGCTTCCGGGGGTCACTGTTAAATTAGAAACTTGTCACATAGAAAGTGAGAGTCATCTCTGGTTGATGAGAGGCCCTTTCTTTTTAGTCAGTGTTGTGTTAGGTTTTCCGATCAGCTCCATGGAATGCCTAGAACACTTGGGGAAATGGACCTCACAGCCCATGAACGCCCATGAGTCAAAGAGCAGATGGACATAAGAAGCCTGTGGTGATTGGTCCATCACTTGACAGTCTGAGCACAGTACAGATGCTTGAGGAATCCAGAGAGAATTGGGAGGAGGAGAGTATGAATAAGGGACCAAATCCTTCAAATGCCAAATGCTATCGGCACAATCTACTTGAAACCCGCTTGATTTTTATCATTCTACCACTTTCTCCTCACACCTGTGATAACACCCAGAATTCAAATACCTATGCAAAAGGAAAAACTGACGTGGTGGTGGACTTGCTCATAAATTATATTCACTCATCTCTATGAACATTTCTACTGTTCTTGTATATAAGTCCTATGGATTTGCCATGGAGGATATTAATGTCTACTGAAAAGAATCACAATTGTGCTGAATGCTAACCTGAAAAAACATAATTCATGTATCTCTTTTCTCTGCAGTATGTAATCCTAGACAATGTAATCGCCTTGAAATTGTTTGAAAGCTAGCGGAAGAAAATTCGTGGCTGTTCAGTATAGAATGGGAACAATGGGATGCCTTGGTCCGTCTTATTTCAGACTCGAGAGGTCCACAGCACGAAAAAGAAGGAGCTATACTGGGAAACAGCAAATGGAGAGACACATTTTTTTTTAAGGCTTTAAATAAGGTTTATGCTGTGCTCTCTATTCCTCACCGTGGAAGCCTCTTTTAAAAATAAGGGGTGGGGGAGAAAAATTACACATAACAGTCAATGCCTTTAATTTTCAAGGAAAGTCTAAAGATTAGAGTCAATCTTACTGTTTTCCAAAAATGGTCTCCTAGACCTCCTATGACATATGCAATTTTAAGGAGGATTTGCGTTCTGCTAAAGTCAAATAAATGTATTAACTTTAAAAATAGAATCTTTAGCAAGATTGTAAATGAGTTTCCAGGACAGAGTTGAACAGACGCCCTTTATAGGTACACCCCTGTATAGGAACAGAGAGACTGTGAGCTGGGCTCAGTCTTCAATATTTTACAGCCTTCTATGTCTAAGTGCCCCTCACTTTCTTTGTTGACTGGTCCCTACCCGTCCGTGTCACCACTTCAGGGACGGTTCGCCCAGGAAGTCTCTGCTGGCACGTGTGTCCCTGCCTCGGCTGTGCCTGTGTATGTGTTGTCATCTGACATACGGGACCGCCCCTTGGTTGTGATGCCACGTAAATGAATTACCTGATACAGAGTCCAGGGCAGGCAGTAACACACATGCTAAGTGAAACCAGGGAAAGAGTGGAGAAACTTTAAGTTTTGGAATCCACAGTGGCTAGTACACAATGAACCCTCAGGACCACATACATGAAACAAATGGGTAGATGGACTGCTCTAATTCAAGGAGAGAAGAGACATACTCTACGTTGAGAAAAAAATGGAACTTTAGTGAGGTAGGGTCAGGTAGGACAATAAATCAGTTTTTAATGAGGAATCCAACGAGCATTGTTGAGGCAATGCTTCTGCCTACATGGCTGAACAGGAAAGCAAAGCAGAACAGGCTTCATAGCCAAGGTGAGTTTTGCTATTAGTGGTTTTCCACGTTACTTTAAACAGGAAGCTGTGACAGAGACGCAGTTTCAATGCCCCAGAACGTCCTATGACCAGAAAAGGGCATTTGTTATTCTAGCTCAGCTTATTTCTTATCTATTTTCTATATTATATATATCTGCTTTATTTGTAGTTAAAATATTACATTTTAGAATCTCATGTAGCTCTAAAGGAATGTAAAAGTTTAAAAAGTTTTCAAATAACTCCCTTGAACATTTTGTCTTCTGACAGTCCAAGCAGCAGGTCAGGGAGCTTGCACCATCTCGGGGTGCTGAGGGGGAGGGGCGGGCACTCCTCTCTCTTCCCTTCCTTATTATTTTCATATATTTTACTTTAATATATTTTATTAACCTGACAATATAATTACTAATTTTTGCTTTAAACATTTGTCTCCTAAAGAAATCTTTGAAAATGAGAAAATTGTATTTACCCATTTCTTTCCATTTTCAGCCTTTTTGTAAATCAAAGTACCCATCTGGCACCATTTACTTCAGTCTGATGAATTTCCGTTAACACTTTTTTTTGTAACTCATGTTTGCTGATGAAGATTTTTCTTAGCTTTTATTCAGCTGAAAAAGTCTTTATTTTGCTTGCATCTCTTTTCAATCAGATGTAAAATTCTCAGTTGACAACTGAAATAAGCAAGAAGTTTCCACTCAAGACTGAAAAGATGACATTTGTACCTAGAACCACAGTTTTCCAATTTTTGAAAGTCCTTTTTGGGGCTTTTGCTTTCTCCTTCAAGATATAGGTCTTTGAAGAAATTATCTGTTCACGGAAACAATTTTATCAAAACTGCAATTGTAATTTATTAATAATTTTTCTCGACGCAAAACCTGCCATGTCTTTGCAGCTTCCTTATCTGCATTTGTGACTTTGACACGGAGCTTAACAGTGACAGATGGAGAAGTCCATGACGACACGAAGTCAGGCACTTTTCAACCAAACGGAGACGTTTCCCAGGTGTTTCAGATTCCATTTAAAAGGTCTTCACATGTCGCCGACACTGTTCTTAACGGCGTGGCAGTTTGGGCTTCTCCACTTCTGTAGGCGTTCTAAGAAACGACACGAGCAAACAGCATCTTTCCTCACATTGACATCACTTCTGTATTTGCCCAGATTAGGTAAAGCTCCAACTAGCAGAACCAACTCCACTGGACAAAGCACAAAGCACAGGCACATTTTCCAGAAAAATGAAAGATGTAAAGACTGTAGGGCGTATCTTATTTTCCTGTTCTTTTTCCTTTAAAGGGGAAGAAGTCCTGGGCCAGCTGTCATTACGATGCCTGACCCCTGTGTTCACCACGAAGAGAATGTCATCAGAAGACAGATGGCCCACAGGGGTCTTGTCTGGTCCACGGTGGGCCAGAGGGTCCTCTTCTCACAGGCCCAGTTCTCAGCACTAGGGTTCATTCTCCCCGCCTTTCCTCTCTCTCTCCATCTTTCCCTCATCTGTCCATCCTCTGTCTGCCCTTTTTATTTTCCCTCCATATTTCACTCCTTTCTAGTAAACCATGAACTGAAATAAGCAAATAAAACAACAAACAAATTTAAAGCAAAAGAACAGAGATTTGGCTGAATGACTCAATTCATCCTAAAATTTGGGCAAATATTACAAAATTCAAAAATACGGCCAAGTTGCTTAAATCACAATGTCTATCTTAATACGATACCAGGCATTGCATATGTATACATGTACATACGTTGTGATGTGTAAGAAATAATAATTATGTGCCCTGATGGAGGTGTTAGCTAACACTAAGGCAGCAATCATATTGCAACATATAAGTGCATCAAATCAACACTTCGTACACCTTAAACATACACAATGGCATACATTAATTATATCTCAATTTTTAAAATTCTGATTATAAATAATTGAATGTTTTCGTTAATTTGCAATGACTAACCATTCTCCTAAGATCATGCCATACTTATTAACTTACTAGCAACTTCATTTTATTTTTCAGTGTTGATTTTCAGTGTTGATCTTTTTTTTTTCACATATTAAAATATTTCACAGATTGTGTAGATACTATTCTTACATGAGTACATTTTTAGCCACCCAGAGGAAATGTAATAATTGTTATTTAACAACAGAACTGATCTAAATATATATGTGTAACCATGGGAAAGTAAGGGTATTTATTATTAGAGACATATAAACATCTTATAATATTATATATATTACATATATGTATAATGTTTCAAGTCCCCTTGAATATTGCAGAAGAAAGTATTGAGTACTTGTAAAAATCCCTGGACAGTTTTCACATCTGTTTCATTTCGGAGATCTAATCAGGACAGTGAACATTTGCTATCTGTGTTTTTAAGCTACTAAATCACATTTTATAAAAGCAGAGTGTTTATACTAGTCTAGGGACCCGGCTGTTAGTTCAGAATGCCTCTTTCTTCTCATTCAGAGTACTTAGCAGCAAAGGGAACTTCTTTTGTATTATGACTTTCCCTTATTTCTTTGTTTCCTCAGTGTCTTGACATATTGTGTTTTCCTAGTCCCCTTGGTCGCTAAAAAAAGCTCCGTTTGCAAACGCAGTAGAATATGAAATTATTTCAAGCCTCACGAGCTCAGCTTTTTATATCTTCTACAAGTGAGCTTTGCTGCTTGGAGAACCAAAGCAATCCATCTCCTTATCTTCTCTCATCTTTTCCAGATCCAAATTTATCAAACCCAACTTTCTAATATATCAATCAATATAATGTGGGATGTTATTTATTGTCAGTAATAAAGTGGAGTGGAGTGTGTAATATGGACTAGAACGTGGTCAGAAGATACAGTTGACATTTGAATATGAGCCTTCCTACTCCGGAGCAATGCAACACTCCCTGTTCAGGGGAAGACATCCCAGGTCGGATGGCTCTACCAGGTTTTGGAGGCAACGCGTGGAATTTACAAATGCAAGGACAGTTTCTGGACTATTTTCAGGTAAGATAGAATGGTCAGTTCGCTTTTTAACAGAAAAGTAGAATTTTGTTTTCAAACATATGATTCACTACTGTTTGGTCACAAAATTTAATTTTCCCCTGGAGAGCTGGTTCATTTATTCTCACGTATTCTCCTTTCCTGTGTGAGACCCAGGGTCACATTTCCAAGACGCCATGGCTGTGATTTGTGAGGAACAGGGCAGGGCATGGAGGGTGCAGGACTGCTGTATGCATTTGAATATTTTCTGCAGCATCTGACCTCCAACTCTATGCAAGTGTTAATTTGATCAAAATTAATTTTACATAATGTTTTCCTATTATTAGTCTATGATAAAGCTGCTATATATCTACTAACAGGAGAAAATAAATTATTTGGTGAATGTGGTTAACGTATAATTTGCTGAATACTTGAAAAAATTAAGTTAGTTATAGATTCCTACATCTTGATAGCAAAATAAATCCCAGCTAAATAAAAATTTCTATAAAAACCAAACTGTATAATACATTTAAGCAAGGATCTTTTTCCATAAAATACCTAAGTTTAAAAGGGGGGGAAATGATCAACAGAACTAAATATGTAATTATTTTAAAACCTGCATATTACAAATTGATAACAAGTAAAATCCAAGCTAAATCAAAATCTGTAAAAAAACGGTTGAATACTGTGAGACAAAGAAAGGGTTACCAGGCTTCTGTATAAAGATGTTTTTTGAAAAATCAATAAGACGTAGTTGCGGACAACGGGGCAACATTTTTGAAAGCTAATTTGTGGGAAAGTACATTCAATTACTGGTAAATATGTAGAGAAAATTAACTGGCAAAATTTGAAGTTGAAAAATTTCAAAACAAGATAATAATAGAGTCTTTATTGCTTATAGAATTGCAAATAATGCCTAGTTTTGATAAGTGTTTTAGGAGCTTTGGATGTTTTTCTATGAAATACATCATAAATACAAATAATGCATGAAACGAATACTGATCATTTAAGGAATGATCAGATTGGCACCCATCACCCAGATTAACAAACACCACAGTCTGGGTTAGGGTCTCACCAACCACACCATCCTCTGCTTCCCTCAGACTAACCTATCTTGAATTTTGTGTTGTGCAAACCCCTGTTTTAAAAGCAGTTCTACTGCTAACACATGTATACATCTACATTTTATCATCTATTGTACATCAGTGTACAATCTATCATTTTCTGTTTCTAGCGATTTTTCAAACGCTAAGCTCTTTCTTTGACTTGCTACTTTCTCTTAATGTAAAGTGTTTGAAATGGGTCCATGTTGCCGCCTGTAGCTCATTCATTTGTGAGGCCCTATACTACTCCATAGTTTGGAGGCACCACAATATAGGTATACCTTTTACTCCTTATAGACCTTTGTGTTTACATAGCTTTTTTCCTTTAATGGTTCCATGAGCAGTTTTATGGTTTGCCTTTTAGAGCCACATTTCTCTAAGGTATATAGCTAGGCCACAAAATTTATGCATTCTCATTTTAACAAATAATGTGAAGTTTTTTGCCAAAGTGGTGTTTCTGGTTTAGACTTTTATCGGCCACGGCTGAGTTGCTGTTGCCTCACATTCTAGTAGCTTAACTTTTTCTTAAACTGTCTGACAACTTCTTCCGATTAGGTGGATGGGTCTCATTTTAATCTAGGTGGAAAGTTTGTAAAATCAGCTTTGCCCGCAGAATTTCCCAGGACTCTCTCTGTTTTCATCTGCAGACCTCATTTCAGCTGTTCTCCTTCTCTGAGCACTTCGCCGACAGCCCATCTTCAATTTCCCCCCGAACGTCACTGACGCCATCCACATCATGTTTGATCGCGTTACCCCGTTTTATTTCTTGGAAGCAGGGGTCACCCTCTGGGACACCCCTCTTGGAGCAGGGACCCTGCCTGTTGTCCCCTGTTGAGTTGGTCCGGCTCACACAAGAGCTGGGATAAAACACGCCCCGGAGAGACACCCCAGGGGAGGGGCAGAGCCGGGGCGCCGCCGAGGGGCCGTGTCTTCCCACGTGTCCCGGCCTTCTCTTCCTCCGTCTACGCTGGCTGCGCTGGGCTACGTTTCCCACAACCTATGAGCCTAAGGATGCCCTCGAAGCTGACGTGTGCCTGGGAGCCTGGGCGACACGTGTTTCCAGGACGCGGGGCGCCGGCGGCCCATCTCCTGGCCTCACCCACACCCACGCCACCCTCCCCTCCCACTGACGGAACGGGAACAGCGACGTCCCTTGACCTCTCTGCATCCTTGCTTTGCTAATCTTCCCTTCTCCTCACCCTCTGGCCTCCTCTGAAAACGGCCGTGAAGGGCGTCACACTTCTCCGACTGTTGTAACTGATGCACAGCCTTGGGTATTTTTGCTTTTGGCTTTTAATGTGTTGCTTCATAAGTGACTACTTTTTCTCTGATTTAAACTGTATTTACTACAAGCGGAGTGCTCCTGTGTGTGTGCGCACGTGTGCGCATGTGTGTACGTGCACACGTGTGTGTACGCGCATGTGTGCGTGCCCTAAGAAAGTCAGAATCAGCCCTTTCCTCCCCACATCCTGACGTTCACAGGAAATCACTGCCAACAGGGGAAGCTTACAACTGAGGTCAGTCTCCCCTGCAAGCTTGCTCAGAAGCCCACACTTAAGATGACAGTTTTAGCTGAAAGCAAATACAAATGAAAAAACTTGAAGATATCCTAAATGTACACGTTTATCGTGAGATTGTTATAAATATCTGCTCGACTGAGAACTCTCGGATTGCATCCACCTTTATCATCCTGCGCGATACTAAGCACCCCTGAGTGGTTCCAGAGCCTCCCAAATGGATTTGATCCTAATGCACTCTAGTTTTAAAATCAATCTCTTCTGCATAAATTCTGCTTCAAGTGTCCCCATGAACACGTCTCAATGACTTTTACTCTAATTGCAATGGGAAAAGTTCCACTCAGTACATTTGATGCTGTTGAACTGTAAAGATTTCTATTTTCAAAGGATAGTGAATAACAAACAGTAATTAAGGTACTTACAATGGCCCTTGTTCTGAGGCTCCCCAGTGACGCCTCAGGGAGCCTCTCTCCCCTTCTTCTGGGGAGATGTTTCATTGACTCTCATCACGTCCTGGGCTTTTAATTCAGCTGTTTCCGCTGTGATGCGCTCTCCCCGATGCCTTTGTGTTTCCAGATTCTTCCCAGGAGTCCCTTGTCTTTGTCTCAGGAACCTTTCATCAGGTGCTCACTTCTTTCCCAAACTGAAATCAGCCCCCCCCACCACACCCCTGTCCTGTGTTACCTTGGCAAATGCCACAACCTTGGGAACTGCCTTTTCTGAGGGTAATCTATATCAACTCTCCAAGCCTTTAAAAATGCTTCAGAAATCTACATTCCTATAAAAAAATCTACCTGTACGTGGCCACCGAGGTCGGGAAGACATGAATCATGTGGAAGCAGGTGTCCCCAGGTGGACAACACGTCCCCAGCCCAGGTGTCCTAACCACTGAGGTGCTACTTACACGGGGCGTCCGTCGCAATCTGCAGCAGAGATGGCTTCCTTTATATCTTGAGTTTTCTTGATGCCACATGCCTGGTAAGTGTCCTCATCTTTAAGCCAAACTAAAATTAAATAGCATCTGGTATGGGATGAATTGTTTCTCCCCAGATTTCCTACGTTGAAGCCGTGACCCCCCAGTATCTCAGAATGTGACTGTCCTTGTAGACAGGGTCTTGAAAGAGGTAATGGAGTTAAAATTAGAGCATGAGGTGGGCCCTAATCTGACACCAGCTGTGTCCTTTTGAGAAAAGAAAATGAGGACACAGCTACGTACAGGGGGAAGACCATGTGAAGACACAGGGAGAAGGCAGCCGTCTGCAAGCCAAGCAGAGAGGCCTGAGGAGAAACCAAACCTGCCGACGCCTTGATCTTGGACTTCTGACCTTCAGGACTATGAGAAAATAAGTGCCTGTGGTTTAAGCCTCCCAGGCTGTGGTGCTTCATTCCGGCTGCCCTGGAAAACTAACATGGCTTCTTGGTGGTTAAACAATGGCCCCCCTTGTGCTCAGCCCTGGGGCCACCTTACTGTACATGGCTCTGCTCTGTTCACTCGGGGGTCTGCTTGAGCCCCCAAAGATCACTGTAATAACAACACGGGTGTTAGAGAGAATCTTAGGTAGATATGAACTTTCATATTTTCATCTCTGATTTGTGTCTTCAAAATTTCTTTTCCCAAACAATTCAATGAATATTCCTAAATATGCATACTGTATATTTTGAAAAGGATTTTATGGATCTAAGCCTCCCTAGGCCAGTGTAAATATCCCAAACAAATATCTTTACCAATATTATTTCCACTTCTATATCAAACTTTACGTTTTCTAAAATCATATCAAGCTTTATTTTTCCCTTTATAACCACTTTATTTCTCTAAACTTATTTGTTCTTGCAAGTCAGTATCACACGTTCTGATTTTTGCAGAGCTGGGCCGATTTTTGTATTTATTGCCTCCAGGGTTTCCATGAAATTTATTCTTTCCCTTTTGGATTCCTGTTTCCACTGTCCCCCATTATCATGAATAATGCTCCTGTCCACCTATGATCCTTCTTCGGTGACTCGAATTCAAGGGAAATCGGTGTAAGTTAACGCTCTCCATAATTTCCAGAATCTCTCCATGTCTTCCCATCTTTCTTGTGTAGAATTGAGACCAAAATATTTTAAATTTTCTTCTAACAAAATACTAAGCGTTTACTTAGCTTTATCACCGTGATTCAAGTCCTGTGACAAATGCTTTGATAGATATGATTATTCTCCATTTTCCTGATGAGGAAACCAAGAGTTAGAAATTGAATACATTTCCAAAACTCATACAGGTATTAAATTTTGGAAATAATATGTAAACCCAGGTCTCTCTGATTTTACAGCTAAACTCAAACCATCTATATGTATTCTTTTTTAGAGATTCAGGGTTATTTTTTCATTTTTAATGACATTTATTGTTTTCTTTCTAATTTTACAAGCAATACATATTCATTGCAGACCAGTTGAAATACATTAAACCATAAAGTGAACGTTAACAACCACCCATAATCCCCATCCCCCAGAGATAGCCATTTAGCATTTTGATGCATTTCCTCCCAACGTCTAGATAAATATCTTAAATTGTAGTATAGCTGACCTACGACACTACGTTAGTTCCAGTTACACAACGTAGTGATTTGACATTTCTCTACATTTCAGAGTGTTCACCAGGATAAGTCTAGTTACCCTCTGTCACCGTATAAAGATATTACATTATTATTGACTCTATTCCCTATGTTGTACATTTCACCCCTGTGACTCATTAATTTTCATTTGTTTTGTAACTGGAAGTTTGTATCTCTTAATCTCACTCACCTGTTTCACTCATTACCTCGGCCCCCTCCCTTCTGGCAGCCACCTGTTTGTTCTCTGTATCTATGAGTCTGTTTCTGTTTTGTTCTGTTTGTTCATGTGATTTGGTTTTTAGATTCCATGTGGAGTGAAATGATACAGTATTCGTCTTTCTCTGACTCATTTCACTTAGCGTAGTACCCTCTAGGTCTATCTATGCTGTCATAAATGGAAAGATTTCATTCTTTTTCATGGTTGAGTAATATTCCATTGCATATGTATACTGTATCTTCTTTATCCATTCACCTACTGATGGGCACTTAGGTGGCTTTCATGTCTTGGCTCTTGTAAATAATGCTGCAATGAACATAGGGGTGCATCTATCTTTTCTACTTAGGGTTTTTATTTCTTTGGATTAATACCCAGGAGTGGAACTGCTGGATCATAGGGTAGTTCTATTTGTAGTGTTTTGAGGGGAACCTCCGCACTGTTTCCCGTAGCGGCTGCACCAGTTTACATTCCCACCCCCCGTGCACAGGGGTTCCCTCTTCTCCACACCCCTCCAGTGCTTGCCTCTGAAACCTCAGTGCTCCCTTCCCTGTAATGGAGGACCAGGAAGCACGGGCTCCTTACCCTGCTTCCAGGCTGAGACACTGAAGTCAAGTGTGATTCTTCAGGACACAGGTGCCACTGGGCTTTGCCTCACTTTCTGCCCTAATCGCGTGCAAGGTACTGAATCCCCAAGGGATCCGGAAACTGCATTCCTGAGCTGTTTTCAAATGGAATTTTAAACTCTACCTATCCTGAAAACGTTATTTATTCTTACAAATAAAAAGTTATGTATAAGAAACAGTTATCTTAACTTTGACATTTGGAGCAATTATAGGTAACTTTGAACACAAAATTTATATTTTATTCTGAGGTTGACCATGGAAGATGCACATCTCATAAACCACTTGCTGAGACAATACTGGTCGAATCAAGTTATCCGGTGTTTTAAGATGACCTTAGCTGGTGAAATACGATGACCGACTTTTATTGCAGTACCTTGACAACCCCTAAGGCCAATTGGTGCAAGCTGTCACCTGTGACACACGCACACTGAGGCTGCTAGGGCTCTGGCACGTCGTACTGACAGCTCACAAGTACGTATCAGTCAGTACTGCTCAGAGAGCCAGGAAATTGTTGTGCCTTTGTGGGCAAGATAGATTACCCATGCTAAGCTTGAAATTTTTAATTATGCGTGATTAAATGAGGCTCGCTCTTTGTAATTTGCATGTTCATACCCTTTCAGAATTAAAAGAATATGTGTGTGTATATTTAGCAACAGCACAGAGGACAATTACTGATACAAGTAGGAAACCCAACAGAATACACGTGAATTATACATTTAATAGCAAATATTAGACTCCTCTGTTTAGAAAAATTAATATACAACATATTTATATTAAAAATAACTCCTCTGGTTCACAATGCACCTACTCCAGTGACTATATTTTTCAAATGTTACAGTGGAAATACCATCTTAAATCTGTCTACTTTATAGTTAGAATGTGGCAGGGTACATGTTCACTTTTCTTATGGTGAGCTTTCATGAGAGTTCATTTAATTTGATCAGTTACAGAATGTTTTCTGCAAGATCTCAGCCTTGCTAATGCTTCTAAAATTTTGAAATTAAATCGGAATCAAAATTTTAAATTACATATTAAATGGTAACATGATATAATGGCATGAAAGATAAACAAAATGTTTGGAAAAGTGAAATATAAAATCTTGACTCTCCTTTAAACTAGTATTTTAAATCAAACAAATTTGCTTGTGTCTAGTGCAATTCAGGGCATGTCTCTGTTTAGAAATAAATGCAGCGAGAGAAGTCAGAACACCCAAGAGAAATGAACACTAGTCTCTTGTTAAGCAGAAAACTGTATATATATATTCCCTAAGTTTGGTTTCTGCTTCAGAAACCTGTGCTTTGTAGCACTTCTAGTAACTTACCGAGGCGGCAGCGTTGCGGGGATCGCCACCCAGCTCCAACCTCGGGACTCTGGCTCAGCCGGCCTCGCTGAAGCCGCTTTTACCCACCACCCAGGAGAGCAGGTGATGCCTGGGCCCACTCCCAAGGATACGGTGAGGACCACAGTGACCTGATCCTCTTTTTATTCATACGTGTTTCTCGTGCTCATAGGTCTTAAAAACTGACTCCCCGCAGAGAAGATGTTTCACCTTCCTGTGTGTGAGCTGAAGGTGTGCGGATGTCCCCACTGTCAATCAGAAGAAAGGATGGGTTTGCCAAACCTGGAGGTGGAGGCCAAGTTCAGGAGTGGGCCATGAGGCAAGGCGCACCCAGGGTGCCGTGCACGCCCGGAGATGCAGCCCTGCTCCATCTCACCCAAAACTGTGTCTTCGAGAGTCAGCCAGGCCTATTTTTTTCTTTTTTATTACTGAGACAACCTCTTTACCACAGCACAGATGTTATGATTAGCATGTGGTAAATTATGTTCTCCATGAGGGGGTCTATGAAATTGGATGAGAAAAAGAAATTATGTCTTTACTTCCACTAACATTTTTTTATTGCACCTTTATTGCTTTACAATGGTGTGTTAGTTTCTGCTGTATAACAAAGTGAATCAGCTATACGTATACATATATCCCCATATCCCCTCCCTCTTGCATCTCCCTCCCACCCTCCCTATCCCCCCACTCTAGGTGGTCACAAAGCACCGAGCTGATCTCCCTGTGCTATGCGGCTGCTTCCCACTAGCTATCTATTTTACATCTGGTCGTGTATATATGTCCATGCCTCTCTCTCATTTCATCCCAGCTTATGCTTCCCCCTCCCTGTGTCCTCAAGTCCATTCTCAACGTCTGTGTCTTTATTCCTGTCCTGCCCCTACGTTCTTCATAACCATTTTTTTTTTTTTTTTTAGATTCCATATATGTGTTAGCATACGATGTTTGTTTTTCTCTTTCTGACTCACTTCACTCTCTATGACAGACTCTAGGTCCATGCACCTCACTACAAATAACTCAATTTTGTTTCTTTTTATGGCTGAGTAACATGCCATTGTATATATGTGCCACATCTTCTTTATCCATTCATCTGTCGATGGACACTTTGGTTGCTTCCATGTCCTGGTTATTGTAAATAGTGCTGCAATGAACACTATGGTACATGACTCTTTTTGAATTATGGTTTTCTCAGGGTATATGCCCAGGAGTGGGATTGCTGGGTCGTATGGTAGTTCTTCCACTAACTTCTAATTGAAATTTAGCAGTTTCTTCAATTATGAGTGTACATAAAAATACAGCAGCTTTGTACATACCAATAAACCCATAGAAATTTTAAATATTTTAACATTTACATACAGTTGTTACAGATATCTCAAAATATTGTTTTGCGTATCACTGTAGTCATGGTATTTCTTTAATTAAGTCAGGGTACTTATTAGGTCCACTGTTAGAACTTATTTGGTTAATAAAGGTACACGTATAATTGTTCTCCAATATAACTTGCTTCTTTTGTGAGTATCTGTATTTTATTTCATATATTTAAGTCATTCTTTGAGAAGGGGTCAAAGGCACACTTTTCCAAAGGGAGAACAGGGCAGAGTCTAAGAACCTTCCCTATGTCAGGGCAGAAAGCAGAGGCACATCTGAAGGCGGCCTCCTCTCCACTTCGGTTTCTTGAAACTCTGGGACCCCTGAAAAGATTACCCCAAAGAAATGGTGGGAGAGGTGGAAACAGGGTGGAGAAGAGGAGTCTATATGACAGCCAGGTGGCACTTTGCTAACTGACGTCCCTCCCCTGCCAACCCTCTGTAGGCTCTGGCTCACGAGGTACACCTGGGAAAGTGGCACCTGGGCAGGTAAAGATGCTAATGCATCTTGACATGGGCAAGTGGAGCGCTAACTTCAGAGGACCACGTGGGCCCAGTCAGAGCTCCACCAGTGTTGCATGACGGATTAGAGCCCATACAATTGTTTTCTGTGCAGCCCCCCCCCCAACTCCCGGTTCAGACAGCTGCGCAGCCCTTGGGAAGGACGTGCAGGTCATAGGTGATTTGCGATTTGATTTACCGCTGTCACAGCCAAAGGCTCACGTGGAATCGGATTCATTCTGAGCTAAAGAAAAATGAATGAGTATTTCTCCTACGTTCAAACTGGCGAAGAATCAGCCATGTAGATTACATTATTATTATACTTATAACATTAATATTTTTATGATTATCATTTTGTGAATATTATTTCAAGTCACAGAAACTGGGGTGAATGATGAGGCATAATTTTTATACTTTTTGAGAACTATACTCTGATTTGGAAGATAATTTGAGGGGATTATTTCATTGCATTTTATAATAGATAATCATAATGATCTTTAAACACAATTTTATGACCATCAACTTTAATCTTTTATTATGAAATATTTATAACATGCAGGCTACAGAGCGTACTGAACATTGTTTGAGGCAGCAAAGCTGGAGCTGTGGACAAGAGGTCCAGGTTCCAAGTTCATGTCCTGACAGGAGGGAGCCTCAGGTGACTGACCGCCTAGCTCTGGCCAGTGATCTGGTGGGGGCGAGGCTGGGGGCCGTACAGCAGACACCGCTGAGCCGTCGGTGGGCTACTTTTGTTGGGTGGTGAGGAAAGGCTCTCTGAGGACTTGGCATTGGTTCCAAGACGTGAATCCTGAGAAGGGATTAGTCAGGAGAAAGGCCTGGACTGAGAGACTACAGAAGGCAGAGCCTCGCCGAGGGTGGGACGTGGGGACTGTAGATCTGACTGTGCTGGACGGGGCAGAGTGGAGACGTGGCCCCAGCAGGGAGTTTGGGTTTTCAAGGTGACGCTGCATACTTCGAGGAAGGCGGCTTACGTTTGGTAAAGATCGCCTGCATGCTGCTTTGAGATTGGATGCACAGAGAGCAGTAGGTGCTGGCGATGCCAGAGGCTTGGGCCAGCCTAGTCGGGGAGGGAGGGGGAGAGTGGACGGCTGGGCAGGGGCTGTGAGGTCACCACAGGGCTGGCTCCGAAGCGAACTTCGGAGACACGTAGCGATCGTGTAACTTACTGCCCGAGTCAGAATACTTTGAAGGTCAAAGAGAATGCTGATTATTAAGCCAGGACAAGAGGGGTAACCAGGACTGCCTTGGGTAAATCAGGTCCTACATTTACCCCAGGTTTAAGGAAGAGAGGAACCACGACGGAGCCTCTGGTTATACAGAGGGCGCTGTGCTTACTGCCGGGAACAGCAAAGCCTGGGGCAAGATAAATTTGGGAGAAGAAATCAGCTGTTCCTTCTTAGAAGTTAACTCTCAGGAACCTAACTTTGTTTTTGATCATTGGAATCTAAGTAAGGAGTTAGGAGGTAAAATGCCCCTTGAAATAACACATACTTGAAGTTTTGCTATAATGTTTTGTTCATTAAATTTCTAAAAGAATTAGGCAGCATTTCATAATTTTAAATTCCTAACTAAGTGAAAAAAATCAGTGAACTAATTTGTCTCAAAAGAGGTTTTGTTAAAAAAACAGATGTTAGCATCAAATGGTCATCATTAAATACGTCAAAATATGTTTCCTTTATGCCATGCTCATCCTTTATGATTTGTTTACATAGGCTTGGACTCATCACTTTAAAACTGGAATAATGAGAGTAAGGCATAATGACTCAAGACTGCATCTTCTTGTTTTCTGAGACTCCTGTGCTGTGTGTAAAGCCTTCAACAGTAGCACTTACCTCCTGAAGATAATTAGGCACATTTACTTTTCAAGAGATGGGTATAGAATTGAGAAAAATGTGTCCAATCGAGAAAAATATATATTATTTGCTTGATATACTGTACTATAAATTGGTCACATAAATCTTAGATGAAGACTGCAAAACGTCCCACAGCAATGGTTTCCAACTCCGGGCTGAACACACCAGGGACACACAAAATGATTATGAGTTACAGGAAACACCTATAGTTATTTATTTAGTCTACCAGATCCAAGGACGTTTTAATATTAATAAAATGTACCAGCATGGTAATCCTTTTATAAGATGTGCATATAAAATCAGTGCTCAAGGAAATGTTTTATTGATACACCTGTGCTGGCAGAAGTGTTCAGGGGAGCGCTCCTGTCCTAAGGCACTGATGATGGTATAAAGTATTTTCACGTTCTTGAACTTTGTCCCTGATGAGCGGCTCTCGGTCTGGCCAGACAGTCACCTGCAATTTGTCTGGGCTTGACACCCACCCAGAAATCTCCAGGTGTGCTGTTTCCCGCTTGCCTGAGAAAGAGTCGTAAATTCTGACTCATCGAGAAATTGTCAGAAGACCTCAAACCAATCTCTTTTTCTATCTCAATCTTCTTATCTATGAAACCAAGAACATTGCAATTAATACCGTATTGAATTAAGCCTGAGTGAATAAATGACCATAGAGTGAGAGGCTGTACTTAAACCCCCCAGAGGTCACTTCATCCTCAGATCCTTCATTTCAACCCTCTGAGCCAGAAGGAGGAAATCCTAGCCTCATCTTCAAGGATCCACAACTGGAGACTGAGTACTGCATGCTTTCTTTGCAGATATGTGTACACACATACGCACATATTTTCACAGGAATTATAAGTGACACCATTACTAACAGGGTCACGTATACACACAGGGAAAAAGTAAACCATCACAGGCCACCATGCGGTAAAGTGTCTTCATTTTTCCAATATTTATGGGAGAGGCTGGCAGAGATAAACTTAAGTAATTCATTTGATCAGCTTCCTGGAGGGAATAATTTTAAAAAACATTGGAAATTTTTAACTCAATGGATTTTCTGTTTAATGTCGGAGAAATGTCAGAAACTAGATATTTGCATAACTTCTGGGATTCCCCCTAAATGAAAAGATTTTGTAAAATAATTAGAAATGTAATATATGCAGCCTTATCTTGTCTTGAAGCATCAAGTAGATGAACAAAGCCCTGGAACCATAAATATTAATGGAGTAAAACCTTCACAAAACAGTGATGTCTATCAAAAGTGTACTTACAAGGCTCAGTGGCAAGGATACTTCCAGACCATGATTTATGAAGTCATAATGAAGTACATACTTCATAACACAGCTATAAAACTAAGGAGGGAGGCATTACTCTATTTTATGGGAAATAATTTAGATGAACTTCGATTTTCATTTCAAATGCCATAACTCTTCCTATGATGTGTTAAAAATGCCATATTCCTGCCCCTGTGATTTGTTAAAAATGCCATCTTCCTGTCTCCAGTAAATCTGCACGTCTATGTTTCATTGCTAAGTACCATTGTTGGAAAAATGTCTCTAAGGACCACGTTCCATTGAAAAGTTTGTTCCTGACATTTTCTGTATAATATTGGTAAGGTGCAACTAATACTTGATAAATCATTGTGTTTCCATATGACATCTAGGGAACAAGTAACCCAGCAAAAACATGTGAAATGCTTTCAGTCACTCTATCCTGTGAACTACATCATCATCATCATCATCTACTGGGTAAATAGCATGATTGTTTCTCTATTTATCCCTGTCCTTGAAATATTTGTAAGTTGGTGGATATCTCTCCTTCATCTTGAGCTTTGATTAACTTTGTCCCGCCGGGTCATTCAGAACGCAGCCAGCAGAGGATGCGCTCTCGGGTGCCAGAGGGAGAGCTCTGGACACTCCACTATAATGCTGTTACCAGGGGACGAGCCAGAAAAATTGGTTACGGTATTTGCCTGTCCACTGATTCATCGTTGATAACAAGCACTTTTCCTGTTGTGATCAGAGAAGATTTTATGGAGGAAGCAGATAAGGAGCGATGACCACCTTGCCCCGAGCACCGGAAGCTTACGCGTTCTGAGCAGTAAGGCGTGAAAAGCGTGAAGACCCTCCAAGTCCGTCCCAATCGATGCGATTAGTGCTGATGAAAGAGCAAGGCTCTGCGGCCGCAAAGAGGATAAAGGGGTGCTTCTTAGATCCAAGCTCAGATCTTGGTTTCTAGGTGTTTCTCATTCCGGGCCAAGGGACCCCAGGCCAGTGGGACCGATTAGACCACTTCTGCAGTGTGGTTCTGGGCTTTTCTCCTAACGGATATTTTCTGAATTTGATTCTCTGGCCTTCTGAAGATTGTCTGAGCTACTTAATATCCTCTAAAAAGCTCCTTTTCTGTGTAAAGTTTTACTCCCATCTGTGGAATAGCTGTGGTTGATGAGAGACCCCTGGAGGCTGGTGCAGGGGCTGAAAGCTTTCCTACAGATAGCGGGACCCAGGGTCACCAAGCGTGCTTGCTGGGAGCAGCAGGGTGAGCTGGTGGAAGCCCTGTAAGGCCCTACACTGTTACCTCTGTCTGGAGGCTGCGTGTGCGGATGCGGAGTTCACGCACCTGGCGTGCAAGGAGTGAGGCGCTGAGGCCGGCCCCGCTGGGATGCTGGCCACGGCCCGTCAGCACAGCGCGGAGGAGGCTACACCCCTCTCGGGGTCGTCACGCTGGGCATGTCTCCCGGGCAGGCCCAGCCTTTCCTGATGTGATGTAACAGAAAAGTAAATATTTGACTTTGTGCCCAGTTTCTGACACGCAGATTCTATAACCCTTGGAGTTTCCAGACTGGTGAGAGTATAGTTCGTGCTAATGTGATGGCCGGTGGCCGGGGCACCCCCACACAGCTTCAGGATGGGGGCCGGTCACAAGAAAGTTAAGGCATAATTCGAAGGTTGGAGTTTCAGCCCTACCCCCGAACTTCGGGGAGGACAGAGGGGCTGGGGGCTGAACCGATCACCAGCGGTCAGTGTTTTCATCAATCGTGTCTACATAGTGAAGGCTCCGCAGAAACCACTTAACCGTGGAGTCCAGTGGTTCTGAGTTGGTGAACACACCCACGAGACTGGAGCGTGGCCCGACCCAGCCCCCCGGGGACAGAAGCCCCTGCTCTGAGCCTCTGTCAGGACCGGCCCTGTATCTCTTCGTCTGGCTGCTCGTTTGTATCCTTTGTTATATAAGTGAAGAGTCTTCCTAAGTTCCGTTAGTCGTTCCAGAGAATTAGCCAACCTGAAGAGGAGGTTTGGAAACCCTTGGCTTACAGCTGATTTGTCCAAAGTACAGATGGCAGCTGAGGGCCTTGGCCTGGTGTCTGAAGTGGGGGCAGTCCTGTGGGACCAAGCCCTTGACCCCTGGATTCTGCGGTAACCCGGGCAGTAGTGTCAGAATGGAACTGAATTGCAGGACACCCAGCTGGTGTCCAGAGAGTTAGAGAATTGATCACTGTGGGAAAACATCCCCATACATATGGTGTCACAAAAGCATTGTGAGTAAAAGTAGCTCATACCTTCCTTGGAGGTTATTATTGACAACAGATGGAGAAAAATGCTCTCCGAGCCAGGTGTTGCAGTCGCATGGCACCAATGATACAGGAAGGTCGTTTTGCCCCAGCCAATGTCACGGCCAGTGTCTGCACCAGACGCCCTGAGGGGAAGTTGTGGGAGCTACAGGGAGCTCGGGCCTCCGTGGTGCCCTGGTGTACGGGGAATAAGGACGAACTAGGAAGGGGGAGCAGGCGTGCGGCGCACGAGGGTTCTCCCTCCAAGAATGGAGACACACGGTTACATGAAAAGGGGTCAACACCACATAGTGGCCTACGTTTCCACCCCTGTGGAAAGGTGGCAGGAGGGTTACTCTTCCTGGAATCGGGGATTGAAGGGCTTTGCTCAAGGAGGTTCATTACCAGCTCTATATCCTAAATCAGAATTCTTACATACCCTGATAATGCAGTTTATGTACGGAAAGTGAGGGTATGTGTCGATTCCCATACAAAGAACAATTCGCTTAAGGTGTACATTTCCTTATGATTCAAAGTGCCCTGAATTTGATCTCAAAGATAGATTTAAACAGAGAAGAGCATTTGGTACTTACGGCTGAGAAAGAGGTTGGGAAATGCAGGGGAGTCTCTCTGCAGTTTGAAAGGCTGCATCAGGGTCACCACCTTTCAGTGGAGAGTAAGGCTGATGACGCTAATTATAAGAATAAGAATAAAACCAAGTATTTTTGAGAGCTGCACAGTTCCAGGTTCCAAATATGCCAAAAGGTCTTTCATTTTCCTAACGACCCATGACGCAGGTCTTATATTCAACCCCCATCCCCCCATGTGATGGAGGAACCAAGACCCAAGGTCGCAGCTGGGAGATGACATCAGGACACCCTAAGGCAGTCCGTCTGGGGAGTGTACAAAGGTGGAAACTCTTCAGAGGTGCGCTCAAGCGCGTAGATAGGGCTGTCGGAAGCCTAACGCCTTTTTAAGGTACTAACCAAGTCGAGGGCCACCGTCAGAACCGCCCCTTGACAAGCGCTAAATTTGCGGGACACAGTTTCTAAATAGGAAGGCGATCACGATGGAGAAGGTAGTTCTGCCTGCACCACCACAACTCTGTTAAAACTTTGAAGACCTCAGAGATGAAAAGCAATTGGAGGCCATTCGTGGAGGTCAGCCTGTGACCTGCACAGGATCCTATCCCCAGGCCTGGTCTGGGGTGGTCGGGGGCTGAAAGAGCTCAGAGACCGCTGGCTGCTGCGCTCACCTGGGGCAGGATGGGGCCGCGCACCGGGGGCGGCTCTCAGCGCTGGGGACGGCCAGTCTGTGCCCTTGTGCAGACCCTTTGCTGAGCCCGGCAGTCCTTTCACTGGCATGCTGGTGCAGGTTTGGAACCCAGCAGTTACTGAATCGAGACAAAGATAATGAGTAGAAACACGTGACATCTGCAGAGAGTTTTTCTGACCACAGGGTTTTGAAAAATTATATTCATAAGAGAGAGGTATTGGTGAAGCGAGCCGGCAGGGGAAGAATTAAGCAGATATTTTTCATACGTTTTCACAGAGGGCTGACACCCCTGCCCCGACCACTGCAGGAGGGAGGACAGCAGCACAAACAGACTCACGCCTCAGCCCTGAGGGCATCAGGCCTACCCCTGGGTTACGGCGGCCTCACCTTGGACACCTGACTTCAAAGCTCGCAAGAGAGCGGGGCTACGTAGCGCAGAAAGCAGGTTGGTTTCCTAAACCTGTGCATCAGTGGCACCAATACCGCAGGGAGCTTTGACAGGAGGATGCGCCTCCACGGGGTTTGTGTGACCTTGGCCCATCTGCCTCACCTGAAAAGGGACAGGAGGCTATAGCAGCTCCCCGGGGAGACTCTAAGCTGCAGAGAGGGAGCAGGGAGGACCCATCGCTAAACACACCATCCTGTCCAGGAAGCCGGAAGAAGAATCACGAGTGAGTTGCAGAAAGTTGATTTTGCCACAGAAATATTGCATATGGGAGAAAAAACAGTCTAGAACTGATCAGTGATCCCAAACCCTTCCAGTGTATGGCTCCAATCTTACCCCTAAAATGTTACTTCTTCCTAGTTATTTATGTATTGTGTCACTAATTATACCATTGTAAAGTATAATCCCTAATACTCATTCGCGTGTATTTCATCATCAGGATTGTGAATGATAAATCAGATAATATTGAACTAAAATAAATGCGTGTATATTAGCCCTTACCATGGTGATCAGTAAACCTTAAGTCAGCCTGACTCAGGTACACGGAGCGGAAGGAACACACTTCCTATGAATTGATTTGCCGTTTGACAGTGACCTTAAGAGTCTTCACTTGGGTATTCCCTGGTGGTCCAGCGGTTAGGACTCTGTGCTTTCAGCACGGGTACGATCCCTGGTCGGGGAACTAAGATCCTGCAAGCCACGCGGTCGTTAGATTTTTTAAGATGCAGTCTGATAACAACTGCAAAATAACAATGAAATCTCGTCCAAAGAGCGCTACCTGTAGGAGGACAATCTCTCCGATTTCAGTGCCTCAATATTCTCAGCAGTCAGTTTCTTTGTCCCTCATGAAAGCTATAAATCATGTCACTGTTTATCTTTCCTTTCTTGCATTGACAGCTACAGTTCAAGGCCAAGATACTGGTCAACTGTAGTATTTTCAGAAATACATAGCTGATTTGGGATATTATTTTGATCACCAGGTCCTAAAGTTTTCTGCCTTTATTTTCCCTTTAAGATCATCTTTTAAACCTTTTGTTTAATCTCGGTGTATAGTATGTGTTTTAAATCTTTATCTAAATATTTTTGGAATAAATTGGGGGAATATGTTGGAAGTAAGCAAAAACAAAAAGAATCAAATAGTTTAGAAATTAAATATACATATTTTATTTCAAAGTATTTTCTCTCTTGTGCTTCTAAACTATTATGGTTTGCCAACTGCTTTTTCAAAATACTACAAATCCGGGCTTCCCTGGTGGCGCAGTGGTTGAGAGTCCGCCTGCTGATGCAGGGGACGTGGGTTCGTGCCCCTGTCCGGGAAGAGCCCACATGCCGCGGAGCGGCTGGGCCCGGGAGCCATGGCCGCTGAGCCTGCGCATCCGGAGCGTGTGCTCCGCAACGGCAGAGGCCACAGCAGTTAGAGGCCTGCGTAATGCAAAAAAAAAAAAAAAAAAAAAAAAAAAAAAGCTCAGCCCAAATGATGCAGAATTACAGAATTCAGGAGATCACCTGTGTTCTCAAGCTGAGGATTTTACCATAAAATAAGAGGGTGGAAGAAGTTACCTGGTGACAGCAGTGCAGGGTGGCTCATAAAGGGAGATGTTCCAGCAAATACGTGGCACCAACTGCCACTGCCCCCTACAAGGGTGCACACATATGGGACATTTCCATGGTCCACTGAATTTAAAACCAACAAGAACGAACTGTCTAGCACAGGGAACTATACTTAATGTCTTGTAATAACCTCTCATGGAAAAGAATGTAAAAAAAGAATACACATATAAATGAATCACTTTACTGTGCGCCTCAAACTGGCACAACTTTGCAAATCGACTATATTTCAATAAAAAGTTTTAAGACACGATTAGGCGGATACTGTGGAAGAGAGGTGCGGGGAGGGCAAGGACCGGCACCACATGCGATGCTAACCCTCCCGCCTTCTCCGGCTGCTGATTCAGGGGGATTGTTTCCCCGTATGTTTGTCACGTTTCAGTGTAAACTCATCTTAAATTGGTCGTGAGGGTGAGGGTGTGGGTGTTAGGATTTCTCCCTTCAGAGTGGTTTTTGGCACCCTACTGCAAGAATATTGTTACAGTTTTCTACCTTTCCCAAAGCCAAAGGCCTGATCCCCAGTCTAACTAGGCTTGTCCTGGCACTAAAACCCGATTCCCTGTGAGCGCAGGTCAGTAACACTGCCCCCTGCCAGTCCCGGGCTGTAACGGCGCCACGCCCTCAGCACTTCGCCCCAGCCCTCCACGGCTTCTTTGCTTCTGACCTTGGGGATGGGCCCCTTTTCCTCAAGGGCTACATCACACATCTTTTCAAGTATTTGTCTGTGTTTTTTTGTTTTTTTTGTTTTTTTTGTTTTTTTTTATTTTTGCAGTACGCGGGCCTCTCGCTGCCGTGGCCTCTCCCGCTGAGGGGCACAGCCTCCAGACGCGCAGGCTCAGCGGCCATGGCTCACGGGCCCAGCCGCTCCGCGGCACGCGGGATCTTCCCGGACCGGGGCACGAACCCGTGTCCCCTGCATCGGCAGGCGGACTCCCAACCACTGCGCCACCAGGGAAGCCCTTGTCTGTGTTTTTAAGACAAGCTTTCCAGCCAGCTGCCCGAATCATAACACTATTACCTATCTTTTATTAATCAAGAAAATGTTGTAAATACATTAATTTTAACGTAATTTTTGTTTCGTTTCTTCCTGAGGGTGTTAATGGTGTCTTTTTATACACTTTAACAGCACTTAATATAATTCAAGTAGCTGCATGTCACAAGGGCTTCTTGCTGACTGAAGTTTTGTCAGAAAAACTTCCATAGCATTTATTCCTCTGTCACTGCTTTGGTCTGAGCTTTTTAATTGCCTTCAAAAACAAAACAAACACGATCTGCTTTTGCTAAATAATATTAGCTTTTGGATGTGTAGTTCTGACAGTTAAAATTTCAAAGGAACAAGGTTTTGATTCTGTGCACCCGTGTTCTAATTCGGAAACAAGGCTGCAATGCGTGGTCAAGCGGAAGATAGGAAAAGAGACAAAGGGAAGAAGTAAGACACCATTATAACATTATTCACAGGGATACGTTCAATTTCTAAAAGGGATTCTCTCTCCAAAGATTAATATAGATCAAAATATATCATTAATATCTCTGTATATTATACATGAAAACTTATACCCGCATAAAAATTCTCTGCATCTGTAATCTACACACATCATTTGTTAGGCCAGTGACATGGGTTCAGTGTGTCTAATAATTTATAGTAATTGTGTGATTTTCATGATATCTGATATATAAAGTTTATGCTGCGTCTTCATAGTATTATACGTGGAGAACTCTAAGAATCATGCTCATCCAGCTTCAAATATTCTCCACAAAAAAAGCAAATATTCCAAATGTAATTGAAAAAACAATCATCATAACTTAACAACCTTTGATAGCTGATCGTGTGTGGCTTGAACCATATTTGTGCCCTAGGGACAATGCCCTTCGTCAAATGAGTCAGTACATGTTGGAAGGAGAGCAGGTGGTGGATGGGGTTATTGCACTCGCACTTCACCAGTGAGCTCGTCTCCTGCGCGGTCTCACCGCTGGGGGACGGGCGTGCTTGTCACCCCGTGGGACTTGCTTTGGCCAAGCAGATGTTGGCAGAAGTAACACAAGTTGAAGCTTGAAGTGTGCCTGAAATGTCCTGCCATTGCCATGAGAACAGCAAGCTCGCTACCCCCGGGTCCTGAAGGCCCTGGGGACGGAGACTTGGGAGCCTCCCACCCAAGCCTGCAGCTCAGAGCCAGGCCCAGACGGCTCATCCCCAGACACATGGACAGAATAAATACTTATCGTTTTAAGCCATAAAGTTAGGAGCCGGTTTATTGTCAGTATTATTGGGTCAATACTAAAACCAAATAAGGAAATATTATTTACAAAACAGAAATAGAGTCACAGATGTAGAAAACAATCTTATGGCTACCAGGGTGTAAGGGGGGAGAGGGATAAATTGGAAGACTGGGGTTGACATACACCCACTACTATATATAAAATAGGTAACTAATAAGGACCTACCGGATAGCACAGGGAACTCTACTCAGTACTCTGTAATGAACTATATGGGAAAAGAATCTAAAAAAGGGTGGATATATGTATATGTATAACTGATTCGCTTTGCTGTACAGCAGAAACTACTACAACATTGTAAATCAACTATACTCCAGTAGAAATTTTAAAACTATGCCTAATAATTTTGCTTCTGATAATCTATTGAATTTATGTGCATACCATATATTCGTATCAATTTTTCAGCAACTTGATTTTCATGATATCTTTTTATTATTCAATTAATATAGGACAAGGCACTGAAGCTAATATGCCCTGAAATTAGAGAGACTAGATATTATCTATATTAAAAGCCACTGTAAATCTTAAAAGAGCTGAGGAGAAATTTATTCTAATAATAGTAGGGTAAATACTTGAGACCAATTCCTCATGAAAGACAAAAGAAAATGGTACATGAAATTCACAGACAAAAATTTATGAAATGCTTCATAAAGCTTCTCAAAAATGAAGCCAGTAAGAAATTATAAGACCAAAATCTACGGGAAAGATCCCTGATCTTTAAGACCAATGTTCAAAACTGCTTTTGCCTTGAGGGAATTTACTAATCCAAAAAACAAACAAAAAAAGCAGCTGGAAGTTTTAAGTAAATGGGTATCCATATGGATGAACAAGAAAGCCCATACCCACATCACATGCATAAAATCACTTGCACGTACATCAAAGGCCAAATGCATCTATCAAAAAGCTAAAATTAATATTGGAGAATATAACACAGATAATCAAGGGGCTTGGAAAATTATTTAACAGTAGAAGGAAATTGAATAGTAAATAAAGATACGAAAACGTGCACCATCTCATCGGAACCGGGAGATGCGCCTTCATGAATCCACACTGAGACGCCGTCCCAGGGCCACGAGGTTGTTTAAAGCTAAGGAGCCTGACCACACAAAATTGTAAATCTCTGTCCAAACATTAGTTATTATTATGATCTAATATATTTGTAATGTATTTGTAATTAAATATATTCCAAGTCATTTAAAAACACTTCTATAATAATTTCCCCCCAAAAACTAAGGCTATCGTTTAAACATTTCTGTATATCCAGTGTGTTGCTCAGCCCTACATTGCATAGCCCTGCCATGCTCCTGTATGCACATTTCAAACAACAGACATCAACAGTGACACCAGCTAATGCTCTCTGAGTTCAAAGGTGACCCTTGTATTTCACCATACCCACCAGGTCCAGTCAGAGACCAGCCAGAGCTTTCCTCCTACATTGCTGTCCTTAAAGGATACCAGACTCTGATGGTCACCGCGCAGATTCCAGATCTGAGCATGAGGAGCACCAGCTCCGGGCCACTCGGCTTCCTGGAAGAAGCTAGAAGCTTGGAATGGTTCTCTTTTGTGTCATTGCAACAGTGTTTGGAACAGCTGCGTTATGCATCTAAAATAAACATCTGGTAGTTACGATTTTGAAAGTTAAGATCCAAAATGCTATGAATGGCACGTCCTACTGTCATCCCAGGGCTTTTTACTGGACTCCTGGCTTCATCTCCTCCCCTTTCACACCACTTCTGTAGGGAACAGACTCCTTTACAGGCTTTGTTCTCTGTGAGTATATGTACAGAAATATGATAGCAATTTAAACACAGCCAACTAATATATAGCACAAAATGCAATTCATACAAACACTCTTTTAAGAGAAATGTATATTGTATATGTTGGATGTAAAATTTAAGTAATAACCGCAAGAATGAGATGGCTGAAACCAAATAAAGCACTTTCACTGGCCCTCTGTATATACTGCTGGTCTGTTTTCCCATGCAAATTCTTTTGAAGGAAAATAATATTCTATAGCACCAGCGCTTGCACTCTTCTTGGCAGTTTACATGCTGGCACACCTACTCTCTATGGCTTTTGAAGTTAGTTTTTCCACCCATTTCATCTTTTTACGTATGTCTAGTATAAACGCAACAAATATACTTCTCTTTACACGCCCCTGGCTCTTAAGTTTCTAGCTTTCTGAAAAATGTCAGTGTATACTTCGTTTACCTTCTCTTCGCCCTGTCTCAGCATGCAAACCCCTCTCTCTAAAGAGCTACTCCAAAATCCCAATGTCCTCCCCAACTTGATGAGTGAGAAATGCATACCCATAGATTTTGGAACAAATTTTTATATCATCATTAATTTTCCCACTTTGTGCAGTTTTTACTTGTAATTTCTACTTCCGAATTAAAAAGGACTTCAGTGAGGCAGGGTAGTGGCTATCACCCAGCCTCACATTAACAGATATAGTGGATATAGTGACAAACGATTCTCTTTCAAGGTATAAATTTTCCACTTTAGAGCATTATAAGGATAATGCTTGCAGCATAATTGAGACTTCACTTTTTTTATTACAGATCTCACAGCAGGTGACCACAGCAAAGGACCGTGTTGTCTATGAAAATTTTTATTTATATGAAAATGATACAATCATTAAAATGCAGATGTAACACTGTTATCATTCAACCCATTAGATTCTAATTTAGTGAAAATCGCCTTTAACTTTTTTGCACATTATGACCTACAGGGATCCTTCACATAATGATTGTATTGTTTCTGTCAAAGTCACAGTCAATTCTGACATATTTTGGAAATTGAAATTAGATCCAGCATGAACTGGTGAAGTCCTGAAAGACGGGTGGAGGTTCAGATGGCATCCAGTCTGCAAGTTCACCCTCCAGGAAAGAGAAAGCTGCGCCATCAACTCATCCTTACTTTGCTAAGCTTTCTGGGAGAGTTGAAGGGTTAAACTTGGATCTAAGGGTAGGATCTAAATGGACGTGAACACTGGAGAAAAGAGAAAATGGAGTTAGATGGTTGAGCCAGACGGAGCAGACTCCAGGGCCAGCACACACCTTAGAGGACAAGCCTGAAGCTGTTGCCACTTCCCACTACCAAAACCAAACCACGTGCGGCTGGAGTGACCAAGGGCAGAGCCTCCTGGAACGTCACGGCAGCCTGCCCGGAGCTGCATTACACAGCAGAGGGCACGGGTAGAGCCCAGAACGCAGAGGGCAGTGTCACCCCCGGACAACTTCACAGCTAGAAGCCAGCGCAGGCTTGGTCAGGGCCCTCAGAGCAGGAGAGAGTTCTCAGTTCTCAAGGGCGAGGCTGAGGTCCCATGCGCCTGGCTTGTCAGAGTGCAAGGAGCCACATTTAGATTTAGATGTTGGAAAGGAGGATAAGCCAGAGATCCTGGGGTCCTGCACCCACACCGAAGAGGGCGGCACAGACACCCTGTTGCAGTCTCCAGTACGGGACTGCTTTCTGTCCTTGAGATCTGAGATCTGTCAGATCTGTCCTTGGGATCTGTCAGATCTGCTGAGATCTGTCACTATGTGGACCATTGTTAACGCCCAGCTGTTCAGGCCATGGATCTCCTGGGGGTGAGGCAGTTCCTGGGAGCAAGGCAGGGAGTTCCTTAAAGGCGAGAGGTCACTTTTGACATAGGTGGGGCTATTTAAATACATATTTTAAATTAAGTTCAGCATGCCTAAATTAAAACTCTATCTTTAAAAATAGTGGGTCGGGCTTCCCTGGTGGCACAGTGGTTGAGAGTCCACCTGCCGATGCAGGGGACGCGGGTTCGTGCCCCGGTCCGGGAAGATCCCACGTGCGGCGGAGCGGCTGGGCCCGTGAGCCATGGCCGCTGGGCCTGCGCGTCCGGAGCCTGTGCTCCGCAATGGGAGAGGCCACAGCAGTGAGAGGCCCGCGTACCGCAAAAACAAACAAACAAAAAAATTAGTTGGTCATTTTCATCTACGGTAAATAAGTTAAGTAATAACCTGAAAAACCCAGTTCATTTTTAAGCATCTTGTTAAACTTTATGAAAACTGCAAATAGACTTTCATTAATTGAAAATGCCCTTCGTAGCATATAATTTATAGAAGTACTGGCTAGGGATCCCATTATGTTCAAAGCCATCCTCTTTACTGTGCAAACGTGTCCGAAGCCTTACAGGTAGTAAAACATTTGATCTAGCAATTCAATTTCTATAAATATAACATGAGAAAAGAGTCAACCCTGGTGAAAGCCAAGATCTATATATGTTAATTATTTACGTTACCGAAAACTTGAAGACAACATATACACCCAAAGAAATTGAATCGTGATTACTCTTATAAGCTGCAAAAAAAAATGAACACTATTTCTCCCCTCCTAAAACTTAGAGAATAATGGAAAGTAAAGTGCTAGCCAGGAACTGAATTAAGGCTTTGACAGAAGCCAGGATTTTTTAGAATCACATGATAGGGCAGCCAACATAGCCTGGAGGTCAGGAAAGACTCTTCCAAGGAAGATAATGCTCAAGATGAGACCTGATAGCAAAGTTATCTGACGACGGGATGGGTAGCAGCAGGGGATGCCTGCAGAGTTGAAGAGTTATGAGCACAGTGAACGGCCCCCAAGAGTTTTGGAAGGTACTTTATTCAGAGCATTTTGAATCGTTATATTAACACTGCTAAAAACATGGTAAGACGATAACCAGCTAATAATTGGACTTAGATTTTTCTGAAACACCTGGAAACAATTCGACTCCCATTGGTTTGTCTGCTTTTACAAACAAGTTCCGTGTGGGTTGAGGTGCACCTTCAACACACCGGCAGCTGACAGCTTTGCCTCACCCATCACTTAGATCTTGCGCAGGCACCAGGTTAACTGGAGGTGAGAACCTGGGCCTGTTTCTCATGAGTTCCGAGCATGTGCACAGCCCTTGACGTGCCCACGGCCTCAGGTGTGCACATGCCCTTCTGGGCTCCCAGGAATAGTCAGTGTTTTCAGACGCTGAGGGCTTCTTAGTCCTCAGCCTTTTTCCTCATCAACTTTTTGTTTTTACCCCCCAGCTATTATCACAGCTATTTTCCACATTATCTGGCACCCACAAAATTGATCTATTGTTTACAATTGTCAACAATCGCCCCTGTGGAGAAGACATTTAACAGTGGGTGTACTCCAAGTCATGTCAAACACAGGCAGCCTTGCACCTTTAATTGTCCTAGGAACCACCAGATGGGTCAAATATAACACTTCTTTGGGAAAAGGTCTTTGCAAGAGTTTCAACAGCATTCTGTCACTGCCAACTGAGAAGCTGCCGGTTTTCATTGTGATGGAAGGTTATTTTCAAGGCTACTGTGGAGTTGGACAGTATAGGATGAACTAGGGCATGTGAAAATGCACAGTTTGCTGTTCTTAACGAAATTAAACACCTTTTCATGAATAAACTTTCCCTTAATTGCTGCAAGTATTTGGTTATCTTCCAGAGTTCTGAAAATCTTCATTCTAACATTTTTTGACAACCTTCTCATTATATTATGGAGGAGAGAATTTTAGGAGGGCCTTACTCTGCCATTTTCCTTGACATATTTCCATTCCAATTTTGAAAACATATTTATATTTAAAAATTCTTTGAACAAACGTATAAAAGTTTTAAGTCTTTCTTTGATAAATGACATCTGTGGGCACACTTATGGCAGTTTCTTTTGATTGCTTTTTTCCTTTGGTATGGGTCATGATTTCCTCTTTCTTTGTGTGTCTGATAATAGCGTGCTGAAAATATGGATATTTCAGATATTAGATTGTAGCCACTCTTGATTTCAGTTTTTTCCTTGAGTGTTGTTAATGTTTTCGATTTTGGTGTTGTTTTTCTGTTTCTTGAGGTTTTGTGTTTGCTTTTTAGTAACTTGGACTTGACCTGAGAATTCTCTCTGCTCGGTGGTCTGTTTATTATTTTGCTTCTTATCCTGGTTTCTTAGGGCTCACCTCTTTTTCTGCACAGCTTAGTGGTAAGTCAATGATTCCTCAGTGCTTGTGATCAGCCAGCCGGATCCAGTGAGGTTTCTACTTTCTCTGATAGATCTGTGAGCGGGTTGGGGAGCATAGTCAACGTTCTGGAAGATTTCAAGTCTGCCCCAGCTCTTACTTTCCACCAGGCCCTTCCTGCACTTCCTCGAATTGACTGCAGCCTCTCAAAGAGCCAGGGGTGTGGTGGGTCCTTGCCTGCTACCCCCAGGTCTCTCCTTCCAAGTATACAACCTCCCAGCTAGTAAAGGATGTGTGCGGGGCATAACTACTTCTCCTATGTCTTCCTGTTGGTGAAGTCTCTTCAGAAACACTTCCTGCCGAGGTTGCTATTATTAATGACAATACAGTGGGCGGGAGTTCATCCTTTCTTCATTCAATCAAATTTCTCCCTTCTGCCAGCAAGGCTGCTAGTTTCCGTGGTCAGCATCTCCTGTTAACACTCCTGCCTGAACTGAGCTGCAGGGTAGGGGGGAAAGCTCCAGAGAAAGACACGACAGACTCACATCAAACGTCAGCAGCTTCTCATGAATAAGTGTTTCTTTATTGTTGTTGATCTTTGGTCAATTTCTTGAGCCCTGAAAACGTAAAGGAGTTTTTGGCAATTTTGTTTGGTTTGCTTGTTTGTTTACTGGGAGGAGTGATGTTTTCCTACCCCTTTACTGTGTCCTGGTTCGAAGCGTCTGCCACCCCTCCACCTGCCCTGGTCTGGTTAATTTCTATTCGTCCTTCAGTTCTGGCTTCTCTGAGTTGCTTCCTTGACACCCCTGTAGCCTAGGAGAGATGTCCATCCTCCTGTTTCCATGGTATCGTATGTGTTGCTTTATTTAGCCTTCATCAGTTCATGTTAAAAGTTCCTATTGATGTACTTGCCTCTAACACCAACAGTAAACTCCTTGAGGGCAGGAACTGTATCTTATTTTTCTTTTTGCTTCCAGTGTGAGAGACTGTGTTTGGCCCTCAAGTGCTCTAGAAATGTCTAGAAAGCCATTATTAGTATTGGTATGATGGTAACTTTTTATCTTCATGTGTATATGCAACTAGACTGGAAACCAGTGTGAGTAAAAGCCAGTTTTCATTCTTTTCTTATTTTCTTTTGTTCACAGAAATTTGTAAGATGCCGTCTATGCGATTGGCATTAAAATACCAACATTTAAAACGATTACTTGAAGCTTTATGCTACACTTTGTTTCATCCTAACATGTCACGATGTCTCTTAAGTTCTTGCCTTTACACATTAATTAATTAATTTGTGAATCTGCACCTGGATTAATAATGCCTACCCTCCTTCCCAGGTAAATTTTTCACGTCTGAATCTCAAAGATCCCTGGGTCCAGGAATCATTTCCTAATGCACCCCTGCTTCTTTACTGCTCTGCTAGGCTACTTACCCTCCCTGCATATTTCCTCTGACTGGTGTCTGGATCACAGCGTATCACACTTTATCAAATTCCTATGTACTTCATGCCGAGGAAATAAATTTGCCTCTTGTCTTCAGCACCAGCCATAGTGACTAATACACAGTAAGCATTTAAGTACAGCTTTGAAATAAATAAATTATGGTATATTCAACTGCAAGCTTATAAAATATTAAACATATTAAGAAATGTATCCGAACTCAATCTCTTAAGACAGAGACTTTTTGCTTTTAAATTTTATCTCTCTCTTGATTCAATAGTAGCTTGGGTTATTAGAACTGAGAGTTTTCTTATTGACCCAGGTTACTGGGTCTGATGAGTTTATTAACAACTATATTAACAACTACATCTACTATGTGCCCAAATAATCTCATAGAATTATCTTCAAGTATGTAGAAAGAGAAAGAGCACGGTTTATATGCAAATTGTACGTGATTTCAGCAATTACAGATTTATTATCTCGCCAAAAAATTAGTAGTCTTCAACTGTTTTGTGTACGTGTGATTGACCTCAATTTATATTATAAATTCCAATTCAAGAGGTGGCATTTCAGATATTAGTCAAATAAACTAACCACCTTCAGAATAAAAGTAGAGCAAGTCAAAATTTGTAGTTCAATATTGCCATTAATACAGTATAAATCCAGAGGAAAAATTATTCTATTGAGGGCTTAATAGGAGGGGGATTATAAGAGGGACACCGTCGTCGTGTTTACCTTTTAGCTCTGCTGAGAGCCTGAGCCCGGAAGTTCGGAGCTGCTCGGGTTGGATAATAACTCTCCACTTGCTGGTTGCGTGGTCTTGGGCAAGTGACTGAACCTCAGTTTCAGCATCAGTAAAAAGAGATTATAGAACTCATAGGAATGCCCGGCATTTAGAAACAGCAACAGATGTCAGCTGTTATTACTATTACAATAAGAATGACAATAATCATAATTATCTTCATCATCACCATCTTGAATGTCTTCTTGTGGCCAAGCAGCTATGAAGTGAAAACGTTTCACATCAGGGAAACTTATAGGGATTTCGCCACTTCCTGGTAACCGATGCCTTGAAAAATGATTCTTACACGTCAGACAATTAGATTGCTCCTTCCTAAGTAAATAAGTTCAGGTGTGTCCGTCCAATAAAGGCGCGGAGTGCAATGCTAAAGAGAAGAAACACACATCTGAAAAGCAATAAACGTTCACAATTCATTGCATTTAAATGTCAGTTAGATTACTTCACAGTGTACCTTGTACAAAAAGACATGCTGCTTAAAAGGTAATTAAGAGTCTTTAAATGTGGAAGCAGTTTCTCCTTCCCTAAGTAATTTAAGCTGTATTAGCTTGCATCTTAGCAAGTAGCATGGAGACAAACAGGGCATGCTCTTGTGCTCTTGAAATCTGAGATCCTGCAGTGGTTTGATTTTGAAGTGTGTGTGTGTGTGTGCGTGTGTCTTCGTCAGTGTGACACGCTGTTCTCTAGCAGGCATTGTGCTTTGGGTAAACAGATGGCAGCAGAGTGTTCTCAGCATCTCAGGTCCACACAGAACCCCCAGTGATGTCAGCTTCCTCCTCGGTGTGCTGCTGGCATCACCCCTGAGCCACGGGACGCGCTTTTAAAGAACAGGGTTGAGGCTGCTCAGCTTTTTAAGGGGCCCACCATTACCCTCAGAAGTGCCCTTCTTAGTGGAGGTGTTTCTATAAAGGAAACCATGTGAAAGACAAAAACCTACTACTTCTCAAAAGCTGTTCAGGAGAGAGCTTGGGTGTAGGGGGCTCGTAGTGGCTCTTTTCAATTTTTTTTATTTTTCTAGAAGCTATTGGTTTAAAAATGACCACGAAAAAGGAAGAAGAAATGACTTGTGCACATAATTCTCCTACCTACTTACACTTGGAAAAGCTGCCTGCTTGCCACACTCTACGTACAGGACTGGTCATCTGTGATGGGCACTCTTTAGGACACAGGCTCCCTTTTCCCCCAAGCTGAGGAAGGTATGTCAGCACCTTTAGTGCGTGGACACTTAAGAGACTCTGATAAGAGCTGTGAACACTTTTACCAGAAAAAGGCATGTATATACATCCAAGTAGTCAGCATTCAACTTATGTGCTTCATAGGGACGCCCTGTGGTCCAAGCATTTCAAAGACCATCCTGATGTGTGTGTTTGTGTGAGCATATGCATCATGTGTAGCACCCTGAGGTGTAGACGTGCCTGGGTTAATTGTAATGAAAGCTGACCGAACTGGGAATCACGCTGACATTCACATGGCTGTCTGTATATTAAAGGTAACTGCTGATTAGAAGGTAGGTTAAAGCGTAACTTTAGGGAACGAAATAGACTTGACCAGTTGTTCTGCCTGATGCTGCAATCAGGTAACTCATGGCAAGCACTGTCACATTAAGCATGACACGCACATTCTGAGCTTTTACAAAGGACACAGTTTCACACTGCTTCTTAGCAGTAAAGAGGTTCAGAATAGGCCACCCCAAAATGTACCATGTAGGCATGATGATTCGTTCGAGCTGAAGGCACCTGAGAAAGCAGACACAGGAGAAACTCTGCCCTCCCCCTTTTTACCTAAAAGCAGGGCATACATTTCCCTTTGTGAAGGGGTCTCCCTTCTATAGGAGAACAGAAAACTCTCAAGCCAGAGCCGGCTTTTGTCTCTGGACTCCTCACTGGCTTTGGTCTCCATAAACAAACCTTCCTAAATAACTCGGATTTTCCATTACTTTCCCCCATAGGTTTACCTCCCCACAATTTACCATCCCCAGATGCCCAGACCACTCTTCCCGTCCAGTCCCTTCACCACAATTTATTTTCCTTTGTTAAAATGGTACAGAAGATGCCAGGCCTAAGGGCTCCTTTGGGGTTTCACTTCTTTTCTGTGAAGCTGCCCATAAAGATGTAAAATCAACCTTTTTGCCTGTCAAATCTGTCTTTTGTCAGTTTAATTAGCAGGCCCAGCCACTGAACCTAAGGAGGTAGCGGAGACTGTTTTTTTTCTTTTCCACAGTAGCTAGATACAGCCCTCCCCTACAAATATCGGATGATTATCAGCTCTGCATATCTCCCCCCTGCCTACTTTCTCCATTTCCTGATGCTTTCTTCTTGCATCTCCCCTTTAAAAGACCACATTTATAAATAAAGGTGAAATTCTGGCTAAGATTGCTAGTGTGAGAAAATGAAAATGAGGAAATTTTTTTTAAGTTATAATCGTACTGAGATGACCATATATTTCGAATTAAAAAAGATAACTTGGGCTGGAACTCAGGAAAATGAAAAATTAGAAATGATTAAAAGTGGTTTTCCTCCCTCTCTCAAGTTTCTATAAAGGCAAAATAGAATAAGCGCATTATACAGTTTTGTGACAGACAGAAAATGTGAACGTTTGTGAAAATTATGCAGTATTTTACAGGAGGAAGCCAAATGGGGGAAAATGGGGATAACTTTTAAATCTTTTTAGAAATGAAATAAAGTTTTTGTTTTGGTCTGTTTTGCTTATTTTATTGTGGTAAAATATACATGATACACAACTGACCATTTTAACCATGTTTAAGTGCACAGTTCTGCAGCATTGAGCACATTCACGTTGTTGTGTAACCGTCCCCACCATCCGTCTCCAGGACTTTCTCATCTTCCCAAACTGAAACTCTTCCCCATGAAACACGAGCTCCCCCTCCCCTCCTCCAGGCCCTGGTAAACCACCATCTAATTCTGTCTCTAGAGGTATGACTATTTCAGGCACCTCATATGATAAATAAGGTTTTATTATATCATTTTACGAAGACATTCTCTTGGATGAGATTATTTTAGGATTGATGACAGTATTCCCTATTTGCCTGTGGACCGTATTGAACAAAACAGAGGTTGGAGCTTTTATACTAAAAGGAAAATTTTAAATATAGGATATGCCTATCTAATGACTTTTTTTTTTTTAAGCTAAATAATTACAGCAAAATTGGCTCAATGCTGTTGTAGAGAAAACAAGACTCCCCAGTTCCCTCCTCCCAGGTGGAACATCTTCAAGGCCTGAAGTTTCACAGAAGCGTCTCCTCAGAAATCTCCATCGCTATGATGCTTTATCGGAAATGTTCTATCTCCTTTCTGTCCTTGAACCGTCTCTTACAAAGGAAGTTAAATGGAACGGTGTTTCTCAGCAGCCACACAGGCAGCAGGACTGGCCTTTCCGGGGTGACATCTGGGCGGGAGGAGAGGAATCTGCTTGGAAGAAACATTAAATACGTTGCAAATCCGTGAGACCCTCAGGAATCTACAGCTTTGCGGAGAGGTAGTAACAAACGAAACCAGGGTAGCCACGAGGTGTGGATGCAATAAATAGATGGAGTGTAATCATATTCCCTTCTCTCTTCTTTATTTTCCTATATTTGAGCAACACGGCAAAATGTCAATTTAAGGTGTTGTCACAAACTACTGGTCACTTAACTTAGGGGATGAGATGCTTTGCTAAGCGTACATTTAGAACTGACGTTACATAGAGGCTCACGTCAGCATCTCTTGTACTGATCTACAAGAAATAATATGGTTTTGATACATCATGTTGAACATAAAATTCACGCTCTGCTTTATATAATTCCATATTTTTCGGAGCAAAAGTTCAGGCTTATAATGTAAAATGTATTAATTCTTTTGAAAAATTCATATAAATAATTAGAATGCAAGGTTAGGCGGTGAATGAATACATTAGGAAAAAAATTTTTGTTATGAAATTTACAAACATGACAAACATTTTTGTAAAAGGCAGAGGGCTGAGATGACTAGGTGTATCTTTTTACCTTTTAGCACAGACAGATTAGATTTATTTTATCGATCTATCTATCTATCCATCTATCTATTTATCTATCAGCCAATATTAGAACCCCAAATCCATTCATCTAGTCCATTCATACAAGACAAACTGTTTTAATGCACCTTGGTGCCCTCATGTTTAAAGATTCCTGCTACATTTAAAAAACATTTAGTAGGGCTTCCCTGGTGGCGCAGTGGTTGAGAGTACACTTGCCGATGCAGGGGACACAGGTTCGTGCCCCGGTCCGGGAAGATTCCACATGCCGCGGAGCGGCTGGGCCCGTGAGCCATGGCCGCTGAGCCTGCGCGTCCGGAGCCTGTGCTCCGCAACGGGGGAGGTCACAACAGTGAGAGGCCCGCGAACCGCAAATAAAAAACGTTCAGTAATGATTAATTCAGCCAAGCTTTTGATGGTTTTGCAGATACCATCATACTGGCTAAGGTCAGAATGTGTAAAATTCTATAAATTAGCATCAATATCACCAGGTGACTTGCCTCTAGATTTATATTAATAATTTGAGTAAAATCATAAATTAAATTTTAAAATCCTAAATTCATTTACCTAGTAGGGGTTATGAAACACTTTAGCTGTTGTTTTTATTTCCTCTCCTCACTGGAGTCCCAGTAAACTAATAGCTAAGGATTTAGATGAACAGCTCTGCCTGATGTAGCGCCTTTTATCTGGGAAAGGGCCCATTCTCCCCCAAAACACTACGGGGCTTCTCCAGGCCTCGTCTCTGTTCTCTGCTGTCAAGAACTAGGAAAGATCTGAGACTCTGCCCTCCTTTAAGCTAAGTTACTCTGCACACTTTAAGGAATGCTGGCCAGAGACTCAAGACTGAAGAGTCAGAGACCAGGGACCTCAGGACACAGCAAACAGGAGCCTCGTGTTCACATCAGTTTCTCTCGTCCTGTCCATCATCCATGGGGATGATGCAGGGCTTGGGGGTTAGGCACACAGTGTGGGTTTGTGTTAAGCTGAGGAACACAGGAAATTTCCGGTTTATAACAGGGCTGCAAGCAAACCTGCTCAACTTTTGCCCCATCCCTGCCCCACCGGCAGACACTGTCTTAATTATCCTGGTCAGAAAATATCTTCCTTCCACATGGAAGAAGTCTCTCTACCCCCTCTGCCTTCCACGGATGTTTGCTGTACAGATGTCCTCGAAAAGATGATGCAGGACAGAAACTGTCACCAGACTCCATGGATGTTTGCTGTACAGACGTCCTCGAAAAGATGATGCGGGACAGAAACTGTCACCAGACACGCAGGAGCTCTGCAGAGAATCTCCACTCCCAACATCCGCTCCCCGTCATCATCAGCTGGGGTGAAAGATATCTGCCTTTTGCCATGATTTTAAACCAAAGGTGGGTGCGGGTAAGGAAGAAAGAATCAAAAAAAATACTTATAAAAAGGTTAATGTTCTACCATCAGTATGGTACTATGTTACAATTTTTAAACACACAAATTCATCCTCTTGACTACTTCTGCATCACTCGTGATCCAGAGGGATTGCCATTCGAAAGAGTGTTGAATTTAAGATGATGTCCGCAGCAAACGCTGTGCCCATGTTTTTCTCTTCCATACCATTGCTTATTCATTGCGTACAAATTCAGAAATAAAGCATACGCATATGCATATATTTGTCTCCAAAACTGGGGTAGTACTAACTATGCTGTAGATGTAAAATAACAACAATAGTTGTGGATATGAGATGTAGTGTTCTCTATTCTCTGTGGGTGAATTCTAGGGTTTTCCACTAATTCTTGAAATATATTTGTTTTTCTTTAAGTAGAATACGTGCAGACAAAACAGTAAATGTTTAGGACCCTATACAAAATTTCCTTTAACATGTGTCAAGTATTAAATGATATCAAATATTAAAAAATGTATATATAGTAAAGTTAAAATTCCCAGCGCTTACACTGGACCCTTTAAAACGCTTTGGTTCTATTTGTTGTTAAGATTTTACATTAGCTGATCCACGTTCTGGTCATTAAAAGCAGGGTTTTTTTAATGTCCTAAAACATTTCGCTATTATACCGCTAAGCTAAGTTGCCCCAAAATGTTCTTTAAACTACGATGATTGTATGATTAGAGACAGAAAGCTATGTCAGACATAATTTTGATAGTTTTTTTTTTTTTTTTTTTTTTTTGCAGTACGCGGGCCTCTCACCGCCGCGGCCTCTCGCGTCGCGGAGCACAGGCTCCGGACGCGCAGGCCCAGCGGCCATGGCTCACGGGCCCAGTCGCTCCGCCGCACGTGGGATCTTCCCGGACTGGGGCACGAACCCCGTGTCCCCTGCATCGGCAGGCGGACTCTCAACCACTGCGCCACCAGGGAAGCCCAATTTTGATAGATTTTAACAAGCCACAATACTTCTTGCATTTTTCAGACAGTGAGACGTATTTTCATCCTAATTCTTATTTGGGGCAGAAAGTCTTTCCGAAATACTCAAGGTATAAGCAAGTTAACTATAAGTTAGAAATTCTATAGTTTTCTTTGGCTTGTTTCCTTTTTAAATGTAATCTGAAGGCCACCCTGCTTATTCTTGGGGATAACAAGTTCCAGGCACAGTCTTCTGCCTTGAACTTCCCCTGTGCCTGTCAGGCTGCAGGCCTGTCCTCCCGCGGCCCGACCCGCCCTGCCGTTTCCAGGAGGCTGCGTGCGAGCCTGTCTCCGGCGACAGGTCCTCAGAGCCTCCCGTCTCCCTGCAGCGCGAGGGCCGCGGGGGCCCGAGGCGGCCTCGGCGGTTTGCCTTTCCGGTGTCACCAGGGGCTGCCACCTGCTCAGAGCGCGGGGCTGCCACCTGGGGCTGCGGGGAGAAGAGCTTTGCAGCTCAGTGTGCACCTATTCTGACCCCAGAGACGGTGGCCTGGACCTTGTAGAGTGTCAGCTTCCAGGGAGAGGTCAAGACTCGAGGGCCCTGCCGGGAAAGAAAATAAACGGACCCACCTTGTACGGCACAGACCACACAGCCCCTGCACGGCCTTGAGCTCTGGAGGGGGCGGCGAGGATCCCCGCCGTCCGGGTCCTGAACTCGGGCCAGCGAGTTGCTCGCCCACCGAGCGGTCTTGCTGCAAACGGAAGCCCTGGGGGCTGCGGCGAGGGCTCCGGGGCCTGCGGTGGAGGCGCAGGGGGCTCAGTCTACGCATTGTGACGCGGGCCTGATCGTCTACGTTATTTCCCTCCCAGTACCCTTGATTTGGGAGGAAACCTCATAAGCACGAAGCATAACATGACGAACGTCTTAATTTCTTTCGGTACCTGGAATACCTGCCTTTGATCCGTTTATTGAGCCACGAATTCCCTTCCACTCACGCTCGTGGCTACGTTTCACGGGCGGGGGACACCAGGGGGGCTCAGGCACAGCGTGCTGCTGCCCTACCCGTCACCATCCTCGGCGGCGCTCCATGAGCCCGGGGCTGGCCGCGCTCCCTGCGGTCCGCACACCGCAGGTCCGCGCTCACCGCTGCCCATTCCAGGCTCAGGAGAGCGCCCGCGCGGTCCGCAGGGAGCAGCTGCCCAACAGCCTTTGCCACTGACCGCTGAATAAAGGGACGAAGGAACATAGCGCAAGGAGCCGTTCTAGACAGTTCGAATTTCACAGGACACTGGGGCTGTTTCAGCGTAATAGGAGTGTTCCTTATACACACAAAGCCTGATAATTGAGATCTTTGAAACTTGAGATCTGAAAGTATGCTCTTACCACGCGGGAGCATCAGAAGACACAGAACAGCTTTGCTCTCTCTCTCTCTCTCTCTCTCTCTCTCTCTCTCTCTATATATATATATATATAAAACACAGACAAAATCATTGGTTATGGAGTCTTTGTGTCGCATGTTTCTGTTTTCAGTATTGAAGAGAAACTACAAAGAGGAAGAAGAAGGAGGAAGAAGCCATGCCAGAGTGTGAGGAAGCAGAAGAGGAGACGGAAGCTGGAGTAAACATGGAGGAGGAAAGAAAACAATGAGTAAGACTGAAGAACGAACCTTCGGATATTACAGCTGGTAACAAAACATTACGGGCGGTTTCGGCCAGCATTCTTAGTACCACTTTGGAAAACCAGGACTCCTCCTGAACGTGACAATCTGTATTCAGAGGAAAAGAAATACAAAATTTCCAACTAAATTCGGAGCGTTAATAAAAACATAGAAATACAAAAATGTACAGAAAGTGCATTTGCTGGGTATGAAAATATCCCTCTGTGCCTACATATCCATATAGTGTATGTTTACGTGTATAGTTTTTAGAGAGGAACTATACGATTCAAACTACACACACATTCTACAATTATTGCAAGATTATAACATAAGTTTGGCCTTTCTTTATGAGGCTCTGCAGTGCAAGGATCTGCTTGTTGAGGGAACAGCTTGCTTTTCTCCCAGGACGAGGGGGTCTCCTTGGAGTTCAGGATGCGTGTACTGTTTTTGCACATCCGAACAGGGGAACAGGAAGGGAGAATGTCGAGATTAGCTGAGGACAGCGCGAAGTCTCTGCAGCTGACAGTCCCCTTTGTGATCAGGTTGAGAAGCAGAAAGTTACCAGGGATTTTCTGGGGCGCTGACCACACACAGGACAGGCGTGTGCCTGCTTCCGTGGACTCTCTTGGGTATGTGCCAGCCCAGGCATCCGCTGCTTGCCAGTCTAGCCATGTCCTTCCGTTGTCAATTTCCTAGCGAGACAGACACGTAGGCAGTAAACGTTCTTCCCAATTCTCCTTCTAGATAGTCAGGCTACGGAGCTCGCTAGGTCCAGCTCTTCCGCTAAACGATTAGAACACTCGGCCGACTCAGAGAAGGAAGAGAGCGGAGGAGTGGCAATGACCTCACTACAGGCTGTAGCTCCAGGATCCAAAGTGCCTGATCCTACTCCTTCTTGGGCTTCCCCTCGTGAGAGTCAATACCTTGCACCACTCTGCCATAAAAAACTCCACAGAACAACAAAAGGAAGTACGATTGAATGTAAAAAGTGCTATAGAATGGTAAGTTGGGCTTTTAAATGTACTTACTTCAATTGATTCCATTACAGGAAAAAAGAAATTAAAAAGAAGTCATCAGGTGTTATAGAAGCAGAGAGGAGGATGTGACCACCTCATTCAGGTTGTTTGGAAAAGGATTCACAGAAAAATGTGGCATTTGGACTTCAAGTAAAATGTATCATTTCAGTTAGTTATTGACATGACACAAACTATCCTGAAACTTAGTGTCAGGAGTCTGGGTCATCTAATCTCAGGTGGCCTTGAAGGTCTGTCTGTGGCTATAGCTGGGGGACAGCTGGGGAATGGCTGGGCCGGGTCAGTGTCAGCTGAGGGGACGCAGCTCGGCCCGGTGATGTTGTCCTTGTTATCCAGGTGGGAAAAGTTCAAAAGAGAACCGAAGAATTCAAGGGCTCTTGACGCCCAGATTTGGCATGCACACACCATCATTTCTGTTGCTATTAGTAACAGCAAATCTCAAAACTACCCCAGTTCAAGGGGCGGAGACATAGATCCCAACTCTTTATGTAAACTGCAGAGTCTCACAGCAAAGTATGGATACAGAGAGGTTATTGATTAAATTTGTTAATTCAATCAATCCACTAGCTAGGTAGATAATATAGATAGATGTGTGTGTTTCTGAGCCAAAGACTGTCGTGTGGTCTATTGTGTAGACAGATTAGAACACAGCATATGGTTGCATCAGTGCCAGAAGTTTGTTCTTTCATTTAAGGAATTATGACAAAGCAATAAGTCAGTGTGAAAAGACAACAATATTTATATTATATACAATCCATAGTTATGGGAATCCATCACAAATTTATATTTTTGTACATTGCCTTTGGCATTGTGTTTGGTTCCAATCATTTTGAAAAATAAATATATATGTATTAAAAAAGCAAAGAAACGAAAAGCTTTGTGTTTACCTGTCTTTTGTCTGCTATCAAAACCTGAGTGAGTTTACGTTTGGGATGATCTTACTTAAAATAAAAGAGATAGTCTATCTGAACTTTACATGGAGGGACCTTGGAGAGAACTTCAAGGATATTCAGTGGTCATCACCCAGAGAAGCATGGCTGAGAATGTATTTTCACCTCACTCAAGTGGCATTTTGGGGTGGGTGATTTGACATTTTTTTGTGGCATTTACAGAATTCACTCTTGGGTAATTGGGAGTATACCTCTAAGAGGCAGATGGTCTTCCTCGTGAGCAGTTGGCAATTTAATATCACAAGAGGTGTGTAATATGACAACACATGTTAAGATGTAGAAAGAGCAAACAAACAAATATAAGCCCAAAGAGAGAGTCTCAAGGAAAAATTACATGTATTAACCTGAAATCAGGCTGCATCCCACACGGGAAACTCTCTATAGTGGGTCCTAGAGAGAATAACAGCAAAGCAACATTTATTCATCATGTGCATGTGGTTAACAGTTAATGATCTCCCTAGACAGAGTAAGACAGAGTAGGCCAGGTAATTTCCTCTCTTTTACACACACACACACACACACACACACACACACACACCATATATTATGAACCATAAAACAAGCACCTAATTAAAACCATTATTTACATTTTTGTCATAATGCAAATGATAGGAAAGATATGTTGATGAAATTACTCATATAAATAATATAGAAGTCTGAAAATACATTAAATGTCCTAAAACAAAGGTATGGCCAATTATGTTATTTCCACATAAAAAGCCTTTAAAAAATGATTATAAAGGTTTTATAACAGCATAGAAAAATCTTGCATATTGTGTCAAATTAAAAGTATTAGTAAAAATTGTAAGTATACTGTGATACTTAATGGGAGGTGGGATGATACAATGAAACATGTTTAGGAAAAAATACATTAAAATTGTGATGTAATTTGAAAGGATGTGCCAGGTTGTTTTCTTCATTCTTTTCCAACTTTTCCATAGTCATTATACTTGTTGTTATAATAGTAGATGCATTTTAAAAATAAAAATAATTACTTACCTATTCTTTCTACAGAAGCGAAAATCATGAAAGTGTAACAAATGTAGATCAAAGAGAATGAGGGAACGGTTTAGAATAAAATCTGTGCCCATGCACTTACTTTTGTTTTTTCTAGACAATGAATAATTTTAGTAATTTTAAACATGAATATCCATCTAGCTAATTAGACTGAAGAGTTTAATTATAGAAGCATATGAGGTGAATCTCTCTAAGAATAAATCCTTATTAAACCTTGAAAATGCATCTTGGATAGTTTCAAAATAGATGAGCATATTTTCTAAAAGCCATTGTTATAAAAAGTAACCATAGTATTAAAGCTTTTATTCCTGTAAATAACAAATATTTCCCAGGTTTGAAGAGCAAACATCATTTTGTTTAGTTTTGTACTCTTAGCAATTATCACAGACTTTCTGTTTTTAATCATTCTATTACCAACCATTTACAGAGAGCCCACTATGTGCTGGACACTGTTTTAAGGAGGGGGGCCTCACAAGTTATTGCTTCTCTGCAGCCTGGGTTGCAGCAGGAAAGGAAAATCAACAAGAAGAAAACACTAATGTGTTCCCAGAGTGATACCTGTTATAAAGACATTAAAACAAATTGAGGGATACTCCAAGAGAACAGGATTGTTTGAACTGGCTGGTCAAGGGAGGCCTCTTTGGTACTACGACCTGTGACCTGAGACCTGAAGGAAATGAAGGAGCCTGGCTTGTAAAGATCTGGGGTGGGGTGGGGGGTCGTATTTCAGGTTTGGGGGGTAGCACAAGTGGAGTTCCTAAGGCAGGACTGAGCTTGGCCAATATGATGACTTGGGGCGAACGTGATTCAGGAGGAGAGTGGTTGATGGGACCAACATCAGCCTGGCAAAGCCGGGTGTTATCCCCATTGTACTGGGAACCCCTGGGAGGGTTTGAGCAAAGGCATGACGTGGAAGGACTCATGTGGCCAAAAATTCATTCCAACTGCTGTACAGAGGAACCAGCAGAAAACTGGCTACCCTGAAATAAATTAGTGGACTATGGCGTTCAGGCAGGTAAGAAATTATAGCAGCTTGCACTAGAGTGAAAAACGTTGTCCTAGTGTAAGTGGGTGGATTGGGAAATATTTCGGGAACAAAAGCAAAAGCCCTTGCTGATTCCCTGGGCATGGTAGATGAGGGAGGATAAACACTGAGATGGGTTGTTGGCTCTGAAGTTTAACTGGGCGGTGGCGGGGACTGCGTTTACTCGATGAAGAGTGTGGTCAGAGGAGCGGCTTCACGGGGCTGGGGACATGCTGATTCAGGCAGCTCAGGTGTGAGACTCTAGGACGCATGCAAGCGCACATCTTAAATGTGCAGCTCGCATCTCTATACGTCTGGAGCTCAGTGGACAGATTTAAGGGTCAGTGTCATCTAAATGATATTAAAAGCAATGGCATTTGAGATTGGATGAGATCACTTAAGCAGATAATGCAGAGACAGAAGAGTAGTGGCCCAAGAGCTAAGGCATGTGGGTTTCCAACATTAAGGGGTTTGAGCTGGAAGCTACCAGCAAGGAAGACTGAGGAAGAACAGCCACGTGTGAGAAAAACAGCACAGCAAAGCTACAGGAAGACAGGTTCAGGGAGGGAATCACCAGATGGATCAAAGTCTGCTCCGGAGTCTGGGCTGAACTTAGTGATGGCAGAGTAATGACCAGTGGATCCAGAAAGAAAGAAAGCACTGGTGACCCTGACGGAGAAGTCTAGTAGGATGGGTCTAAAAAGAAAGAGAGAAATGTAAAATGGTAAATGAGACCCTTTAGACAATATTTCCAGGACATTTTTCTGTAAATGATTGGGCACCAGTTGGAGGTATCAATATCATAGTTATTTTTATTTACATATATAGACATAGGCATGCATCCAGTCATGTACATACACGTCTGTGCACACAGACATGATACACGTGTGTTTTTTCAAAAAGGAAGCTACTTTTTTTTTTTTTTTTTTTGCGGTACACGGGCCTCTCACTGTTATGGCCTCTCCCGTTGCGGAGCACAAGCTCCGGACGCGCAGGCTCAGCGGCCATGGCTCATGGGCCCAGCCGCTCTGCAGCATGTGGGATCTTCCCAGACCGGGGCACGAAACCGCGTCCCTTGCATCGGCAGGTGGACTCTCAACCACTGCGCCACCAGGGAAGCCCCAAGGAAGGTATTTTTAAAAAACATATATGTATGCTTATTAGGAAGGGTGTATATCACTAGGCAGTTTAAAAATATTTACTGTAATAAATACGCTGAATTGATAGTATGTCCTTTAAAGATAGTTTTACTTTTTATCAACGGTTAGCAACTTGCCACCGTGTATGACTTGACCTGTAGACAAAACCTGTCGTGGAATTTCTACATCCTTGTAACAACTATTCACATGGATGCACTTTGAATAAAGCAATGTTCCCTGCTCGATGCTAATGAACAAGAAAGTCCTCCAAGGCACTGTTTCTGTCTGTCTGTCGGAGAGGCGTGGGAGGGAGCATGTGCCATACGTGGAGCTCCCAGCCGTCTGCTGTCCATCAACTCTACTAAGTAGGTTGCATTATTTCCATTTTGAAATGAAGAAATAGACTCAGAACAGTTTAGTAACTTACCATGCAGCAGAAAGTAGCATTCTTTCTCAAGCAAGTTATGCTCAACTTCTTTTTATGAAAAGGAAAGTAAAAGATAGAAAGCTAAGGGCTCAGGGAACCATTGTCTAAAATGAAATCTCCTGCATGGGGTAGTTGTGGTTAATTTCCTGAGTTTCTCTGACCTCCACTTGTTACCTCCCCGAAACAAAAAACACACAAATCTAATCGATGGATTTTTTTTTTTTTTTGGTAGTCAAATAGCTACAGCAGTTTTATGGCTAATAGCCAAAGCCTGGAAACAACCCAAGTGTCCACCAACTGGCCAATGGATAAACAGATTAACCGATGGATTTTTGCACTTCAGTAAATTTAAGGTGAGTGGAATTCTGAAATTACATCCACATCTTTCGTGTAACTAAAGTCAGTTGAGCTGAGCTAATACAGAAGGAAACACATGAGGTTGTTAGCCAAGATTTGAGAAATGGAGACCTGATTGAAATAAAGAGGTGTTTATTTGGAGTTTGTTAGGACTGCAGCCGGGGAGACACAGATTCAAGAAGCACTTGAATTGTGTCCCCCACTACAGAATGGGGGTGGCTTATAAAGGAAAAACGGCAAGGTTACACTTGGTTCCATGAGTTGTTTATGAAGAGTTATAATTGGAGCTTGTAAGAAGTAAGGCTGCTTGTCAAGCAAGGGTCGGTTGGGGTCTGAAATGGTTGCATAGTCACAAGTCACCTTGAGACCATAAGGTTGCAGCTGGCAGGTGCTGTACGGCTGGTGGTGTCCTGGGATCTGGTGCAGTTCAGAGAAAGTTCAAATTCTCAGCGGTGCAAGGACATGTCTGAGACCAGATCCTTAATGGCCTCTGGACTCCATGTTTGTACGTCTGGTCTGATTGCTCCATTGTAATTTCAGTTTGTCATTGAAGCCCTCTAGCCTTATCTGATGATGACTCAGCAGGCTAGAACACCTTGGCTAAGGAAAGGTATGTCTTGAGGGGAGGTTCTTATATAAAAAGGGGTCAAAATAATATTAAACTCAGCAATATTTCATTAGAAAACCCACAGAAGGAAATAAATAGGATCATTGTTCCAACTCAGAAATATTTGGTAATAGTTAAGTAATATTTAGTTGCACTTGAACACAATAAAAAAATCGACTTGGAATGATCCTAGACCTGTTGAAACCATGAATTGAGAAGGGTTCAGATGTGGGTATTGGACTCATATAACCCTATCTTTAACAGGAGGCATGAAGTAAAGCACAGAAATAATAAGAAAAATATGTTAATCATAAACAGAAACCCTAAATTACCTACCCACTCTTAAAATTGAAGTGTAGAAATAGCAACCAAAGGATACTCCATAGATAATAATATTACCTATTTTTAATAGAAATATACCAGGGTATATGAAGTTTTACACATATTGTTTGCGTATGACAATTCGAAGAGGTTAGCAGACATTTTATGTATGGAGTCAAAATGACTGAAAATAAGTTAGGAGGCTGGGTGAGTGACACAGCCAGTGTCAGAGTTTCATATACAATGACTGTTACTCTAGATCATATTGGGTGGAGGTTTTGATTTGCATTTCAAACTCCCTCCTCCAAAGGACTTCAAATTGTTTACAAAATGTTTCACCAGCTAACGTTTCCTAAGACTCTTACACTGTGAAGGAATCCCAGTGGGCTGGGTGGGTGGAAACCGTATTCTAGTTTTGTAAACAGTGAGATTGAAGGACCTAGTTTCAGATTCACATGCTAGGGTACAAAATTTTCTTGTGAAACTTATGCTTCATATATTGTTTTGATGATTTACATTCACATTTTACTATGTTTACATTATAAACATAACGATAACGTAAAATAAGAATGACAATTCACATTTAAAATAAAGTTTAAAAAACTGCTTGAAGGGTGAAAGTTCTTAAAATATTTCTAGTTCATCTCAGTTTATCTGTGCCCTGGTTTTGTGCACTTTGTTATATTCATTTGTAGCATCAGATGTTAGACTGCATTTAATTTTCATCATGTTAATTTCCATAACTGGTTACACAACTTGATGAAGACAATTTGGAGTAGATACTGCTTCTTGAAAACAACAACTACAACAACAAAGACATCAAACTAACATAACCTTTACTGGGACTGACAGTTCAAATGAATCAGCTGTTTCTGTTTTCTTTTCCTGGCAGAGAGAGAGGGAAGCGGGAGGACCGACAGGCTCTACACCCACGTCGGCCGGCACTGGACAAGAAATCTCTTCCTCCGGGTCTGAAAAATCAAGGGCATATGTTTTTAATTAGTCACATCCTCGTGTTCTGCGCCTCATTTAAATGCGGTTCTTTTACTTGATGCGTTAAATTTCTGCTATTGTTCTTGTTTCTACATGTCCGGAGAAAAGCATTTAAGCAATCAATTGCATCCGGTGAATTAAATTCTGCGGAGAAAAGTGTCTTCACCCGCAGGCGAGCGTAGTCCTCGCTGGGGGAGGTTTGTTTCCGTCCTCTAACAAAAACAGCACTTTCTGAAACTTATTTGTGCAGGTGACACGTACGTGCTTGTGCGCATCCAAGAGGCATGTGTTTTGCCTACATGAGTCCAAGGGAAAAGGGAAACTTCCTGTACCACCATGTTGAGCAATCCGTCTACTTTTACACAGACCGTAAAGCAAAACACACGCTTCCACATTCGCCCCAGGGAACAATATCCTAGGGAGCTTCGTGTGTCCCGGAGAAGCCAGAAGACTCCATCCGACGCGGTTTGAGAGGCCCACCGGCACGTGCAGCCAGCGCCCGTGGTCAAAGGCCCGAGAGAGGGCGGGCAACGCGCCCCTCTCTCTGCGCGTGCAGGTTCCCGCGCGCAGCCCTCTGCGCCAGCCGCCCGGAGCCGGAGGGACCCCTGCGCGCCGCCCCCCGCGCCACCATCCCACTGACAGCCCCGCCTCCTGTCCCGCCCCGCGCGCCCACCCGCCACGGGCCTTGGGAGCCGGCCGGCTGCTAGGCTGGGGGCTACCGGGACGCGCGGACGCGGCGGCGGCGGCGGCGGCTCGCAGTCTAAGGAAAGCCTGGGCTTCCCGGACCGAATAGCGCGCCTGTCCGGTCTGCACTCCCAGGGACCCCGCTTCAGTCCCGCTTCGCCTCCGGGGAACCAGAGGCGCCGCGCTGGCCGCCCCACCAGCCCGGTCCCGGGAGAGCCCCCCGGCGCGGCGCCCGCCCCTTGGCTCGGATCCCCGGGGCCGGCGTGGAGGCCGGCGCTGCGCGCACGGCTCCCTCTGCTGTCGGAATCCGGGCAGGAGGGATCCGAGCGCCCGGCGGGAAGGGCGCCTGGCACCCGATCCGCCCGCCTCGCCCCGCACCCCGCCATTCCTTCCTGAACTCCCCCCAGGTCTCCGGGCGCAGAAGCCCGCGCTCACAGTTTCGGTGCCGGGAGCGGTGGGCCGGGGCACGACCCTTGCCCCCAGCTCCATTTTCCCTCTTGGCTACGGGTCCGCGTGGACGTTATTTTGACCAGTTTCCTAGCAGGTTCAACGCAGAGTATCTCAGTTTCCCGCCTCACCCCAAGAGCGTTGCCGAGGGTGGGTGGCGGAGCCCTCGGAGGCCGCCCGGGGACACCCACCCCGCCCTCCCCGGTGCGGGGACGAGCGGCTGTGCGAGCGGGTGCAGCGGGCGGACGTGGGGTCTGTGCGCCGCGGGAGCGACGGGCCGGCGAGGCCTGGGGGCAGCGAGGAGAAGCCGGGCTGAAGGGCGGAAACCCGGGCCGGGGGCCGGCGGGCGGCGCGTCGTGGCGGCGTTGAAAGGGCGGGGACAGCCGAGCCTTCCCGCTGACTTTTTCGACCCCGGCTCAATCCTTGAGCACTCGGCCTCCCCCGCCGCCCTGCAGGGGCCGAGGCTGCAGGCGCTCGCCAGCTTGGCCCCGGGAGGGAGCCCGCGCCCGGCGCGCGCCGCTGCCTCGCCAGTCTCGCCGCCCGGCGCTCCGGCGACCCGCGTCCGGCCCGATCCCCCGGCGGCTCAGCTGGGACCCCCCAGCCAATTCAGCAGCCTTTCGCAACGTAGCGGGGCCTTTTTTTTTTTCTTTTTCTTTTTCCTTCATCCTCTGTCTTTTCATGTAACAGTAACCTGTCGTTTCTGCTTGGAGGGTCTAAGAAGAATTCACCATCGCTTTGCTGTGTCTAACCTAGGAATTTCAAATGGGGCTTCTCAGAATTCACATCTGGTCCCCCTAACTGGCGATCAGGATTGTGGAGTCTTCCAAAATAGCCCTTTCCATCTTACGTAATGAGAGACCCAGAGAAGCTCTGGCTTTTCCACGGTACATAATCTATATTTACTCTCCCCCCCGCGACACACACACACGCCCGCTCCCCCTCCCGTGCGCGTGTGTGCGCGCGCGTGTGCGTGCGATTCCTTTCGTTTCTAGCATTAGGAAACTCGTTCGCGGCCACCGAAAAGTCAGGAGCGGCTCAGATCTGATTTTCCACGGGTTCCTACCTCCACCGTCAGATACTGTCCGGAAACGGTGCCACCAAATAAGCATGGGACTGTGATCCTGGAGAGCCAGCGCGCCACTACCCAGAGAGGAAGGGCCAGAGAAAGGCGAGCCTGGAAGGCGAGCAGCCGTTCGCGTTGGCTGGCGAGGAAAAGTGCGGCGCGGGGCCCGGCCCGGGGTTCGGGCCCCTGACTTCAGCACCGGAGGGGATGGACAGCGTCTCCGGAACCGGCTGCCGCCGCCGCGACCGGACTGCGCCGCCGCGGGCCTCGCCAAGCGCAGCCCGGCTCCGCGCTCCTCGCAGCTAAGAGACTGCGTCTCCCGGTGCCCCCGCGCCCCCCACCCCCGTCCGTGCCCGACGGAAAGGAGCCTTCTTTTCTCTGCTGCGACCCCCGAGCAGGGCTCCGAGGAGCACTCCTGTTCCACGGATCAAACTCTCCGCAGCAACTTCGAGAATAATTTCCTCCGGGCGCCCGAGGGGTAGGGGCCGAAGAGTGAGGCCGAAGTTCTCGGAGCCGCTGAGAAACCATGGGCTCTGCAGGCGGGGTCCGAGTGCTCCAAGGCCCACGCTTCTCCAAATAAACAGGATGCTCCTGAGGGGGCTGCACCTGCTCTGGAAATAGCTTTGTGAGCCGAGGTTGCAGACCTACTCACAGCCTGACGTTAGAGAAACTGGAAGAATTCCAATTCCTTTACTTGGCCGGTAAGTGATGATACTATTATTTCTGCTTGTTGATAACTCAGACGGTTTCCGCCCCCCCCACCAAGATTTTAACAGAAAGATTAAAACAGTATTATTTTTTCCTTGTGGATTAGACGATAAAGAATTTGATTTTTACGTGGTTGTTCCTGCATAATGATCTTTGGGAAAATCTTGCCTAGTAAAGCAGTTGGATATTTTACTTGTCTGAAGTCCGTTGTGTGATGAGAATATTAAAAATTAAATATATATATATGTATGTATAAGCTTCTATCAGTATAATAGAATCTTAGTTGGGTATTTTTATTGATGAGCTAATATCTTTCAGAATGTGTGTGTCGTGTTTTCCCCGAAAATAATACAATCTGGCATTTTGTAAGAGTTTTGTTATTTGTTTTCCCTTGGCATTATACTTGTAGTTTAAGCTGATCCTGTCTGTGTTACATAGTATGCAAGCCTCAAAAAGTTACTAGTAGTGATGGTTTAACCATCTCTTCTAATATATTTCATATGATTATAATGTGCCAGACTGTGCACAAGAACAGACACATGCGTACACACACCTGATCCCTCTCTCTACACCAGCCCCGAGTATACCTGCACCTGTGGATCTTACCTAAAGAAAAACACACGTCATGCAGTGTTGTCTTTCCAGCCTTTCAAAGCTTAAGACTACTTGCTCAAACCAGATCTGCCAGAGGCAGAAAATGAGAACCTTTAGTGTGCCTTTTCAGGAGAGAGGGTTTCCATAGCATTCTGACTTCTTAGTGCTACAAAATGCATTTGTCACTGAAATCCCAAAAGTGATGAGGGGGCCAAGAGATTCTTGATGAACCACAAGCTTTAAAGTCTTAAATCTATTTTCTGTTAATTCCTACTTCTGGAGTCTTCCCCTGGAGCTTTAAAACTACGGTGTTTCACAGTGACCTTGATAAGCATTCTGCTTTAATAAAAAGGGTTCACTGGGTAAAGGCAGTTGCACAGATTTATAGCCCGTGCCTGACATTTCACTAAGAGCTCAATGGGTTCCGGTGGGCACATTCAGTGAGCGGAGAGCTTGCCTCGGCAGGACAGGCTTTGACAATCCTTTAAGCACACGTGACGCTGTAAGCAGAGCCAACCCTGTGGAGAGAGTTGGGCCCTTTGAGAAAGCGCAGTACTTCGGGTTTTCCTTTTAATTTCGTAGGTCATCTAAAACTGATACTAAAAGACATTTCCATACCTACTGTCTTCTCAATTTCATCGCTAAAATCCTCTGAGGCAGTTAAAATGGTCTTGGTCGCTGCGCTGAAGCGCCCCTGTTTTGCGTTGGCTGAGAGCAGCAATTGCACTCGGAGGAAACATCGTTCTCAACTGTCACTTGCCATTTACCATGAACCTGCTTGCTTAGCAGAAAGGGAGCAGAGGCATCCATGTCACTGAGCTCCTTGGGGGCGCCGTTGCCCTGTAGAGGTCGGAAATGATCATCTCAGGAGGAGAGATGCACTACTGACTTGGGTTCCTCGCCAGGGGACCTACAGTGTGTCCCTGACACAGCCTGCTTTTGTTTGTTTGCTTGTTTTCCTGATCTGAGATATGTGAACGTGAAATTACCACATGGACTGATCAATCATGTTTTAAGAGAGTTAAAACCTACTGTTAGACTCTTAGTTTGGTTGTCAGTTAATAGCCCAGACAGACTCCCCTGGTGGGCAGAGCATAAGATGGAAGCGGAGAACGTGTTCCAGGAAGCAGGCCTGTGGGTACGTGGCCGCAGTTACCTTCTCTGTGGCAGAGGGGGCAGGCTTTCTCCAAATGTGGCTCAAACAGCACAAAGTAAGAGTTATCCTGGCCTAATGCCTTTGGAGATTTGGTTACAGAAATAAATAACTCATTCACCGTTCCAAGCTCAGGCAAGCTGCCTGGAAGCTTTCGTCAATCCTTATCTCTGGGGAAATGTCGTTACATTGAGACAGAGCTTTGTAAACCAACTGAATGTCTGTGGAAATTCTAATCTCTAACTGCCCCTGCCCCCCAAAAAAGGAGTGGGTGGGCTAATGCAACCAAACCTTCTTTTTGCACAGAATCACCTGTCTTTAAAGAGGGATCAATACTTAATTCTAGGACATCCATATCCCACTACAACAGCTCTTTTTCCTGATGGTTTTTTGGTCTGTTAGGATGCATGAGGTTCGGGGAGTACCAGACACAATATTCAACACCCCTTCCCAGAGGAGGGAGTTTTGTTGGGAGGGATCAGTGTTGTTGTGTTGCTTACATTTGAGACTCAAAAGAGTAAAGTGAAATAGGATCGTGCAATCAGGAAGATGTAAAGTGTATACCGTATAGGACCGGAGGATAATTAGAAATGAGCCCTGGGATCTGTTCAATTCTTTTTCTTCTTTTAACAAGAAATGGTATGTATGAGAGTGGGACAGAGAATTCTGGCTTGAACCTTTAAATTATAAAAATATTATAGAAAATCAATTTTGTCTAGACCATCTAAATATGAATTGGATAGTCTAATGTAACTATTGACCATCAGATCCTAGTGGATTTGAACGTCCACAGTTTGCCTTTGGAATTGCTTGCATGGGTTTGAACCAAGTTATGTACATAGTTACAAAAAATGTAGAAGTGTGAGGTGATTATTATGGAATTTAAGAAGGCCTTCAAGAATTGACTGTTATTTTCGTACCAATTAAGAGATATAAATTCCAGGCAAGGAACCTTCTTATTCAACCAATTCTATCAGGAAGGCAAAAGCCACTAGCGAAGAAATGTGTATCTTAAGTCAGAAGTTATTTCTACAGTTAGTCTAACTGCCCCTGAAACCCATCCGGTGAGTCATAGACTAGCACTCAAGTGGAGAGAGATCTCTTATTTCGTATTTTTGTCCCGTTTAGCTTAGCAGAATGAGTTGTACATGGCATGCATGGTAAGAGACAGCATCCTGCAGTATAAAATATGTTATGCATCGTGACGTGGCAGAACAAGGACTGTTTGACAGTCAGAAGATGGGGATTCTTGAAATGCTGGTCCTAAGAGCTTGGACAAGTCACCCAACCCACTACTTATGGGGATACTTTACTTAGCGGTTAAGCCACAATCCTGTGTATGTGGTTGACAGCTAAGTATTTGTGGGATAACTGAACAGATGCGTACTCCATGGAATATTGGAAAGTCTCGATACAATGCTTTCAAGAGTGTTTTGGAAACTTAGGTGCAGTATCTTAGAATTACTATAAATAATCTCCAGTAGCAATCATTCCTTCCTTTATCAAAAGAGTCCCTTCTGATTACTGTATGGCGACGTGCCTCTTACATTTAGGAGCTTCAGTGTAGGGAATATAATATTTTCTCATTAATTCAGCGTCAATTTTCTGATATCACTCAATGGAAAAATATTTTAATGCAGGGAGGACCTGTTTTAAAACATCGATTATTCAAAATTGATACCATGTTTTATACCAAACGGTGGAGCCTAGGTCAGCATGACCCAAGCTCATTTTAATTACATCTGATCCTTGAGCAATGCTGAGGTTCAACACCCTGTGCAGCTGAAAATCCACATATAACATTTGACACCCCTGACCTGCTAATAGCCGATTCTTGACCAGAATCCTTACTAATAACATAAGCAATCCATCAACATGTTTTCTATGTTATATGTATGTCTGTGGATATTTTATGCATTCATGACATACCTACATTTTTCTTAATTTTTTCGATATTTCTAGGCTATGCATTTCCACTGTTGGTTTTGTTAAATTGTCATATATCTCCAAAAAAATTTCCAATATATTTATTGAAAAAAATTTGGGTATAAGTGTACCCATTTAATTCAGACCTATGTTGTTCAGGGGTCAACTGTACTTTCATTTTGACTTTAAATGAATCAGTCACTTCATTTTTGTCATAATTTTTGGGTATGTAAAGGAGAAATAATATTATCATTAGTTATACCAATAAGGATACTCAAAGGATTAAGTGGACTTTAAAAACCCAATATCTGAAAATACATCCAGAAAGCATTTTGATTTGCTTCAGTGGCTAGTGAAGATGGAGTGAAGTGTGGACAGCGTGGGGCTGGTCTGTGTAGGTACCCTGGAAATTTTGTAAGGATGTGGTCTTGATCTAGTCCAGAGCTGAGATTCTGTTCATAGGTGTCGTCAGGAAATCTCTAGTTAAGCAATATCTCATGGCTTATTTTCTTTCGTCAGTTGGAGTTTTAAAAGTAGCTATGGTTTTTTAAATGTAACCTTTAAACATTTTCATTTGTATAGATTTCTAGATTATCCCTGAAAATATACCAAGAGTAAGTTTGAAAAATCTAAATTATTATTTGGAGTTAGAGTCAGTTTCCATATAGTTTTGTGGTTAAACTATTTGACTGAACCAGAAATGGAAAATTATATAATCACAAACAATGCCTTGTTTGTGATACAATTATGATTTTTTTTTTTTTTTTGGTTTGCTTTGTTATCACTTACCAAAAAGGAAAAAGTAAAGAAACAACAGAGAAAGAAGAATGGGAAAAAAGCAGAAAGTGAAAGGTCATTAAAATAATGTCATGTGATCAAGAACTTTATCTTTCAATAATTATTGTGAAGCTAGTTCAGCATATTCTACACATGAAGTGTCAGAGATTGTTTTAGATTTTCATGAATTTGGTCTTCAAATTATCAGTGAAGCTGAAATGTTTTTTTTTTAAATAAAACAACTGTTAAATCAGTACATTAGAAAAGTGGCTAATTCTTTATGACATTTAATGTACATACATACATTTTTAAAATTTAAATTTGTGAAATAGTTATGACTATATTTATATTTAGCAAATATATTGCCATTCACTCAAAATGTCAAAGAGCTGCAGATTTAATTTTATAAAAGATACCTGATAAATCCACAAAGTAAATTAACATAAAACATGAGTCTTTTAGAAATGGTACCAGAATTTTAACAGTAATATATTACTCATACAAAACTGTTTAAAAGAATAATGCATCCTCTTTGAACCTGCTCAAGGGGCTTCATGGAAGACATAGGTAAGTATCTGAGATTAAGAAATTTAAGAAAGTCAGTGAGAAGATAGTATTGCATGATTAAAAATGCATTGAGTACATAAGAAGTCTAAAGTCTAACATGGTTTTCTCAACAGATTATGTGACCTTGCATAAATCACTTTACCTTAATAGCGCATCTCTTTTCTTGATTCTTTTGGAAAATCATTATCACGTCCATTAGAAAACAAACAAAGCCTACAGATTTAGTTGAGCTCAGAAACTTTTCTTCTGCTTCCCGCAGACTGTTTCTATTGACTAGGACCCTATACTCTTATGGTGAAAAGTACATGCGACTGATGATCAGACAGATACGAATTTGAATCCTGGTATAGAGACTCAGTAACTATACAAAGTTGGGCAAAGCATATAAACTCTGAGTCTCTTTGTTTCCATATGTGAAACAAAAGACAGTTTCACCTCAATACGCCGTCGGGAACAGTGAGTGTAACAAGGCATAGGGCGTGCCTGGGCCGCTGTCCGTACACAGCAGGAACTCACTCAAGGTGGTGTTCATTATTATAGCCCACCCACATATCTGCACGTTCTGCATCCTTGGATTCGACCAACCACAGATCAGACATATTTGGGGGAAAAAAATTCTGCAAAGTTCCCCAAAACAAAACTTGAATTTCCTGCACACTAGCAACTATTTACCTAACATTTACAACGTATGAGGTATTGTGAGTAATCTAGAGATGATTTAAAGTATACAGGAGGGTGTGTGTAGGTTATATGCAAACACTACGCCATTTCACATAAGGGACTTGAGCAGCCGTGGATTTCGGCATCCGTGGCGTGTCCTGGAACCAATCCCCCTCTGATACCCAGGGGCCTTGTTAGGCCAGTGTGCATATTGCTCAGCTAACCCACAATTGTTCTATTATTTCTTCAGATGAATCCCTTGTGTTGTATGCTGTCCAAAACACACTATGCTCACCGCTACCCAGTTCTTCATGCTTTGTCCTAGAGTGTTTCCTTTTCTGTTTGTGTATTCCTGCATCTCTTCGCATGCGTTGTAAGTTCAGTGTCTGCCAGGCTCTGGCAGGTTGGCCGTTCAGTGGCACCTCGGAGGGCAAGCCCTGCAGGAAGCTCCTGACTCTGTCTCTCCTCAGTTAGAGCGAAACCTGGGAGATAGAGCCCAGATTTTATGTGAAATCTCCTCATTTTCACCTAATTTAATTGGAACAAAACGGACTACAAGCTGGACTCAGCCCAGGATACTTTCCGGATCCTGGAGCCTGCAGACCCATGACTTCTCTAATTTCAGTGGCATTTGTTAAAAACCAAAACTGACATGTGTCATCAGCTTTTCTCCAGGCCTCTCTGTTTCTTTCTAAAAATGGTATGTCATCAGCTTTTCTCCAGGCCTCTCTGTTTCTTTCTAAAAATGGTATGTCATCAGCTTTTCTCCAGGCCTCTCTGTTTCTTTCTAAAAATGGAAGAATGAGGGCTTCCCTGGTGGCGCAGTGGTTAGGAGTCCGCCTGTCGATGCAGGGGACCCGGGTTCGTGCCCTGGTCTGGGAAGATCCCACATGCCGTGGAGCGGCTGGGCCCGTGAGCCACAACTACTGAGCCTGCGTGTCCGGAGTCTGTGCTCCGCAATGGGAGAGGCCACAACAGTGAGAGGCCCGCGTACTGCAAAAAAAAAAAAAAAAAAAAAGGGGAGAATGAATAATGACTTGGAAAAAAACTTCATCTTAGTATCTTTTCGAAGTTTACAAGAAAATAAATCTCAAAAAATGAGGAATGGCTGAGAAGAAATAAATACTCTTTCTCTGACTGGTCAAAAATATTGTGGGAAAAAAGAGTCCATAGAATAAGTAGGAATGAAGCCATATCAACAATATTCCATGATGTGTTTATTCCAGCACCTCTTCCCCAACTCTCTGTCGTCTGATACCTGCAACAGCGACTGTAACTCAGACGGAAACCATGACAAACTGTAAGACCAAGAGAGAAATAGATAATCAGCTGTTGACTATGGTTGGTTAAATGCAAAGCCCCCTCCCTCCAATACAAATTTTGGTGCAGTTTTCAGAAAAAGGGGGGTTATATTATTGGGTAGAAAGAAGAGCAACTGTCTGCTACAATGACACTGAAGAATCTACCAACTATTTCTAGGTCATTTTCTGTACCTGCTATGGATGGAATACTCAGCAAATGTGGCCTCATGGGCTATTGTCTCTCTAAAAGCTTGTTTTTTTGTTTTTTTTTGGTTTTTTTGCGGTACACGGGCCTCTCACTGTTGTGGCCTCTCCCCTTGCGGAGCACAGGCTCCGGACACACAGGCTCAGCGGCCATGGCTCACGGGCCCAGCTGCTCCGTGGCATGTGGGATCTTCCTGGACCGGGGCACGAACCCGTGTCCCCTGCATTGGCAGGTGGACCCTCAACCACTGCACCACCAGGGAAGCCCTAAAAGCTTGTTTTTAAAGAACGCTTTAAGATGAAATGTTCATAATGTGACCTTCAATGTAATTAATGCACCCCAGCTTTGTGGGTGTCCTTTCACTTTATTACTCAGAAATGAGTAATATCCAAAGGGCACAAAGAGTCATAGACCAACGTGGATACTAGTACTTCTGACTGGATAGCTTTATTTCTGTGTTTGTTTTTATTTTCAGCAGGTTTATATAATATTTCCGCACTTATCATGTGGTAAGCCTGCACCAATTTAGCTGGACTATTTATCTTTTGTTTCTCTGGTCTGGTTTTAATCTTGAAGAAGTAAAACTCCTAAGAGCAGATTAATCCAATTGTCTGGATACTTCACCACTGATTGCAGGTCATATGACCAAGCAGTGATATGGTAGCATACATTTAGAGCTAAGGGAAGTAAGTTTAGGGTGTTCATCTAATTCATTACATTCATAAACAAATAGGCTGTTCATTTTTCTCTTCAAGCCCATTGTTTTTCTCTACTTATAAATCCTTTTAAGTGATCAACGAAAAATAAAATTTGCCAGTTATCCATCATCAGTGCATTTTTATTTTCCATTTTGTGTTTTCTTTCCATGGCAGTACATTTCTGGAAACTCCTGAAGTTAGAGTATTTCATTGTTGCATGAAGTCTTCCTGGGCCATATAAGTATGTTCCAGGGGAGCCAGCCTTCTCTAGTTCCCCTTCTCAGTAAGATCCCCCCACTTTGTGTGGCATTAGCAGTTTTGTGAAAGTTCCCCTCTCTCTCTCTCTCTCTCTCTCTCTCTCTCTCTCTCTCTCTCTCTCTCTCTCTCTCAGGCATCTCACATGTGATTCTCACAGCAGGACTGAGAGGCAAACATTATCCTTCCTGTTTTGCAAATGAGACAGTTGAAGTCTGGGAAAGTTAAATGATTCTCCGTACATTGAGTCAAAATTAAGATTTGTGTCAATATTTCACATTTTCCATACTTTATAGGTGGTTTGGGAAGAAGAAATACCTTTTGTCCCACTAATTACATGCTTCACTTCAAATTATGATAAAAACAAAGTAAGCAATTCTATTTTACTAACTTTTACTTTTACTGACTGAGGAACTGGAGAGGTTTAGATTCTCACGGATTTGGAAGGGCTCGCACATTGTCTTGACCTTAACCTTATACAAATAGGGAGGTTTTTGGACAATCACGCGTTGAATGTCATATTTTAGAGGAATTGTCCTTCAGGAAGGACCAGGGTTGATCTACCACAGTGATTCAGGTTTCAGGTGATGAGAACATGACCTGATGGGGCAAAGGTTAGCAATGAGTCAGTTCAGACTGGGTGGTAAGATGATGGGTGATGGACTAACAAACAAGGGAAGAATCAAGATGAGATCGTGTGCTTGATACCTGCCAGGTGCTTGGTAAACACAAATGCGTGTAGATGTAAAATGAGCTTCTTTGGAAGGAAAGGTATCACACCTGACTTGGGACATGTCCAGTGGTGAAAGGGTGTAAGGACCAAATAGCAGGGCAAGGAACCATTGGTTTCAGAAAGAGGTACACCCTGACATATGCAGCTCAGAGCTATCAAAATGGAGATTGTTGCCGAAGCTGTGAAAATACATTAACTCTTTGAGAGAATGAGGAAAAAATCAAGATTTATGAACGTTTGGGGAAGGAGAAATAAGAGAGAAGGTTATGTAACTGCCCTTAGAAAAGTGTAAGGGAAAACAGAGTTTCAAGAAAAAAAAATAGATTGTTAATAGTGTTGACGCTGCAGGGAGCGAAGAGGAATAAAGATTCAAGTGCATTTGGGTTTGTCCAAATGTAGATCATTGGCTATCTTGGAGAGAACAGTTTCTGAAAAATGGTCATATTCCAGGCAGTGTGTGCATACGAATTACATACTATCCTACCCCCTAACTCGCAGGTATCCTGCATTGTTTAGGGATACTGTCACCAATATTGATTTATCAGTCATGCTTATGAATAAATGAAATTGTTTTGAGAAATAAGCAACTCCATTACACAGAATTCAATGGGTGTTTTTCAACAAAAATGAAATTTCTTTAAATCGTATTGGAACTTTATTTCTCTGAAGTTTTCTCTTTTTGGGGGGGCTTGTGTAAAAGCAGTATAATCATAGAATAATCAGTTAAATGGAGCCTGAAATCATCTACATCATTTTTACAAGCATACAAATCCCCCAGTAGGCTATTTTCTCCTGAGCAGAATGAACAAAACTCCAGATGAAATGCAGCCTCTTCCTTCCATGGGTGTCTCCAGAATATTTGCATGCGAGCTGCTCATCAGTGTGCTTGGCTTTGCCAAATCACTGAGTGTTTTCAAGTTTATCAAGGATGCACATTAAGAGATTGAATCTTAGGAGCAGGATGGTACTCCAATGGATAAAAGCCCTGGGCATCCATCTGAGACTATGTTATTACTACTATTAATGAACATAGAAGTTGACCACTTGGGTTAAAGCCGAAATGTGGCCAGAAACGGGTTTGGCATCTGATGAATTACTTAGCATCTCTCTTCCTAAAGGATAAAAGCTCTCTGGCTTCTAACAAAGAGTTTGTGAGCTGTATGGCAGTATTTCGAACAAGGAGATCATTTATAAAAGTAGTCTTTATATTTAGGAAATAATTACGGATGCAGCTGCAGGTTTTAAAGACTTTTAATAAAGAATGTTATAAAGTGAATTAGCAATAAATGTTTAGCAGATGATACTGAATCAAGACATAGAACATCATTAGATCTGTATATTGGATTGTTAAGGCAATATACGTGTTTACGTAATACCAGTGGTTTTGTCATTTTCTAGGATATTTTGAAGGCAAGTTCAAGGTGGGTTGAGTTTTAATGAATGGGATGAGTATATCAACTAGCTCTGCTAAACTAGTAAACATTTTAGTTATATAACTGATAAAGTGAAGAATCGGAAAGCTTATTAAATTTCTACAATATATGGAATTATAGAACACTATTCATGTTAAAGGTACAGTATTTCAATCATTTAAAATTTTTGAGTCTTTCATAAAGAAAGTTGAATGGACTTTGTAGGAAAAAAATACTTTGTCAGAGATAATCGGTGCTCAATACCTGCTTCGCTGGTGTTGCCAAAATCTAAATTTCAGTGTCAAGTGGTCAGAATATGGATGAGTAGATGCACATACAGCTCATAACTTAGCGGTTTCTGTTTGTCCAAGTATTTTCGGGCCACCTCAGCATGCAGGATGATACAGTATAGATTCCTTTTAAGGACGAGGCTTGGTCTCTGGCCTTAAGAAGGCCAGGGTCTAATGAGGCAAAGCAAGGGTACCTAGAGTCGTGAAGTCATTGCAAGGTAGAGCCGGAAGTGTGCTCACAGATGATCGGGTTAGGAAGCTGACCCTCAGAACGTTTCTGAACTTCGGGGAAAGGTTCAAATTTAGTTCGTGGCTTAGTTGAAATAGAACCATAAATTATGGTTTAATCAACGATGATGCTCCAAGGACGGTAAAGGAAAATTGAATACTGTTTATGGTTCCTTACGAACTCATAGTTCAGAGTAAATGAGCAACCTGGGATGCGAGAAGCTAGAAAAGATACAAGTTGTAAGTCTTCCAAAGTCTCAAGCAAGTGAAATTGAATGTCCATCAGAGATGCTGCTAGGGATAGCAATGCTATATTTGGATAATCACCTTTTTAACTTTTAATTTATTTAAAAATAATTATAGACTCACAGGAAGTGGCGGAAATGGTTTTTGGTGGAGCCTTCCCCCAGCTTCCCCCAGTGGAAACGTCTCAGATAATTAAAGTGCAGTGCCAAAACCAGAAATTGGCACTGGCACAATACTATCAAATAGACTATGAATCTTACTTACAGTTCATCAGTTTTTATCTGAACTCATTTGCGTGTGTGTGTCTGTGTGGTTCTATGTCATGTACCTCATGTACCCCATATGCTGATTTGCATAACCATTGTCACATCGAATGTGACTGAAATAGAAGTTCCTCATTCTAACCCTTAATAATGTGACCCACTCCCCACCCCCCTGGAGACCCCTGTCCATGCTCCAGCTCTAGAATTTTGTCTTTTGAGAATGTTATATAAATGGGATCGTATAGTATGTGATCATTTGAGACTGACTTCTGTTTTTCCACTCAGCATAATGCCTTTGAGATCCACACAAGTAGCTGCACGTGTCGGAAGTTTATCCCTTTTATTGCTGAGTAGTAGTTCATGGTACGGATGCACCAGCTTTCTGGCCTGTGTACTATGTGAAGGATATTTGGGTTGTTTCCAAGTTGGGGCTACTATGAATAACGGTGTAATGAATGAACATTCACATGGAAGTAGTTTATTATGCAGTAATATATAACTTGAATATCTCTGTGTAAGTTCACTTAAATGCTTAACAGGATATATTAATAATATTGAGAAGGCAGGCAGTATACAGGAGAAAGTAAAGGATTTTGAACAAGTAATACTGTTTAAACTCTGGCTTTCCACTGATGAATGATGATGGTTTTATACCAGTTAGTTTTGCTTTGTGAGCACTGGTTTCTGATATGTAATAGGTGTAAAACAATAAGTTTTCTAAGACTTAATGAAAGTTTAAGCCACTCATTAATGGTCCCCCCCTAATTATTGATTTTCTAAGAAGAGATTCTAGTTAATGTCATTAACATTTGTTTTATAAGCACCCCACACACTCCATAACAAAAAATAAGGATACAGGTATGCAAACTTTAAAAAGTCTGTACAAAATATGTACAAATATAGAATACAGTTGACCCTTGAACAACACTGGTTTGAACGCCATGGGTCCAGTTATACCCAGATCTTTTTCAATAAATATAGTACTGTATTTTCCTTTTTTACAGATCTTTAAATTAGCTAAGCATGGGGAAAAGTTTGTGTTCGATTAGAAATCACAATGCATGGAAACAAAAGAACTAGGGTTTGATTCCTGATTCTGTCCAAACTGTTTCGGCCTCCTGCCCTTGGGTGAGTTGTTTATTAATTCCTTCGTTTTTGAGGCAGGGATAGCAGTAGGTGGGTTTTCAGCAGTGGGAGGTGGGGGACAGTGCTTCTAACCCCCGTGCTACTGAAAGGTTAACTGTATTTACAAGTTATATTGTTTAGAATTTCACAAACACGTTTACAAAGACTTGACCGTATATTGTGCCACAAAGCAAACCTGGCCAAATTTCAAATGTTTAAAATTCTAAGAGCATGGTCTTCGGTCAATACCTTTAATTAAAAAAGAAGTTAATAAAAAAATAACTAGAGTCTTTTCAACAAATGGTGCTGGAACAACTGGACATCCACATGCAAAAAAAAAAAAAAAATGAATCTAGTCGTAAATCTTACTCCCTTTTTAAGAATGAATGCAAAGTGGATTGTAGACCTAAATGTAAAACACAAAGCTATAAAACTCCTACAAGACAACATAGGAGAAAATCTAGATGACCTTAGGTATGGTGATGACTTTCTAGAAGCAACACCAAAGGCACGATCCAATAGAGAAATAATTGATAAGTTGGACTTGACTGAAACTAAAGACCTCTCCTCTGTGAAAGACAATGTCAAGAGAATGTGAAGACAAGACACAGATTGGGAGAAAATATTTGCAAAATACATATTTGTTAGAGGACTGTTACCCAAAATACGTGAAGAACTCTTAAAACTCAACAGTTAACAAAAATAGCAACCCAATTGAAAAATGGGCCAAAGATCTGAACAGACACCTCACCAAAGAAGATATACAGATGGCCAATAAGCATATGAACAGATGTTCAGCATCACATGTAATTAGGGAATTGCAAATCAAAACAGCAATGAGATACCACTACACATCCATTAGAACAGCCAGCGTTGCTGGTGGGGATGCAAAATGGTGCAGCCACTTTGGGATACAGCTCCGTAGTTTCTTTCAAATCTAGATATACTCTTATCATAAGATCCAACAACTGTTCTCCTTAGTATTACCCAAATGAATTGAAAATGTATGTCTACAAAAAACACAGTACACAGATGTTTGCAGTAGCCTTATTCATAATTGCCAAAACATGAAAGCTACCATGCTGTCTTTCAGTAGGTGAATGGATAAATAAGCCTTGGTACATACAGACAATGGAATATTATTCAGCACTGAAAAGAAATGAGCTATCAACTTATGAAAACACCTGGTTTCTCTGAGTTTCTAGTACTTTGTCTACAACATAGTAAGTGCTCAAAAATATTTGTTGAGCGAGTAGAATATCTGCCTTTTTAAGGAAGATTTTTATTACATATAATTTTTGCTCTGCTGTTTAATTTCAATACAATCCCATTAACTTTTTTTCTAACCTTTTATTTTGAAAAGTTCAATCTTACAAAAAGGTTGAAAGACTAATATTTATTGAATAATACAATAAAACCTATAGACCCTTCACCTATTCTTACAATTTATTAATATCACTTTCATTGTTTATGTTCAGTGTTGTATTAAGTTACATATTGTTTTTAATCTATCTCAGACTAATCATTATTGCTGTTTTTTTAAACGGTCAGCACTCCTTTAGATTTACTGACAATTTCTTTGCTCACTATTGCTTTTTTAAAAATAAATTGAAAAATAATTCCCATAATGTAAGATTTACCTTTATAAAGTATATACTTTAGTTGTTTTCAGCATATTCACAAGGTCCTGCAACCGTCACCACTATCTGATATCAGCATATTTTCATCACCAAAAAGAAACTCTTTATCCATTAGCAGTTATTATCTATTCTTCTCACCTCTGGGCCCTGGGTAAACTCTACTCTACTTTCTGTCTCTATAGGTTTCCCTATTCTGGACATTTCATATAAATGGAATCCTAAAATATGTGGTCTTTTGTGACTGGCTTTTTTATTTAGCATAATGTTGTCAGAGTTTATGCATTATTGTAGCATGATGGACATTTTGGTGTTTCTGTTTTTCTGACTATTATGAATAGCCATTCATATTAACATTCACGTACAAGTTTTTATGTGAACACATATTTTCCGTTTTCTTGGGAGCACACCAGGAGTAGAATTCCTGGGCCATATGGGTTAACATTATGATTAACACTTTGAGAAACTGAAAAACCGTTTTCCAAAGCAGCTGCACCATTTTATGTTCCCACCAGCAATGCAGGTTTCAATTTTTTCACATCCTCACCAGCATTTGTTACTGCCTGTCGTTTTGATTATAGCCACCCTGGTGGGTGTGAAGTGTCATCTCCTGACTTTGATTGTCATTTAGTGATGTTGAGCATCTTTTCATGTGATTTTTTGCTGTCTCTCTGTCTTCTTTGGAGAAATGTCTATGCAACTCTTTTGCCCGTTTTTCACTGGGATGTTTTACTTTTTGTTAATGATGTATAAAACTTCTTTATGTACTCTGGGTACTGGAACCTTATCAGATAGTATGTGATTTGAAAATGTCTTCTCCCATTATATAGGTTTTTTTTTTCACTTTGTTGATAATACCCTTTAAAGCACAAAAGATTTTAAGGAAGTTCAGTTTATCCATTTTATGTCTTGTTTTCTTGCCTGTGACTTTGGTGCCGTAAATAACCCTCTGCCTAATTCAAGACAACAACATTCCCATCTTTGCTTACTTCCGGGGTTTTAAAGTTTCAGTTCCTACACTGAGGTATTTGATCCATTCTGAGTAAACTTTTTGTACATCTGTGTTGGGGGGGCCACAGCTTCAGTTTTTTTCTCATGGGGAGATCTCGTTGTCTAGCACCATTTATTGAAGAGACCATGACTTTTTTCATTGAATCTTGATTTCAAGATTCAGCTGGCCACAGATGTAAGGGTTTTTTTCTTTTAACTCTCAATTGTATCCATTGGTTTAGATGTTTGCTGTCACCCCAGGACCACACAGGCTCATCACTGTGCTTTTGTACTGTTTGAAATGGGCACGGGGACCCCGTCCACTTTTATTCCATCTTTTGCTTGATGCCGTTCATTTATGTGATGCATATTTATTTGTAACTTCCTAAACTCAGTTTTAAAGGGATACGAGTACATATTATATGGGTCTGCTTAGCTGAGAATTTACTTGGGAAAGGGAAAAGGCATAACAATGAAAGAATAAATAACTACATAATAATTTATATTATATTATTTTAATAATTTACATTTTTCTGTGATTCAGTAAGTTCATAACAGAAATCAAATATGTTTAGGCAGAGAAGTGAGAGGTTCACTTCAAGGGACCAGTGTGTGCTGGTAGCTCTCTTCTCTGGTTAGTGGTCCCAGGCTCCTACCCATAACCTTGACCTACACCTGACTTAGTTATCCTCCATTTCTTGTCATGGATGCCTTACTTCAACTTGGATAATTTTCCTGGTTATGTACACCTTTGCTTGCAACAAATACCTTTCCTGGTCATATATACCCTTCCTCTCTCTTTCTCTAGGTGTCATAAAGTATATAATGTACATGCATATAATATACCTGTATATATAATATACACAGTATATTCTTTATTATATTGCCAGGTAGACCTTCTTTGAGGGAAAACGTGATAGAATGGAATTTGCAAATAAGGCAATTCATGAAGGTTTGAGTCACGTTCCAGTTGAATATTAAATGATGAATTCAAGGAGGAAATAACTGTGACTGAGAAAAGAAAATAAATATTAATGTGAGGGTGGGAGAGATGTCAGGGGAAGGGATGACTGGACCCCTCACTGGAAGGCGCACCCATGAAGGGTGTGTGTCTAACGATAGTGTTTGTTCTGGTGACATGAGTGCAAACACAAAAATACTCACCGTTGCCATGATTATGTCTGTAGTTCACAGACATTTCACCCAAATATGGTACAAAGATAGCGATACGTTTATGTATGCATGGGAAATGTCTTATTTGAACAGGTAAATAATTTGATTTAAAGCCTGGTTTTGTAGGGAAATATGGGTTTCAGCATGATGCCCTAATCAGCCAAATAATTCAGACAGGCTTCTGCAGGTGGGCTCCAAGGGGACCTCTGATAGGGTTAGACAGGAAGCCTCCAGGCAGTGCAGGACTGAGGGAATTGCTTCTCTTTGAACTTTTGGAGAAAGTCTTAAATGTGTTTGTAAAAGTTACTGTTATTTACCTCTGTGAGAAAGCATGAGAAATCAGTGCCGACCCACATTTAGCACCAGTCCATCCAATGCTGTAAAGGTTGAGGGAAGTAAAAATTAGCCTAGATTCGTGGTTAATAAAACCGCCCAAGCAGTTCTCAGGCTTTTGAAAGTACAGTAGACCCTATTCCAGACTTGCTAAGTCCTAATCCCATCTCTGAAATGAAAGAGTGTGTGTGTGCCTGTGTGCATGTGTGCGTGCACATACATGTGTGTGTGCCTGTGTGCATGTGTGCGTGCACATACATGTGTGTGTGCCTGTGTGCATGTGTGCATGCACATACATGCGTGTGTGTGCACATACATGTATGTGTGTGTGCATGTGTGTGTGTGTGAGAGACAGAGCTCCTGGGTGTTCGAATGTCATCTTCTGAGATGAAATGTCTGCAGAGCACCCTAATGAGACGAGGAGCTAGAAGCATTTCCCCAGGGACCCCCATGTCATTTCCCTTATTAAGGGCCCTCAAAGCCGTAATTCATTTTCTGGCGTAAAGCACAGGCAGGGGCTTAGGACGATCTTCCAGGTGGGGATGCTGGGTCACAGGTGAAGCAGGTCCCGGTGAGAAGGGAGAGCTCAGACACAAAAGGATGGTCACCGCAGAGGAGGCGGCTCTGTCCAAAGACATGCTGGTCCCGCCTTCCCTGTCCAGTGGGGAAGTATGCCAGGGCATTGAACCAAGGGCTGCAGCACCTGGGCTTGAATGTCCATCAGCTGTGGCCTTTCTGAGGCGCACCTGTCACAGTTCTTTGTTGCCCACCTGCAGCTCTGGCCCAGTGGATGCGAGCTAGCGTTCCCACACCTTTGCCAATGCAAAACCCAATGCTGCAATGTACCAGGGAGCCTGGCAGATCCCTCATTTGTGGTCTTTAAAGTTTTTGTTCTCAGGGCTTCCCTGGTGGCGCAGTGGTTGGGAGTCCGCCTGCCGATGCAGGGGACGCGGGTTCTTGCCCCGGTCCGGGAGGATCCCACGTGCCGCGGAGCGGCTGGGCCCGTGAGCCATGGCCGCTGGGCCTGCGCGTCCGGAGCCTGTGCTCCTCAACCGGAGAGGCCATGACAGTGAGAGGCCCACGTATTGCAAAAAAAAAAAAAGTTTTTGTTCTCATCTCAATCCTCCATTCATTTTTCTTACTGGACCATGAGATATGGTTGCACCTTTTCAGTTTTTTAAATGCCCTGCTACAGTTTCTCTGGTTTTTCAGTGGATATGGATGGCAATGAACTTTGGCATTCACAGTTTAAAGGAACTAAGTGATAACATGAAAAGGAACCCAGTGAAAACCAATTAAAGTCAGAATGTAAAAAGTCTCTGAACACAATAGAATCCTAATTGGAATGGATCATATGAACTCAGTTGGCAATGACTGAGTTTCCGAAATGCAAGGATCTTGAGCTCATAGCAAACTAATGGGTATAATTTAAAGGCTTTGTGAATGGGTAAGGGCCATTAGCAGGGTTGGCCAAAATTAGGTCAACCAAATTGATACCTAGTTAAAATAAATGTAAAAATTGATTTAGATAAAAGGAAGATTTTCTTTAATTTTTATATGTGGCTTTTCCAGCTATTTGCCCTGAAAAATTCAGGTTGCTGGAAGTATCAAATCTACTTTGGCTGTTTATTAGTATGAAATTGATTTTACTGTGAACTTAATATTCTTCTATGAATTATTATGCAACTTGCAGGTATAGAGAATTGTAGAAGTATCATTCATTTAGTAATTTAAATATAAATTGCCAATTGGTTTAAGTAAAATTTTCAGTATCTTGATTGTGGTGATAGTTTTAAACTGTGTGCATTAAATATATGCAGCTTGTTTTATGTCAGTCATCCTCACGAAGGCTGTTAAAACTTAATTTTATCTGTTTCTTTGTACTTTTGAAAGGTGGCTCTTAAAAAATTTAAGAGGATCTACGTGGCTTGCGTCACATTCCTGTGGGCGAGTGGTCGAGGGCTTCTGTTTTGCAGGAAATATGGGAACGGAAGATGTGTTACACATCACCCCTGGGGTTCAGGGAGCTACGTCCACAAGGTGGAAAGTGTAGGACAAAGGGCCGCCCTTTTTCAACAAATAGAAGAGAAAGTATAGGTAAAAGCGTTTATGCAAAATAGCTGCCAGATTCAAGGTTGACTTTGTCAGACCTTGAGTTCCCATTTCTCTTTAAGTTGTTCAGCTCTGACTGCACTGTGTTCTCTATACCCCCTCCTTGTACTACCTTCCCCTCAACTTTTGGGATCCTCGGTTTGTGAGATGTTTACTCCTTCTGGATCCACAAACTGGGCATTCTGGCACAGTCTGACTGTCGCTCTACCTCCTTTTTCATATCTTGTCAGTAATCAGTCTTAAACTCTGCATGTGTTTATCTCTGAATGTGCTTCTCCCCTCCAAGGGTGTATGAGCAGTCTCCTAACTGGGCCCGTGACTCCTTCCAAATCCACACCACTCTCAGGTTCATTTTCTAAACCAGAAATCCCAATCTTGCCACATCCTTGCCTACTAACTTCACTGGCTGCACACAACGGACAGGGTGACTCTTCGGCCTAATTTGCAAACCTGTTCACAAGCTGTGCCCACCTGTCTCTGTAATCTCATGTGTGCTCATTCCCCAGGATATGGTCCAAAACAGCGGGATCAACACAGCGTGTGCTTACCACTTTGCAGGCCACTGCTGATTCATCTGTGTAGGAATCCTAGAAGGTAGACAGCAGTTGTCACCTCCATTTTATAGTTGAAGAAACAGGATCCGTGTTTATTAGATTGGATACTCAGGATGGAAACCACGGCTCCATAGTCACGGTTCAAATGAAAGGCTGCACTGCCCTGCCAGGGCCTGACATCTAGGGTGCTTTGTCCCTCTCTCCTCCAGCCCACCGTCACCTTTCTCCCTTTCTTCCGTTATTTTCTTGGACTTCCGGATAGGAGCCTAATTAATTATACTACTTACTATCAGTCAGTGACTCAGCAGGAAACTTTCATCACTGACAGTATGTAATTAGAAGGGAGTTTAATAAACGGGTTATTTACAAAGTGTGGGCAGGATATGGGGAAACAGGATATGGGAGCACAGACCATCCTACTGGAGGAGCCTCAAGGGGCAAAGGACATTGGCTGGCAGCCCTCACCTGAGCCCAGAGAGCTGTGTGCCAGGACCTGTGTTCTCCTTAAATGGCACTTTGCCACCCCGAGGACTTGACAGGCAGGGGGCTTAAGAACAACACCCCAGCCCTCTTCCCCAGCCTTCCTGTTTCCTGCTGGCGTGTCTCACCCAAGGCTTGATCCAAACAGAAGCCAGCGGAAGAAAGTTATAGTCTGCCAGGTCAGTCTCCTGTGTCCAGAGGTGAGTGAAGAACGCAGATGAAAGAGGTTTTATTCATGGAAATATCCTTATGAAATAGGCGACATTTTGTGTGTGTTTTACATTTATACAAATCATATTGTGCTATAATCTTTTTCTGTTTATCACTTTTTTCCTCTGGTGTTTTTGAAGATATCACTCTTTTGCTTATATTCCTATAGTTCAATCCTCCTAAGTAAGTGCTGCATAGTATTCCTACTAGTGAACTACAACATTATACCTACCTGTCTCCTCGAGATGGACCCCAGATTGCTTCCAATGACCAGATACCATGGGTAGTAGTGGAACAAAGCCCTTGCATATGTCTCCTGTTGACTTATGGGCTTGCTGGGTCAGAAGGTTTTCACATTTTTAATTTTGTTAAGTACTGTCAGACTATTTTTGTTTGAATATTTACTCTCCATTAGTAAATATTCTAATGGAGTATTATTAGAATACTAATAATACTATTAATAAAATGATTTTTATTTTTTACTAAAAATAATTTTGCTATTATGTTGGGTGAAAATTAATAAGTTGGTGTTTGAATTTCTATTATTACTAGTAAATTCTAGAATCTCTTCAATTTTTTTTGACCATTAGGATCCCATCTGTAAACTGTCTGTTTATAGTCAGATGCCAATAAATGGTTTATTTGAATGAAAATTATCATAACGTGGTCTTTTCACAGCGCTTTAAAAACCCCTTGCCATTGACCACTTAATAGAAACACAATAAATTCTCATTTAAGAAAAAGCAATGGACCACACTTTAGTTTTTGTACATGTAATTTCTGCCATGTGTCTTTTGAGATGGCTCAGTAACTATAGGTAACAAGTCACGAAATGACTCTTTTAAGCTGTCAGTCAATAGACTTTTAAAATAACCAGACTGACAATTTGTTCTCTAGCTGTTTCCTATGTTCCATCCACCCCCAATTCTCCTACTCTCCCAAAGAGCACTGGGTTTCAGAAGAAATTCTAAACACAGGGCTTGTTTGAGAAGACAGCAGCTGTTGTACTGAGAGGGTCTGGCATCTAGAAGGCTGAGAGCATCTCCTCTCTGCCTCTTATAAGAAAAAGAGCAACAACTATACATATATATATGTATATATATAGAGGCTCTTTAAATGCCCAGTGTAATCGTGCTGGTGACAGGGGACACAGAATAGTTGTGGTCCTGCCCTCAGGGAACTTATGATCTGGTGGGGGAGAGAAATATTGGACATAAGATCATGCAGATGAAGATACCATATAAACATGCTGCATGAGGACCACGCGGGAGAGATGCAGGCTGCTACCTGATGAGCATCCTGATCTCAGGTGTCTGGAGTGACCATCCTGAGGAAATGACCTTTGAACTGATACTCTAAATATAATGAACTTAAATTGGTAAAACCAAGGGACCTTTGATGGACCAATATTTAATGCACTGTTGGGACCACTCTGGTTGTTTAGAGACTAGAACATTAACTAGACAGAATTCAGAGTAAAATGCCCCTTTGCAGGTGTATCTGAGTGGACAACCATCTTTTCAAGACAAACTCTTCACCCCACGTTCCTCTGCATTCCAGCCATCAGAAAGAAAGGTAACTCGCTCTCAGGTAGCTTCACACGACATTTCCCCTTTGACCTTCACCCACCTTTCACCCAAGAGATACCAAAACATGGAAATATCGGCTCCCTGCTTTTTCTTTTGAGGTGGCTTGATGTCACCCAGCAGGTCCCAGCACTGTCTTCTGCAGTGACGTCCCCTCCCCACGGAGCACGTGATCCCACAGCTCGGCCACCTCCTGGGAGCTCCTACACAGTCATCCATCCGCCCGTAACCGGTGTTACCTTAACAGTCTGATGTCACTTCTTACCTTAATTCTGACTTTCCCACTGAAACTCATTAAACAATCGTTGCTTATATTAAAACACTGAGCACATTTTTAATAAAAAGTAGCATTTAAAGTCAGTCTTGGAGGTCTTTGCACATCCTCAGAATTGCTGGGGAGCACAGCTGACAGCCCGATTTGGCACCTTTGGGCTTGGGACGCCCAGCCCGGCCATGTGCCCTGTTCTCTCCGTCAACCTGACAGGTGTTCTCAAGAGGAACCCTCTAGGGACTAACAGCCAATGAGCCACCGCAGACCAGTGAGCGGGGCCCCCCGGGTCAATGTCCTGCCCTCAAGTTTCTTCCTCCTGTCTTCCTTGATGCTGCCTATTGGACAAATCACCCAGCAGCTAGAGGTTCAGAGCCTGCTGGTGTAATCTGGAGGGTCAGTGCCCCCGCAAGGGAGGAGGGAAGGGGGTGGTGAGGCATCCAAAGGAGCCACAGGAGCTGCCTGGCACAGAGAGCAGTGTGATTTAAATTAAGCTTACGGAGCTCACACACTCGTTCCTTACTTACCTTTAATGGTATATAAGTGCGAGGGAGACGTAGAAGATGTCTATGTCGTTATCTCCCCAGGGTATGATGAGAATTCAATTACTTTAGATACTGGAAATGACCTTGAAACATTTGAAGCCTTAGTAGTGATTAGCATTGTTGTTGCTGAGGCCAGGTGTCCCACTGAGTGAAGGAAAACACAGCTTGTGTCAGAAAAACACATCTGATTTTGTGGAGGCTCAGTTCACTTATTGGAAAGTCAGGTCCCTGAACAAAAAGGGTATTACAGCACTGCGTAAGAACATTGTGAACTTATTTTAAGTAGCAACTGCAACTTGTTACTTTTTTCTCCTCCTCCTCTTATTTTTCAGGCACTTCTATTACATTTCTAACAGAAATTTTCTGTGACTAAAAAATAAACAGGTCGAAATGCAAGTATCAGAATATATTTTTACTCCATTTCTTCAGTGAAGAAAGTTAAGGATTGAAATCATCCGTTATGTTTTCTGTTACAGTCAAAATATAGGGGTAGAAGATATGGTTAGAAATGTTATGAGAATGGTTTGTGTAGAAATGATGGTAATAATTTAGCATCTATTTTCATTTGATTCTCATCTCCCTAATAAATGGTAATGGCTGGGTAATTTTAAAAGAAACCCAACCAGAGAGAGAATTCCAAGTGGCCAGAAAGTCAAGTTAAATGAGTGTAGTAATTAAATTAGCAGAGCGTATTCAGAGAGATGTCAGATAGTGGTTCACACATTTGATTAGTAACTATGTATCAAACAGAAAAATCACTAACACGCTCCTCAGCAAAAATGATTTTAGGCTGCAGTGTCTAGTGAGTATGGGGAGTTAGACCCAATTTGTAAAGGCTGCTGTTTAGAGGGAGGAAAGCTGACCCAGTTTCTAGTTCCTTAATTCTCTGTTAAATTTTTACAGAGAAATTTGGGGCCAAAAACAAAACTTGAAATAATTAGAATGTTTATGTTCTCTTTCCTTTCTTTTAATCTTTAATTTATGGTTCTAATAAGCTCTGCTATTTTCTTGAAATTTTACAGGATAGAACTCCTTAGTTAAATCAGTAACTCTCCCCCTTATGAGATATTGAGCCAGAGAATCAATGGCCAACCTTATTTTTATTATTATTATAAGTTCAGAGTATTTCCCAGAAAGACCAACATGTTTCCACTAATAGTTTTTCCTATTTCCTTAAAAGAAGACAAAAAGCCTATTGACTTATTAGTATGCAATATTATGTTAAGTATATATGTCTTACTGATTGCTTCAAAGAAATCAGAAAACTACAGTATTCTTAGTTATTCAAGATCCATATATTGTAAATATTTATCTACCATTTTTTAAGCAGAAATGTTTATTAACTGGCATCTCTGTAATTGGCAATGTCATATGACTCCAAAAATGTGAAAAAATTTTAAGTGTTTGCATGAACATCAAAAGAATAATTTTTCTGGCATCATTTTAATATTAGGTATCTTTTGTATTCTTGTTTCTTAAAGGTTCTTAATCCACATATGTTGTGAGTGAACACTTTCAGGCAGAGTGTTTAGCATCCTCTTTTCACCGCCTTCCAGATCATGTATTTCAATGTATATTCAGTTATATAGTAAATCTGTTGTATGTAATGATTGGACAAATTGCCTTTTCTCTTTTAGCTAGTTAAAATACTTTTTAACTGAAGATGACCTCAGTAGAGTGTATTCAGCAGTGAAGTTCTTTCAGCAGCGCCCTCACCCTCTGCTGGACCACGGCTGGCTCAGTGGCTGGCTGGGTTAATGCCCAGCTGATGAGGTGAGGGGAGGCTCCCACCTGCAGGGGCCTGACTGTTTCAGCCACTTTTGCACGTTCAAGTGCCCAGGCAGGAGGTTAAGCGTTTACAGTTACAGATAACTGGCAGAGACCCACGGCCGCTTGTCATCACTGACTTGTCTTCCGTGGGAGATGGATTAACGTGATGTACTTTTACCACATGTACTCAGTATTCCTCTGACTGTGGTGGATTTTCTGCCTTAAGATGTCATTAGCTCCCACTGGCACCACTCTCTGCTGTAAAAGACCGAGATGAAGTCTTGAGGCCTTGCACGAACACGGTGGTCCCCACATGCTCAGTAGGTCTCCACACCTGCATCTCGGTTTCACCGTGGAGATAAATGCCATTTACGGGCTTTTCCCAGGCTGGCCTCCTCGAAGGCCAACAGGGCTCTGAGAAGTCCTTGGCCAGAGTCCTAAGTCCTCGGCAGAATACTTCTAGGACCCATATATGTCATCCCATTTTCAGTACCATTTTTCATCTGTTTTCTTTTGATTGACATCTGTCTCTTTTTGGTGCCACATTTTCCTTCTATCCAGCTGGATAGATTTTCTCATCACAGAAATCTCCTGCACTGTTACATGGATCAGTTGCTATTGACTCCAAAAAGAACATACAGACCTAAGATTCTTATCTGGTTTATTTTACATTTTGCAGGCAGACATTTTACTTATTCTTACGTGGACAGTTATAAAAACATGGCTTTGGAGTTTGAATGAAATGCAATGTACAACTAGTGAGTGGAAGAGCCCCACTGGGCCAGTTTGTGCAATTGAGACAAAACCTAAAGCAAACAACCCAAACTGTGTCCAGTGATTGAATCATGTAGATTGTAAGACCTGCTCTTTCAAAATAACTGTATCTCCCGCTTGGCTTTGCTGCCTTGTAAATAGGGTCCTAGCATAGCTCACCAACTTGATCTCTTCAAATAACTATATCTTCCACTTTGCTTTGCTACCTTGTAAGTAGGGTCCCAACATAGCTCAGCAACCTGTATGAAAACAAATGTAGTGTGAAGGCTGGTGCAAAGTGTGATGGTCCATGTACAACCCCAGGCAGTGGGCAGCACAGGTTGGCTCCGATGAGATCATTATGCAAGTTTATCTTCAGACACATACATGAAAGTGGGACCTCAGGAAATAAAGTAAATAAGAGCCTAACTTTTTAAAGGCAGCCCCTTCCAAAGCTTTAAAAAAACACAGTGCCGTCAGCTTCACATCCCAGGAGACCCCCCGAGCTGAGACAGCGCTCTGCAGCCCGGCGTGCCAAGAGCAGTCTCCCCTCTGCTGCACCTGAGATGGAACATGGTGGTAGAGAGCAAGGACGGAGAGAAAAAGGGAAGAAATGTCCTTTCCATGGTTTATTATTATTAAATGTCAGTGAGAAATAGGAAATTGTTAACCTGGAACCCCTGATTCTTGCTGCCAGAAGGTTAAGGTTTTAGAGGATATGTGATACCATATACATTCCTGGCATCACAGCAGTCAGACCTCTGGATTGTTTTTCTGTGGAGATAGCAGCACGCTACATTTTTATAGCAGCTTTATTGAGATATAATTCACATACCCTAGTGTACACCTAAAGTGTGCAATGTTTTGAATTTAGATTATATACAGGGTTGTACAACCATCACTATCATCTGATCTTAGAACATTTCCTCACCCCACACACAAACCTGGTATCCTTCCCCCAACTCCCTAAGCAACTGCTAATCCAAATACTTCCTGTCTCTACAGATTTGCTCATCTTGGCATTTTACATAAGTAGAATCATACAATATGTGCTTTTTTTTTTTTTTGCAACTGGCATTTTCACTTAGTATAAAATTTTCGAAGCTCATCCATGTTGTAGCATGTATCAGTAATTCATCCCTTTTGATGGCCAAATATATTCCATTGTATGGATATTTCACATTTTGTTTATCCATTTATCAGTTAATGGATATTTTGTTTGTGTCTTTTCGGCTACTTTTCGGCTATTATGAATAATGCTGCTACGGACATTTGTGCCCTGATTTTGTGTGGAAGTGTGTTAAAATTTACACATAGTTTCTAGAATACAGATCATAACTTCTCCTGATCTGCAGAGCACACCTGCTGACCCATATATAGTACTAAATTCCATAAGGGTATTTTAAGACTAAAGTGGATAAGGAGTTTTAGTTTAACCCCTTCACTTTGGAGATAAGAAAACTGGGGCCCATGGTCTTAGTAAATTACCCACAACCTTGCAGCTATAAAGTGTCTGAGCTGGAACTCAAAGTCAGTCCAGTCTTCTTCACATTATGCGTTAGAGAACCAAACTGGGTATCCTTGAACTGAGCTGGAGTCATGTGAGCTGACCTGGAACATTTTTTTTTTTTTTTTTTTTTTTGCGGTATGCAGGCCCCTCACTGTTGTGGCCTCTCCCGTTGCGGAGCACAGGCTCCGGACGCGCAGGCTCAGCGGCCATGGCTCACGGGCCCAGCCGCTCCGCGGCATGTGGGATCTTCCCAGACCGGGGCACGAACCCACGTCCCCTGCATCGGCAGGCGGACTCTCAACCACTGCGCCACCAGGGAAGCCCGAAAACTCACTTTTATAAATTTTTCTTTTATAATCTTTTCTTTAGAGGATGTTTTACAAACAGCCCCTATGTATAGTTGAACTTTTGTTAAGTACCACATTCGATGCTTCAAAGAGAATGCAGTATTAACCGTGCATAATCATATGCACGTAACACTTTAATGATGACATTCTTTACAAGTGTTGTCTAATGGAAAATTCAACTTATGTTGTTTTGAATTTGTTATAAGACACCATTTGTAAAGAATGGCATATACGGATTTTCCTTGACCTGCAATGGGGTTACATCCTGATAAACCCATGGTAAGTTGAAAATATCCTAAGTTGAAACGGCATTTAATAAGCTGACCTAGTGAGCACCTTAGTTAGCCTCACCTACCTTAAATGTGCACAGAACACACACATTAGCCTACGGTTGGGCAAAATCATCTAACGCGAGGCCTATTTTGTAATCAGACATTGACTGTCTCATGAAATTTGTTGAATACCGTATTGAAAGTGAAAACCAGAAGGGTTATCTGGTGCAGAGTGAGTTGTTTCCCCTCCTGATCACGGGGCCGACCGGGAGGAGCCGCCAGCATCGTGACAGAGGATCAGACTGCATGTCCCTGCCCAGGAAAAGGGCCAAGTTCAAAATTCAAAGTACGGTTTCTACAGAATTCCACATGGATAATGGGGGGAAATTGCATGTTCTAAGGACAATAACAATAAAATGCAGACTTGACTATTAAAATACAGATTTGATGACATCTTATATACTAATTAGAAATCAGATTTTGAAAAAAAACCAGTCTATTTCTTTGATCCAAGTTACCTTATCTTTGAGTGAATTGGACATGTTGATAGCTAGAGCATTTTACAGCCGTCAGACGTGATGTGCGAATGGCACCCTGGGTCATTTCGAGGAGTGCACGTGCAGACACACTTGGAGGCATGACGGAGAGAGGCTCACATGTGCTACACGGACGTGAATGGAAGGGATGGAGCTCCAGGGAGCGGGGCCCTATCCCAGCTCTGTTCTGTTGCTGAAGGCTGGTGTGGCTCTCTGGGTCTGTATTTCCCTGGTGTGCCCCCCACCCTCTGTGGGAAGCACTGAGATGCTGGCTTTTCTGTTCTCAGGTAGAATGGGGCAAGTCCCCCATCAACAGGGACATGTGGAGGCATCCATAGCCCTGATGGGGCTCGGAGCCTTAACAGGAACAGTGTTAGGAGGAGAAGGAAAATTTACTTTATTAAAAGAGCATCATGGAAACTGTTTTTCTGTGTCATCGGGACTTGTCAGTTTCCAGAATGTTCGCTGCTAGCTTGGGCACGAATAGGACAACTGGGGGAGTAGCTGACCTACTGTCTTAGCTAAAGCTTAGCTCCCGGGTTGCTTGGGTCCTGTTCTCTGCAGACTCCACTTCAGAAGCACAGCTGGCCTTTTACTCCCCCTTTAGGGCTGTTTCCTTTGTGAAGGAAATTTCTATTCCCTGTTGTTTGCTGGGCAAAAGCCGTTTACAACAATACTACCAACAGTAAGTACTGTATTTAAGACTTGCCAGCGTGACTGATAGTACGAGGAAAAGTCTTCCCCCCAATTAGAAGTCCATATGCCACTGTCCTCCACAGGCTCAGACTCTGCCCCTTGGATGGAAAGCTGTGGTTGTGAGAAGGACCATATGCTGGTGTTTTCCAAGGGCAGAAACACCGATCCGCGATGGGGCCACTTGTCATTCCTGCATCCCGACCCACTGTCTTCCTGAAACAGAATTTTCAGTACTGTTCTTTTTTTTTGAGTCTGTGTTTGTAATTGTTATACTGGTAAATGAAAAGCCTGGGATAAAGGGTACCTATGTCGGTGCTAATGATATTACTTTAGTGGATGACTGTGATTAGTGTGCCCGATCGGCTTGGAAGAGAGCCATCACGGCTCACGATCACACTCGTGTGCTACACGGGATCATCACCCTCGCAGGACGTTTGCTGGGGTCACATGGCTCACACTTACCTCCTGAGCCTGGGATGCCCGTCATCTCCTTGGATGGATGAGGCAGGGACTCAGGAGGATCCAGTGACTTGCTGGAATCACACAGTTGCGTAGGACCAAGGTCACCTCTGGATTTTCCATCAAACTCTAGGAGGAAGGACGTAGTCTCTGCTGGTTTCACAAAAGTCCTTTGTAGTTGGCTTTGAGGGAGTCGGAGGGTGGCAGGCAGGTGCACACGAACACCAGCTCCGCTTGCCTCCTTGCCCCTCCCTGAGGCTCTGGTCAGCAGGCTCCAGTCCAGGGGACACTCAGAAACAGACATGAGCCTCTGAGGAGGTGTTGGTGGGGTCTGAGGTGCAGAGGGACAGGGACAGGGTAGGGGTGACACTGGTGACTGAGTCTGACTAGAGGATGTGCAGAGCTGGCCTCCATGGTCAGACATTGAGCCATAACCCACAGGTGAGCCAGATGGGGCGTGGGTCCACAAGAGTGAGGGGCACGGGGATGAGTCCCAGGTCTCTCACGTAGCTGGGGGTGTGGTTCCAAGGACAAGCTCCATGGGCAGTGTCCTGGGGGAGGCGGGAAGAGGCACCCCCGGGGCTCCCTGAACCCTGGGCTGGCGGTGCTCAGGCCAGAAGAGGGCGGCGGTCAAGGGTGCAGGTTCATCACAGCACCTCCCACAGTTGTGGGAGATTGAAGCTGAACAGGTTGGTAGGAAAGGTAGGTGAGTGGATCAGGGACTAAAGTACAGATGGATGAAGAAGTCATGCAGCCTCCGATTGGGAAGCGCTTCCACCTTACCCGTCGGTCCTTCCTCGGCTTTCTGTGCCTCAGGAAGCAAAGAGACTCAAGGCAGGTGTCTGCAGCACATGCTGTTTGAATGTCTCTCTGCAGACTCTCCCAGGAACCAGATAGGAGACTGCAGATGAGTGTTTGAAAGTGCCTTTGGCACACTGCCCGTTTTTATCTTGGCAGGTCTGATTTTGTTTTGGTTTGGGCTTGCGATGTTCATTCATATACTATGATTTCACAATTCTATTACCTTTCTTTTTTAGTCATAGTTTGTAGGGACTTATATTACTATTTCAATGCAATTGGGTTTCTTTTTTAGTATTTACTATATTTTCTGAAAAATTAGGCGTCGTTTATCTTGCTGCTTTACCTCGCAGGCAGGCATTCCTCCCTGCAATTCTGTAAGCCAGGTAGGATTCAGGTCTGGTACTTATAGGCCTGGGTTTCCTTTTCTGTAAACTATTGGTCTTTGTATTGTACTTTTGGATGACTATTTGAGCTCAGATTCATGAAGCAGAGTGCTATGAATAGCTCCCAGTTTATTTCAGTGAGTGCTAAAACCTGTTAAAAATAGGACCTTGCTGAGACTTCATTTTCTCCTCTGTTTTTCGTAGCTGATCTGACAAAACATGTCTTTGCAAGTCTTTTCAGTTTAGAAAGAACTTTGCATTGCCTCCCCACTAATGTCTGATTTTTAAAATTTATTTCTAAAGCTCAACATGAGGAAAATGGTATGAGCCAAATCTGTTAAATTTTCCTCACTTATTTTCAACGTAACACAAATTAAATTGAATACGTATTTCACACATCACAGGGCTTATACATAGCAGGGCCTCAGTGTGATTGTTAATTTTCTATGTCGAGACCAAAGTACCCAGGTAATTGGTCAAAGGTTATTCTTAATGTCTCTGCAAAGGCGTTTTTTAGGTGATATTGACATTTAAGTCAGTAGACTTTGAGGAAAGCAGATTGCCCTCCCTACTGTGGGTGTGTCTGACTGGTCAGTGGAAGGTCTTAGTAGAAGACGGGCCTCCCTGGTCTGTGGACTCAAACTGAATCATCACGTCTTCCTTGGGTCTCTGGCCTGCTGGTCTACCCTGCAGATTGGAGACTTGCCAGCTTCCACAGTCACGTGATCCAATTCCTTAAGATAAATCTCTCTCTCTGTCTCTCTGTGCGCACACACACGCACACACACGCACACACACACACACACACACACAACATCTGTGGGTTCTGTTCTCTGGAGAGCCCAGACTAATCCACTTAGTGACAGTAGCTTTACTCCTTCCTTCCTTCTCAGAAGGTTGCAAACCTCTGGTCCAAGTGTGTCCTACTCACCTTTGCAATCCTCCATCCCTGCACAGGGAAGATGCACAGTCATGTTTGTTGAGAAAAACAAATTAAGTTGCTGTTTTTTTCATTTTTATCATATTCCTAGTTTCTTTTCCCTTTTTGACCAGAATTTTATATGTCTCCAGCTCAATGACAATCAGTATTCATTAGAGACGTCCCTGATGCAACGACGTTTTAAACGTTATCTCATGAATCTACAAAATAGATGGAATTATGCTCAGCATAACTTTGAAGCTGTGTTTGTGTCTTTTCTTCTGTAATTGGTAGTCATCTCTGGTGTGTGAAGTATTGCCCAGCATTTCATGTAAATTAGAGTTTATTTGTAGAGTATTCAGAGAGGCAACCTGAAATTATTAATGGCATACAGAGCAGGAGAGGGCACGGAATTTCTGACCTTTGTTTTCAGTTAGAACAGGAAACGCTAAGCTGGCACTATTTTTGTGAAATGAAGTTCAGGGCCACACACCTGTTCTTGTTGAAGGTGTGTGTTTTTTCACTGTCATCCTGGTAAATGAGAGACCTGAGCTGAGAGTACCTGCCTCAGGTAAAGGGCACCGACCTTGGCCACTAGACCTAGTGGACTAAAGTGCCGCGAGTTAACTGTCCTCGGCATTATTTGCCTGGATGGCTTTGTGTTGAGTAAATGGTGACAGGCTGCTCACAGCTCTGAGAGTGCCGTTTTCTCCTGCAGAGTGTAACACGTCTAGTCACAGAGAGCAAGACCTTTGATAGGTGACAGTGGTGATGGTGGTGGTGGTGAATCCAAGGGCCCTTTTCCTACTCCCTTCTTCATGAGCAGCTGAATATGTGTTTGTATCTAGTGAAGCTGAGTGTGTGTGAATACGTATGTACGTAGTGATGGAGGCCTGAATATGTCTTCTGCCGACATAACAACTTGCTGTGCAATCAGTTTGTTACCTTCCCAAAAACATCTTGCTCTGATTGTCATGTTTACTTATAGAAATTTGAAATCTAGGTAACCAGACGCTTGACTTGTACTTCCTTGAGGTGGATTTTGTCATGAATCTTAGTCAATGCTCCCTCCCTCCACCAGAAGAATTCAGTTTTCAGATAACAGAATTTTAAATGAAAACAGAACAAATAGGCACCGTTCTGGTTTTTGTAATCATCTCGAAGATATTTAAAACCAAGAGTTGTATTACAAAGTTTTAGTTTATTTCCTCTCCTTTTGTCTTTTTTCCCTACGTGTTATTTTCACTAATTCACTGAGTTTTATTTTTCTAACTTTGTCCTGAGATCATTCATCTTTTATTTACCCTTTATTAGTTTGCGTGACTATGAAAGTCGTCAGTGTGTTGGTCGTTCTTTCAACTTTTTATGTCGTTTTATCTCATTTCTCCCCTTCATCTACTCACCTAAATGTTGGTACATTCCTGACCGTGTTTTTTTATTTTTTGCCAGTATTTTCAGCATGTAATATTTATGCCAAAATATGTTTGGTTTCTATTTCTGATTGAATTTTTACTTATTCAAGTTTCCAGTGTTCTCTCTATTTTTCTGACCTCTATTAGGAAAATGGTGGGGGAAAAAATAGACGTTGGAGTCTGAGTATTTGGGTTCGAATCTTTGGTCAAGTTGCTTCTTTAATGCCCTAGTTTTTTTGTGGGTCATAGTGCATAGAGTTATTGTAAATTGTAGGTTTACACTTGACATATAGTCAGTAGTTTAGATGCATTACTTACCATTATTGTTTTTATTGTTTAAAACAGCTGATTGCTTATTCCAGTTCTTTTTGATAAAACATGTTTTTTGCCTCTGAAAATGATTTAGTTTTATTTCACATTTTTCCAGCGGTAGTTAATTTGTGATAAACAAAGGGTATGATGACTCGTGAAATTGTTTTCTTTATTTTATAGTCATATTTTGTATGTACTGCTTTACGTATGCCCTGCACATAATTAATGCTCAACAAATATTTTTATGACTCTGTTGCAATGCTAACAGCTGTATTATATTTTGTGTAAATTTAGTGTCATATCATTAATTTGCCAACAATATTTTTTCAATCTTTCTATAAATAACGTCAACAGGTATTTTTGTGCTGTTTATTTGGAGGGCATGATGCCAGACAATTCCGTGAATAATAATAAAAGCCAAGGCTTCCTTAACACTCAGTACTCACAAGCGTTGCTCTAAGTGCTTGGGCAGATTAGAGTTCTTATAATAACCTTGCAAAGCTGGACCTGTTCTGATTTGTATTTCGCAGATGAGTAAACTTGCCACAGAAAGGTTACTTGGCTTTGGCAAAAGTCGCATTAGTATGGTGACCTAGCAGGGCTTCAAGCAATGCTTGTCTGGCTTTGGATTCTGTGCCTTTAATAATTATTCTCTATTTCCACCAAAGTGCAGAGGCCCTGTTCTCGGGGAGTTTCCCGTCCATCCTGCTCCCGTGTTTTAATCTATTCCAGAATCTACTTTTGTAGAAATGAGCCCATGCAGTTTCCTGACTTTTTTTTTTGCTTTCTACTTTGGGACACAAATTTGTTCAAATTTGAGCATACATGGTGATGAAAGTTTTTCATCTGATAAAATTTTCACTGTTCATCATTTTTTTTTGTTTTCAGTTTTTGTTCGTTTAGTATAATGTGTAGACTGTGTTTAAATTCTAATGGGTTAATTTGGGCAAGTTTTTTTTTTAAGTTCAGTAAATGTAAGCTTATCCTTTTTTGCTCTTCCTTTACTGTGACAGTGCTGGGTCTTCAGCATTCAGCCCCTTCTCTGAAATCTCTCTTTGATTTGTAGTGAGAATTGAGAGGTGTTAATTATCACTGAAAGTGAGATTAAAGCAACAAAAATTCCATTAAGCAGAATTCATTACTAGGGTGGCATTTAACAGAAAGTTTTTAAGCAAATACAAAGCTGTCGTGAGCATGTATGTCTCAGGATTGACATTTATAGTTCAAGATAATGATGATGAAAATAACCTGTCTTTCCAGCACCTCTGTCTCTGTCCCCTGGAGGTGTGGGTACCTGTCTGTGCAGGTACAGGAGTGAGGGTGTGCTCTCCGCCTCACAGTTCGTCCTGTCCTTATCCTACAGGACAGCAAAGAATTACCCTCCTCACTTGCAGGCCCAAGTACGTTTCCCCTATACCTGCTGGACATTCTCTGATTTTTTTCTGTAGAGAAATACAATGGTAACTGCTCAATATATACTTATGTTTACATATACCGTTTTGTAAGGGAGCAAAGATTTTGACAGAGAAGAGTGAATATGTTTTTTTGTTCTTCCATTTTTCCTGTGTCCAAAGCCGTTTGCTCACGTACGTCATTGAGCGTGATGATTTAAAATGTGCCCCACATACCATACATTAGCTTATGGTCCCCCCCAGCCGTGCTGTATTTTGTCTCAAGAATAAGTGTGGTGGTTAATTTTATGTATCAACTCGACTGGCCACAGGACGCCCAGATTAACCCTTTCTCCTGTTGTGTCTGTGAGGGTGTTTTGGGGTGAGGTTGGCATTTGATTTGGGGGGTGGTCCTCCCCAGTGAGGCCGGGCACCATCCAATCCACTGGGGGCCTGAGTGGAACAAAAGGCAGAGGGAAGGAGACGCTGCCTCTTTTCTCTCCTCACTGCCAAGCTGGGACGTCCCACGCATCCCCTCTGCCCTTGGACTGGGAATTTATTTCACCACTGGGTCCCTGGTTCACTAGACTTTGGACTCAGACCGAATTGTATCATTGGCCTTCCTGGGTCTCCAGTTTGCAGACGGCAGATCTTTGGAGTTCTCAGCCTCCGTAATCATGCGAGCTGATTCCTCATAACAAATACGTATGTATTCTGATTATCTGGAGAAGCCCACGAACACAAGAGATTCTTTAACTCTTTCACCTTTGCTTGCTGTGACTTGAGAGGTTATCGTAAAAACACACCCCAAAATACTTCCCTGCAGCAAGGTGACTCAGTCCCTGACGTTGAGTTCATCTTTTAGTCGCTGAATTTTCACAAGGATCTGAAATGGAAAGGTACTAAAAGGACATGAAACAAATCTGATGTGATCCTTGTCTCGGAAGGACTTATAATCAAGTTCCCAGGTTACCGTGAGCAGAAGGTGTCTTCTCATTCAGAGGAGATCATGTAAGGTTGGGGGGTATCAGGCGCAGCTTCATGGTGAAGGTGATACTTAAACTTCAGGCGGCTGGGACAGCATGGGTTTCTCCGCGTTCGGTCACACTTCCTTGTATGTACTATGCTCCAGGTTCCAGAAAACTGGAAGGCAAGGCCATTCAGGATACATCTGGGGATATAATGGAGCATTCCATTGGTTTGGTGTTTACTCAAGGAAAAGCCAGTATCCAGGGGGAAGAGTAAAACCAGGCTGCATCTAAACTTGAGAGGCTTGAATGCCAGTAAAGGGGCCTTGGTAAAGTCTGGAGAGATTGGATGAGCGTGAACATTTCTGAGCTTTGGAAAATTTAAGAATAGTGTGTAAGATGGATTAGAGACAGGATGAGAGAAAAACTAGGTGATGGCATATCGAGATCCAAGGTAACTAATACATTGGTGGTTTGTGTAGCCACTGTTTAATTCAATTAAAGTCTTCTGTTCTGATTATTTTTTTTAATGAGGTGGTTGAACTAATTTTTCAAGAGGCTTAATCCACTTTTAAAACTCCCTCCTTTTGATTAATTATGAATTTGTAAGAACTCAAAGAGAGACATTAATACAATGAACCTTGGCTATATTTCACCACAGGGTTCGTAAATCACTTCATGGAGAATTGTAAAATTTAGGAAAATTCTTTGTAGCAAATTTATTTTAGTTCACCTGATTTTTCAAACTCCATTTGTGACGTATGGCATTTGGTGTTGGGGCATGTTAAAGAAGAGAGACAACTGAATTTATCAAAACAATAATGACACAGTTGTGTAAGTTCCGATTTACAGAACATGAAAAGCTGTGTCTTCCCTCCTCAGCCAATACAGGCTGCTTTTTGGTGATGGAATGAAGGACTACTTGTGTTTGTTCATCCTGGTGTGCTACTGAATCCTGACAAGAACATCTCTTGCTCTTATTATTTATGTTAATCAAATTGCATGATGCACCCTGATTAAAAGGAACATTTAGACCAATCTTGGGCTGATTAGCAGGGGTTGGTTGTAGAATGCAAGTTCTAGGCAGGTTGACATCTGACTATGAAACGGTTTCAGTGATTTGAAACTTCAGTCATATGTCTGTACCTCACTTTCTCAAAAATATTTCTCTGCTTATGTGGTGAGTAAGAGGCTCTACAAGGATGTCACCAGGCAATTGTCAGCTCCAGAAACAGTTTCAATAACTATTTATGGCCCGCAGGTAGTGCTGCCAACAGACATGCACTGGAACATGCTGCATTCTTTCTCTAGTACATGCATGGCCTGTTGCACTGCATTATGTTTGTTCAACATCTGGCCCTTAGTGGCCTTGTCTGATCTGAGCAGTGATTTGCTTCTCAGGACACATGTACTTCTGTTAGGTGATTGTTTCTGTACTGGAGCTTCCAAGATAATCAATACTAAAGTGTCTATTTCATTAGAGAAATAGGCATTTACTACCCGAATCCAAACTATAGTCAAATATTTTTCATTTTTCTTTTATGGAGAGAGATATAACTTATGCAGTTCTAACCACCATGCTCTAGAGAAGCATCCTTCTGCTGTCCTAGATCCTATAGCTACTGAGCCCGGTCAACAGCTGTTTTCTCAATGCTGGAGACCCCTTTTCTCCTCGTTCGCAGCCGTGGTGAGGGAGTGACCCATGTCTAAGCAAAGCTGACATGAATGAAGGTGCAGAGGTTGTGGAGGACCAGACTCACTGTGCATGCGTGGGAGACGCCCTCCAAGATAGAGTCTGTCTGTGTTTCAGATGAGATGAAATTCACTGCTCCAGTTTGGTGAGTTCCAGTTTTCATAAAATATGCACCAAGGTGCTCTAAAAATTAAGAATAATTCAAGCAAGTCTTAAAGATGTGTAAAAAGATGTATATGCTGGAAGAAAAGAATACATTCTTTGAATGTATTTTAGTATTCATTCAATATATTTCAGTATCTAGATCAAATCGATTGGACTTGGGACGTCAGAATAAAATTAGAGATGCAGAGGTTGAGAAAGGAAGGTTTGGAGGAAAAAATGATAACAACAATGATAACTCCGATTCTGTTTGGTAACATATGTAACATTTCATTTCAAAAAAACAATATTTCTACAGTTACTCTAGCCATTGCATTAGGTTCTGTGTTTTAATTCAGATGAAGTAAGAGAGGGTTCTTGGTGTTAAGCCCATGACCGTCTTAGGGGAGAGAGAAGCACATCAACGCTGCACTAGAAATCCTCCCAGTTTTCCCGTTGCTAGACTGTGAGGCTGCTTCCGCTGTGAACACATTAAGGTCATCCATTAGTTCCAGCTTTTATATTGCTATACTAGGAAGTATGCTGTTTTCCAAAGTGAATGAACATAGCTTCCAAAATTTCAAATCATCCAGTTCTCTTTTTGTTCCTGTCTAGAAGCACTGGCCAAACTCCATTAGCAAAGCGTGAAAACTAAAGACTGATAATACAAATGACCAAAATCACCTTAGATCTCCACACGGAGGTCAATCAAGTAAAACAGCCACCAGAACAATGTTAATTAGTGAGCTTAGATCTCCATGTGCCTAGAGTTCTCTTCTATATTGTTAGCTTATTTGACCTCTCAACAATTCTATGAGATAGGCAGATAAATTAAAACGGCTTTTTTTCTAGAAGGGGCATCTATATTCCCAAGGAAGTCTGGCTAAAAAGTAGTAAAATTAGCCTCAGGCCTTTTGATTTCAGACGTCTTGCTCTTTCAACCATTTCTCAGGATGACTCATACGGGATTTTTTAATTTTTAATTTTGGTGCCAGTAGGAGAGCCTCAGCCTGGAATTGGAGAGCACAGCCCTCGCAGGCCAGGTCAGCGACTTCCTAGTGGTGTGGCCCCGTGGCTCCCCTTCATCAACTGTAAAAGAGCTTAAACCAGATAATTTTCAGCTGTTAACACTTGGTGATTCTATTCAAAATAATTTAAGAGATTTCAGAAAAAATTACACCTACAATAATATATTTTACTGATGGAAGTTTCCCAGGATGTATTCTGAAGACGTTAGTTTCACGTATGTCAATATATATTAGGTCCTAAACGAGCTTTATGGGCGATTTGGTTGGGGATACACAGGGGGGAACGAAATTAGACATACTTTTATTTGTGGTAGAATCCACAGGCACTGAAACAGAAGAATGCAGAGGGAGACTGGAAAAGAGCACATGGGATGAATACATGAGCACATCAGGAAGGCATCACGGGCACCTTCTGGGTGAGACGGTCCAGAGGGTGGTGCATCCTGGGCAGACCCATCCCAGCCAGACAGTTGGAGATGGTTCTTAAGCAGCAAATCATCACTGTATCTCCCCGTACCCTGTCTCTTCCAGAATGGTTTTGAGGGGGCTAATGGCTAAAGACTGTGCATTTAAAGACATCTTTGGTGGAATAAGAATTAAAGAAGATTCTTCCCAAATATAACTACAAGCACAAAATTTAGAATGCCTTCATTCATAATCTCCTCAGCTGTTGAGATTATTTTAGTTCTTTATTTATGACAGCATTGGATGAAAGGATTTCTGACGTTCCCTGGAATTTCATCCTGAGAATCCCTGACTTAGTTACCTCAGCATGCTTTCTGATGTTGACTTTATGATATAAACCGATTAAATTAAATCTCCCGGGGTTAAGATTTTAGTTAATCACCAGGAATTACACAACAGCCTTTGTCTTCCGGATCGCTGGAGCTGTGATGGGTAGTTGCGTTGGTGCACAGTCTCCACAACTCCTGAGGATGTTTTTCCTTGTTACCGTTTTCACCATAAGAAATCTGTGAAGCTGGCCTGAGTGTGTCTGACATTCCCAGGCCACCTGAGAGAGCTCACCAGTAACTAAGAGAAACGTTCTCCATGCCCTAAATCACAGGCAGTCCCAGGAAGGGGGCACTTTCCTTCAGTGTGGTGTTAGGGTTAGGGTTATCCTGTTTAAAACAGCGTCACTGTGTGCCTGCAATACCTCAGAGACAGATTTACACATGAAAAGCCTCAATTTGTTGATACATAATTTGAAAAACTTTTGTCCTCGTTTCTGACAAATTAATGGGGAACTGTCATGTTGCCTACTTTCAGCATTTTTTTCCTCTTTTTTCTATTTTTGGTTTTTGTTCCTGTTGGTGGTGGGGTGCATGGCATTGCTTCTTTTACTTTTCAACAGCTTCTTTACAAAGTATACTTGCTTCTTGAGTTATTTATTATTATTTCAAAAATTGGGAAGGAGATCTGGTACCATTTCTGTCAGCTATTATTAATCTCAAGATTCACAGCCCAGTTCACCATAGAGCAATGATTCATCCAGAGGTACCTTGCAATCAGTGCAAATTTAATTGGATTTTACATCTTTTTTAGGGGAAAGTAAGGCCTTCTTTGAAGCTCAGTGTGTGAATATTTATGTGGCACACAGAAAGGAATGGGAAGGGAAGCTCTCTTTTTGTAAAGTGAGGTGTACACAACATTATTCAGGTGTCTTTGATAAAGACTGGAAGAGTTGCAAGGCAAGCACTCACTTATTCCTATGTTTTTGCATTTTTATATTTATTTCCAAAATCTGACCTGATGTTTTCCAGGCCATGAGGCTGAATAGGGTAGACTGCTTACTATTTTCATGAAAGTGACCTCCCAGGGGGTCCAAGAGGGACCAGGAACGTGAAATAAGCACACGGAAAGATAAACATATGACACTGATGAATGTGATGCAGAGAATTTTACAATATCAGGAAAAAAGAAAAGTGACAAACTTGTCCAGGAAGGCTTTTCCGGGAAGGAAAGACCTCAACTGAGACGTAACTGCAGAACAAAGCCAGCTCTGTGACGGGGAGGCTTCAGGGGCAGCAGGAGAGGCAGTGGCAACACCAAGGACGGGGTCCCCACCTGATTCTAAGTACCACCGAAGCCACCAGCAGGGTCTCGGCAAGATTCAGTGGTAGGATTCCATTCCTCTTGAAGCGATCAGTCTGGGACTCGTGCGCAAAGAGAAATGCAGCGACAGGAAGGCAGCTCAGAGTCCGGGATGTGGCTCAGGTCGCTGCCCCGCTGGGCACGAGCTCAGGCTTTGCACGAGGATGTGCTGGTAGGAAACGCGAGCCTGACTCAGTCGTGAGGCGAGGTGTGGGGAAGCTCACCCAGGTCAGAGGAGGGGGACCAGAGTGAGAGAGGAGGTGGGCCGGGAGTGGAAGCTTAGGCTCTGGAGGGTGGAGGGAGGGAGGGCCTCCAGTGCTCCGCACCCAACACTAACGACAGGCCCATGACTGCGAGACCTCTTCACTCCTTGAATGGCACCCGTGCGTGTTTTAGACCTTTTCCTTCCACCATAATATCAGATGAAACGAACAGTGAAGAAAATGCAGGGACTGTGCTCTTCTTTGTTCTCACTCTGAATGCAGAACCCTGCAGTGGAGACAGAGGGATGCTGAGGCTGTTAATCCCCCCCTTCCTCTGGGCCCGTGAGGATGCTCACCCTGGGAGGTTGTGCTGGGTCCTTGTGATGCCCCTGTTCAGTACTAATTGTATCTGTTTTTATACCAAATTAATAATCTGTATAGATTATAGATCTACATAAGAGAACCTACAAAAGAAAACTGTAGAAGGCAACACAGGAGTGGCACGTGCCGACAGGAGCTGCTGAGGCGGAGGGGCTGGGCGGCCCTTCTGCTGGGGACCGGGAAGGGCTTGCCTCCGGGAGGAGCCGCCCCCAGGGATTCCACCCGGGTCACTGACCTTGCCTGGGAGGGAGATGGACAGCACACATGCGGCCTCCCCTCGCCGCTACCGTCTCCCGCGCCGTCAGAGCGCCCGGTGCCGCCTTTTCCTTTCCTGCCTCGATAGGGGCGTCTGATGCTCCAGCACCACCGCACAGAGCACCCCCCCGCCCCGGGTGCCGAGGTCGGACCTGCGTGTGGCCTGTGCGCCCTGCACCCTTGCTCTGTCTCCTGCTGGTGCTGAGGTGCCGGAACGCAGGAGCTGTCTGGGTGGAGACCAGGTAAGGAGGAGCCGGTCCCTCTGCACGGACGCCTGGAAGTCTGCGTCCTGATCGCGTCACAGGCAGAAGACGGAGAGGGAGGAAATCACAGCCAAGGTCAATACAAGAGAAGGTTGGAAAACGCAGAAGACAGGAAACAGCCGGCCTCGGAGGCGGAGACACACCTGGCCAGGACAGCAAGGGGGTTCAGGAGGCCCTACATGTGCTCCCTAAGAAGCGGCTTGCCGGCTGGGGGCCCCTGGGCAGGTGACCGCTAGTCCCCGCCTCTCTGTAACGGGAGGTGTGACCATCAGGTGACAAAGACGTTCGGAGCGTCGTCTGTGTCAACAAGAGTGGATGCGGCGCACAGAGCAGCTCAAACGCTGTGCGGCCCCACGTGGGCTGGTCCGTGGCCTCCACCCCTGGCTGTGGGCACTGCGCTCCTCTCTCTCCAGGGTAGCCTCCCGTGCCGCTGCTCCGGCCAGACCTTTACTCGTTCCTCGGCCCCGGACCCTGTCTTCATCTGTCTACACGCGTAGCTCCTGGGGCCCGCTGTTTTCGGGTCCCTGGCCGGGTCTGGCTTGTCCAGGCTCATGGACGGCACCTCACAGCCCAAAGGACGGACTGCCTGGCTCTCTAGGTTGCAGGCTTGGTGTGGTAGGGCCTGTTCATCAGCCGCCTGGGCGGGTCTGGGGGGTGGCGAGGGGCTGCTCTGCGTACGGGCTGAATGTGAATGTCCAGCAAGGCCACCGTGCAGCATCCACACTCGCAAGCAGGCGTCTGTCGTGTATAGCTGTGCGCACATGTGTACGTGTGTGCATGTGCGTGAATGTGAGTGAATGTAACGCATGTTTGTGCATGTATGCATGCGTGTGTATGTGTGTGCAGACAACCTGGGGTATGTAATGGTTGTTTTATATCTGCAGATTCTTTGGGGAAAACTCTATCCTCGTAAAAGTCTTGCTGTTAAAAAGCACCACTGGGCCCATGTCGAAGGCATGCGATCCCTGAATACTGCTTGACAGACACACTGCTTTGTGTCCGGGCAGGAGGCGGCCGTAAGCCCTCGAAACGCAAGTGAACAGAACAAGTGAACCAGGGTCCTTCCTGTCCTTTGATTCAGTCCTTTGAACAGATACATTTTGCACCTGCATTTTCTGGATAATCACCCTAAATTTTCACTTGCTTTGCTGTGGAACTCTGACCATCATGTCAGATTATAAATAATGCCTCTTTTTAAGAAAAATTTTAACTGTGGTAGAAAACACATCAAAATTCACCACTGTTAGTGCAGCCGTGTCAGGAGTAAATTGTTGTGCAACCCGTGTCTGTGATCCAGAACTTTTTATCTTGAAAACGTGAGGCTCCTTACGCAGCAAACTCCCACTCCCGACCCGTCCCAGGCCCGGCCTCCAGCATCCTATACTCTTTCCACTTTAGTTACGACCGCCTGACCCTGTGGGGACCCTGAGAACTGGACCAGTGACCGTCCCCCTGACAATCTGTCCCCCTGAGACCCTCTCGGCGGCCAGAGCTCCGAGCAGACGGACCTCTCCGCGTGGGCCGTGTGGACCTGCGGGGCCGATGCTCCCACAGGCGCCCCGCCCCACCCCCTGCCCTCCGCCCAGGCCCCGCCCCCCGCCCCGGCTCCGCCCCCCGCCCCGGCTCCACCCCCCGCCCCTGAGCTCCCGCCCCGTGGCGCCACCCCGCCTGGCCTCACACCTGGCAGCACGAGCTACCGGACGTTTTCTTATAAAAACGTGTTCTTGAATTACACTCGGAGGCTAGAATAAACTTCATTTCAGGCACCGTTTGGTGAGTGGTGCTGGGGGACGAAAAATTCCCTGTGCACGTCCTTACGGAAATGTGTCCCAACACTGAGGAAACACTGACTAACTTTGGCTGGCGGTCGGTCACAGGCTGGACACACTCATGGTTTCCATCATGGCTTTCTTTCTATTGCTTACGGAAGAAAAGAAAACTTCCGAGAAGAACGGTACTTCCGAAGAAATGAAGTGGCTTCCTACCATTCGCCTCGTCTCTCTCCTGCGCTCGAGGCGCGGAGCGGGGCTGGGGGCGCCTCCCTCGGCTGCGGACCCGCGCGCTCCGGCTTCAGGCTCCGGTAGGTGGTCGCGTCTCGTCTCGCGGGTCCGGGCGTCGCGTGCGGCGGCGGCGCCGGCTGTCCCGCCCGCGGAGACGCCCCATCACTGACAGAAGCGCGCTCGGTGCGTGTGTGCGCGTCTCACGGGTCCTGTGACGTGTCCCTCGTCCTTCCAGCCGCAAGGCTCTCCTCTGCTTCCCGTGAAGAAACTCCGTGCGTTTGTACAGAACCAACCCTTGTGCCCTCGGGCTTTGCGGGGATCAGCGTCCCTGAAGTTGCGCGCGGCGGCACTGATGTCGGGAGACGCGGGGACCCGGGAGGCGGTGGGCCGGGGCGGGGCGGGGCCGCGTCGAAGGGTTGGGTTCGCGCTGCTGGCGCCGGCGCGGGGCTCCTGCTTTTCCGCAGCTGTGTGTCAGTGAGGCGCTGTAACCGGGAGAATGTAAGTGCTTCTTTAGAAAAGGTTGGTTTCACAAGGGAAGTCCTGGGGCGAGTTCCGGGTCCCAGCGGGTGGGGCCGCGATCCCAGGGCGTCCCGTCCCCGGAAAGGGAGCCGCGCGGGAGATGCGAGGGCGGGAAGGACGCGGGGTTACAGCCGCGTAGACGCGCGCACACGCTGCGTGGGTGATACGTGTGGACACGTAACGTATAATAACCAGCGTGCGTTTCAAGCCGTGTGGACGTGCGCACGCCGCGTGGGTGATACGTGTGGACACGTAACATGTAATAACCAGCGTGCGTTTCTAGCCGTACGGACGCGCACACACGCTGCGTGGGTGATACGTGTGGACACGTAACGTATAATCAGCGTGCGTTGCTAGCCATGTGGACACGTATAAGAACCAGTGTGCATTTATAACCGCGCAGGCGTGTGCACACTGCATGTGTGATATATATTTATATGTAATATGTAATAAACAGCGTGTGTGTTCATATCAAATGACAGGCACGTGACAAAGGACTAGAATTTTCCTTTCTCTCCTACTGACGTCCGGAGGAAACAGATGACTCAGTCTGGTCTACATTATGTCCCGTCTGGTTTTATTTGAGAAACAGCATCAAATGGACGCGTATTGGGTCACATTCATGTCCAGTGATTAACACCCCAGGGTCAGGATTAAAACACAAGAGGCAGGAGATGTGGTTCAGTCCATGTAACTCCATTCAAGTAAGTTGGGAAGGTATTAATTTCTAAATAAAAGGCCCTTAATAGTGTGCTCTCTTTATACTTTAATGCGGTTTTTCAAAGGCTGAAAAGCTGTCTAGGTAAGACTTGAACCTCCATAAATACTGGCTCTTCTCACGCTTCCCCGAGGAGACGCCTCGGGGAGAGGAGCGTTTATACCCGCGGGTTCAGCCCCGTGAACCGTCCAGTCTCTCCACACTCCCGCAGTCACTTTGGTGCCTGGCAGCTTGTCCTTGACGGAAACTTAACCCCAACTGACAAGGGAAAATTTTAACACAGTTTTCTGATTAGTCTCTGTTAAGGCGATAGCTGTGGAAACATCAAGTGTAGAGGTCAGATAATTTGTAATTAAAAGTTCAAATAACCTTTTTGTAAAATCATATATTTTTTTGTTTTTCTAAAATCGTACATTTAATGTGACTCACGTGTACGGTATTGTTTATTCCTTTTAAAATATTTGTATTCACTGTTATTTATTTATTTTTAGTGAAGTTTAGTTGATATACAATGTTGTGTTAGTATCAGGTGTACAGCACAGTGACTCAGTTACACATATACATATATTCATATTCTTTTTCAGATTCTTTTCCCTTATACAAAATATTGAGTAGAGTTCCCTGTGCTATACAGTAGGTCCTTGTTGTTTATCTATTTTATATGTCAATCCCAAATTCCTAATTTATTGTTTATTCTGAGTTCAATTAAAAGACTAAATTCAGACATTTGATACAAGGAATATGCATGATATATATTTAAGGAATCCTTTATTTTCTTTTTGAAACTCTGAATACTTTATAATTAATCTTATTGGCCTTGTATTATTGAGAAATGTATGAGGTACATGAACTTGAATAAGTAGGTGAAGTAGCATGTGTGAGATAAAGGGGGTCACGATGGTGCTAAGTGGCCAGTAACTTACTGTTTGTGCCTTTCTGACCCAAACCCATCTGCTGAGGGAGACACAAACCTTCTCATTGTAGAAGAAACCACCGAGGCTCCAGCACAGGTTGTCTGTGTCCCGGTGCTTTTAGAAGGTTTGCAGGAGAGCAGTGTAGCAGGAAACCAGTTATCAGACTTGCAGTCCTTTACCCGCTTCCACAGTGTGCAGAGAACTGTGCTCCACTTGAGACTTGGAACTTTAGTGCAGTTTTTTTTTTTTTTAATTAATTTTTATTTTGGGCTGTATTAGGCCTTCATTGCTGCTCATGGGCTTTCTCTAGTTGCAGCGAGTGGGGGCTACTCTTTGTTGCGTTGCGCCGCCTTCTTATCGCGGTGGCTTCTCTTATTGTGGAGCACGGGCTCTAGGTGCGCGAGCTTCAGTAGTTGCAGCACGTGGGCTCAGTAGTTGTGGCTCGAGGGCTGTAGAACGCAGGCTCAGTAGTTGTGGCTGACGGGCTTCATTGCTCCGCGGCATGTGGGATCTTCCTGGACCAGGGCTCGAACCTGTGTCCCCTGCATTGGCAGGCCGATTCCTAACCACTGTGCCACCAGGGAAGTTCTCTCGTTCAGTTTTATTCATGAGGAGATCTGACCACAGTGAGTTGAATGGGGTGGGCTGTTGCCCTGAGGCCCTGCTGGGACGTGCTTTGGGCTTGTGAAGATTGCCTGTGTCACTGGGAGGGCAGTTCTGTCCTATTCCCTTCCAACCCACTTTTCTCTGACTCCACACCACTGGTTTCCTTTGGGGGCATTTTAGCTTCCAAGCCGTGGATTTTAAAACAAATTGAGTTGGAATAAGGCACAAACATTTAAAAATATAACTCATTCTGTGACCAACTTTGGTTTTATTATTTCTGAACAGTGTAATTTTCTTGGATTGGAGGGAGGTCAAATGTAAATTATTTCCTATAACATTCAATGAAGGACTTGAGCGATAAACTTTTCCCTAATGTCTTAAACCTTAATGTGTAACTTATCTTGCTAAATTACCGTGTTTTGTTCCTTTTTTTCAAAACTGTCACTAAATTCCAAGGGAAGTAAATTGAAGAACTGACGCTTTGTAATAGGACAAGTTTACCATGCTAACTGTGGTACAACTTTAAGAATTTCTGTGTAGCTGATTTCATTAATGAAATGGCAAATTTCCCACACAATAAATACCATTAGAAATTTTGGCTGGGGGACTCTCAGGAAAGGTGGGTTGCTTTGATAATGTTACATTCTTAAGCAGTTAAACTTAGTAAAAGACTAAATGTTTGTAATTGAAGGAAACCGTGTAAACACTTAAACTATGGTATAAGTGGAGAAGATGCTGATGTTTTCCTAAATGACACTCCTCGCCTCCCACTTGTCTGTAGACAGTTGTCAGGGTCTAGACGTTGAATCAAAGAGGAAACAGTGGTGATTGTTTTGTTCCACTTTTTTTTCAAATGGATCAACCCTGATTTTAATGTTTCATTTATTCCTTCAAAGCATCTTTGCACTCCTGTTCTTGGAAACCTTTCTTCAGTTTCCTTTATCAGATAGAACGGGAATTTAGCTTTACGTGGACTGTAGTTCATTTACCTTTTTTTTTTTAATTTAAAGATAAATCTCTACAAAAAGTACTTTTTGCGTTTCTGTTAACTGGCCCAATAGTACAGGATTTTAAAATCTTGTGAAGTCTTGAAGTAGGCAGAATTAGCTTGTTTATTAAAACAAATGCAGCACAAAATTATTGTTGAAATATTAAAGAGCATTTCGTAAAAGTTGCAGTTTCAACCTGTATTGAGTGATGGGGTCAAGGGTCATACACTGGGAGGCTTATAAACAATGGAAATTTGCTTCTCATAGTTCTGGAGGCTGGAAGTCCAAGACCAGGATGCCAGCATGTTCAGGGTCTGGAGAAGACCCTCTTCACAGTTTCAGACAGCTAGCTTCTCACTGTGTCCTCACATGGCAGAAGGGGCCAGGGATGTCTCAGGCCCCTTTTATGAGGGCACTAATCCCATTCATGGGGGCTCCTCCCTCATGATCCCATCACATCCTAATGCCATCACACTGGGCATTAGGATTTCAACATATGAATTTTGAGGGGAAACATACATTCAGAACATAGCATCTCCCCCCAAAGTATAAGTAAAATTCTGATCCTCGATTAAATCAGCTGTGGTTAAGCTGGATGCATTACATGGAGCAGATCATTGGCACTGTGCATAATTAATGACTTTTAACAATTTTCGGCATAGCAGCTTTCGTCAGAACAGGGTTTTGGGTACGGTGCATACTCAAAACAGCCCAAATTAAATGATAAAAACACCTGCATATCAGAAATGGATAAGAAAAGACTTTTATAACATGTTGGGGATTAAAATTCAAGGTTAGCCCCAAATTTCTACCTGAAATAATTCCATTTGGCCTTAGTTGATATTGGTAAATAAGGAATGTGGAAATTTTTTCTCCTACTACACCTGTCTAATATTATACCTCCTACCATGCCCCCTTACAGCATGCAGTCCATAAGCCAGAACAGGATGTGAACAGCCCTAAAACTTGTACATATAGTACCTGTACTCATGGAGTTACCTAGGATAGATTTCCAAATGTTTAAGGAGGAGAACTTTCTTTTTGTAATTTCGTTTTTTAAAGATTTATTATTTATTTATTTTTGGCTTCATCGGGTCTTAGTTGCAGCCCGCGGGATCGTTCACTGCGGTGCACGGGCTCTTCATTGTGATGCATGGGCTTCTCTCTTGTTGTGGCACACAGGCTCTAGAGTGTGTGGGCTCTGTAGTTGTGGCACGCAGGCTAAGTTGCCCCACAGCATGTGGGATCTTAGTTCCCTGACCAGGGATTGAACCCACATCCCCTGCACTGTAAGGCAGATTCTTTACCGCTGGACCACCAGGGAAGTCCCTAAGGAGGAGAACTTTCAAATGCCATTATTGTAATGGTTTTCAAACTATGAATGTAAGAAAATAAGGAATTTTCAGAAATGGTGTCATGTTGTAGTGTAGATCAGGGCATGTAGGTGGAAGAGGCAAGCGAGCTGAAAGGAGGAAGAACAACAGTGACCCTACACTCAGCATCAGCAAACCCACCACAGCATCTTGACCTTTACTGATTTTACCTGTTAGGATTTGACATACTCCAATTCTGAAACTAATTACAGTGTGTTTTTTCCACACCACCAAGCAATTCTCCAACTCTCAGTGGGCACTGACCGGGTATCCCACAAATTTACTTCAATTCTGACACTGTCTACCTGGAGAGTGACAGATCCCACAGGCAGAGGGCTCAGCTCCACAAGACGCCCCACTTCAGATGCGGATCGCAAGTGCAGGTTGTCAGTTGTGCCTCTGACCAACTGGCTACAAATCAGGGGTTTTCATAACCCCCTCCTTGGGTTAAACTAATTTGCTAGAACTGCTCACAGGACCCAGGAAACCGGTTTACTTACTAGGTTACCTGTTTATTGTAAAAGGGTGTAACTCAGGAACACCCAGTTGGAAGAGATGCACAAGGCAAAGAAGTAGGTTGGGGCACGGAACTTCCATGCTGTCTGGGCATCACACTCTCCCAGAATCACCACCGGTTCATCGACCAGGTCCTCTGAACCTTGTCCTTTAGAATGTTTATGGAGGTTTAATTATATAAGCCTGATTGTTAAATAGCTGGCCATTGGTGATTGACCTCCCGGGAGGTCAGTGGAGTGGGACTGGAAATGCCAACCATCTAGTCACATGGTTGATTCCCCTGGCAACCAGTCCCATCCTCAGGTGCTGTCCAAAAGTGATCCATTAACATAAACTCCAGTGTGGTCGAATGGGGTTTGTTATGAATATCGAGACACCTTTATTGCTCTTATCACTTAAGAAATTACAAGGGTTTTAGGAGCTCTGAGCCAGAAAAGGGGGCAAAGATCAAATATATGTTTCTTATTATAAATCATAATATCACAACATGTTTTTTGGAGGGAGAGAGAGTTTTTACTTCAAATATAGCTTGAAAGCCAACATTTTGTTACATGGGATTTTTTTTACATAGATCTCCACAATACTAGATTTGAAGCATATTAACTTTAAGCATTACTTGACGTGCCTAACAGTAAAGGAAAACTTGATGGGTAAAAGTCCTAAGTGCACACAGAGAGCCTTAGAAAACTACTTAACTGGAAACAAACTCCCACATGTTTGCACGGATCACTGGGAAGCGTTGGAAGAAACTTTAAATTGGGTTTCATGATACTGCCTGACATCAGAAGAAAGGTGGAATTCTAAATACTAAGTACTATCAGTCCTGATTAAAACACTTTACTGTCCCTGTAGGGTAAAAGTGGATTTCACCTTTAAATAGACCTCTTGAGAACAATTAGGTTTTATGTATTACCTTAACCATTAATTTACAGACATAATTCAAAATGTAATGCTAAAAATTTATTCTTAATAAATAAAAAGCCCACAGAAATGCTAAAATCAGCTTTTTGTGAATGCCAGGAGTGGTATTTATGTTGTGATTTTTGCATTCGCTCTCTTGGCTAGACCTTAAATACATATAGACATTGGAAACTCGAAAGCAGAGTAATTTCTACAGGAATATGTTATCCATATGTACATTTTACATGCTCTAAATCTCTTCCTTTGTGAAGAAAAAACTAGCCATTTTATGTATGCTTACATGTATATATGTATGCATTTACAATTATTACATCTTTATGGATGAATACGTGAAGGTCTTTTCATCCTAAGGTGAGGATAACACTTTTCTGTGGGCTCTGTGTTGAAGAGAGGGCAGTGTTGGTTACCAAATGGGTAAAATGTCAGATGAACCACCATATTCCTATTGAAAACAACTTTGATTTCTTATACACGTACACATGCAGGGAAACTTCTCCTTCCGTACTCTTTTCTACTCTCTCCCTGTAAAAACATAGGATTCTAGTTCCCCAGGATATTCATCATACCAACTGTAGTTTACTGAATTTTACTACATGCCCTTTTCAGTGCTTTAAATTGTTATGGATGTGTGGATAGATAGATATAGAGATATCTACGTATATATGTAAGCATATGCATATACAAATAAAAATTATTTTTTCATGGTATACTCTGTTTAGATGGTATAAATGAGATGTGAAAAAATAAACTCTTCTATACTGTCTATCTAATATTAGGTATAGTTCTCAAGATCATTTTTCTTACTAAGGAACATTATAAAGAGCTGTGCATTGAATTAAGATAATCTAATGAAATAACATTATTTCAAAGTTGAAAAACTGTTAAAGCTTATCTAATATAATCCCCCCCATTTTTTAATAGTAATACCCATTTTTTCCCTCTGAACCCAGAGAACACTTCATTGTAATGAGATGAAAGATGACAGGGTTTATGATAGAAAAGTCAGGAGTGCAAGACACATTGAGTGGGTTAGAGGAGAAGTCAAAGACAGTTTATTAGAGATAATAATGGACACTTCTTGATTTCCTTTAGAATCATCCCAGATCTTAAGAAGCAGTAAAGGATATTTTCTTGCCTCAAAGCCTTGTAGATCTTTTAACTAGTAGATGTAAGTGCTAGAAAAAAATGTAGTAGTTGCCTAGCAATATCACCTCATCATTTAAATATGAATATTGAGGTCCAATAGAAAGATGGTTTACACTTGGTTTTTGTTTAAAGATGAGAGAATCCAGAGATTGAGAAAGGGAGATACAAATGAAATAAGAGCAATGGAAATGATTGATTGATGAGATTTCAAAGATTCCAGAGTAGAAAAATGCAAAGTCTGATGAAGAGTTTGATTTTGAATTAAACAGGGCCACTCAATATAGTATAAAACAGAAAATTTAAAAAGAAAAGATGGACGCAGCTCCCTACGTACTTGTTGGATTTGGGGTAAATAGTAAGGATACTATTTTTAGATGGCTTTTTTAAAGGAAAATGGGAAGTAAGATTATCTTCTGAGAATAAATCTGGCCACAGGGTTATAACTTTAAGAAGAATGGAGAAATCGGAAGATACCCCTGCTGAGGACTGGAGACAATATTGATGTAGAAGGATTGGTGGGCAGAGTCTGAGAACCCAGTTGAGTTTGGAAACCATAAAACAATGGTGGCCTCAGCGTGCAGCCCTCTGACTTTTCTCCAGTAGCTTTCAACAGTTCAGGGATTTTGCACATTTATCTGTCCGAGGTTCCCCCTCACCCAACACAGACACGCTATCTGGTCAGTATAAAAGAATACTGTAGCAAAAATGTTTGGGATACTGACAAAATAGATGCCATCGTCTGTGGTCTGTGCTGGATAAGGAACGTCTCTCGAACGATCTCTGCTGCTGTGTCCTCAAAGCTCGTGGCTGGGCCTGTGGGCTCAGGCCTCACTTACTGCCTCGTCCAGCAGCCCGTCACTTTCCTCTGCTCTGTGAACGCCCTTATTCAGCGTCTTCGTAGTAGATGGTCAAGGCGCTCCTGCCCTAGAATTTCAACGCTTTTCTAGGCCTGAATGCCCATTCCTTTAAACTTAAACATTGTCTGAGTTCCGCTGAATCTACAAATTCACTCTGACAGTCAGAGTGTATAACTACAGGGAAAATGTGTCAACTCTAAATTTGAAGAGAAAAAAGGCTTTAGAAATTCAAAAGGGTAACCGAACCCTGGAAAAATATATATTGTTCAGTTTAATGTTCAAATTCACATTCTTTTGTTTTGCCAATTTAGAAAACAAGCCACTTAGCCCTTTTCATTTATTTCATCTTATTTCCCCAGATTTACTTATAAGACTAAATAAAATAGAAGGTTGTAGTTACTATTTACAACAGCTGCTTTATTTCCTCCAAGTGACAAGATTTTTCAAGGGAATAGGAACATGCCAAATTACCTGCAGTGTTAAAAATCTTGGAAATGAGGTTTTTGCTGCTCATTATTCTTGTATAAATGTATCAAGGTGAACTGGTAAAGAGAGCTGTATGTGTTCTTCTCCCTCCCCGCCATTTGCTGAAACATCCTCAAGAGAAAGAGCTTCGTTCTCATGTCCTTGTCCTCTCCTCTTCCTTCCGTTCTAATTTTATCTACGAGCCTCACATTACATGTCGAAGAGAATGATTTTGTTACTCCAAAGCTTGGAAGTAAGGGCACACTTAAAATACAGAATACACTTTCTAAAACAATAAAACCCTTTTAAATAAATAGAACACAGTATTTCTTAAAATACTAACCATTCAAAAAATACAATTATTTGAAGAAATGACCTAATGATAATCAAAACGTTTATTAAAATTTGCCCCCGGAAATGATCTTGACCTACTGTCAGTGCTTTCACTACTCAATACTATGAGTAGGGGAATAGTTTGAATAACCATCATTTCTCATAACCCTCAAACTTTTAATATCTAGCACCTTGATATTTATAGGGGACTTAGGAATGTTTCTTTCCTTCTGGTCTAAATTTGAAGTTGGAAGTCAGTATTGCATACTTTTTAGACTGGCAATGCTAAAATAGTTTTATTTAATATACTTATTTTATCCACCGTATGTGTAATGAGTGGCACATCTAAAATATAATTAGCCTTTATAACAGTAATATTCTGTGAGCTACTTACTCAGTTTATCACTTGAGAATAGAAAATTGAACTTGGATTTACTTGAACCAGGCCAATGTGTAAGTCCGTGAAGCTGCTCTCTATATAAACTAGCACTGTGGAATGAGAACTCTACATGTTTTAAACCTAATTCTATATATAATATTACATAATGCAACTTATATTATATCATCTTTCTGCCCTATTCAAGGGCATCACCCCAGCAATTCTTCCCTCTGTCCACGGCATCCTCATCCCCATGGTTTATCCTTTATCCCCGTAAGCACATAGACAAGTTTTTCCACCAAAAAATTTAACTTTCTTGATTTTCTTGAACGACCACTTTATCCCTCTGCTTCCTGTCTCCAATTCTTTCCCACTCCCGTGTCATTATGAACCCACTCGAGTCATATGTCTCCCTCATTCTGTTACCGAAACGTTCTAGTGTCAACACTGAGATTTGTGTTGTCAAAACCATAACCAGTTCTTAGTGCTCATCCTGGTGGGTGTCAGTGAGGCAAGTGTTAGCAGACTTGTTACAGTCGCTCGTATCCTCACCTGGAAATACTCTATCCCTCGACTTCAGAAAAAAGAGGAGTGTAGCTTTCCTTCAGTCTCACTAGTTACTCTTCCTTATATTCTTGGAGGAGAGGAGTTCCTTCTTTGTTTTTTGATCTTGATATCTTGGAGAGTCCTCGGGGTCAATCCTTGGACATCTCTTATTTCATCCAGTTTCATGTCTTGAAAAACTACACTAACTGTGAAATTTGCATCTTCACTCAAGATGTTGGCCCTAAATCCAGCTTCATATAGATACAGCTCAACCTAGCTCTTTGGATGCCCAAAAACTGTACTAAAATTAAGATGTCCAAACCTTACTCTTTTTTTTGGTGGTACGTGGGCCTCTCACTGTCGTGGCCTCTCCCACTGTGGAGCACAGGCTTCAGACGCGCAGGCTCAGCGGCCATGGCTCACGGGCCCAGCTGCTCCGCGGCATGTGGGATCTTCCCGGACCGGGGCATGAACCCATGTCCCCTGTATCAGCAGGCGGACTCCCAACCACTGTGCCACCAGGGAAACCCCAAACCTTATTCTTGATTGTTCCTTTCAAAGCTTCTCTTTTGCAGTAAAAAATATTGTGTCCAGCTTTCTACTTGTTGGAGCCAAAATCTTCTCTCTCCCATTTTTCATTTACTCCACTGAGAGAGCATCTCTTCTCTCAAAACATATCAGAATCCAACCATGTCACACTACCTCTGCTGTTACTGTTTCATCTGCCTGGATTATAATTCTGGCTCTGGATGGGGTTTTTGTCTCTGTCTTTGGCCACCCCTTTCCACTCTGTTTTCAACACAATAACCAAAGTGAACTTATTAAAATAAACTCCAGTCACATCTGATCAATGTCTCTCGGTGACTTTCTACCCAACTCTCCCAATGGCCTGTGATGAGTCTGACTGCTCAGCCTACTGCCTTTGAGCAGAGCTGCAGCCCAGCCCATGACGCCTTCTCCAGAGCCACAGGGGCCTGCTCTTCACACATGGCCTGTATTGCTCTTCTGTCCACCTGAACACCCTTTCCTCAAATGTTTGCGTGGCTTCTCCAGGACTGGCTCCAATGTGCCCTCACAGCCAGGCCTTCTCTGCCTCTTCTCTGAGATGAGCACTTGCCCCCAGCACCGTGCCCCTGCTTCCTAGTCCCATTTTCTGCTTTTTCTCCATAGCACTTGTCATCAGCTGGCGTACTACATACACTAAACCATTTTATTTGCCTCTCCCAGGAGGATATGTGCTCCAAAAGAACTAGGGTGATTTTTTTCCCTATTTTGTTCCCTGCTGTATCCCCAGTGCCCAGATTAGTTCCTGCCTTAAATACTGTTGAATTGATCAGTTAATTGTAGGTGGTGTTAACATCCAATTATTCTTCACTGCAAGGCAAGTGAAACCGTAGCCTGTTATGGCCAGGAGAAAGCCTCCTCATGCATTTAAACATATCAGAATCCATTTACTGCTGGCCATAATCGCTAGCACTGTGCCGAGCCGTCCAGACGCCCTCTTTTCACATTTCAAGCTCCAAGGTCTGCTTCTGTTCCTGCCTTTTGCCATTTGTGTTGAAGTGATTGATTGCTTAGACCTGGGCTTTTAATATCTATAGCAAAGAGTTTTCAGCCTTTTTCTCACTGCCATTATTCTCAGTTCAGATGTTAAGCCCAGGTGTCATCAACTATATTCCTAAAACTCTATCAATTCCAATTCCTCCAAGTTTTTAAACAACAGAAATGCTGAGTTTGTGCTTCTTCCTGTTATCCTGGAATGTTTTTCTGTTTCTCATATTGTGTTTTAGCTCTGCACGTCCTTCTTTATCCCTCCAAATGCCTGTTCATCTGTGACATCACAGGTAGCCTTACCTTTTTGTTGTTGTTGTTGCGGTACGCGGGCCTCTCACTGTTGTGGCTTTTGCGGTACGCGGGCCTCTCACCGCTGTGGCCTCTCCCGTTGTGGAGCACAGGCTCCGGACGCGCAGGCTCAGCGGCCATGGCTCACGGGCCCAGCCGCTCCGCGGGATCTTCCCGGACCGGGGCACGAACCCGCGTCCCCTGCATCGGCAGGCGGACTCTCAACCACGGCGCCACCAGGGAAGCCCTAGCCTTACATTTCTGTGAAAAGAAAGAAGCTTCACTGTTGAGCCTGACCTGAGCAATGCTAGCCCATAATGCAAATGTCACAGAGTCTGTGCTGCTTCTTGTGAGCAATGTCACATATTCGCCTTGGCTCCCATAAACCAAGCTTTTACTCTTTCCTGCCCCCAGTGTCACGTAAATGTACGAGAGACCGGAGGTTGTGCTTTATAAACATAGAAATAACTGCATCCTGCTAGTTATTTAATGTACTTCATTCCATTCCTGTTAGTCTGCTGTAGATTTGGAAAAGAGGCTCTCCTTCGCGGTGGCGGCGTACAAATTTATTTTAGCTGATTGAAGAAGAACTGTTTCACCATGTCCGAACTTTTGGCCCTTTGAAAGCATCAGAGCAGGGTTGCCAAGTAATACAGTTGTCAAAGTTGTTTCTTTTTTCCTTTCATTTTCTTTCCAGACACCTTATCATCTAATTTAGTTGATGCCTCTGGCTCACCATTACTGCTGGCACCAACAGCTCTCAGGCTCTGTGGGCACAAGACAGGCCTCCTTTGGCATGTTCAGAACAGAATGTAAGTGAGAGAGCTGAAAAACCAGGGGAAGGCTCCGGTCTAAATTGTGAACGGATTAGAGCTTGTAGAAGGATGGGGACAGCCTCCCTGTCAGTGTTGAGAAGCAGGTCCTGTGCCAAAGCAGGTGGTTTGTTCAAGGTTAAACAGGCGTTTGCAACAGAAGTTACAGTTAACAAAGGCATTTCACAAGTATCAGTTTATTCGATTTATAAACCCCTATGTGAAGAAGGCGGGGACCTGAACCCTGCTGTGTGATAAGAACACTCAGCTCAGAGGGATTAAGTGCCTGCTAAAGGTGACACAGGCAGTGAAGCCATGCTTCAGGCCAAGAACTGAGGTTTGGCGCTCCTTCCAGCTGGCACCTCATTTCTTGTCATGCTTGTCATGTGCTTGGCACCTCGAGCTCTAGACATTTTATTGTATTGAAAAATTCTGTTAACTGAATAATGTTCTGGAAACTAGGAAGAAACAGCAAATTGAAGTGATGAGATTAAATCATTTAGAAAAGTGATGCCTCAAAAAATAGATATTTTTTTAAGATTTTTTTTTGATGTGGACCACTTTTAAAGTCTTTATTGAATTTGTTACAATATTGCTTCTGTTTTATGTTTTGGTTTTTTGGCCAAGGGGCATGTGGGATGTTAGCTCCCCAACCAGGGATTGAACCTGCACCCCCTGCGTTGGAAGGTGAAGTCTTAACCACTGGACCACCAGCGAAATCCCCCAAAATAGATATTTTTTAAAAGACCTAACTTCAGATGTTTTTGTCCTCCTCTGAATATAGGAACATAATGTCATTACTATTTAGCCCTCAAGACAGCCTACCGCATTTCTTTTTTCCTTTCTTTTTTTCTTTGTATTGTCTCCTCAACTATTGATAAAATGTGACCTTCTGGAAGACATGGGTGATATCCCTTATTTGTCTATATTCCTAATGTTTCATACTTGTATACAGTGTGACTAAAGCTAAGTTATCAGTGATGAAATTTATTTTTATTTTTAAGGTTTTCTGTACCCCCTGCCACACATACACAGATCTATAAAACTTTGTTAATTTGAAATATGATTCAGAGAGAAGATTCCTCTGGTGGCAGTTGGAGTAAAAATGGTCAAAATTTTAGTAAATGTGAAAAGAGCACATCCAACTAAAAACTCTTGGAATTGTTAAAGAAATAGAAAAAATGGCTGAAAATTTTAGTATTGGCTATTTCTCACTAAGGCGATTGGAGTATTTTCAGCTAAAAACATACAATATTTTATAATATGAACAGTCATTTAAGTTCAACAATAAAAAATCGTGAACATAATTTTAATATCTTAGTACAGTTTTTCCCTTTGTTTTGTAAATAAATGTAAGAGTATTGGGGGAATGGCTCAGTTTGCTGTGAGCCTTGTTCAGGTTTCAATTCGTAAACTTTTTAAAGAGATTACATATAATACCTCCTCCAAATTTGGTAGATTTGAGCATTATTTGTCATAATAACAAAATGAAAGTGGTCCTGTGACCCAGAAATTCCACAGCCGAGTATATGCCCAAGAGAAATAAAAACATATATTCAGACAAGAACTTGTACAAAACGTTTATAGCAGCATTATTTACAATGACCAAAAGGTGGGAACAAACCAAAAATCCATCAAGAGATTAATGGATAAGCAAACTGTTGATACTCACATAATGGAACCTTGAAGAGCCATAAAGAGGAATGGCATTCTGATACCTGCTGCAACACGACAAACCTGATGTTGTATTACACAGAAGAAACTGTTACAATAGATCACATATTGTACGATTCCATTTGCATGAAATGCCAAGAATAGGCAAACCTAAAAGACGGAATGTAGATTAGTATTTGTCCCCGGTTAGTGGGATTGGGGAAATGGTGAGTGACTGCTTAATATAGGTACAAAGATTTCTTTTGGGGTGATGATAATGTTCTAAAACTAGATTGTGGTGTTGGTTGCACAAGTGTATGAATATACTAAAACCCACAGCATTGTACACTCTTCAAAGGTGAATTTAATGGTATATCAATTATATCAATAAGGCAGTTATATAAAAAGTGTAATGACACTTTATATTTGTTTATATAAAATAAACAAAGGGCAAGGAAATAGTTTTTTCTCATTACATAAAATATAAATGTTAACTGCTGAAGTTTAAATATTAATGCTTTTCCCCCAAAATAGTTACAGTGGTCTCATGGGAAAAACAGATGCTTTAGGAAAATCTTCATGGAATCTAGCAGCAATTACCATTTTTGCATTAAGTACCTGTACTAAACAATTTCTATTTTATCTAATTTAAAATATAAAATTTGAGTTCAAGGATAAAATAATGCACTTCAAAATTTTGATGTAATTACCTTGGAAAGATTTATTTGTCTTCCTTTAATTAAAAAGCAAGATTATTGTGTAAAATTTATTTTTTCCTTTAAAAGAAAATTCAATTTAGAAGATAGATGTTTTTATTGCCGAATTACTTGATAGTTTCCTTTTTTTCTGCAAGAGGATCTATCCTTGCGTATATTAGAACATTGTGCTAATGCCTCCAGGGGGATAAAAAGGCTTGGCCATTTTCTTTCTGGAAAATGCCCAAATGAAAATTGCTTGCTTACTTGGCACCATCAGTGAGAATTAAGTCATGGGTCCAGGCGTCTCCATCCTATTCCCGGAGCCTGGTCCTGGTCCAGAACAGTCGGGGGAAGTGAGTTTCATCGTGGTTGACACAGGGTTATTGCTCCACATAAAAGATTTTGCCAAAGATTCAAAATTATTTAGAATTTTTATTCCTGTTTGATTTTCACGTTTGCAGAAGGGTACACATTACGGTAGTGGTTAGCAGCATATATATTGGGATTATGTAGTCCTAGGGACATTATTTAAAGTCCTTTAACCTGAATTTCTGGTATTTTATTAGAGTAATATGCATCCGCCATTAATGATTTTGATAATGCACACAAAGCTTTAGCATAACAGCGTAAGTGGTTGTAATAGTGATGATACAACTGCTTAACTTCTATCCTCCCTTCTGTCCCAGGGATTTATCTCCATTAGGTCAACAAACTTCACATGAATTGGGAATTACTAAGCTCCAAAGGATGTTTATTCTGGAATTTCTAGTAAATTTGGAAAACATAGTCATTTTGAATATTTGTAACAAAGGCTGGTGGTTTCCTAAAACTCAGCAGGGTGACAACGGCAAGTCACGGTTACTGGGAGTTAAGGTTTTCGTCAGGATGCAGAGGATCTGTACTTAGTGCAGATCTGTCTTGGATCCTGTGCGTGCCCATCTAACACCCCCGCCTCTTCCCCTTCCCTTGTTAAGCTCCCTCACTGCCCCACCCCCACACAGCCCGTTGCCTTTCAGTGAAGTGGACCCCATCTTGACTGTAGAAAGGGACCAGTGTCTCAGTCCCGCTGTCCCATCCACCGGCAGCACTTCCTGTTGTAGTGATTGGCATGTGACTCGACTCCACGTGGTCCAATAGTGTCTGTGTAGGGATGTCAGGAGTCTTTAGAGAAACAAATAAAAAGCTTCTTTAGTCTCCTGAAATAACTTCCAAAAGAAATCCTCCATCCTTAGACATAGGTGATGTAAAAGCAAGTAGCCCCTTAGCTACTTGGAACTAAAAGGGGAGCTGGCATTGGAATGAACTTGCTGTCACATGATGCAAAGCAGAGGAAATGAACAAAGACTGGAATCTTTATGATGTTACTGCTCCACTGAATTAAACCACACATGAAGACTCCCTGCCCATTTGCTTGCTGTTTATTTGAGCTAATAAATCCCCTTTATTGCATGAACCAGATTGAATTATATTTAATTTGTTTGTTTTATTTCTGGCAACAGAAAATATACTGAAATGCCAGGTAGAGTCATATATGTATTTTCTGTTGTTTCTTTTGGATATGAATAATTCAAAAGATACAGCCTAGTAAGTGTCTAAAATCTATTTTTTCATGCTGTTAATCATAATTATTACACTTTAAAACAAAAAAGGAAAGTTTACACTCTCGACTAGGGAACAATGAAAATATAGTGTGTGGCTTACATGTTATCATGAGTGTTAAAGAAATAAAAATAAAGTCATTCCAAGGATGATAACAATTGACAATATTTAGTAAGAGATCATATATTTTGTCATGATAATTTATATATATATTACCTTTAATTAAGTGTATTTAATTGAGAGTAAATGCTTTGTTAACCTCATTGCCTCTTTGTTACGTACTTGCATATGACCCACAACATCTTCTGCAAGTAAGCCTTTGCATGTGATGGATTCAGGTGGTTACATGTAAGAGCAACATTTAATGTATTTGTGGAAGAAGGTTAAATAAAGTTGGCAAAAGATGGATTATTTCCACACACATGTTAATTCTACCTAAAAAAGTGCTTTTTTTTTTTTACTTAACAGTTTTTGCTGCTTAGACATCTTGAACACACTGGCCTTTTTCTATGGATGTTGCCTGCATGTCATTTTCTGTGTGCCTGTCTTCTTGCAGGAAAGTGCAGCTGTGCTTGTCTTACTGTCTGTGTTTTAATGGCGTGTGGGAGTTGAGGATGGATTGTTTAATGATCTGCATCGAAATTTGGTCCTGAGGCACACATAAAAAATACTGTCGCTCTTCTGTCCATATCCAGAATCAACACTGGGCAAGGCCTGCAAAAAATGTGTGAACCACAAAAACGCTGAAAAGTGAAGGGTCCCACTCACATTTGTACAGACGTTAACATTTCAGACAGGTTATGTATCTGTTATTGTCTCATCTTGCTGCAGTGACTCTGAGGTTGGGAAGTCAGGTTATTAAACTTGCTGGGAGGTTAGGCCCTGTTTTACAGTGCAGGTTGTATTATTATTCAGGTATGGGGAGGCCAACAGGTCAGGAGACTATGCCGTGGAGAAGATGGCTTGTAACTCTCCGTTCCCAAGAGCGGAGGACACGCCACTCCATGGGGGCCACACGATGAGGCACCAGGCTCCACCAGGAAACAGCAGGAGAGGGGCAGCAGTGGGCAGGAGTCTCTATTGGGCTTTCCTGGGAAGGAAGAGGGGAAGCAGGTAAGCAGGCTTAGGATTGGCTGGTTTGAATATTTCAGTGGGCTCTGGGGCAGAAGGGTTGTCCCTAGTTGTATGGTACCTGGCTCTGGGGTTATTCGGGCAGATAGATGGTGACGTGGAGTGCAAGAGCCACAGAGGAGGTGGTTGGAGTCTGTGCTCAGGATTGGTTCCTTTCAATATGAAAGGTGCACTCACAGGTGAGGGGTGAGGTGTCTACTACATCTGGGACTTGGCTGGCCCTGGGAGGGACAGTCCTTCCAGGATAACAGGGCCCAGATAGCAAAGCATCTGAATAAAAAGATGTGCTTAATACAAGCCCAAGCACTTTGTCCACTAAATATTTTTTAATATTATAATCATGTATTATATGATTATAATCATATTATAATCTTATGAGCATTTAATCTTGGTGAAGAGAAACAGTACTGTTCTTTATTTCTTTTTTTTTTTTTGCGGTATGCGGGCCTCTCACTGCTGTGGCCTCTCCCGTTGCGGAACACAGGCTCCGGACGCGCAGGCTCAGCGGCCGTGGCTCACGGGCCCAGCCGCTCCGCGGCATGTGGGATCCTCCCGGACCGGGGCACGAACCCGCGTCCCCTGCATCGGCAGGCGGACTCTCAACCGCTGCGCCACCAGGGAAGCCCAGAACTGCTCTTTAATGGAGTGATTCACTGAGTGTGTAGAAAACTACAAAGATTAAGAAGGCTTTTTTCTCAAAATAGAAACAAACAAAATGGAACTACGTCATAGATTTCATTTGCTTCCACATTTGTCAAGTCATATTCTTTGTGGAAGGTTTGCCTGTAATCTTTAATTTATTGATTTCTTCTTTACTTTGTAAAATTTCTCTTTATTAAATCTATAACCTTCAGGATGAGGCTGAATATATACATATTTTATCAATAGGGCTTTCTGTGAAAGTAATTGGACAAAAATCAGGTAAAAATGGTGTTTCTTTTTAATGGCACTTTTATATAATTCTGTAAAACTTTAAACATATTTAACGTATCTTCCTGGGGAAATTACAAAGAGAAAAAATAAACATGGGCTCAGGGTTTTATAGGCACTCATGCTGGGAGAGGTAGACTCGGAACCTGAAAAGTTTACTCTGGGGAACAAATTCCAGAACTGCAGAGTAAGGACCTCAATGAACTCAGTTTTCCTCTAAAGCAACACAAGTATGACAGAATGAGGAAAATCAATGATTTCAGAACTTCGGCAGTTAACCAAGGCCACAGAATGAACTGAAGATCTTCTGTCCAAGAGGAAATATTGAACCACAGTATGACAGCAGGCTCTGAGCTGTCTTAACATAAGGCTATTCCCATTCTCCCCTCCACAGCACACACACACAGTAGCTCAGTGACACAGTAGCTGAAAGCCAAACTCATGGCAGACAATGGAGAGATGTGACTATTTGCAGAACTCCATTAAAGCACTATCTTCAGATCACAGTTGATATTTTGTCCAAATTTGCAGCTCCCTGGGAAATCTCAGAGTATTTGACTCAGAGCTCATCTTGGGGTGAGGAGCAAAATAAAAAGTCTACTCCTTATTATTTTTTATTTTTATTTTTTTCAGTTTATTTATTTTTTATTTTTTATTTTTTTTAACATCTTTATTGGGTTAAAATTGCTCTACAATAGTGTGTCAGTTTCTACTTTATAACAAAGTGAATCAGTTATATATATACAGACGTTCACATATTTCTTCCCTCTTGCGTCTCCCTCCTTCCTTCTCTCCCTACAGAAACAATAGAAAATGTCTGGTAATACTGTAGGTAATTAAGGCTGCAGTTTCTATTGGGGAAACATGATAGGGATCAAAAAAACTCTGACAATTCCTGTTTATCTAAAAGGATGAGTGAATGTGCAGAAAACATCTGAGAAAGGAGAAGGCACCCATCACTGACCTTGGGCTGACCTCAAGGCTCTGCACAAGCAGGAAATGAGAGGTACAGCTCTCTTGTAAACTGGCTAAAGTTGGAAAGTATGTCCTCACACACAGACCCCCTCACCCAGGAATGGAAGATCTATATTGGAAAGGCACTTAAGGAAATCTAACCAATCATTGGCTCACCAGTAAATTATAATGACCAAGGTGTGCCTCCTCGGAAACCAAACTTTAAAATAGTAACAAGAACTTAAAAGACAATGTTAGAAGACAGCTCAGTGGCCACAGACCTCAGGAAATACAAATTCCATATTTTTTCAAGAGAGTTGTAAAATAACAAGAACAACAGTGACAAGAGACTTGGTGGGGTGACACTAGAGAAGTTATAATACATAAACTATCTAATTTTCAACAAAAAATATGAGACAGGCAAAGAAACAGAATATTATGCCATATGCACAAGGGAAAGAAAGGAGTCAACAAAAATGCCATGAAGGAGCCCACATTTGAGACTTAGTAGAAAGAGACTTTAAATCAATCCTAATAAATATGTTCAAAGGACAAAAGGAAATCATGTCTAAAGAATTAAAGGAAAGTATAAAACAAGTCTCACTCAAAAATATCACTAAATAAATAGAAATAATTTTAAAAAGAACTGAAGTTCTGGCATAGTAAAGTAAAATAATTGAAATGCAAAATTCACTGGAGGACTTTGACAACAGATTTGAGCAAGCAGAAGAAAGAATCAGGGACCTTAAGGATAGGTCAGTAGAGATGATGCAGTTTGAGGAACAGAAGGAGAAAGCAATGAATAAAAATGAACAGAGCTTCAGTGATGTGTGGGACACTGAAGCTTATGTGTGTGTGTGTGTGTATATATACACACACATACAATGTGATCAAATACACACACACAGAAGGAAAAGAGAAAGGGAAAGGAACAGAAAACATTTCAAGAAAACAATGGCTGATAATTTCCCAAATTGGATAAAAATATTAGCTTCACCCTAAAGATACTCAACAATTTCCAGGTAGAATAAGCTCAAATGGATCTACCCCTAGACACTTGAAAAATGACATGGGGGGCTTCCCTGGTGGTGCGGTGGTTGAGGGTCCGCCTGCCGATGCAGGGGACGCAGGTTCGTGCCCTGGTCCGGGGGGATCCCACATGCCGCGGAGCGGCTGGGCCCGTGAGCCATGGCCGCTGAGCCTGCGCGTCCGGAGCCTGTGCTTCGCGGCGGGAGGGGCCACAGCAGTGAGAGGCCCGCGTAAGGCAAAAAAAAAAAAAAAAAAAAATGTGCAAGGGATACCTAAGATTAATGGCTAACTTCTCATCAGGAATCACAGAAGCCAGAAGACATAAGATGACATTTTCAAAGTGCTGGGAGAAAAAGGCTATTGACTGAGAATTCTATATGCAGCTAAACTCATCTTCAATAACAAAGGAAAAATTAAAACATTTGCAGAAAAACCCAAAAATCGAGAGACTAGCAGACATGCCCTATATGAAATATTAAAGTGAACCCTTCAGGCTAAAATGAAAGGACAGCAGGTGATTTGTCAAATACGTACAAAGAAAAAGCACCAGTGCACTGTTGTAATGAAAAGCAGTATAAATGTACTTTTGGTTGTATTTTTCGTCATATCTGTTTTAAATGTATCTGCGTAAAGCAGTAATTATAAAACGGTTTGATGACCTTTAAAGTATAACAATGTAATTTGTATGATAATACGAATGAGTGGGGAAGAAACAGAAGTATATTAGAGCGAAGATTTTATATGATATTTAAATTATTATTAGTGTGAACTACATTGTTTTAAGCTGAAATGTTAATTGTCATCTCCAGGGCACCCAGTAATAATACAACTGAAAAAAAAAGTACAGTAAAAGAAACAGCAAGGAAATTTAAAATGTTTGCCAGAATAGATCTACTTGAAAAGCAGAAAAAGGCAGGAATGGATGAGTAACGAAAAGAGACAAAAGATACGTATTGATAGAAAGCAAATAGCACAATGACTATAAATACTACGTTAGCAATATATTAAATTTGAATGACTAAACAGCTCAGTCCAAAGGCAGAGATTAGCAAAATGGATAAAAAATAAATATGATCCAACAACATGCTGTTTATAGAAGAAACACTTTATATTTAAAGAGACAAGTTGAAAAATAAAAGGTTGGAAAAGTATACAATGCGAAGTTTAACTGATATGGGGCTGGGAGAGCAATACTAAATCAGACAAAATTGATTTTAAGACAAAGTTGTTACTAGAGACAAAAAAACCAAACTTTATAATAATAAGAGTGTTAATTAATGAGAAATATATATGGTTTTAAACATAGATGCACCTAAAACTAGGTCCTCAAAATAAATGAAGCAACAATGGACAGAATTAAAGAGAGAGATAAGTCAACAATTTAGTTGGTGATTCAATACAGATTTTCAGTAACGGATAAAACAACTAGACAGAAGATGGATGAGAAAACAGAAGACGAACAACATTGTAAAACAACTAGGCTTAGGAGACATATATAGGACACAACACTTAACAGAAAAAAAGATATTTTTCTCATGTACACATGAGATACTGAAAAATACAAAAGTTTTTGAAAGAAATTAAAGCATTTTAAAATAAATGGACAACCAATTTTCATGAATCATAAGACTGAACTTTTTACTAAGATTGCAGTACTCCCTACATTAATCTACAGATTCATTGTAACCTCATAAAAATGCTAGCGAGTTTTTTTATAGAAACTGGCATGCTGCTCGTAAAATTCATATGAAAAGGCAATGACTCACAACAGTCAAAATAATTTTAAGAAAGAATATTGTTGGAGGATTCACCCTTTCTGATTTCAAAACATACTGCAAAGCTATGGTAATAAACGTGTTGAAGTATTGGCGTAAGGATAGACATATAGATCGCTGGAATATAATCGAGAGTCCAGAAATAAATCTTCATGTTTATGCTGAATTGATTTATAACAACAGTGTCAAGATCACTCAATGGGGAGAGAAAGGTCGTGTTAATAAATGGTTCTGGCACAACCGGATATCCACGTGCAAAGAATGAGTTTGGACCTCTGCCTCTTAACATACTCAAAAATCAACTGTAGCCCAAAATATAAGAGCTAAAGCAGTAAAACTCCCACAAGAAAACATAGGAGTAAACCTCCGTGACTATGGTTTCTTACATATGACATCAGAAGTAAAAGCACTGAAAGAAAAAAAGTGGATAAACTGGACATCATCAAAATTAACAACTTGTATGTCTAAGGGCACCATCAAGAAAGTGATGCTAATGTGTATGGGGTTCTTTTTGGGTGCTGAAAAAGTTCTAAAATTAGTTTGTGGTGATGGTTGCACAACCTTGTGAATACACTAAAAAGGCTGGAGTGAATACTGTACGTGAGTAAATTTTATGGTATGTGAAATACGGCTCAATAAAGCTGGAGGAAACGTTTCTGTTGTCTTTCTGATAGATTTGAGGACAATTATGTAAGTTCTCTTGCTTGATAAGATATCCAGTCTTCAGAGAGAGTGATCGTGGGTCACAAATGAGTGTGCAGAGGTAAGATGTATTAAGAGGGAGGAAGAACAGTCTCCTTGTTGAGTGATATCCAGAGAACTCTTTTTACACTTTCTACTTATTTTCAGCAAAATCTGTTTCACTTGCTTTCTATATCTGGGAAAAATTTATCTGTGCCGTTCATTCATCCCTTCATCATCCATTTATGCACCCATTCATTCATCCTTCCATCCATGGGTCTATCCACTACACTTTATGAACTTTTTTGCTCAGAGAGGAGAGTCCTGATAAGAATGTGGCTCATACATTTAGTAAGAGCATAAACAAATGAACAAAATAACTCCCCAAATACTCAAGGATACTTTAAGAGCAGAGAGCAACATGATAGTGAGGAAGTGACTGTAAGCCTGGGAGCTTGGATATAACTGTACAGACAGATACTTGACTGGCTTTTATCCAGGCTGAGGTCCCACTGTGGGACCCACACAGGGGTGCCAGGTATAGCAGGAGAGATAAAGGTGCCTCCAAGCATGGATGCTATTTCACCCCACCTGTCATATTGAGATGTTATGAAAATGATGTAAGTGAGAGAATAAACCAGATGGCAGCGTGGCAGCAGGGTCCACGGTCTGCACAAAAGATCAGCAAGCAGAGTCCAGCCTTGGTGCCAGTGCACCCCTCACTCACGTGGGGTTCCTTGTCTTCTTGGAATCAAACAGCCCGAGGATGGTTCTGTCTTCCTGCTCTTGACGAAACTGAAATCCGGAAAGACATATTTTGCTCTGATGGACGGCTATTCTCCTCCTCCTCTGTCTTCTTCTCCTTGTTTTTCATTTCATTAGAAAAGGTGAAGTTCCTGCAATGCAGAGTGAATAGAACATGTCCTCTTTCTTAGGTGGCTTGTGACATATTTACACCAGCTCCTCTTATGCAGAAGCAAGCCTTCCTACACAGCTGCCAGCTTGCTCTTCCTTTCACTTTTAAATCCTCGGGTGGAATGCAAGCAAAGCTGTGTTGAGTTTATTAATTACTTTGGATAATAACTTTACTAAGTACAATGTGATCAACTTTCAAGTATATGCCCTTTGAAATATATTTTTCTGTAAAATATTTTCTTCTGGTAATAATTGTCGCATTTATTTGGGCACACCATGAATCTGTGTGGAGGTTTGGTTTTGTTTTTTGATGCACATATCTTTTCTTTTTTGGCTGTGTTGGGTCTTTGTTGCTGCGCGTGGGCTTTCTCTAGTTGCGGTGAGCGGGGGCTACTCTTTGTTGTGGTGCGCGGGCTTCTCATTGCGGTGGCTTCTCTTGTTGCGGAGCACGGGCTCTAGGCATGTGGGCTTTAGTATTTGTGGCTCATGGGCTCTAGAGCGCAGGCTCAGTAGTTGTGGCACACGGGCTCAGTAGCTCCGTGGCTTGTGAGATCTTCCCGGACCAGGGATTGAACCTGTGTCCCTTGCATTGGCAGGCGGATTCTTAACCACTGTGCAACCAGGGAATCCCTGATGAACATGTCTTTTTACGAAGGGATTTTTTATTGGAATGCAGATGGTGAAAACATCTGTATCCCTGTATAGATTGATGATTTGTACTGTGATAAGCTGTGATGGGGAGGGGCTGCAAACTCTCTCCTTTCTCTGGTTATAACTGGAATAGTCAAGGCACTTGGGATTTTGACTTTCTTCTTTATGCATGTAGAGCATGAAGAATTGACTTTTGTAGATTCTAAGAAATATTATGAGGAAAATCTATTTGGTAGGGATAAAATATTTTGTGGGGATAAACTCTATTATAAATGGATAAAAATCTTAGATACAGCAAAATCCAAAGTTTCTCAAATTGTGGTCTAAGTCCTGCTAGCTCAGAGTCACCAGAACGCCTTTTAGTGATGGATGTGATGAATGGCCACCCTTCCCCATAGAATGTCTCTGGTGGGGATGGAGGCGGCTGCATCTTCACTACAGATCCAGGTATGACCTGTGCCCACAAAACCCTGGGAACTACAGAAGCTTGTATGAACCTCCATTAGAGCTAAACCTACTTGAAAAGCTGGCTCGGATAAATCCACGTGATTCCAGAGTTCTTTTCCATGGGAAGGGCTATAAATTCTGTCTAAAATCTTCCAATCTGATAATGCTCTTCCGACTGGCTTCCTTGATTCTGTCTACGTTGCCACCATTTCTCACCACCTGTATCTGAATCCTGTCATCTCTACCCCTTTTTTTGCCACTCCTTTCTCAAAACAGGTGCAGTCTACTTATCCTTTCCAGATTCTAGACTTGTCTTAATCTCTTCCATTAATATCATGTATGTGGTCAATGACCCATTTTTTCAAGTCCTTCTTAGATGGGAACGTTTAGTTGGATACATTTATTTTTCCCATGGAGTTAATGAAAATAAATGACATTTTATATGGGTGCATTAGTGTCGGGACTCCGGAAACTACACAGGCCTGGAGAGTCAACCCTTAGCCGTGGTGCTGGTGAGCCACATGGCTCCATGACTGTCAGTAATCCTCATCAAGCACCTTCTGTGTGCTGGACACTACATCTGTGCTGGGTTACAAGAGGAATATAGCAGAGTTACTTTAAAGAAACTCCATTCTAACGAACAAAAGAGTAATGCAGAAATTCACAGGAAATGGCAGGGTGCATCTTAATGTAAAGAACACAAGTAGGGTGAGACCAGGGACCAAGCACCATCACTTCCTTGTGTATCATGTTTAACAAGATTCAGAGTCTGTAGGGACTCACTAATGGGGAGTAAACCCAGTGACCGAGATCATAAAGACCCCTGAGCTTGCTATGCAGATAGATTAGATGACGATGCTGATAACACTAATAGAAATTTGTGGAATGTGCTTGGGTTTCAGGTGGTAAAACACCCAATTATGTCTTGAGTTGTGGTGGAGGAAGGCCCAGGACCAGCTTTCCCAGGGCAGCTAGGCTGGAGTCCAGTACTGCCATAGGAAGTCAAGCCAACAATCTTGAAGTGTGGGACAAAGCGATTGTCATCAAATTCTGGGAAGCCACAGGGACTAAAACAAGGCAGATTATTAGACAAACCCATGAGAGCTGCAGGTCCACTCTGACACTGATGGGTCTCCTCTACAGAGGCCTGCAACTTGGCCAGTGTCTTATATATCAAATTAAATTGGATGGAACTGGCTTTAATTAGGTGGAATGGATTACCTGTAGCCTTCTAGCCTTCCTGGACGTGTGAGAGGAGAGGTGTTTTTCACTACTTACTGTCTGTGTGATTGGGAAGAGCTATGATGCCAGAGAATACATAGAGTTCAGAAACAGTGTCCATGCCAGCCATGTTCCCATGAGGCAAAATCCGAGGTGCACTGTTCCTGGTGAAGTAGAGGGAGATGGTGGAGTGTGGGGGGTAGATCTTAACCTTTCAGTCATTCTCACACAGCACACATGTTGATCTTCAGGTTAGGATTGTCTTAATGGTAGGTAAGTAGATAATCAATGGGATCAGTGCAGAAAAACAAAGACATACAATACAAAGACGAAAACTCAATTACTTAATGTTTTCTGAAAATATATGGTAGGAGTATCTCAGCAGCAGTCTAAGAGGCCATTAACGGAAGGATCAATGTGGTTGAAGTAGATGGATAGTGAAGTGACAGTCTTTTGTAGGCTTGGGAAGAGTTAAACTTGTTTGCCACCCATCAGGATGGCAAACAAGTTTAACTTTGCCTGGCAAACAAGTTAAACTAATGCCTCCCCATTAGTGAGTCCCTACAGACTCTGAATCTTGTTAAACATGATACACAAGGAAGTGATGGTGCTTGGTCCCTGGTCTCACCCTACTTGTGATCTTTACATTAAGACGCACCCTGCCATTTCCTGTGAATTAACTTTGCCTGTGGGGATGGACAGGTGGATGATATGGGACAGGGACAGTGAATCTCAGAGGTGACAGTGGTGGCATTGACAGTTAGGGCTGAGATGAGCCAGCATCCCACAACGTAGACTTCATCGCTCCCTCCAGGAGTCTCTACTACGGTTAGATGCTCTGAGTTTGGGGACGCATAGCTGTGCGTTAGAACAGGTAAGCGGGAAGGGAAGGAGCAGTGTTTAAAATCCTCGTCAAGAACAGCAGGTTTATACATTTCAAAACGTCAAGCCACACTTAAGATGGCACTGTTTGGTTGACGATTGTTTTCCAAGTACGGACACCTTAGGCAACCAGTATGAGGCTCCGAGGGCGAAGAGCGCAGTTCATTTTGTGTTTGTCACAAAACGCTGTTCACGTGTGCAAATGTGGCTTTCAGAAAATTTGATTCCATCCATGGAATTTTAACAGGCTCTAGAGATCTCCCGAGTATTTTGACCACGGAACTACTCCGGCAGCTTCCTTTTTAGCGTGATGAGCATCTCCCAGCCCTTCCCAGCATCTCCCAGGTCTTTTTCTCAAAAGATTCCTGGGCCTCAGGGCAAAGGAAGTGCAGTGTCACTCATGTCCAGTGTATTCAGTGAATCAGTCTTTCCTGAACTAAAAGAATGAGTGGCAAGAAAAACAGCAGTAGGATCCTTTTAACCATGAACTTCCATGAAACCCAAGTAATCATTGAGATTAACAGGGGACTCCAGTGGTATCTAAGCCTGCTCTTTCCTAACCACCAGGGCCAGCCTCGTTTGAGACCACAGGCTCTCACCCTCCAGGCCTCGTCCAGGCTCAACTAGGACGTCTCTGAGTTATATTAAGTACTGGCATGTGTTTAGGTGGCTGGCCAGGGAATGTACTTGAACTCTGAGCTGGTTCTATATTTAGGTTGTGTCTTTTGTCAGATTGGATATAGTTTATACAGTGGATATTCTCGTGTTTTACCCCATATGTTCTCCATGTGTGATGCCTGGACCAGCGCCATCAGCACCACCTGGGGACTTGCTAGAAATTCAAATTTTGCCTCCACCCTAGAGCTACTGAATCAGAATCTCTGACAGTACAGCCCAGCGATCCGCCTCTCCATGAACTCTCCAGGTGGTTTTGTTACACAGTAAGGTTGGAGAACTACTGTTCTAGACAAACAGAATCCAGATCTAGGAAAATGAGTATGTAATACCAAAGCAAGACGGCATTAGACACTTCCTAAAGGAGACATGCAGAAGCCTGAATCCTGGATGTCTTTTAGGGACGCTTACTTTTAAACACACAGAAGTAACTTACTGCTTTCAGTCATACTTCGCTACCCTCCACCTTGTTTTCCCTTCAGAAGCTGACACTGTGCTATGTTACTTTCGTAACCCAGCTGTCTTTATTGAGTTGGAATCTCTTACACATTAGGTCTTTGTAATATTGGTTTACAGCAACTGCTTTGGATGATATGGAAGACTGAGAAAAGACATGTTTTGGATGAGAGTTTTTAAATATAAAAGTACATTCACTCTGGGGCTTTTCTGGTTACAAAGTAGAATACTACTTAAAATTAAGAAAAGGTTCTGTTCATTAATTTCAGTCATCTATATTAGGCTATTTTATCAGTAATCTTAATCCTAATTTATCCAGAAGTCTAATTACTAGGCATCTTTTTTCTGTACTTGCCTTACTGTACATTCAGCCGTGTATGTCAAACTATTAATTAGTTTACAGTGATAAATTTGTCCTTCCAGAAATTAATGGAAGGTGAGATGTTTCATTCTACAAGATGATGTGATATTGACTATACGAAATGTATTTCCTTTTTATGATGATACTCTGAGACATATAATAAATCAAAGAGAATAACTGTTAAATGAAAACATTTAAGGAAGGTCGGTGGGAAAAGAGATGGCTGTGGTAACTTCTGCAATCAGAAAAAGCAATGTTGGTTTTTGGTTTTTTTTTTAACATCTTTATTGGAGTATAATTGCTTTACAATGGTGTGTTAGTTGCTGCTGTATAACCAAGTGAATCAGCTATACATATACATATATCCCCATATCCCCTTCCTCTTGCATCTCCCTCCCACCCTCCCTATCCCACCTCTCTAGGGGGTCACAAAGCACTGAGCTGATCTTCCTGTGCTATGTGGCTGCTTCCCACTAGCTATCTGCTTTACATTTGGTCGTGTAGATATGTCCATGCCACTCTCTCACTTCGTCCCAGCTTACCTTCCCCCTCCCCGTGTCCTCAAGGGTATTTTTTTTAAAGCCTTTTTACACCACTTCATGATTTCAGATATTGAGGGAAATCCCATATTTTTATAAAAATTTTATTTTTTGGAAAAACGTGTGGAAATCGCATCATGCTAAAAACGTTAGAACCACTCTGAACGTATTCTTTCACTTCGCTGTTGCTCTAGGACGTGACTTCCTAATCAGTACACTGCCGCTTCCCCTCTGTTGTTCCATGTGGTGCAGAGAGCACCCCACTGGCAGCAGTGAGGCACACAACGTCTTCACGTGGATAAGATGCTAGACCAGTGTGGTTAGGTAAATGAGCTTCATCCAGCCAGAAATCCTCCCAGAGCTCTGTTTTTAGGCCTCTGGCCCAGATTTCCTCAACCTTTTGGGCTGCTGTATATATAGAGTGGAATACGAATGAGTTTCAGAAGAACATAGATTATCTAAAGTTGTTCCCTACTGCAATGAAAAAAAAAGGTCAAATACTTATTTGTAAAGATTTCCTTTCATCACTGGTATGCTATTTTCCATCTATATGCATTTTGCTTCTGATACAAAAGTGGTATTGTATTGTTACCAAGTCCAGTTTTTAGACTATTTTTCAATCCATTTATATCATCAGTAATGATTTTGCTCTATTTGTAAGATTTTTTAAAAGATGTCTTTGGGCATATACAGAGGGTAATGATTCTATATGTATGTTAGGCTTCTTGCTCTGGAAAATCTTGCTGTCTGAATTCTACATTGTTTTGGACTACTTGGTATGTATCTAATGGACTTTTCCTGCTCTAATTATAATAGGCTTGTCTGGCTAGCTAGTCAGTCAGGTTAAAGGGAGTTGATAACTCCCGTCCTTTGCAGGCTGTAGTGAGGGACACCAGCAGAGTGGTGTCAGTGGAAAGTAAGTGTGAACTGGCATAAGTAAGGGCGGGGCCACAGGTGGGTTGGTTGGTTTTCTCCCTGTGGTGTTGGGCTAGAGTACAGTTGGCAAGGCCTAAAGGGTTTCTGTCTTGTTAGGCCGCTCCTTGTGTTGTTCTCTGGCTAGAGAGTCCAAGTTTTTCTTGGAGAATTTTTTGGTCTATACCCACAAGTAGTTCCAGGTGACCCATTCCTTTGGGACCAGGATTTCAGCTGTTCTCCAGTCTCCAGTAAGCCTACCTCCTTCACTCCAACTTGAAGTGTCTTCTCATGTTTATTTTTTATATAATGTCTAGAGTTTTCAATTGTGCCTTGCATTCAGGAAGCAGAAGCCGATATTTGATTAATCTTTTAATACTGCATTTTTCATATTATTCATCTGCTAGAAAGCCCAGATACCAACCACTGGTTAAAGGATGTGGTCAGAATTTATTTGCCTGGTATTTAAGGCCTAATTTGTTAGAGCAGCTTGCAGAGCTAAGGAAACATTTTGATTACTAGATTACTGGTCTATTATAAAAGGAAGTAGCTCAGGAACAGCCAAAATGAAGAGGTGCGCAGGCCAGGTATTGGGAGGGGGCAGGGAGGTTCCACACCCTCTCCAGGGGTGCCACTCTCCCAGCACTTCCATGTGTTTCCAACCCCAAATTTCTCTGACCCTCCCATTTTGAGGTTTGTGGAGGCTTCATTACAGACACACGGTTGCTTAAAGTCATTGGTCATTGGCGATTGAACACATCTTCAGCCCTTCTCCCCTCCCCAGAGGTCAGGGGTTGGGACTAAAAGTTCCCACCCTCTAGTCACTAGGTTGGCTCCACTGGCATCCAGCCCCCATCCTTAGGTGCTGTCAAAAGTCACTTCATAAACATAACAAAAGGTATCTTTATCACTCTCAACACTTAGGAAACTCCAAGGGTTTCAGGAGCTTTGTGTCAGAAATGGGGAAGAAGACCAAATATATTTTTCTTAGAATATCACACTCTTCCATCTGCTTAAGTCACGGGTTTGTTTTAGACAACAAAATAAGATGTTTCAGATGAAATTTCTTTGCCAACTGACTTGCACACTGCTAGGTAAAATTAATTTATTTTTCTCAATACGCATAGTTGATATACACCCAATCTCCCTCACAACATTTGGAATAGAGAAGGTGCTCTATAATCTCTTGAATTGGTTTGTTAAGCATCATAAAAGGGAAAGGGTGGAGAGAAAAACAAACTTTCAGCAATCACTCTTCTGATTATGGTAAAAGATAATTAATTGCATTCTTTGGTGGTAGAAGTCACAGCTCAAGGAAAAAGAGAGTGGCAAGGATGAGTTTCTTCTAACTGTTAAAAAAGCATAATAATCTTAGCAATGAGGCACACGTTTCCCTAAGGATCTGGATTTTGGAAGAAGTTCGAGTGTTTTTCCTTCTCAATCCAGATAACAGCAGCAACTAGACCATCAAACTGGTTGCCAGAATGCTTACAAAGCTTTAGAAGGAAGCATCAAAACAGGCAAAAGGAGTAATAAAACCCACACTCCCTTGTTCACTTCCTTAGAAGAATAAGAGATGAGGCAGTGTGGCTGCAGCTTTTCTTAGACTTGCTACCTAGTCTACTTGAAAACAAATTAGGGTGTCTAAGCTCCTAGAAATGCTGTTTTACTGTTTGAGAGATCAAGATACAAGGCTAATAATGCCAGCATTTTCAAAGCAAGGGCAAATCTTCTGTTTGAAATTGCTATAGCAGGAAAAGCGTGGGTTACTTCAGTGGGGTAGACTTCGAGCAGAGGAGTCTCAGCTCTCATGTGGGGTGAGCCTCCGCCCTCAGCCTGGGGTTTTATGCCACCCTGGAGAGTCTAATGTTTTAGACATTAGCATCATCTTCTGAAAGTCACCTTTGTAAGCCTTAGATGACCGAGATGTAGATTGAGATGGGGGCTGCCCGGTGGAGAGCCGCCTCCCCTCCAGGTCTTCCTTCTGGCTCTGTGATGTCCACACAGAGCTGCCACTAGAAGTAATTCTTCTTTTCCCCCTACTTTGCCGATTTGGGATTTCCTCCTGGCCGGCTCCTTTCTTAGCACTCAGCTCACCAAAAGTCTTACTGGGGCCTCTCTCAGGGGAAGCCTTGTTGACCCCTCTAAGGAACACTGGATTTCTGCAGCGTTTCGTCTTGGAGATTCAGCTGCTTGAACAGAGTTGATGTTCTTGTTGAATAAATAAGCCAAATTGCTCTTTCTCTGTCTTCTTGCCAACCCAGGACCAGTTTTCCAACAACAGTCCTCCCCCATGACCTCCGTTTCTTCTTTTCTCAACCTCCTCTTTGACATGCCATCTCCTTTGTGAGGTGAAGCCACTTACCTCTTCTCTTTCCTGGTCTTTTCCTATTTTCAGGATGTGTAGGTTTGGACCCACATAGCCTAGAGGTGGCATATGCATAAAAATGTGAAAATTTCAGAAAGATACAAGTCAAGTATTTTGGGAGTTGTCAGAATTCTCACCTCCTTGGTATAAAAATGAAAACTGCATCACCAGGAAAAATCCTGGTATGTCCTCTTGCGTTGAGCTCAATTAAACTTTGAGTCATTTGTCGGTTGGGACCACAAAATTCAGTCAGAGAGGGCTGGGCTTCCCTGGTGGCGCAGTGGTTGAGAGTCTGCCTACCAATGCAGGGGACGTGGGTTCGTGCCCCGGCCTGGGAAGATCCCACGTGCCACGGAGCGGCTGGGCCCGTGAGCCATGGCCGCTGAGCCTGCGCGTCCGGAGCCTGTGCTCCACAGAGGGAGAGGCCACAACAGTGAGAGGCCTGCGTAATGCAAAAAAAAAAATTCAGGAGAAGGAAACCACTTGTGGCTTTTGCCCAGTATCACAGGTCTTCATGGATCACTATCCCACATACACAGTCTAAATAGGTTCTAAACAAACCCATTTAAGGTGCAGTGAAATAAAAGGATATTTCTGTACTAGACTAGAAATGCTAACCCGACAGCAAGGAGGGCCACATGGAGCTCCTTAGAAAAATATCTGGCTGAATCCTTAGGACAGATGTCCAAGCACAGCCTGCACCTGCCATGATCAAACTAAAGGACACATTGGCAAAGACCAGTTCGGGGTTTATATCAGACCTAGTGAGAAAAAGGCACAGGAAGAGGTAGGTCATAAAGAATTAACTTCGCAACAGTTATAAAATTTGGTCTCTTTGTGCTTACCTTTCTCCTCACAACAAATCCATTCAGGATGGGGTAATATGAATGACAATGGTGTGAAATGTGTAATGATATGAATTAAAAATAATTACACTTGCTACATATGAAAGTGCAATAATATGAATTAAATGTGTCATCTTTCATAGGCATGCTTTCACATAGGTAATCTCAATCATTCAAAAAAGGCTGCAAGGTAGATAAACACCATTGTATTGATGGGAAAAGGAACATTCGCTTACTCTATGCAGTTTTGCACAGTCTTTTTGGTTCATTTAGTGTGCCATGCTCAGTGTCGCTCTCGACTCTGGGCACCTTCTTTCCTTGGCTTGAAAAGTCTCCTTCCCACCCTGACTCTCTTGGGTTCATGCTTACTCATTCAATAATCTCTGTTCTAGATTTCATTTTCTCCAGGGCTGCTCCATAGTCTTGGATGAGTTATACTCAGAATTATCTCACCTGTCACCACACTTACACCCCACCAGCGTGTTTCCTCGTCCATCTTCCCACTAGCCTAGGAGTCCTCTTTAAACAAGGGGAACGTCTCACCGTTAAGGAATCCCAGCTCCCAGAACTGAGCCTAGTCAACCGTCACCAGGTGATAACACCCGCAGGATGAATGGGTGGCATAGCTGATTATTTATTAAGTGAATTTAACACACTAAAAACCAAGCTCCTCTTCTTCAGTCATAGCAGACATTCTCTCCAAGTTTAGAAGAACTTGTTTTCATTTCCTCAAATGTATTATATCATCTTATATTTTGCCTAAAATTGTGTTCTAACAATAGGTATTGTCCGCTAGCAGACGGACTCTTCTGGGACTACACACTTATGAAATATACAAGAAGTTATGTAAGAATAAAAGAGTTAAGATTATATAACCTGGAGTTTTGAGAAGTGGATAGCTATGTAAATTTCAGTTATACAAGTTCATCTGTTTGCTGGTACTTACGGCTTCATTTAAACAGTAGACACACAACTGTTTCCTCACCGGCTTTTCAGCATTAGGTGGTCCTGATTCCTCTTCGAATTAAGACTGTGTGTCGACTGGATTGCACAGCCAGCACATTTATTTTCTAAGTTTAAGAACTCATCAGTGCTGTGTGTATTTCCACATGTTACTCAGATAGTTTTGTTAAACTACAGATAGTTTCAAAGTTACAATTTTAACAAAGCGTGTGTATAAGGCTTTGATAAGTGAATAGTAAACCAGTGCTTCCCAAACGTCACTTCCCACGAATCATCCTGGAGCTTTGTTAAATGCAGATACACATTCCGAAGGTCTGGGGCGAGGCCTGAGATCCTGCAGTTTTTACCAGCTCTCTGGGATGGCCTGCCTGCCTGCCGCCAGACCAGGACCCTAGGATAGGAGTTCCTGTCTGCTTCCCTCAAGCTTCATAACCCTCAGATGGACTTAATAGTAAGTTTAGTAATGGCAATACAAGAGATGAATCGTTCGAATGTCAGTGCTTCTTATTGTTTCTGTTATCGTGGATTACACTTATTCTGTTGTTCTCAGTACCCACTGTATGTCTTGAAAGAGCCTGTGGAGCCTGAGCTTGAAGTCAGATTTCCAGGACGTGACCTCTGGATCACCCTTTACTGGCTGGTTGTCCTTGAAAAAGTTCTGTAATTAGTTTATCGTGTTACTAATGTTGGGCCACCTGCTAAACCTAAGATCCCTTATCTGGGAGTTGTTTTGATGAGAACAGGTAAATCCACATGAAATGGCAGTAAGCATGGGTTATAGTCATTGTGATAGTAATAATCTCCCCTTAGAACTGGTAAAAGAACAATCAGATTTAGGGATGAAAAGGATTCTGTGGTCGCCCACCTAAAACCTTCCTCTGACATTTGAACCCCTGTGATATATGGCGCCCATCCCAACCTGGCTAGCAGCTGAGAGCCTGCTGCGCTTGTCTTTACTGTGACCCGGGACACGGGAGCTTCACCTTCCTGTCCTGAACCCCCATCTCTGCCTCACTCTCTCCTACGGATTCAGACAGAAACGGTCCCTCATCTTCCCATGTGCTGGACCTTCGGCATTTGACAGTTCCCACCAGCTGGCCCCCTTGCGTTCTCCTCTCCAGGTTGAAAACACAGACCCTCCTTTCCACCCCGTCCTCCTGCATTTATCTGTAGTCTCTGCGCACCCCGCAAATAGACCATCCAGGGTGAGTGCCTCGCCTCTGGGCTGGAGGAGCCCAGGTGTGTGCTGTTCAGTGGGTCCTTCCAAGTCTCCTCTTCTGGGCCAGTAGTTGTCTTTGTGCAGCCCAGACTCACATTAGCCCTTACGGCCACAGCACAGTGAGGACACAGTGAGGATGGCAGCCTGCCGCCTCCCACCAACCAGTCTCCCATGTGGGACCCTGTCCCTCCTCCTCCCAGACCTCCTGGGCTTTAGGGTTCAGGGGCCCAGGCCCAGGGACCCACTTACTATTATACCTAATAATAGGGATAAATGCATCCCTAATATGTTCACCTCATGCCAGTTCATGTGGATTTGGGTAATATTTCCATCAATGAATTTGCTGTTCTTCCAATTTTGTGTCAAAGATAAATATATGTATAAATATATATACATCAGCCTGACATCAGAGTCTTCCTTTAAGTCAGAGATAAATCGTACGAGGGAGAGTTCTAAAGACACAAACATAGTGACTAATATTTCTTTAAGTAATGTCCTCAGAGTAATTTTTATAAAGCTATAATTATCAAAAAAAAGGTTGTGATACATGATTTTATTTATAGCTACTTTTTCTAGACCAGTATTTTAGTTTTACAAGGAAGTATTATTGCATTTTTAATTACTGGGGAATTAGTTATGGGCTTACCAGTCTCTATTAATTTTTCTTATTTCCATCCTGCAGCCTGATTCTTGGTTATTTAAGCTCTCTTTCTCTCTCTCTTTTTTTTAATCTAAGTTTCTGAAGAAAACAGACACCAAACTTAAGAAAGAATCAGCAGATTTTGTTAGAGATCGGGCAGGAGACATTGACGTGACTGCACATTAATTCTAGTTACTTTCTGCGATTGTTTATATATTCCAATATTTATTTCCTTCCATTTCTCCTCTTAACATTTGGCTGTAATAACGAAAAAAATAATTGGCTTAAATGTGTCAACTTTATGAGTGTCCCCTGCAATTTTAATAACTCCTTCTGTTCAGCGTTCCGACGGTGCGGATGGTAGTTTGCTTCCCTTTGGCCATCAGACTCCATTAAAAACTTTGCTCCTGACTGTCAAGACCTCACTGCTAAGAAAAGAGCAAGGGTAAGACGGTGGGTGGTGAGGCTAGAATGCAAGTGAGTTTAGGTACAACCCAGGGGACACGGCGATGAAGACAGTGCTGATGACTCAGGAGACACCCTGTTACGTCAGCAGATGACACCCCCAGACACTGCTCAGCCAACACCCAGTCGGCAGGAGTGTCCTTCTGTAGACCCACTTTGGCTACTCAGTGTTTGTCTCCTGCCTGACCAATGGTCCGACCCTGACCCTTGAGCTGCACGGAGCCCTTCACTGTGATGCCCGGTGCTCCAGCAGGACCAGAGGACTCTGGGCTCCCACCTGCATGTCTCATTGCTCCTTGTCATTGGCTAAGCATGGCCACAGGAGTCCCTTGCCTTTATCCAAGTATCCACCTGGATGTGATTATTGCACCTGATAAATACCTCTTGAAATAAGAACTCAGTTTAATTACGAGGCCACGCCTTATCTAAAATGGGTATTAGTGCCGGTGGGGCCCTCTATTTGGGGGTACTCTCTGACACCTTCATCCTGATCTAATCTGAACAAGCATGTCACTATTTCTTTAATCTTTCCCCTGCATTTCTTTAATTATTTACTTCTTTGTCTTTTGAGAACATTCCCTATTATCCGTATTAACTCTTTGTTATTGCTTTTCCCCCGAGTGAATGAATAGATGTGACTTCTGTAGTTTCTGTGCTTTTGTTTTATGGCAAATCATCATATTTGTATTATATCTTTTCTGGTATTATGGGTGACATAAATTTAAACCCTGGACCCATAAGTCACGATTCAAAAGACATCATCTTGCTTTTTGTTAACTGAAAGGTAAGTGGCGGGGGTGGAGGTAGCCTTTGCCTTCCGTGGCTTCTTGCAAAGCAAAGCCATCCCTGCGGCCATGGATAGAGCTACAGTACACGTGAGGACCAGATGTCCCTGTGTCCCCAAAGAAGACATCTACGGGGCAGCGCACATTGAGTTTCTGAAATGAGAACGAAGATGAGTCATTTTGAGTCAAGGACTCATGCAGCCTATAGAACAGAAAAGGAAAGGAAAATGAAGAGCAGGAGGTGTGCAGGCAGAGCGCAAACCAGCCCCGGGGGCCTGCCGGTCCTCTCCTCGGGTGGCTGGCTGTGGGCACACCTGTCTCAGCCTTACCTGGGACTGAGAGCAAAGGTAGAATAGACGTTTACACCAAACGTGAAAGCCCACCAAATTTAACTCCACATCTTTGGTTTTGTTAGAATTACATTTGTCACGTGTCATTAGAAATAAGGGAAGCAAGGGCTTCCCTGGTGGAGCAGTGGTTAAGAATCCGCCTGCCAATACAGGGGACGCGGGTTCGAGCCCTGGTCCGGGAAGATCCCACATGCCGTGGAGCAACTAAGCCCGTGTGCCACAACTACTGAGCCTGCGCTCTAGAACCTGTGAGCCACAACTACTGAGCCCACGTGCCACAACTACTGAGCCCACGAGCCATAACTACTGAAGCCCACATTCCTAGAGCCTGTGCACCGCAAAAAAGAGTAGTCCCCGCTTGCGGCAACTAGAAGAAAGCCCGCATGCAGCAACGAAAACTCAACGCAGCGAAAAATTAAAAAAAAAAAAGAAATAAGGGAAGCACACATTATTTTTGCTATGAAACTTTTAAAAATTGGAGTATAGTTCATTTACAATGTCGTGTTAGCTTCGGGTGTACAGCACAGCGATTCAGTTATACATACATATATCTGGTCTTTTTCAGATTCTTTTCCCTTGTAGGTTATTACAAAATATTGAGTATAGTTCCCTGTGCTATACAGTAGGCCCTTGTTGTTTATCTATTTTATGTATAGTAGTGTTTATATGTTAATCCCAAACTCCTAATTTATCCCTCCCTCCTTCCCCTTTGGTAATCATAAGTTTGTTTTCTATGTCTGTGAGTCTGTTTCTGTTTTATAAAGAAGTTCATTTGTATCTTTTTGTAGATTCCACATATAAGTGATATATGATATTTGTCTTTCTCTGTCTGGCTTACTTCACTTAGTATGATAATCTCTAGGTCCATCCATGTTGCTGCAAATGGCATTATTTCATTCTTTTTTATGGCTGAGTAGTATTCCATTGTATATATATATATACCACATCTTCTTTATCCATTCATCTGTCTATGGACATTAAGGTTGCTTCCATGTCTTGACTATTGTAAAGAGTGCTGTAGTGAACTTTGGGGTGCCTGTATTTTTTCAAATTATAATTTTCTCAGGATATACACCCAGGAGTGGGATTGAAGGATCATATGGCAACTATTTTTAGTTTTTTAAGGAAACTCCATACTGTACTCCACCGTGGCTGCACCAGTTGGCATTCCCACCAGCAGTGCAGGAGGGTCCCCTTTTCTCCACACCCTCTCCAACATTTATTGTCTGTAGACTTTTTGATGCTGGCCATCCCCTTCAGGCTATGCTACTTATTGGAGCATTTTTTTCTGTTCTGTTATTGGGCATTCATTTTCTTATTAAGCATTTATGATTGGCATAGACTGATTACACTAGAGGTCTTAATCTGTTAATGGTCTCTTGGAATTCATTTAATTTATACAATTTTAAATTTATACAGGAAGAGGGGCTTGTGATTAAGCTAATCCAGGGATTAGCAAGTATCTCTAAGGAAGCAATCTGGCAAAATCAGATTGTGAAATAGTCTACAGGTCAAGCAATGGCAATTCTTGGACTGATAAATGGCATGGGAGGAAAAAAGGAAATGGTTATAGATAAAAGAGATTTAAGAGAAAAAGCAAATAAATCCAAATGTGGACCTTGTTTAGACGTTGATTTAAACAAGCAAACAAAAAAAGATAAAAACACCTCTAAGACTTTTAGGGAAAACTTCAAGATGGATTGAATATTAGATGGTATTTAGCAGTTGTTACCAATTTTATTAGGTGTTTTCATGACATTTTTGTTGTTTAAAATTTCCTTTTCTGTTAAGCATGCAGATATTCACAGTTGAAAGAAAGTGGTATTAAAGGATTGCTTTGCTTTAAAATTCAGCAAAAAACTAAAGGGGGTGGCGGCTGACAGGACAGGTGGCCAGTTGTTGACGCTGTTGGAAGTGGATGGTGGGTGTGGGTGGGGTCGTTACATTATCCTCTCTAATTGTATACGTTTTTGAAAATTTTCATAATAAAAATACAATAAATTAACAGAAAGAATATTGCTAAAGGATTTAAACACTTTACATTATAAGATTAATGTGAAGCTGTGACCTTCAAAACCCAAGGTTTCTGGTGAAGGTAAATAAATCAGAAACTTGCTGTGAAGCTCAGAGACGAGAGGCAGGAAAGAGACCTGTATTCAGTGTAAAAAATAGACAGCGGGTTGGGTTTAGAGGGATGAGCTCAGGAGAAGCTTTAACCTCAAGATGTCTTTTTCCCTTTTAAATCATCATCATTGCATTTTAAAACATTAATACTCCTATAATTTATGCCTCTTTTATTCTGGCCTCAGGAAACTTAAGAGGCTGTAGAGCCATATTTGTGTTCTAATTGAAAAGAAATAGCCCCCCCGATCTTGGTTCTTGCCTGTCTGTTATGGAATTCCTTCCTGGATTTAGTATTTGATAATCTTTCTTTTCTGAAATATGCAAACTGATTTTTCCTCCTAATGAGTTTGGCCAAAAGTACAAAGTGAAAATATCAGTTACCCTCCTTCCGCGCAGGAGGGGCTCCTGCTCCTCGAGGGGTGGCTGTCAGCCTCGCAGCTGCTCCTGGGCCCTGCCTCGTCTCCTCACACCTCTGAGGATCTCTGCTTTTTTCTGTATTTTCAACCTTTTCTTGTCTTCTGATTCTTTGTCGCCAGCATTTATACATGAGATAATACCTCTGATCTTCGAGTTTCTTTGCCTTCAGTATACAACAATTACATATAATTTTTCCACCGACCTCTCTGGAATCCGTTCCCATCTCTCGGAGCCCAGGTGACCCCTCTAGCACCCATCACAGAATGACAGGTACTAGACACACGCACGTACAGAGAGCGAGCAGCATGGAGACAGAGCGAGAAGGCGGCCACCTGAAGGCCAGCGGGAGGAAACCAACCCTGCCGATGCCTGATCCTGGACTTGTAGCCTCCAGAACCGTGAGACATAAGTGTCTGTTGTTTACGTCACGCAGTCTCTGGTTCTTTGTTAGGCAGGGACCCTGGCATACAATGCTTGTGATCTTCCAAGTTTCGACCAGTTAGCGTTCCAGCCTCTTCTCTCGCTGCTGTGCTGTCTACCTACTACGCTCCAGTTCGAATCCCGACAACACCTTCAGGCTGCCCTGTTCTTAGTCTCTGTGCCTTTGCCCACACCCTTTGAAGTCATTCCCTCCCCTCCGTCACTTTGTTCGTCCTTCAGGCTTTTGTTTAGATCACACTTCATCAGGGCAGTCGTCCCCATCTCTAGACGAGTTTAGGTCCTCCTGGCTTTTATTACTACGGCCTGTTAAACCCCCTCTTTCATCATATCAGTCACACATTTCATCACATTATATGGTGATTTAATTAGTGGAAGTTTTGACTGGGTTAGATTAAAAGCTCAATGTCAGTTCTTAGATATTTTAGGATTTCAGAACTGAGATGGGTGTTGGAAGACGATATGGAAACACATTAGAGTTTACCAAAATTACTAGAAGTTATTTGAAGCTTTCTTGGAAAAAAATTCCAAACCTTAATAAATGCTTGAACTAAATAGATGCATTTTATATTTTTTAAAGAAAGCAGCAAAAATTCTAGAAGTTGATGATAGTTCTTATCTGAAAGAGGCCCTTTTTGCCATCAGTCCTTGGCCCTTTGTGATAAAATGTAATTTCCCTATGTGACATTTTATCACTTAACTGAAGACCCATGTAATTTCAACTAATAACTGGGTTTTATAGAATAAAAATCACATTAAAGCTTCATTATTTATGGAATTGATAACAATAATTTGAATTCTTAATCATTTTTCTGGGGGTCATGCTTTATATTCTAAAAGAACCAAGTATGTGAATATAGCGGAATTAAGAAATTGGAAAAATGAATTACCTCTGTTATTAGGAATGTGTCCATTTTCATTTCATATCCCAATTACAGGAGTTCAGGGGTAAACTAAAACAAATGTTTCATAGAAATGAAATTATGATAATTAATATATGCTTACTTTGAAAAAACAGATTATTGGCTTTTTCATTTATTTTCCTTTTTCTCTTCTCTTCCATTCTATTATTTTCCTCCCTCCTACTCTAAAAAAATGAAGAGAGCACAATTTTTTGCACTTTTTCAAATATTAATATGCAAAATAATCATTTAGGAAGAGCTTGTTAAAATCTACATTTTGCATCATCAGCAGATGCTATATTAGCAAGTCTGGAGTGAAGCCAGGAAGCTGAATTTTTATAAGCACTGAGAATGATCTTGATAGATAGTGTCCACTCACAGAAACTCCAAAGGCTTCTGAAACTATGGCTTATTTAGCAGGAAGTAAAATTAGATTTAAAGCATAAATGTATAATATATATAACACACCAACATGGCTAAGGTAAAATTTTTAAAAAGAAATAACTGAAAACTATTCCTGATACCTTACTCACATTGATCGTATAAAAGCAGTCTGACTGATAAAATGATTTGTGCAGGGGATGTCTTTGGACAGAGCTACCGGAGTGAACTGTGTGAGTCCTTTTGCCCTCAGGCTCGTGTGTGGTCTCAATAGAACCACTCATAAGCTGCCCATGTGTCCTGGCAACTAGAGGAACATAGTGGACAAGTGTCTGACTCTTGCCCAGATAAGCTAGAAGATGAGACACTGGTGGTTCCTCTTTCAACAGTGGAATTAAAGTAGTTTGTGATCAAACTGTACTCGCGGTTTGTCAGGGAATGCTTCTCATAGGCTTATAAGACTACAACATGGGCAGACACACACACACATACACACACCCCAAAACAACAGCGTGGGCTGACGGGGCAAGCGGGCATCCTGAGAAAAATGCACCACCCACATCATACTAAGGCTAGATAGATATTGTCAGTGAGGACCTTTGGAGAACCACCAGAAAATTAATAAGCATTAAACATCTCCAGGTCCAGGGAAAAATAAATCATGATAACACCAGTCACATAAGAACTTCACTATCCTAATATCTGCCTGCATACTACTACCCCCATATAACACTGAAAAGGATTTTCAAAAATTATAATTTGCAACATAAGGGCAAGTGAAAGAAGAGAAGGACCTTGTCTCTTTCTGTTCCTACAGAGGCCAGCTCATGATTTAAATCAATTTCATTTAAATCAATTTCATTGCTTGGGATATAACATGGAGTCAGACTTTTAATCACTAAGTTGAGAATGTGTTATGTGGCTACAAATAAATATTCCAATTGTTCAATGGATTAAATAAGATGATATTTGCAAAGCACTTAGAATAGTGTCTAAGATATAGGAGACACTACATTGATTAATATACACATATGATAGTTACATGGAAAGACAGACTGTAGGAGCAAGTTTACGTGTTGTAATGACCAAATTATTTAAGTAACTTACCTCACAAAGTGACTCTCATATAGTAGGATAAATATTGCGTAATTATCAAACTTCTAAATGCCCTGCGGGCACTAAATCCTATGGGTATGCGATTCTGTTAGGACAAAAGAGATGAACAGAGGACTGGTGCATGGTAGAAAGAGCCCACAGGCAGTCAGGGTATTTGGGCTCTGATTCTAGTTTTGCTAGGAATAATTTTCAGGACCTTGGACAGGTAACCAAAGCTGTCAAAACTTCCTCTTCATGTGAAGAAAAATTCAGCTGCATCGGGGTTAGCAAACTTGTCTGTGAAGCACCAGAGAGTAAAGAATTCAGCTTTGAGGGATGGACTGTGTAGGTCAATTGCAATGACTCACCTCTGTCCTTTCAGCAAGGAAGCAGGTACTGACAATACACCAACATGTGATCCTGTGCCTGTGATCCAAGAAAACTGTGTTTATATGTTCCAAAATATGAATTTTATGTAATTTTCACTTTTCATAAAATATTATTAATCTTTAATTAAAAATTTCAAATATAACAATTATTCTTAGCTCATGGACCATAAAAAATAGATGGCAGACTAGATTTGGTGCTGGGGCCAGAGTTTTCTGACCCCCAAATTAGATTATTTCCAAGAGCCATTATATTCTCAAATTCTTGATTCTGTTAGTATGACTGTTGTTCTCTTTGATCTGCTTTCTTGTTCTCTACCCACATCCCTATTTCCTCCTATCTACCTGGTATTCTTTCCGAAAATTACCTATAGCTGCAGGCTCATGAGCCTTGAAGGGCAGCTGCAAAAAAAGATATTACATTCTTTCTCTGATATTTAACTTCTCTTCATTTATCAGATTCTGAAGTTAATTCACCTCATTTCAATATATTCTTCTGAAATCTATAATCATAGCCAACATAATTCTAAGGTGAATGTAAATATTACCAAGACTCAGACCAAGAGTAATCATTCATTAAACTGAATTCAATTACATAAATCAAAAAATAAAACCTTATTCCCACATAGAGGGCAAAGGTAAACAATCTCAAGATTTCCTTGATGGTTGTGAATGCTTGTTATTTAAACAAAATAAATGATAGTTCAAATTTCACTATTTCAACTTTTCCCACACACCTAATACTGTTACACTTTATCTTGCTTCTGCTTTTACCTAGTGAGAGTTGCTGCTACTTCACTGTCAAATTATCAGCTTATAATGACTTTTAGGATTACTCATCCATGTTAATCTTGTTCTAGTCAGACTTTACTGTTCCCCCAAATTTAAAGTGTCATTATATTATGAGGATAAGTGACTTTCTTTGAATGTCCTAAGTTCCGGGTTCTTTACTCACATTCTAGTTCTAAAAATGTTAGATTTTGCTAGAATATATGATAAAAGGCTAAAAGAGACGTAATTTTGAGTTCAGAATAGATCCTAAATATTATCATTTATCTATATGCAGCACCACTTTTTTGTGGCAAATTGACTGGAGAAATAATTTTTTTAGTGTATTACCCATTCATGGGTAACGACATTACAGATACATTCTTTTACTTATCAGATAGAATAACTTTCCCAAAACAAACAGCTAAGAATCTTCATGCAAAATTTTAACTTCTCGGAATTTTAGATTATTCTCCTCAAAACTGAAAGGTTAAAATAGATCCAAAAGTACTGGGGTTGAGAAAAATTTGAGACCTTGAAGACAATTACACCAAGAGAAAAAAAACCCAAAAAAGTGAAATCCCAGGATTCAGAGTGAAATAGCTGCAGGTATGAAAGAACCCTGACCTCCTGCTCTTTGGTGACTCCTCCTGGCCATGTAGAGAAATGCAGAACAGGAGAAAAATGCACAATCCTTCTGTGCAGCTTTGCCTGCACCTGCTTTACCTCTAAATATGCTCATTTGTTTTAGTATATTTTGTTTACTTTCTTTTCTCCTTTCCAAATAGTCATTAATTTAAATACTTAAAATTTTAAGTCCATCCTATTTCTTTTTCAGTACTATATTTATCATAAAGTACAAGGGTGTTGACTCCTAATTTAAAAAAAAATGAAAACGATGAAACAGATTTTTCAGTTAATTAATTAGTCCTATTTTTGTACCATTTGACATATTCTTCAACATTAATTAGGTAAATACCAGCAATATAATAAGCCTGTTATTTTTGTATGTTTGATCTTAATAACTTATTTCTGACTTAAAATTAGTTTAGCATTGTTATAAATGATGACAGTTGCTAACTAGGTTTTGCTTTAACAGCACTGGCTTGCTTCTTGTCATTTAAGCTTCTTGAAGATAAAAGCACTGTCACATGAATCAGCAGGGCTTCAGTACTTGTTAAGTGAATGAATGCATGAATGTTGCTCCTTAATCTGCATATGTGTGTGTGTGTGTGTGTGTGTGGTGTGTAGATTTATTTTGTGTTTGTAATGTTTTAAATTTCATCGCCCCCAGCTACTTTCTAACTGGAATTTCCATTATTCATTATGTGCCTTATTGCCTCTACAAAAAATATAGTTTTATTGAGTGTAAGAACTGTTTGCTGATTTATCCTCTTATCCCCCAAATTTGTCAAAGTCTCAAGAATCCCTAATCCTAGTCCTGTTTTTTAAAAAGTACAGGAGCTGTAAATTTGGAAGATACACAAAACTATAATTTATTCTCCAGAAGACATTTCAGGGGTGGAAGCATTTTCCAAAGAGTAATCAATGTTAAATAACCATTTATTGCATATCTATTTATTTATTCCATTGTGTGTTGCACAGTGAACAAAGAGAAAACAAATCTCTGTTCTCAAGGAATTTACAGTTTAGAGGGAGAAGATAACCCACACAGAAACATATGTAACACAAAATGATTCAGGCCCTGCAAAAGAAGTATTTATGTAACACAGTGGGACACAGAAGATGGAGTGATCATTTTTACCTGTGGATTTCGGGGAAGTTTTCTCAGAGATGTTACACAATTCCTCAGACTGGTAATTTTTGCACCTGTTTAATCTGCACAAGTAGTTAAATACGTAGTTATATGAGAGAGAAAATATATATGTATATCTATAAATAAAATATGTAAATATATATAGATTATATATGTGATTAATGTAAATATAAATATATACAATAATATATGAGTTATATCCTATTAAATATTAAATAATGAAATATAGTATAGTATAAATATATTAGACTTTTTATCAATTATAATTATAATATGAATATATATAAAATATAGAATCTATACATAAATCGAATATAATGAGCAAGTTCTGTGCCCTTGACTTTTAAGGAGATCCTGTGTCTCTCCAGTTCTCTCCTTACCCACTACTGCCACCTTCTCATTTCTAGATCAGTGAACCAACTCAGAAGCTGTCCCACTTTGTTCCCATAGAACCGTTTTCCATGCTGTTGCCAGATGTCCATTCTCATCAGAGCCTTGCTCAGGTTTCCACTTCTCAGGGAGTGTCCAAGCCTCTTAGCATGGTTCTGGAATAAGCTGCCCCCTGCCCACCTTCCCAGCCTCAGTTCTTTTGCCCCTTCTCAGCTCCCTGCGCCTGAGCCACCGCCAGGGTAAGATCTCTCTTAAATTCTTCAAATGGGCTGTGGTCCGAGTTGCTCCAAATGCACCTGTGATTCAGACTCCGTCTCCTTCCCACCTTGACGTCAGCTGTCTCCGTGGCCCCGACAGGCTAATATCGACTGAATGGTCAGGAAGTGACAGAGCTGCTGCTGCTTCTTGGAGTGTTTCCCTGACCTCCCTCACCCTGGTGCCAGGTCCCTGCTAAAAATCCCCATTCCTACTTTATTTGAGTTATGCGTTCCACCTTCCCCATCCTGTGTACAGTGTTATATCTGGAGAGTGGGAATCACTCCTGTTTCACGACAGCTTGCTTTGAAAAAGTCTCATGCTCAGTAGATCTTTTTGCGTGAATAAATGGAATGCCGTCTGAAAGATAACCTCCCAGGCTTTCAGTAAACGTCAGAAAGCTTGTCAGTGTGCCTGTTTCTCCGTCCCTCCCCGTCGTGCAGTGGAGAGCCCATGTCAGGAGGCTCTGTCATGCCGGGCAGCATGGGGCCGGGGAGAGTACAGACCTATTTTCCTGTGTGGGCGAACTCGTTAACGCCTCTGAATCCGATGTTCCTCATCTGCAACAGGCACAATCACACCTCAGAGGATGGAGGAGGAAAGGAAGTGTGTGCCTATATTGTGCCAATTCAGAAGCAATTCTCCCCTGTCCCATCGTCGCTCAGAATACCTCTTTCTCCCCAGTCAGTCTCAACAAAGGACATCTCTGAGGTGCGGCATAATGCATAACCCATCCTTTTTTCTCCCACATAAGGAAATTTGCACTATTTCTAAACAAGAGTTAGAGAGATAAGCACATCGATGCATTTTGTAACATTTTAAGAATTATTTTTTTAAACTATTTGATTGTCCCCATTTTCCTTAGAAAATATATTTTACCATCTTTTTATTGAAAACAATGGGTAATGTCAGGCAATTCTATTTGGCCCCATTTTCCTATCCTTTCTGTTCTCAAGGGCTCTGGAAGCCGTTCAAAAGGGAGTGGTAAATGAATCATCACCTTCTTGTACATGCAGTTTGGGTTGTCAAATAGCCTTTGAAAATAGCCTTATATTGTTTCACTTCACAGTAGATAAAGCCTGGACTTCTATCAGCCGCATGACCTTTTTGGTTCCTCAGGTACTCCTGCTTTAATCTAAAGATTCTCTGTCCTTAAGGGCCTTGTTAGAGCAAGTTAGTGAAAGACCATGTGTCCTACTATGCTCTGTACGTTAGAAGTTGAGCTCAACACTGAAGGACAAAGCTGAGATCTTAGACCTAGGACTAGCTTTAGGTGCTTTTGTCTGAAAGAGAAGAGCCAGCCCTTTAGTTGAGGCTACATCCACTTCGTCCTCCTATCACTATGGAAACTTGCCTCTCATTTTTTTTTCAAACTTTCAGGCCACTCATGATGCAGCAGAAAAGCTGTGGAGAACAGTTAAGTCAGGAGGTGGGAACCATCTTTTAAAACAAGTAGTCTAGTGGTTAAATGTGCAGGCCTTGGAGCCTCACACCCTGGGTTCAAATCTGCTTGCAAACCATGTAAGGCAGGTTTCTTAACCTCTCTGTGCAAGCAGTCAGATACGGAAGATAATAATAGTACTTCCTTCCTAGGTTTTTGTAAAATCCTTCAGGACATTGTCTGGCACAAGATCACCATCAATGTTAGCAATTATTATTGGGTTTCACCTTCCAACAATGCCAGGTAAGACAAATGAGTGAATGGTCCCATGGAAGCAATAGGGGAGTTACCAAAACAGTAAGGCATTGGATCATGTATATGTGTTAGGGTCAAGGACAGACACATTTTATTTCAAATAAGTAAGCAAGCAAACAAACCCTCACAGAGCCTGCAGGCTCAAGTTCAAGAGAGGGGCCACGTCAGCGACTGTGCCTTTTGGGGTTCAACCTAATTAATACAATTTGTTATATCAAACCTAAGTGTATTGTCATAAGAGACGAGAAAGGTATATTTCATCATGCATTTCTGTAGTGATTCAGCAAAACATAATTTAGAGGAAAAATTTAGAATTGTGATGGTTACCAGGAAATCGATTATGTGGATAGTTTTCCATCCCTTCCTCCCTCTCTTGTTTCCTCCCTCCCTCCCTCCCTTCCTTCCTTCCTTCCTTCCCTCCCCTCCCTCCTTCCTTCCTCTCTCCCCCCTCCCTCTCTCTCTTCCTCTCTTCCTTCCGGCCTTCCTTCTTTTCTTTCTTTCCTTTCTTTTCCGGGGGAGGAAGTTGTTCACTTATGATGTGGTGCTCTCCTGGCCAGGGTTATTTTGTCGTGTGCATTCACCCTTTGTTGTGTCGGTCAGAGAACTGTGCTGAGCACTGAGGTAACTGTCAACAGCAGGTGCAGCTCACAGACCGAAGCCAGGATGCGTGGCAGTGCGACGGGCTTAAGTGACGGCATCTTATTGGGACACGTGTCTTGACTGAGCCTGCACATGTTTTTTCCTTTTTACCCCCTTTTGAATTCTTAGTTCTTTTTTTAATCTTTCTAACTTCGTACGAAATGCCACAGTGCAGCAGAAAGTATGTGGGCTCTAAAATTAGAATGAAGATCAAATGTAAGGTCTGGTACTTATCTGGGCAAATTATATAACCCCCTCAAGCGTCAGTGTCAGCATCTGTAAAGTGGAGAGAATGCCTCCCTGCAGGGTTGCTCTGGGATTAAATGTATATGGGATGCTAATGTCTATGGCATTATGTACACAGGACGAGGTGTAAACACAAAGCCCCTCCTCCCTGTCTTCAGACCCTGAGCACCTGAGAGCTGAGGCTGTGCCCATCTGTTTGTGTTGCTCCACAGCTCTTGGCTAAGTCCCCTTCACAGCATGGATGGTACAGGAAAGTCCCATCTTAGGGTTGTGGCTCCTGTGTCATGATCACTTCAACGCAGAGAACATACACAGAAATGTCTGACGGATGTGGATTTGTTTAGCTTTACTTTCAGCTCTACCAATTTGCTTCACGCATTTTGTGGTTCCGTTACTTGATGCATACACATTTAAGATCGTATGTCTTACTGCTGGATTGACACTTTTATCATAATGTTATGTCCCTTTTTTTCCTCTAGCAAGTTCCTTTGTTCTGAAATTTATTTTATCTGATACTAATGTTGTGACTCCTCCTTTATTTTATTAATGTTTGCATGTTACATTTTTTTCCATTCTTTTACTTTCAACCTACCTGTGTCTTTTAATTTGAAGTGAGCCTCTTCGAGCTGACGAACCCCGATTCATCTTAACCAGGGTTTGCATTTTCCTGTTCAGTATTAAATTCTGAGAACGTGGAAAGGTGATTCGCCCACAAACACTGGTTTAATGCATAAATTTACATCTCACAAATGTGAATGAAGTTGGCACATATTTTATACATTCTCTATATTATATTGTTTGCATGTGTAATGTATGTGTATTTTTCCCACATTGTATCAAATTGCATGGTGAATTCAATCCAGTGTAAGGGAACTGGAGATTAGATACATGAAAAAATTACTTAACCACAGACAAATTGACAATCTAATGGCTGCAGACTTAGATTTAATTGCCTTACCAAAGTAGGTAAATTTACAAGGTGCTTTAGATATATGCACTGGTATTCAGCCCCATGGTGACCTCAGAAAAAAGATTGTCGGACGGTCTTCAAGGCATCCATGTGAAGCACCGTTACGGTTGTGCATATGTGTGGGGTCAGTCCCTCAGATGTGTAATCTCAGGTACCCAATTCTATCAGCAGAGTAGGAGTAGATATAGTCTATGAAGCTTGTCCTACAATAAACTAATTTGGGAGGTGAATATACTAAAATACAAATGAAAATACTGAGGATTTCCAAAGTATCCCGAATACTCATGTGGGCATGGCCATGTATTTGTGTATGAACAATAAGAACCTACTGTCATGTGTCTTATATCACCAGACACATAAGGAGAATTCATGAAGAAAGAAAAAAAAAAAAAAAAAAAGAAACAAGGACCAGACAGATAACTGAAGTGTTAAAATGGCATTGGTCTATAAAATAAGAGCAGTGTTGACCATGGCATCAGGATGCTCTGACCATCCTGCCAGTGGCCAGTGAAACCAAAGGCAAGGGCTGTGTCCCTGGGAGAGCACTGCAGTGTTAACTCTCATCTCCTCCTTTACCCTCCACGTCTATGACCAAACCCCTCCTGGGTGACACGTTCTTGGTATGTAGAAATAGTTTCTGTCAGGTCACATTATGGTTGTATAGCCCCTTACTTCTGGAAATCATTGCTTACCTTTCCTTGGATTTTGAATATTTGATGACTTAATAGTTTAACACTAACAAAGGTAATCTCATTTTTATGTCTTAGGGATGAACTTTATTGTAGATTCAAAATGCTACAAACATATGCCAGGGCGGTTAGGGTGCTGTGGCCCCCCATTTGCAGAGCAGGAGTCCGGTTCTCCCCACTCAGCCTGTTCTACAGCACGGGGGTTGGGAATACAGGCTTGAGGCAGACTCCTGGGGTTCACGTTCCATCTATACCAGTTTACTGATTGTACAACTCTGGGCAATTTAGGAAGCTTTCCATGGCTCTGTCTTATGTGTAAAATGGGGCTAATGATCGTGACTTATCACAGGGTTATTATGAAGATATAATATGAAAACATATGTACAGCAATTTCGATGGTGCCTGGCACACATTGAGCATTCAGTAAACGTTCACTATTTGTAATAACTTCTGAGCATTACCAGTATGCAGGACCAGAGCAGACTGATTGGTTGATTCCCATATTCATACTTAAAGTTCCACTTCGGTTCCTGGAAACGGCACCAACCCGGTTTCTTAGGCCCCCAGCTTAGCCTTTGGCGTTGATGTGTCTCCCTCCTTCGTGCCAGCTCCCCTGAGCAGGGTCAGGAAAGCTCTGCCTCTGTGCCTGCAGACAGAAACTAAGCCCACCCCCTCAGCCCCTGGCTCCTGCGGCAACCCCCGCCCCCACCCGGCTGTGGCTGCCCGCACTTCCCGCCCCATCGCTCCTAGGGCATCCCAGTCCATCACCCACGAGCTGGAAAGGTGACTTCAGACCCAGAAGTGTGCTCTCAGCCTCGGCACCTTGTCCCTAGGGGCGAGGAGGCCGTGCCCGAGTGGGACCACCCCACCCCCAGCCGCTGCTCCCTGTGCCCCCCGTGGCCATTCACCCTTCGTCTGTGCTCTTCTGTCCCGCCCTTGAGCGCATCTAGCTCACGCCCAGGACTTTGCATGTTGGCTCCCTAGAATCATTCTGATTTCAGTTCCCTTATTACCACCTCAGGGCGCTAATTCTGACCACCACGTCGAAAATACCCCATTCCTGTGGATGTGGAGGGCGTTGTGCTCAGTGAGGTACATGAGACAAATGCAAATGTTGTGTGCTATCACTTATGTGATACCATAACCAGCTAGTGGAGATAACAGAACAGCAGCAGACCCACAGATATAGAGAACACACTCGTGGTCACCAGCGGGGGGGCGGGCAGTATAGGGGCAGGGGAGCAAGAAGTACAAACTGTGATGTAGAAAATAAGCCACAAGGGTATATTGTACAACATGGGGAATATAGCCAATATTTGGTAATAACTATAAATGGAGTATAACCTTTGAAAGTTGTGAACCACTATATTGTATATATACCTATACTTTTACCATTTCACAGCAACTAGATTTCAAATTTTTAAAAAGTGAAACTGCCTTCAAAAAAATTAAAATGGTCCATTCCTAGACAGGCTTGTCCACATCACCATGTTTAGTTGTCTTCATAGCCATCGTAAATCTCATACAGTAGCTTATTACTTATTTCCCTCTTACTGTTGTGTTAGAATATGGTCCTCATTGTGATCTTAAGTACCTACGACAGTGCTGAGCACATAGTAGTTCTTCAATAAATGTTTGTAGAATAGACAAATTTAAGAAGAACTAGAAAGCAATAAACTAGAAAGTGATAAATTTGCAAAACTTCCATAAGGTTTCGGTTTCAGGTTATTGGCCTTCAAATATTTACCAAAATATCCATATTCAATAGGTAGTTAACCCTGCATATGGGCAAGTGATTTTCAAGTAAAGAGATTGAACTGTGTTGCATACCTTATAAAATGTCATAAATTAAAATATTTTGAGATATTATATTTTCTATAATAAGTCTTCTTCCACTAATCCCAGGAAGAAGTTGGTATTAAACATTGTGCTTTTAATCTTATTATTGTTTTGAACTGTTCTGAGAATAAAAGCAATTATAACTTTACATTAAAAAGAATCTAGAGGCAAGCAAATGAACAAATCAGAAGATGAATAAATAAACTGAAGAAATAAAATGGCAATTTAACTTGGAGTCCAGTTTACTGAAACTGATTTACCAGGCATTTCTCTGGTTATGACGTGTTAAAAATAACAGGTTCTAATTCCACACAGCCCTTAAGAAAAATGGGTGACTCAATCATGTTTTTCTTTTAGTGTTTATAGCATATTATAAAATCCCTTTTAAAAAGTTTGTCGTGGGAAATATAGACATATTCAGAATCATTGCAGAAGATTTGACTGTTGGGTAAATAGACTTGTCCATTTTGTTTTATGTTCCCTTGTAGTTTAATTATACATGAGCTGAAATGCGTAAACACGCTGTTTAACCAACCTGGAAATACTTTCAGATGAGGGAGTACATGAGAACAATACACACGCACACACACACACACACCATGAACCTACTGCCTCCTTAACATGTCCAAGGTGCAGATGTCTGTCCCAGGATGCTTTAGCTAGAGGAATAGGTCTATGGAATCCAGGTTGTGCTATTACTTTCTCAGCTTAAAGTAATCCCCACATCATCCTGGCTCTTTATTTTCTTGGATTTTTTTTTTTTTAACTTAGTAAAAGATTTTGGAGAAGAAAAGGTAATAATAATACTTACAATAACAATATGACGATTTGAAAATCATTAATAGAATTCCTTTCCTTTTCTCCCCGCTGTGTTTTTTGTTTGTTTGTTGTTTATGCTGTAGCAATAAAGATGTTTTCATACACAAATGAGTGCAGACTTGAAGTAAAAATGTGAGTCTGTAATTCTATTTCCTTATGTTCTAAATCCGTAGTGAAGGATAAAGAGAAGTTGCTTTAGCTTCAGTGGTTAACATAATAAAAGATAAAATGGAAGTATTCTAATTGCAGGCCTATCTTGACAGACACTTCCGTTTACATATGGACTTTATACTGTTATACCTACCAAATCACCTAGTCACCAGTGGTCTCTAGCACCTACTGACAATGTATTAGAAAATCCTTGAATGGAAAAAAACATGGTAAAGAAAATGTAGTACCCTTGTATAGAAAATACCCTGGAAAAAACAGGACAATTAATTTGATCATAGCAATAAATGCCCACAGTAAATATCATCAACCATTATTTATTCTTTCATCAATTCTTTTTCCTTCTCTTTTTTAAAGACCTATAAAACCATCCCGCTGTCAACCACATTCAACTTACTTTTGATTGTTTTAAATGTGCTCCCTCCCAAAAAACAGCAAAGTTGTGCATTACTTATGCTTAGTATGTATGGTTGCTTTCTCACTTTCATAAGTTTGTTTGCTATGGTTTGGTGCAAGCAATTTTAATGAAGTTTTACAAAGTAGAAAACATTCTTATTTTGCACATATATGGTTTTTCACCAGTTTGTTTCAAAATCCAAACTAATGCTATTACTTTAAAAAACTGAGCTATTAAGTTACACACCATTTAACTTCCAATTGCATTCTGAACCTAATTTAACTTTAAATTTACCTTTAAGCCATTAAGAAAATAAGATTAGTCGAAGTGCATTGAAAGCCACATGGCTGTCTCAGGTCTTTCCATTTCTTTCCTTTTTTTTTTTTTTTTTTTTTTTGACACATTTATTTATTTTTGGCTACGTTGGGTCTTCATCGCTGCACACGGGCTTTCTCTAGTTGCAGTGAGTGGGGGCTACTGTTCGTTGTGGTGCGCGGGCTTCTCATTGCTGTGGCTTCTCTTGTTGCAGAGCACAGACTCTAGGCGCATGGGCTTCAGCAGTTGTGGCACTTGGGCTCAGTAGTTGTGGCTCGCGGGCTCTCGAGCGCAGGCTCAGTAGTTGTGTCTCACGGGCTTAGTTGCTCTGTGACCTGTGGGATCTTCCTGGACCAGGGCTTGAGCCCGTGTCCCCTACACTGGCAGGCGGATTCTTAACCACTACGCCATCAGGGAAGCCCAGGCCTTTCTATTTCTGATGTGGAATTTCATTTCAAATGGGCTTGTTTTACTTAGCTCAGTGTGAAATTACTTTGTTTCTTGAACTGCCTTCCCGTTCTTGAAATTTGTTAAACCATTTTGGTCTTCCCTTTAACAATTTGTAATCGGCTTTCTTTTGACTTTCCAAAATGTATTCCCATAATCTTAACTTATGTATGATCTTCATTGGATGAAAATGTGCCATTGGCCAATTTTCTCTTTCTGTGCAAGTTTGAGAATCCCCACCATGATTTTGCTGTCTTTGGCCCAATGTCTTCAGAAAGCACAGGTGCTCTGCTTGCTTCCAGTCTTTTCCTGGAGAACTTGAACCACGGTATGTGTGTGGCCCGTCCTCTGTGTCCAGTACTTGGGCACTTGGCCTGAGAGGGCTTGTTACAGGGCAGGCTCTAATCAGTGGTCTCTGCATGAATGATTACAGGAATGTTTTAGACAAATTAGATATTCCCCAAAGATCCCACTAAGAGTTTGTAATCATCTTACTATGTGTCATGTCCAAGCACACTCAAACATATGAGATACAACAAAAATCAGACCAAACACGTAGGGAAGCTTGTCAACAAATCTGAAGGATCCGTGTGAAGAAAAGTACAAAACTTCCCTGAAGGGCATAAAAGATGGGAAGGAGTGGAGACCATCAATCATGTTCCTTGATAAGCTCTACATAGCAATATTCCCATTCTTGGGAGAAAAAATTTGCAAATGAAAAAACTAACAAAGGATTAATCTCCAAAATATACAAGCAGCTCATGCAGCTCAATATCAAAAACACAAACAATCCAATCCAAAAATGGGCAGAAGACTTAAATAGACATTTCTCCAAAGAAGATATACAGATTGCCAACAAACACATGAAAGGATGCTCAGTATCACTAATCATCAGGACAGATTTATGAACCTCTCTTCCCTGTCACGTGTGCCTGGTTATTTCTCTGCTCTGTTTTTTGTTGTTTTATTTTTAGGTCTGGATTACTACTGATAACTGCTCCTTGAATAGGTTAGGTTCATCTTAATATTGGTAAAAGAGTATACTCAGACCTTTAGCCAGTAGAGCTTCTAGTCCCTGCTGTTGGATCAGCTTTTGGCCTGGAGAAAGGTTTTAAATTTCAGCCCATCTTAAAGCTTCCTTACTGTTACTTGTAATGGACTCTTCCATATGCCATCTCTGTACACGCACACAGGCTTCTCTACCAGGGATGTCTGGATGTCTTAGCACCCCTTAGTTTCTGCTGTGCATATGCACTGATTTATAATAGAGGGGCAATAAGACACCTGGAAACTAGACTTCATTACCAGTGTACAAACTCAAGTCTTAAATTTGTGGATTTTATATAAAGCAACATATTCTTTCACTGCCAGAATTCTATTCATCAGAAATAGTGTATGATGCATCTAAGCTACAAGATTATTTAAAAGCAACTACCTGAAGTATTTATTTGATTTGTGTGTTAATATTTCATTGTTGTCCTAACATAGATATATATCTGTGTCATGATATGGTCTTGTTTCTTGGGAGAAAATTAACTGTCAAAATGATGGAGCTAGGGGACTTCGCTGGTGGCTCAGTGGTTGAGAATCTTCCTGCCAATGCAGGGGACACAGGTTCGAGCCCTGGTCTGGGAGGATCCCAGATGCCACAGAGCAACTAGGCCAGTGAGCCACAACTACTGAGCCTGCGTGTCTGGAGCCTGTGCTCTGCAACAAGAGAGGCCGCGACAGTGAGAAGCCTGCGCACCACGATGAAGAGTGGCCCCCGATCGCCGCAACTCGAGAATGCCCTCGCACAGAAATGAAGACCCAACACGGCCAAAAATAAATAAATACATTTAAAAAAAAATGATGGAATTATATTTGCTTATGCTTTTCATTTACTCAATGCATCAGGCTTTCTACTACCCAGTCAGTAATTTTGCAGGGTCTCATTATTATTCAAAATTGTGAATTTTTGGTTCTGCAAAAATATCACATGGTTTCTTAATCTAAAATTACTAGGAAAAAAAAAGTATATTACACCAATTTAATACTTTCTTGACCATTCTCAATATGTTGATGTAACTTTTATCTAGAACTTCTTTAAACTCTAAGTGTCTCATTCTTATAGCCTTAAACACAGGAATTATTTTATGTGAATTATCATTTTAATTGAATACATACTCATACACCCACCTCTTACAGACATGGTTCTGTTACTACATGATTGTTCTGGAGAAAATACTATGCAAAATAATCTGTAGTGTTACAAGATTTTTAAATGTACTATAATTTTTTTTCCAAATCTAGATGACCAAAATCTGCATGACTTTGGATAAGTCATTTATAGATCTCTACTTTAATTATTTTATGATTCAAGTGAGAGTAAACAATTGTGCTATAATGCTTAAAATGGCTAATTATGGACATATTTGTAATTATAGTTCTTGTATGTTTGTAATTATAATTGATTATGAGCATGTTTATAATTTTTATATGTATCAGTAGAAGTACACTCTCAAGTTAGATGATGCAATAGCAGGAAGCCATTATACATTTTCATGTATAAAGTAATTATGGAGCAAATTAGATAAAACCTCTTTTAGTCATTTTTTAAAAATTACTTTTCTTTCATTATTAAAATTACACATGAAGATTGTAGAATATTAAGAAAATACAGAAAATGTATGCAAGGCAAATAATCAGTAATCCCACAATCTAGAGCAATAATCCTTTAGAGAAAAATTAATTGGGCTGAAAAACTCCTTTATTTCTCAGTAGCCATATCTGCACTCTCTTGAAGTTTAACAATTCGTTGAACTAAGTTACTTCTCTCTTTTTTTGTTCTTCTCTTCCTTCCACATTGTATATTGAGGTCCAGAAGGTTCCGAGCACTCCTGTAGGTGCTGGGGGCTGTGCTGGGTAGCTCAAGGACAGTCTTCTTCTCGCTTAGATTATGCTCTTCTGGGGAAGTCAAGGGCTAAAGGGTCCAAAGACCAGAGACACAGCTTTATGCCCAGTGTAATCAGCACCTCCATGACATCATCAAAGCCTCAGGTTCTTTCCATTTTTCTTCTCTACTCCTCTTGGTGTTTAATTCATTAGGCTGGTTTCACTGTCACATTACACAGTCTATACTGGAGTCTGTACTAAATATCTCCTATTCACATGCAGCAGGAGACAAAGCAAACCTGACCTCTGAGCCCAGAATAGAAACGATTCCTTTTCATTTGATTAGGCCATTAAGTCATGAATCAAACCGTGGAACAGTGAAAATCTTCGAGGGGTTACATATGTTTATCAACTTATAAAATTGTTCTCATTCATAGCTGTACTTAAAATTTTCGGAATAGCTTATAAACCCACGGATGCCCAGGTCCCACGCTGGGCCAATTAAATCAGAATCTCTGATGCTGAGGATTTGGCAATTGTACTTTTAAAGGTTGTGCATTTTCAGCCAGACCTGGGAACCGCTGGCTTGAGGTGACGAGGATTTACTTTTTTGCCTTATGATGGGTGGAAACGCCAATTAAACTGAGGATCTCTAAGAAAGGAGGGGTTGATTTGGGGTAGCAACCAACCATGTCCCGAGTTTTCATACTTCTCTGGAGGGTTAAGACAGAGGGGAGGTGCTGTGTGGGAGAGGGAGGCAGGGGGCCTCCAGCCTGTGAGGCACACGGAGAGCTGACCTGATGTCTGTGCTGGGTCTCGAAGGACAGTGGGAACTCACCAGACAAGTGTCTGACAGAATCAAGTTCGCAGGGTTCATCATTCACTCCTGTGGCAGTGTGGGAACAGTATTGGGTACAGAGAAGGAAACTGAGGCAGGGACGCATTTAGAAGCTATGAGATAAGCCTGGTGAAGACAGAGACTGTGTGTGGAATTAGGTCAGTGACAGAAGATGTGAAGACAAGGCCCCAGATGCAAGGGGTGGACAAGGGTGAAGGTGCAGTGGTCAGCCAGGGCTCTCCCGAGCCTTGAGGTGAGCACTGCTGTAGGAGGAGCTCCCATTGAAGCAGGCTGACCCCTGAGCCTGGAGTAGAAGTGATTCCCTGTGTCTGCATCCCTGGGGGTCCAGGAAAGGTGGGGAGAAGACAGGCTCGGAAGCTGGTGCCTGCGTCGTGTCGGAGGGGCCAGAGTCCCTGCGGGGAGTTTTGCCAGGGACACAGGGCAGCAGTCCTGTGGGTCAGTGGAGTGTGGCTGCGAGTAGGGACAAGGATGTCTGGGTTGTTTCCAAAGGTATTTCTGTGGTTTTCCGCAACCCTAAGGGAGGGCGTTGTTCTTTCATGGCCTCCGCACAGTAAGGGCTTCAAGGCCTTGTCAGGACTAAGGTTACCTTTGGCTTGTGTTATTACACTGTTATGTTCCCGATAGTTTTTGAGAAATAAGTGAGGGATTGTCAAGTCTTATTTTTTAAACTGTTCTCTGTTATTGAATTTTTGTGAAGACATGTTTTTAAAAGTCTTGGGAATGCCTGACTCATTTTCGGGTACTTCTTTTGTTGATATAATATTGCTCTCAGTTGCTGTGTTCTCCTGGGGATGCTGGCTTTCTCTGAAACGGTCGGATTTGCCTTTGATCGTAACAAGACTGTTGTTCAAGAGCCCTGGAGCTCTGATTTTTCAGAAAGAGAGTCTGCACAGTTCTAGAGGGCCAGAGAATCTTTGTAATGTAGTTCAGTATTTTACTATGTCATGTACAAGTGTCTTTCAGGCATCTTTAAGTGATATCAATATAGTATTAAAAAATCCCATCTTGGGACTTCCCTGGTGGCACAGTGGTTAAGAATCCGCCTGCCAGTGCAGGGGACACAGTTTCGAGCCCTGGTCCAGGAAGATCCCACATGCCACGGAGCAACTAAGCCCATGCACCACAACTACCGAGCCTGCGCTCTAGAGGCCGCGAGTCACAACTACTGAAGCCCGTGAGCCTAGAGTCCGTGCTCCACAACAAGAGAAGCCACCACGATGAGAAGCCCGCACACTGCAACAAAGAGTAGCCCCCACTCACCGCAACTAGAGAAAGCCCGTGTGCGTGCAGCGACGAAGACCTAGTGCAGCCAAAAATAAATCAATTAATTAATTAAAAAAAAATCCCATCTCTTGCTTACCTATCCCTCCATTTCCTTTTTACTTCTAAAATATTTTAGGTACTTTCATGTGAAAGAATATCCTTATATAATCAAACCATATAATAGTCTATGGATGTATTCTGCTTAGCTCAGTGAGTATTTTTGATCAAAGTATAAACTTGCTAATCTTCCTTATTGTAAAATATATGTGGATAATGTTCATTGTTAACACTAAATCCAAATTACCCAACAGACAGCCATGGAAAGTCCTATTATACTTAAAAAATGTTTAGAAGGTATTTCAGGAGACAGAAATTCCATAGCATCATATGGATCATATATCATAGTATGGCAATGAAATGTCTTCAGCTAATAAATAGAAATTAAACACAGCAAACCAGTGCTAAAAATTTGGATAAACAGTGACTAATCCTTTGCCATCCCTCTGCTTCCTCCACATGACTGGTGAATGGTAATTGATAACAAGTCTGGAAGTAGCCAGCGCATCACAGAAGGATCTTTAAATCATCACAACCACTCAGGATATCAGTTTCTTCCAACCTGTGAAATAAAAGCGTTGAAACAGTGGGTCATTTTTGCTCTAAATTTAGCACAGTATCTTCCCACATCCTAGAATGCCCTTGTTCACTTTTCTGCCTGATGATATTCTTACACTTTAAAAGCCCATACAGATGCCACCTCCCTTAGGAGGTGTTCTCAGTTTGCCAGAATGTGTCTACTACTTGCCCTGCTGTGCTCCTGACCGGACAGCATAGATGTACCTCTGTCGTGGCACCTTTACCTAGCTTTGCCTGTAGTGTGAAGACTTAACTGTCGTAAGGTCTTGAGTCAGGCTTTTTACCTCATTCATTTTGTGTATTGCTCAAGTGGTTTCAGTTGCAAGTGATAAAAATCTAGCCCTAAAGTGGCTCACCCAGAAGAGGAATCAATTGGCTCATAACTTATAGCTGAAGACATAGAGGTGGGGCTGGTTCTAGGCTTACCTTCACTGAGGTCTCAGAAGATAGCACTGGGATCCTGTTCCTCTTCACTCCTCATCTCTGCCTCTGGCTTGGTTCCTGTGTGAGACTGGCTCTCCCCTCACAGCAGCCAGGTGGCCTCAGCTTTACAACTTCACAGCTCAGAGAGCAGTAGATTTGGGAGAAGCTCAGTTTCAGAAATCCCTCTACAAAACCTGAGATTCACTCTGAAATCGCCACCTTGGGGGGAGCTCTACCTCTTAATTTGTTAGCAAAGGAGATGAAGCTAATGACCTGCCTGGTCCCTGTGCCTCAACTTTGGAACCCACAGGGACTCGTGTCCAGGTTACACAGAATGAGAGTAACAAAGCGGGGTGAGTGCCAAGAAAAATCAAGGGCTCTTGACAAAGGAGGCGAGATGGATACGGGGCAGATAACAGCTAAGAAGAGTCATTATACCTCTGTACACATTGCACAGAGGTACCGTGTACCCTCAAGAGTACAGTGACACAGAGTGGAGGAACAAACGAAGTGCACTGAGTGCGGGCAAAACAAATGAACAAGGAGAGCAAGACAGCTCTCCCAGAGCCAAGGCCAAATGCAAGGCCCTCTCTAAAACTATGCTTCTCAGGGCTGCATTTTAAAAGGATTAGTGTATTAAAAATCCACAAAGTTAATAAAGAGATGAAAAGTGCTCTTAAGAATGACCATGGACCAAATAATATATTTCTTTCAAAATAAAATTTTAGTTCCTCGTGAGTATGAATGAGAACAATGGCATGGATAATCAAGAAAGTTGTTAATAAGGAATGTTTTCTTTCTTAATTTGAAGTTAGAGAAAAAGTAGATTATATGTTTTTCTTCTTAAGTATGTTTCACTTAAGGTGACATTTTTCTTTTCCTTGAATGTTCTCTGGCTGATGGGATCCGTGAAAAATGGTTGGGGGGAAGCAAAGCTGTAGGTAAACTATTAGGAGGGTAACAAACAGATAACTGGCTCTTCTTTAATTTTAAAATTTATCTCCTATTCAATGGTCTATGGAAACTTCAGTATAATTTTAATTAAAACATAAAATTCAATTTGAGTAAAATGTATGGTATGGCAAGAGTTCAGTCAAGAGACCAACAGGAACGACAAGACATAAAATCTGTTACATAGGAACTCCCAGTCTAGATTTAAAACTCCTCTATCCTTTTCCTACTCTAAGAAAAATAGCACAAAGCATGTATGCCTTGTTGTGGCACTTAACAAAATTATGACTAATAAACTGCGTAATTTCGTTGTTCATGGTCTTCAGCTTTCTGCTGGCAGAGACCTGTCCACCTGGTAAAGTGCTCTGTCCCTCACGCAAGGACAGTTCATGAATAATGAGGAATTGGCGTCAAATGAAGAGAAATGCAGACCTAAGCAAGAGGCTTATTGCAATCAGTGAACGCGTTGTTAACAATCTAAAGAGTTAACAAAGTGGTAGGTTTATGGAAAGCACTGTGGCAACAATGAACATGCCTCTCAGATCATGGCCTTTAGGGAGCATGACCGACACAGGGCCACATCTGCCCTGCTCTGAATTCTGCCTCTGTGTTCCCTCCCAAACTGTGTGTCCTGTGGCTGCTCTCAGCCGTCCATTGACTGTGGTAGGGACGAGCGTTGGCAGGCCCATTTCTGGAAGACACGGGAATCCTCTGATGGCGGACATGGGCTTGAGGCTTCTAGTAGCCTTCCAGACCTTTCTGCAGCCTGTGTGGCACTTGAGGAAAAATCCACCCAGGCTTCGCTCTTCTTCACTCAGCCGCAGCCTTGCGTCATGGTTCTCTGAGCCAGACTTCCTGGGCCTCATCTCATTTTCTTCCACAGATATTTCTTCCAATGAAATTCTTGTACGTTTGACCCCATCTTGGCATTGGCTTCTCAGAGGACCTGGACTAAACACAGCGTGCTACACGGACGATTCACTTTATCATTAGACAGCTGTGCGGCGGGTGATGTCCATGCTACACCCTAGGGAGGCAAAGGCAAGAAAGACAGCTAGCACTCCAGTGAGACCTTACCATGCTGAGAGAGAGAGGATGCCGCACAGCAAGATCGTTCTGATTTATGTTGTACGGATGTGTCACAAAAGGAGAAGGATGTGAATGCTGGAAATGCACCAGAGAGGCTAGTCATCGTAGAATTCTGAATATCAGAGAATATGACATTCATCTGTGTGGAGATAATTATGCAAAACACAGATCCTGGTTGGGGAGCAAACGTCCCTGATTATTAGGGCCTACTGAGCGTGGGCAGTTTTCTATCATTCTACCTGAGAGGTTGGAGAATCCCTACCATCCTGGAGGTCTTGTTAAAACTCAGCAGGTCTGGGATAAGGTCTGAGGCCATTTATATTTTCAATAATGGTTTACCTGAGATATGTTTCCATACCATCAGTTTGCTCTTTGAAGTGTACGGTTTGGTGGTTTTCAGCGTGTTCACAGAGTTGTGCAGTCGTCGCTACGATATAACAAGTCCATAGTGCAGACCACAGGTCAAATAGCAAAGCGCTAAGAGTCTGGCCAGCTTACCATCCCACTCTTGAATAGTTTCTGTAAGGCCAACTGAAGTGAAAACTAAAATCCCACATGGATCTGGCTTCATGGCAGGGCTAGTCCTCAGTCCTGCCTAGGGTCCATTCATTACAGTTTTCACTGAGACTTAGGGAAGTCCCATAAAGAGGGTTACACGGGAAGCTCAGGGAAGTTTGCTCACAGGAGCAAATGGGTTGAGTTTGAAGATGGACAGGGTGTCACTTGGGTTTGATTATTAACCCCTGGAGAAGGCATTATGCACAAAGATGCTACGATGTGAAAGAATGTAGTCTCTTCAAGACCTACAAGATGTTCAGCACGACTGTGATGAACAGCTTGGAGATGGTAGAATAAGACGAAAGTAAACTGTGACCAAATACGAAAAAGCCCATGTTCATGTAGGAGTTTGGGTTTTATCTAAAGATGATGAAGAGCCATGAAACAATGTTAAACCACAAAGAAACATGATTAATAGCCATTGTAGAAAGGTCATTCTGGCAAAAGGCTAGAAGATCAATTTGAAAAATTTGAATATGATTGTAAGCATCCCAGCCAGATGGATTTACAAACAACCAAAGCAATACTTGTTAAGCTCCCAATAACTCATTTGCAGTTAGATTGAGGGAAAAACAAGGTAGAAAGATGGCTAGAGCTTTGTGAGGGTTCAAATAAAAGGTGTGGTACAAATAGGAGCCTTGGGTGAAACCCAGGACTGTAGCTTCTATGACTTGAGAGGACGATGTGAACATTACCTGAGCTATGATGAAGGAAAGGGAAAGGTTTTTGTTTGTGTATTTGATTTCCATTTATCTATAGGGGTTTGGAGGTTAGGCAATATGTGGCTTGAAGATAAGGATCTTTGAGTTTTGTCCAGCTGTTTGCTGAAATCATGGCTGTGTTTGAGATTGCTTGGCTGGGGAGTGGGACAGCATCATTTCAAGAGGGATCAGAGATAGAAAGTCCGCTCAAGGAAACAAAAAGGGAAGATTGTAAGCAAGGAAGAAGGTCACGGAACGGAGCTGTCAAATCAGCAAACTCCCTCACCACAGTGAGAACTCGGCTGTCTGGACCCAGAAAGGAGCCCTCACCAAACCTGACCACACTGGCAACCCGGTCTCAGACTTTCAGACTCCAGAGCTGTGAGAAATTATTTTGTATTAATCAGATGAACAAGTTTATTTGTAAATTTGGTCAACATACATAACTGACCTAAAAACTTCAATAGAAGGATAAATTTGAAAACCAGCGAAAAGGCATCTCCACAAAGCAATTTCCCAGGGCTGTAAACCGGATGTAACCTAGCCTGACACCATCTTCACTGGCAGAGCCTCAATAAACTGGAGCTGCCTGCCCTTCCCCTACAGCAAGTTTAGTCTGGGGGTTATTATAATGCAAACTCCACAAGGGAAAGAACTTTGATATTGTTTCCTGTTGGTCTCAACCTAGTTATGAGGCCACCACACCACTTATAGATCTCATACACCCAATTCTATATTTTGGCATGGATATTTCAACAATTTGCATATGTTTTCCAATATTATTTTAGGTAATCAGAGTAACAAGTTACAATGGAATGAATGGGTTTAGAGACAAACACAGCTGACTGACTAATGGAACCAAAATAAAAGTTTTCTGACCAGCAGGAGGGAGGCGGGCTGGCATCCTGTAGCCCTTTGACAGCATGCACATGGAGCATCAAGGTCAGTCAGCACAATAAAGGACCCCGTGCTACATCAAGACAACTTCAGAGCTTAACTTTACTATCTGTGAAGACAGTGCTACCAGTGTCCATTAAAATAATTTCCCTTAAGTGCCCTTTAATATTTTCATCTTCTAAATATCTTTACCTCTTATGAAAGCCTCTGAAGACTGTCATAACTTGCCCCAAGAATCAGTAACTTGATGAAACTGGAGGAGGGAAACCTGGACCCCTCCCTCCCTATTATATTAGGATTCTAAACAGGACATCAGCAACATAGACGATGGATCGATAGATGATAGTTAGACGGATGGATGGATAGATATTGATAATAGATAGATGATAGATACATAGATAGACTGTAACTGGATGGACAGATGGATAGATAGATGATAGATGGATCAATAGATGATATAGATGGATGGATAGATGGATAGATAGGTTATAGGTGATAGGTAGATTATAGATAGATGGATGCATAGATGAGAGATTTGCACACACAGATGTTATTTAGAGGTCAGCTTTTAAATGCAATTTGTTTTTAAATATTTCACCTTTATTAGTTTGTTATTTCTAATAACTCTACAATTAATGTACTGATTTTATTTAAGATTTAAGAGTAAATTACCTCAAATCTCATTTTAAAGGCTAAAGTAACTTAAATTAGGAATCACGGTCTTAACAAGAAAAATTCACTTAGGAGTTGTAAGAATCAATTCACAGAATAATTGTCAGAGCTATGAAAGATAGAAGCATAAAATATTTCAGCACTTCAAGTAGAAAAATCTGTATTTCACTTACGGAAGACCAGAGATTCTGAACACTTAGAATTTTATTTTTCTACAACTCATTTTCTCAGTGGCTAATGAAGTATACAATAGCATGAAAAAATATTATATTTCATCACTTTACCATTAAGGTTAATATTGTAAAACGCTTTGTAATAATACTGGAACCAACATATTCTATTCTTTCCGCCTGACAAATTTCTAATCACTCAGGTGAATGAGAACCGCTTTTTGTCATTGCTTCACATATGCATAAAAATATTCAAATACCTCTTAAAGCATTATTTCCAGAGTGTGCAGATAATTAGGTCACGTTATAACATGAAAACAAGTTAAATGAAAAGCAGATACAATTTATTATCACAACTTTAGGCTCCGACGTTTTATTCCAGTGTATCATAAAATACATAGCCCAGACTTACTCACAGTACATGACCAAAATATATGCGATTCTTCAGATTTTCAGAACATTTTGGAAAAATAAAACAGGAAGGATTATTCCTTATCTGAGACTGATTCACAACATCGGTGTGTGATATATCTTACCTTCTTTTCCTTACAGAGGACATAAAGTGTCAGGTTTGACTCACAATAGTTACAGGGGAGAGTAAGGCACAGTGCCAGCACTCACGCCTCTTATCAAAGCCCTGTTCTGATTCCTATTTTAAAAATATTTTTTCCAAACACTGTAGCATCACAGGTATAACTCTCATTGCGTTTCAGTGAGCAACCTCGGTTGTACTCTGCAGGTCACTGAGTTTAGTTAATCCCTGTGCTGCCACTAGACTGTGGCAGGAATAGTTCCAATTCCAGGAAGTCTCAGGAAGGAGGAGGAAAGTCACACCCCCCTCAGTCATTTCTAGTTTTCTCTGTACTGTCAGGCCTGCAGTCCGCTTACATTGTGGTGTCACCTCCCAGTCGGATAAATACTGGCTGGGTCTGCAGTTAGGAAACTGCGGCAGGCCACGTGCTGCAGGGCAGGCGGGAGCTGGGAACGTTGCTGGCAGAGAGGGAAAGAGGACTCAGTGCATGTGTTCTTAGGTGGCATTTGCCGTGAGGTTCCTACTTGCTTCTCTGCTTTTCAAGGCTATGGTTTAAAAACAATCCCTTTGAGAATATGGCAAGTGTGCCCGACTGCAAGTTGAAAATATGAGTCACTGGCAACTTAGAATTTCCTAGTGTTCAGGCATTTGAGGCTTTGAGTCACTGAGGGCCTGTTGTCAGTGGGCTCCCACCCAGAAGAGAAGCTGTGCTTCCCCAAGGAGCAACAGTTTACTTCCTCAGTTTTTATTCCATTTATCATAGTTTCTAATATTTTATTTCAAATAAATACTTAGGAAAATGATAATAACCTGAATTAAGATTTGTTAATTGTCAAGGGCTTTCTTTACATGCTTTGCAAATTTAGATTCATGTAATCCTTATAATACCCCCTTGAGGTGGATACTATTGTTATCTCTACTTTATGTATAAGAAAAGAGAAGCAAGCAGATTTTACTTATTCACTCAAGGCCACAGAGCAGGTAAATCTCTGAGCCGGATTCCTAAGGAAGCAGGAGAGAGAGCTCAGTTCACGGGCTCCCAGGGCCTCCAGAGACTCCTGAGAAGTTTGAAAGAAAAACCAAGAGCCCATTGTCTGAAAACAAACAGTTGTTTTCTTTTATTTTCCACTTAGAGTTTACAAAACTGAAATTTATTCTTAAGTTCCGTAAAAGCTAGTTTTTCAAATTATTCTAAAGAGATAGATATCATACTATGCTCATTTTGAAGACAAAAATTGACCCCTTTAATTTTAAAGAATTGGAAGCAGAATAATGAAATCTAGCACCCTGTGTTCTAGTCTTGAATTGAGATGCCCTGGGTTCTGGTTGAGTGAAAACTCTACCTCTACATTGCTCAGGAAAGTGTGGGGGCAGGGTATATGGGCTCAAGAAAACGAATGACGAGTTAAACCCCCAAAGAGCTGGGCCTCAAACACCTGGAACCAAAAAAAAAAAAACTTTTAGAAGTCAGTTTCTATTGATTATTCATGGTTTTTTCTGTTAAGTTAACCTTTTTTCCGTCTCTTGCTGGCTTTCTCTATGTGGTAGGAAAACACAGCCAGCGAACATGCCCAATTTCATATGTCATCACTGCCACCACTGGGAGAGGACTGCTGCCCTTCTTCACTTGCAAATTGAAATATTTGAGGAAAGACTGACACAGCTGCGGCCTCCTCGGGGTAAGCACGTGCCTCAGAGGCATTGCTGTGCTCGCAGGAGCCGTGTGGTGAGGCCGGTGCCCAGAATCAGTGCAGGTGAGCAGACGGGATCCACAGCACAACATAGGATGGGGTAGCGTCAGGAACACGGAGTTGCAGGGTTAAACAAAGACCGATTCAAACCCTGGCTCAGCTGATCACCACTCAGGTGATTCAAGTTCTTATTGGATCCCTTTCACATTGTGTCATTCACCTAAAAATGTTACGACAATTAACTGAGGAGATATGTAAGCAAATAATACTGCACTAGCTAGCGTTGAACTAGCTGGCTATCATTTCTATCTAAGCTCTTATGTTGATTCAGTCCGCATAACAAGTTTACGCTGTAAATATGGTTCATATCCCCCCTTCAAATGAAAAACTGAGGCATAGGGATGTTAAACAAGCTGCTCTCTGCTCATATTTGGTAAATTTAAGAGCCAGGATATGTATATGTTCAAAAACTATTAACCATTTATGATGCAAGCTCACAGCTCATGTATCACAAGCACAGGCACACTCTTCCAGGAGACTGCCATGCTCACATAGGGCTTGCATCACACACCTCTGTGAATTGGGCTCAGAATGATGTCCGTCATTCTTCGTGAGTGATTACCCACCTTGTCTCGTGCGTGACAATTCAGCGTCTCACCTGGAGAGGTGGAGGAGCTAAGAGCATGGGGTCGAGGGCCCACCTGCCTGGGTTACAACTCTGGTTGTGCCCTTTACCAAACGTGCAGCTCAGCCTGGATGTCAGCACTTTGTGGCTTGCTTTCTTTCCTGTTGAAAAGTAACTGTAATAGTACCTACGGTCCAGGGTTATTATAAGGAAAAAAATGAATCAGTCAGTACTTGTAAAGGCTTGACCCTCAGTAAACACTCAGGAAATAGTTAGCTGCTACCATTGCTATTAACTACTACTATCACCACTGTCACCACCACCATCACATCACCATTACTAGTTACACCACTGTCACATCACCATTACTAGTTACACCACCATCACATCACCATTACTAGTTACACCACCGTCACATCACCATTACTAGTTACACCACCATTACACCACCATTACTAGTACCACTATTACTATTACTGCCACCACCACTGTGAATATCATGATGAATACCCTTCTTCTGAATCCACTGTTTCTGATAACCACTTTCTAATTTTCAGATCCTATTTTAATTTTTGTCCCTCATACCTCGTTTAGTCAAGAAGTATGTATAAAGTTCTTAACCTGCACTAAACTAGTTAAGAGATGGTGTTTAACGTACTAAGGGAACAAACCGTGTAGCTGTGGAATAAATGTGGTCTGAGGAGACAGCTGGTCATGTTTGCCAGGCAGCTTGTTATTAAATTTCATGAACATATTGTAGATAATTTGACCTACAAGAAGCACTGAGATGCTCTTTTTCTCCCATAGTGTCATTTTCTTTTTGCTTACACTTTGTAGACAAATCAAACTAAACTAGATATTGAAGGGAAACTATTTACTTATTAGACTTATCTTAATCTAAGAATATTGGAATGTCTTCTGGTTTTATTGCCAATAAATACTTGCAACGTATACAAAAAATAAACAAAAAATAATATCTCAATAACATTTCCATACATAAGTGCCTCTGAATAAAGTAACAGCATCTTCAAATACTCAGAATTCATTGTATTGGATGAGTGACCAAGTTTAGCTTCTAACTTGACTCTTCCATTTATTATTTTTGTGAACTTAGGCAAATGACAAGCTTCAAATCTCAGTTTCCATATCTGTAAAATAAGACACTGCAGCTAGATTGTCTCTAAGGCCCCTTGAAGTTCTACACACAGTACACAGAAACCAAGTACATTCTAGGGAAGTTAAGCTCATCCATTTATCAGCATATACAAACTTTTACATAGAAATAGAAAAATAATTTTAAAGGAACCTGCCAGGAACAATGTTTAAGTGCTTTGGAGGGTAATGGATACTCTCTGTGATTCAGTCAAATAAATAATATTGACTTACATTAGTTGTATTGTGCAGTGTATTTTAGAATAATCAGATGTTGAATTTTTCCAGGATTGGAACCAGGAGATTATGACTGTACCAAAAAGAAGAGTTTGAATTTTAAATCATGAAAACAATGCAGGGTTTGAGCTTAAAACCAAACGGGAAGGGAGAACAAATTCAGTAGGGCAAACATATTTATCTTAACTCTAAGTCCTAAGTTTATGTTTCTGGATGGGAAAGCTAATAGGAACGCTATGTTTTGGTAGTGAAACTGCTGGGTGAGGACCCGCTCTCGGGGAGGGGGCGTGGTTGTCAGCAGGCAGGCCTCTGCTGGCCTCTCGCCTCCACGCGCAAGGAAGTGCCGCTTTCAGGGCCCAAGGCCTCCTCTGCACAGACACACACCTTCCAGGCCGTGCATCTGGTGTTTTTCAAACTCTTTAATCCAAACCTTCTTTGGATAAGTATGAAAAAACCCACACCAGTTCAGGCCATATACACGTGCTTGGTCATGTGCACCCTACCCGCCCCACCACCACCACGTCTGCTCCTCTTGCAAAGCAAATAGTGAGATGGGCAAATGCTTCCAGCTTGTCACCCGCAGGCAGCAGGTCCAGTGTGCTCGTGTGCCTGGAGAGGGCGTGGGGATGGGAGGGCAGAGAGGAGGTGCCTTTCTGGAGCTGCAGCAGGTCTGTCTGTCGGGGAAGGGAGTGGGCAGAAGCAGCCCAGACACAGCCAGGAAGTAGGTCCCAGGCCTCGCAGACTGTGCTAAGCCGTCTGGATGCCACCCTCAAGGCAGTCTGCAGAACTTGAAGACGTTTGAATGGGGAATACCGTTTATATTTTATTTTTATTTTTGATTGAAGTATAGTTGAATACAATGTTGTTAGTTTCAGATGTACAGCAAAATGATTCAGTTATACATATCTCTATGTATCTATCTATCTTACTTTTCTGATTCTTTTCCAGCATAGGTTATTATGCAATACTGACTATAGTTCCCTGTGCTATACAGTATGTTCTTGTGGTTTATCTGTTTTATTTATAGTAGTCTGCACCCACTAATCCCAGACTCCTAATTTATCCCTCCCCCACTTCAGTAACCATAAGTTTGTTTTCTATGTCTGTGAGTCTGTTCCTGTTTTGTAAACAAATTCATTTGTATCATTTTTTAAAAAAAAAATTCCACATATAAATGACATTTGGATTTATATTTTAGAAAGATCATTTTGGCTACCAGGCCAGGAAGGAACGGGAGGGTGGAGTCTGGACAGGGAGGCTCTGTGAAGAGACAGCTGGGACACCCCAGGGACCAGAAGATGCGTGTGGAAGCACTGATGATCGGTTAGGGGGTAGGGAAGAAAAGGGAAGGCACTGCAGAGATCTGTTCGGGAAGGTCCAGCATCAGTGCTTCCTCTGGTAGGACACTGAGTTGTACGTGCTCTCACAGGAGTAGAGGTGACGCTCATTTCTTTGCTTATAAAATGGGACGGCAGTACCTTCATTTAGCGCATATTTATTGTGTCACTTGTGCACTAAACACGAACACTCCAGGGATTCAAGCAGCTCATAGCTTCCAGCTTGTGGTAAAGATTAAAGAGCTCTGCAGAAGCATGTGGCAAAATAATGCCTTCAATACTGAATGGGAAGATTATATCACCAGGGTGTAGTGTCTCAGATTCACTCGCTGTGGAAGCTGCATACTTCCAAGAAGTCATGAAACTCATCTGAAACCTAATTTGCCCATTTTCATCTAGAAGTTACAGAGGCTTACCAAAAAAAAAAAAAAAAAAGACAATCAGCCAACGGCAGTGATTGTACTGCTCAGAGCTCCAACACGGTTGCACTGATGTTCAAAAGCATAGATACTAAAGTTGTCAGAAAAGAAATGACAAATTCAAGAAAACTGAATGTGTTTGCTGGTTTCAGTGTCCTTATAAGGAGAGACTAGGTTACTAAACAGGTCTTACGTGAATCCCGATCATGAGTAGGTAAACTAGTTGTACAAGAGCGAGAACGTGATGCCGTTAGACCCAGCTAAAGCCTCTCTAGCTGACTCCCTACCGCCGAAAACGTGAAGAGATGAGGTATTTCAGAATATCTTGATATTAAGAAAGCAGCAGTGGAGTCTTTTACCGTGTACGTTATAAATGGTGAAATGTCAGCTTGCTGAGGGACCCCTATGAAGGTTTCCTACCATCCCAAGGTAGAGCCCTAAGCCTAAGGAGCTAAAGTGAAGAGCACTTAGCTTAGGACCTGTCTTGCTCACAGGTGCACAAAGTAGATGGAGATGAAGCACAGATGCACACAGACAGTCCCAGGCTGGGGCGGCCAATGCTGGGATGCTGAACACGGTTCCTGGGAGGGGAGGAGCCTGCTGGAGTAGCCTCACTGCTCAGGGCGGGCGCAGCCTCTAAGGGCTTCTGCAAAGAAACGCTGAATGCTATTTTCACTTTTCGCCTGTTTTCATAAGAGCGAAACTTCTCTTCGGCTTTCTTTCAGTTAGTGAAAACAGATACTAATGTAGGTCTTTTATAAAAAAATAACATGGCATAAAGCAAACTTTCAAAAAGCTGGGGATTCTTCATTACTTCTCATAATTTTTATATAAAAACTTCCTTTCAGAATGACATTTACCCCTTAGGTATGACCAGATCACTGTTTTGTTTTGTTTTTTCCTAGGAAACAGTGGTATCAAGGAAACCAAAGGAAGAAACACTTCTAGTTTAATTTATTTTTCTTAGCATACGAAAAAAACCTTCAGTTTTGGGTTGAATTGCACCCCCAGCCAATTTATATATTGAAGTCCCAAGCCCCAGTAGTTCAGAATGTGAACGTATTTGAAGATAGAGTTTCTAAAGAGGTAACTAAATTACACTGAGGTTATTAGGGTGGACCCTAATCCAGTAGGACTTCTGCCCTTATAAAAAGAGGAGATCAGGACACAGCCAGACACAGAGGGAAGACCTTGTTAAGATGCAGGGAGAAGATGGCCACCTACAAGCCAAGGAGAGAGGCCTTGGTAGAAACCAACCCTGCCGGCATACTGACCTCAGAGTGCTAACCTCCAGAACTGTGAGAGAACACATTTCCGTTGTGTAAGCCACCCAGTCTGCGGTGCTTTGTTACAGTAGCCCTAACACCGTCTCAGTTTGTGAACAGCATCTCTGCTAAAGGAGAGATATAACAACTAAATGTTTAGAAATTTCTTATCAGCTGTGTGAAATAGTACTTGATGCTTCTAAGGCATAAATTAAAACTGTAGGTCAGTTAAACTGACTTCTAAAAATAGATGCTGAAGAGCAGTATGGGCCTCCCACGAATGGAACAGACAAGGAAGCTTTATTTTTAACCATCTACTTATAAATTATTGATAGAGCTTCAAACCATTGGTAAATACTGCAGAAAATTATCCCATTTCCATGCCAGATTGCCTCTGAAGGGCTTGCCCTCCTTTCGTGTGTGCCTTGCAGCGATGGAGAAGATAGTTGCCAAATTCCTAAAGAAATTGCCCTCCCCATTTAAGCTTATTGCTAAAATTACAGTGTTCAGCTGAAGAAAGTAGGAGGGTGGGGTTTACTCTTAAAGATGGGATTCAGTACTTTATAGAATTTTCCAGGTATTTTCTTCATCAAAGGGTTTGTCACTGGATCGCCAATTCTTCTTGCTGGTATGTAGCTGCTTGCATTGAGCACGTGTTATCTTATTTTCATAGCGTACAATCTCATAAATGATACTATGAAATAATTACTTATCTAGTGATCCACCTATAGCCACACCTGAAAGTGCTCAGATTGTCGCTGCCACTGTGCATGAGTCCAACTGCGTATTCTTGAACGGCTTCGAATTCTTAAAGGAGATCGCGTTGAGTACGAAGTACCTTGCAGGGATCTCGTTAGCCTGGGGGTGGATTGCCGAGCACATGCACTCGTGATGTTAGGAGCTCAGTAATCAATTTCTTCCTCTAACTGCGAAATTCAATCTCGACTAAGAATCGAAGCCCCCGTTTGAAGCAATTAATGGGAACTTCTAAATATAAGTATCACCATCTCTTGTTCTTCCACCCTCAAAACAGTCTCCGAATGGCTTAATCATTATTAGTAAAAAATGTGTTGAATAACTGAAGGAGAAGGTTAATTTGGTTCAGTATCATTACCCTTTATTTTTTGTTTCCTTAAGTAGGCATCAGGTTTCTTTGTGTATTTATGAATGTGTGTCATACAGCAATCACTCAAGTATTTAATTAGTGTCTGGGAAATTTAAATATGTAGTACTAGAACATGTGTTTTTCAGTGACAAGCACATAAAATATAAAGGTTTTTTTTAAATTTTACTAAGGTAACTATTGTACTCTACTATTGAATTCACTCTCCGTACTAAGTACTGTGCAAGGTTCTGTGGATAAAAGATGTAAACTTGCAGGGCTCATGTTTGGTGTAACAGAAAGATGCCACTGGGCGGTGAGCTGTGTCCTTGGTGCCCGTCACGCAGGTGCCACGGGCCTAGGGCCAGGTGTGCTAAGTGCCCTTGTATGGCACACAAAATTCCCAGCACACGCCAGACTGGGAAGCCTTGTCTCATGTGCTCAACGGCCATCGTGTGGTGCTGAGTGCATCAGGAGGTGCGCTGAGTCAGCAAGCAGGTGCCACGTGACCACGTCAACGCTGAGTGCCGGTAGGAAGGCGTGTAAAGGGCTCATCGCGCGGCTTGCTCGCTGCCTTCGTGTGGAGTGCCGTGTGGGGTAGAGGCATACTGGTGTTGGGAGAATTAAGGAATGTTTCATAGAGGGAGTAACATCCTAGCTGCCCCTAAGATGGTGAGCTAAAGGCACAGGCTTTAGTGCCAGACAAACCCAAGCCGGGTCTCAGCTCTGCCTAGCGAGAGCTCTGATATTGGTCAAATTATTGAGTATCTCTGAATGCCCACTTCCTGCTCTGTGAAATGGGGTGAATACTATCAAGTTCGTAGAGCTGTGAGGATGAGGTGGGCCGCCTCCCATACAGCATCCAAAGTCATGGCTCTGACATTAGACCAGGGTTTAGTTTTGAATCCGCACCCTTCAGCTCCTAGTTAGTAAAACCTTGGGCAGAGTTTGTAAATTCTCAGTGCCCATGAGTGTCCCACATATAAATGGAAGACACTTGGGTTTATAGTAAATGAGCACATTTAAGTAAGTATGCTTAGCAACATTCTTCAGACATAATAGTAAATGTTAAATATTTGTTATTCCTGGTTTATAGTAAATGTTCATGGCTCAGTAATTAGCAGCTCTCACCCCTTGGATATCCATCTAGAAGTGTTAGAAAACGTGGGCGATTGGCCAAGCAGAGGAACAAGATATACTCAGGGAAACGCATGGAACATTTTGACTCTGTAGTTAACGGTCATCTTGAGCATATTAGAGAGGGCATAGGATAGGATTGGGAAATAAATCGAGAGGATAATCATTATCATCACAATGCTATTCAGCAATTATTAGTTTTAGTAAGCCATTTTTTTTTATTACGTCAAGTTAGGAAGGCATGGTGAGTATGTACGGAAGTCATTCTTTAGCAGATACCTTCAATAGCCCAACAGTTACCCTCACTCTGACTCAAATGCGTGTCTTCCTTACCAACAGAAATCCTATTTGGTTCATGTGTCAACGAGTCTAACCCAGGGAATAAAAAGATGATCACTTCAAACCAAACAGAGTCACAGAATTCCCTATACTATTGATTAATCTGGAAAAGAGCACGTGACTCAATTCTGGCCAGCAAGACCTATGTTAAAGAACGGAGGCTCATAAGAAGAACTGTCTCTGGCTGTCCTGATGACCCTTTGCTGCCACCCTATTAACTCTGTCATGTGAGTGCCTCATGGCTGGTGCCACAGCAGCCCTCTTGGGCCAATACACCTAAGGACAAATGGTCACATGCTGGGGAAGGTGCAGGGATGGGCAATAAGAGAGGGCAGGAACCTTCAGGGATGTCATTATCTACACTGCTCGGTAGTAAAAATAGGTGATTTTAACTGCTGAAAGGACCATGTGACTAAATCTCTAAGACTCTCAGACAAAGGTCCTTGGACTCAGAATAACCAAACTGGCTACGTCAGACTAGTTTTGTGAGGAGATTTATAATGATAACAGATACAGGAGAAGAGATTGGTTTGAATGGGACAAAAATGAGGGTTCTTTTCATAATTGTTCATTAGAATGTACATAAATTTGAGTAAAATAAGTTAATAATAAATAACTAGCCAATAGTGAGAAATTAGATGAGTATATCCTTGCAAAAAGTTGAATATTGATGGAAGAGAAAAAGATGGGTATTAACTTCAGAAGACAGAGGCTTAAGATACATTTTTTTTTTCCTTGTATTATACAGACCCTAATGTTGGTGATTCCCAAGAAGGAAGGAATGGGACTTGACACTGTCAGTGAAGAAACATTTGAAACAGTTGAAAATTTTATCCAGGTTAGACAGGAAGGCGGGCGAGCAAAGTAAAATCCATGAGCTGCGAGGACCAGAAGAGGCCAAGTTGGATGCAAGCTTTGTCCTCAGGAGTGGAAAGTATGAAGGTGGCAAGCTTTTAAAATCATAACCGTAGCAAGGAAGTTCAGGGGATTTAGAGCCTGTGCCGGCAGAGATAGAAATCTGGAAGTTCCAGTCGCCTGGTAGATAAGGATGGGGAAATTTGAGGTACAATATCAGAGAGAGCATAGTGTGTCCTGACTCAGGAGGTGATTGATTCTTTACAAGAGAAAGGAAGTAATTCCCGGGAGACAGTGAAGCAGCGATTCTCTGGGTGCAGACATGGAAACTGAGGCTGCTGCCCCCTCTTCAGACTGAGATATGTGGTCTCCGTGAGACAGGCGCTTTAGAAAGCAGTTCGCTGTTGCTTTTCGAATAATAAGGTGGCACTGAGGTCGTAATGAACTTACAGGGTTAGTGAGTAAAACTGAAAGTAAAGACCATCAGGCTTCCTCATCTTGAGTGACAGGCAAGGGGTTCAGTCACAACACGTGGCCACTGCAGGCTGTCCCTTCTGGCCCCTGACGGGGCGCGAGGGTCTCCTCTGGCTGGAATCCTCTTACAGCTGTGACTGTCCCGGGGCCCGGCAGCTGCCCTGCAGTGTCTGCCCATGCTTCCTGCTCCAGACCCCGCTTTGACCTGATAGAAACATTCAAGAGCTACAGTGAGTTTCCTATCACTTTCAATATGCTATTTTGATTAAGTTTTAATCTTCATATCAAAACGCCCAAACCTAATATCTTTATATTTCCAATGTTAACTCAATCTATGAACTCTCCGACCAAAAAGCAAACCATTAAGACTTGTTCTCTGTCGTCAAGAAAATGATACCCCCATTTATTTTTCTTGGGTTCCCTCTCGGTGCGTTTTGTCAGTCCGATTGCTTGGATTATCTGACTGTGATGCATCTGTGTGGCCACCAGCCCCTGCATCTGAACGTGGCTTCCAGTATCACTCCTGTATTCCTTAGGTGGCTTGCAAATTTATGTGCGTCATTATCATGCTAAACTGGTCATTAGACTGGGGAGAAAGCCGAAAGAAATGTCTTTTAGTGCAAACAAATGAGAGGGATCAAATTTTAAATCACTTGAAGTGAATAGCACTGCATGGTAAGTTTCTACTGTGGGACTCTAATTACCCTCTAATGAGGAATCACACCTGACAAAACCAACTAATATATTGCAGGGGAAAAAAAGATTTACATAGAGAAACTATTTGCTTATCTCAGTATCAGTACCGATATGTTCATTTTCTCCATCCATTACCCACAGTGAAGGGGAATGAGGCGGACACACACAGAGCACAAAGTGAGTGAATCCACACCTGTGATTAAGGCATGAGCAAGGAAGTACCTTGTGCGTTTGAATGTCTCACTCACAACAAGAGCTTCTGTCTTTAGAGAAGAGGTTGTAGAAATTTAAAAAGAGGTTACCTTACACAATTAAAAACCCTTTTGTAGGACACATTCATCCAGACCTGTAGCAAAGTTGCTAAAATTTATGGGTCCAAAAGCAGCAATAATAAGTATTGACATTCTTTCAAAAGGGCCTGCACAAATGAACACTGAAATAAATGAATGAATTTTGCTCCCCGTACGTAGGTTCCCAATCCAATACCATGACTGAATAGTGCTATGACGTTAGGCAAGTTAGATTTTTTGTTTCTCCTCCTATAAAGTGGAGAAAGTAATTGAACCTGCCTTATGCAGTGCTGAAAAGTAAACGAGGTAATGTGCTTATGTTTTTAGTACCATGCCCAGTCCATAGCCAGTGCTCAATTAAAACTACACAACTTTCTAAGAGAGTTTTCTCCATTCTACCCATACGTTCATCCTATGAGTCACAGAACTCAGTTTTATCTCTATGGCATTATGTGGTCATAACTTGCAAATACGTGTTACGTTCATGTCTCAGTTTAGTAACTTGTGACTATCCATCAGTTTAACTCTCATGCATGTTTGTGACAAGCCAGACAGATAATGAAGTTACTAAAACATCCAACAACACTAAGAATTCACGTGATTAACATTGAGTCAGAATAGCATCTCATGAAGAATTGAGCATGGCAGACAACTTTATTCTCTGCACGCGCTCATATCTTAACTTATACCATTAAGCTTCTGTATCCATGCAGCAGAGACTTACTGAGTGCCGACTGTGTAGCAGGCACTGCTGTGTGCTGTCACGGGACGGGGAGCATTGTTCTGGGGCCAGGAGTGCTGACTGCGGGGTTCTTGTGTTAAGGGTTTACAGCAGAGCAGAAGAAAGTCCTGCTTTTCTGTCCATGCGGGAGACGGGGCAAGCGCGATAATCTGCTCAGGCGGCTAACAAAATACCACAGGGTCTGGGGCTTAAACAACCGAAATGTATTTTTCACAGTTCTAGAGATTTTGAAGTCCTAGATCAAGGTGCCACCAAAGTAGGTTTCATTCCATGCATCTTCTCTTGGCTTTAGGCAGCCTCCACCCTGCTCTGTGCTCACAGGACCTCCTCTTCCTGCATTTGCAGACAGCAAGCTCTCAGGTATCTATTCTTTAAGGGCACTAATCCCATCATAAGGGCCCTACCTTCATGACCTCCCAGAGGCCTCATCTCAAAATGCCATCACATGGCGGGGGGGGGGGGGGGGGGATGCATAGGGCTTCAACATATGAACTAGCGGGAGGGGTCAGCAGGGGCCTAAAATTTTTTTAACGGAAGCTTCAGTTTAACTCCAAGATGCTCAAAAATCCAGATGTATAGTACAGAAAAAATATCGGTCTGTCTGCAAAAAAAAAAATGTTGAGAACATGGAGCGTGACTGTTGGCCTGGGTCTGAGTGGGGCCCGAGATGTTGCTCGTGGGAGTGTTACTCACACCTGGTCCTCCCAGGACCCTGGGGTTAAATGTACACTGTCCCAGGTGGAGAAATGTTTCAGACTTGAAAGTTCCCGCAGTTGTGTTATGGAAAAACCACCCTCAACTCACATATCACAGGTTTCTCAAGATTAAGAACGACCAAAGATGATTTCACATTTTCACATAATCACCATTACCAATCACAGCAGAAAACAAACTTCTGTTTTTAAGATCAGAAGAAAACCTAAACACAAAGCAGTAGTATTCACCCCACAAAAATTTCACCACACAGCCCCTGGCAACTCTCTGCTTCTATGAGTTTGAATTTTTAGGTTCCACATGTAAGTGAGATCATAAAATATCTGTCCTTGTCTGGGTTATTTCACTTAGCTAATGTCCTCCAGGTTTACTGTAGTTGTTAAAAATGGAAATCAAGATTTTGAACAATAACACAACATAATTTGTTTACACAAATTTGAAAAAGAAATGAATATCTGGAAATAAAGGTTCCATGTTAAAACTCTGAGGATAATCAGTAAAGTATCACAGCTAAAGGATACCTAATACCCCATAAAATATAACTAGGTAAATTATTCTGAATATAGACTTGAAAATGGAAATTGAAATTGAGAGGTTAAGAAACAAAGAAGTAAAAATGAGAGGCTCTCACATAGAAATGTTTTGCCAGTTTCAGAAAGAGACAATGATAATGAGAGAAACACTATTTGAAATGTTTTCGAGTTGAGGAAAGACAAAGATCTTTAGCTTCAGAAACCACAAACATGAAGAAAGATCAATAAAAAGAAATATATATATAGACTATATTTAACAGTTTATATATGATTGCTCAAGCATCTGAAATTCTTCTTAAATAACTTAACTGTTCTACACATGTATCTATTTTCCCAGTTTTACTGAGTTATAATTGAATAAAAATTATATATATATATTTCAAGGGTACAACATGGTGATGATTTTATACATATATGCTATGAAATGATTGCCGGAATCAAGCTAATTAACACATTCATCACCAAACATAGTCACCATTTTGTGTGTGTGGTGAGAACAATTGTGATCTACTATTTTAGTAAATTTCAAGTATACGATACAGTGTTATTAGCTATAGTCACCATGAGGTACCTTAGATCCATAAAACTTATTCCTCTTACAACTGAAAGTTTGTACCCTTTGACCAACATCTGCTGAACATATGGTCAAGTAATCTTTGATAAGGAGACCAAGAATACACATGGGGAAAGAACAGTCTTCTGCATAAGTGGTGATAGAAAAACTGGTGAAGAAAACAAGGAAGATCTAAGGTGCTGGACAGCAGTATCGTCTAAGGTAGGGAGATGATGGCTTCAATCAATATTTAAGGTCTTTGTAATGTTTGGGAAGATTATGAAGGTATTCATTTGCTTTAAACTTAAATTTTTGCTGTTATTTACAAATTTAATGTAACCCCAGAAAGGTATAAAAGTAGGTCAGATCATTTGGGGAACAAATTTAAATAAATCAATGTTTAGTAAAAAAAGATGGCCAGAAAAACACGTAGAAAAAAACGAAACAAAATAAGATAATATAAAGCTTCCAATGGATATATTTAGTGAGGAACTTTAAAAAAATGAGCGCATACACTTCCTAAGCAAATGTCAGATATTTATGATATAGTTCTTAAGTATTCACCTGTGTAGGAAAGAAATCTGTGGAAATTAGAAATCAACAAGTTTGTGATGGCATTCGCCTCCGGGGTGAAGGCTAGCAACATGATCAGAGAGGCGTCTACGATAAACCCCATCTGTGTCGGTGAGCTTTACATTTTGACCTAGAAAGTAAGCACTTGGCTATTCCACATTTTTTTTTTTTTTTTTTTTTTTTTGCGGTACGCGGGCCTCTCACTGTTGTGGCCTCTCCCGTTGCGGAGCACAGGCTCCAGACGCGCAGGCCCAGCGGCCATGGCTCATGGGCCCAGCCGCTCCGCGGCATGTGGGATCTTCCTGGACCGGGGCACGAACCCGTGTCCCCTGCATCGGCAGGCGGACTCTCAACCAGGGAAGCCCTCCACATATTCTTTTAATCACCCCCATCACCATCATCATCAAAATCCATTCCGTCATCCCACATCCTCAAAAGTTGTAACTGTTCCAGCATTAACCCTAAATCGAAAGTCCCATTCAAATGTCATCAACTCAAAAAGCCCCAAATCTTGTCATCCGAGGCTCAGGGTGTGATTTATCGGGGCAAATCCTGTCCTTCTGGGGGCCTATGAAGCTAGAAAACAAGGTATCCACAATGGTGGGATGGGCATAGAGTAGATATTCCCCTTTGAAAGGGAGAAATTAGAAGCAAAGAGGGAGACATGGGCTCCAGACAAGGCCAAAACCCAGCAGGGCAAATTCCATTAGGTTTCAAAAAGTAATTCTCTGTGGCTTGATGCTCCACCCTCTGGGCCTCCTGGGGTAGCAGCTCTGCCCTCAGCCCTAAGTCCTGTGCGGCGAGGCCTCTGAATCTGTGGCTCTGCCCTTGGGGTCACTCTTCCTTCACTTTGCCTCGTTTCTCTCTCTCATCCATGCTGGCAGTGTTTCTACTGGTATAAAACTGTCAGAAACTTTGTTGGCCTTTTGTGCAACTCATGGCATCCAAGCCATCGGAGCAGAGGGTCCTCCACAGATCACTCCTGTATCATGCGTCTCTACCCTGGCTTCTGTGGAGACGCTCGGTTGTGTCCGTGAGTCATACACCAAATCTCTTTGTCCACAGTCCTCTAGCCACATGCCTGCCGGTCTCTAGAGCACACTGTCTGAGGCTTTTCCAAGTTATCAAGAGCTAGCTCCTTCTTATTAACAATTACCCCCTCAATTTATCTCTTTTCTCTCACCGTTTACTGCAGACACCTAGGAGAAAACAGTATGCACCTTCCATGCTTTGCTTAGAGACCTCAGTGGGACGTCCAAGTTCATTGCTTCTACCCCCACTCCAGAGTAGAATTCAGCCACGTCCCCTGACTCTTGATAATCAGGATTGCCTCACCTCAATGCTCCAATAACACGGTCATCATTTCCTTCTAAAGTCTCCTCAGAAGCGCCTTGAATGTCCATATTTCGAACAGCAGCTCTTCGAAACTATCCAGGCTTTTTCTCTTAAGCAGAAGTCTCCGAGTTTCTACCCAGTACCCAGCTCCAAAACCATTTCCACAGTTTTAGGTATTTGTTAAAGCAGCACCACACTTTCTAGTACCAACAGCTGTGTTAGTTTCCTGGGGTTCCAACTGCAAAGTATCACAAATTGAGTAGCTTAGAACAACAGAAATTTATTCTCTCAAGGTTTTAGAGCCTAGAAGCCCAAGATCAAGATTTCAAGAGGGCCCAGCTCCCTCTGAGACTCTGGGTATTAGAATCCATCCCTGCCCCTTCCCAGCTTCTGGTGGGAGCTGTGGATGCTTGGCACTGCTTAGCTGAAAGCTGCATCCCTCTGGTTTCTGCCTTCCTTGTCACATGGCCTTCTTCCTGTGAGTCTCTTCTCTTCTTACAAAGATCCCAGTCATGTTGGATTAAGGGCTGTCTCTACTCCAGTATGACTTTATCTTAACTAATGACATCTGCAATGACCCCGTTTCCAGATAAGGTCACAATCTGAGGCGCTGTTAGGATTTGAACATATTTAGTTGGGGGACACAATTCAACCCCTGAAAAGAATCATCAATATAATAAACAGAGGATGTTATAAGAGCAGAGAAAAGAGACCGCCATTCTAATCTGGGGTGCCGGGGAAGACAGTCCGTGAGGAGGTGGGGCTTAAATAGTCTACATTGTTGAGTAGGAGTTACTTAGGCCAATATAAAGAAAACGGATGTTTTACCAAGGTTCAGTCAATTGCATAAAATGTGTGAAACTCAACCTGTGCTGATGGTAGTGGATAAATATCAGGACATCTTTCAGAGAAGGTGAGATCCTTGAATTGATGAGAATGTGTGATGTCTTTATGGCAGCTATTATGACATAGGTTATAGTTGAACCGGTGGAACTGAATATGTCACCCAGGTTAGTCAGATATGCAGAGCTAATAAGAGAAGAGGAAGATGTTTCAGTGGAATTTGGGGGAAATGCAATCAGGGAGGGTAGAGAACAGTTTCAAGTATTCTTGCTGTGGTTGGGAAGGAGAGATAGAATGATAGCCAGGGGGCCTGAGTGGGTGGAGTGCATTCTTTTTTTAATTTTAAAAATTGAGATACAGTACACTGAGGTAGGTGTACTTAAGAGGAAAAAACTGTTGAAAGGTTACATGACAGATAACAGAGAGGGAATCCATGAATAACTTATGGGGTATGGTTTTTGAGAGTTGAGATTCAGAGCGTAGATGGTGGGACTCACTTTGGACAGGAGACTAGAATTATGCAAAATCACTATTAAAAAAGTCCAGCTTTGATGATATTCTCTCAGTGGTTGTCAGAGTAATTTCAGGCCTCTTTCATGTTCTTTGCAATGAAAAAAGACCCAAGAAACAGAAGCCATGGCATAGATCTGATCTCGAATTGGTCGTTTCCTGTGATCTCAATGAGAAACACCTCCTCGGGTCCAGCTGTGTCAACCCGGGAGCCGGCCTGGAAATGAACTTTTCTCTGACTCTCAGGCTTGCTCCGCTGAGGGATGGGAAAAGCTAATCTCTTGCAAAACGCAACCCCAGTCAACAAGAAACAGTCTCAAAGTGGCAATCTTATTCACGGTTATTCACTCCCCTTACCAAGACTCTGTCCTTAGAGCTTTCTGAAAGAAGTCTGGTTTTATTTTATCATATGTGCATTAATAACTGAATTCTATTTTATATTAAAACCCTGGCAGTTCTTAAATAACATTCTATCATATGGTAATAAATAAATAAATCAAAGATTTATTTATTAAATATCACATAAAAGAATACAGCTGAAGAACTCTAGTCTTCCTTGATTTTCTTTTTTTTTTTTTTTGTGGTACGCGGGCCTCTCACTGTTGTGGCCTCTCCCGTTGCGGAGCACAGGCTCCAGACGCGCAGACTCAGCAGCCATGGCTCACGGGCCCAGCCGCTCCGCGGCGTGTGGGATCTTCCCGGACCGGGACACGAACCCGTGTCCCCTGCATCAGCAGGCGGACTCTCAACCACTGCGCCGCCAGGGAAGCCCCTTCCTTGATTTTTATTTTCATTTTTGTAGGCATTTGTCATGAGTTGAATTGATGTATTGGTTCTGTTTGTGTGTTTACCAATAGAGAAGTTTGTTCATAGCTGCCATTATATGAAGCAGATATTAAAAAGAGAAATAGGAAGAAAACTATTGTTTTTCATGTGTCTGTTCATGCATTTATGATGTTTTCTCATTAGTTATACTTCACATAGTCTTTCAGAATTTTCTTTGGTTTTCTTTATAGTGTTCCTGTCTAGACAAAAGAACATATATAAAACAAAATATGGAATACTAGGAAGAGATCCTTTATATTCTATTAAAATTAGAACTAGCTCAAAATCGCTAATCATCATTAATTGTGAAAAGCAGTAACTAATTTCCAGATGTTTCCATGATAGGAATAGATTTTTCTCTTTAAATCATTTGATAAAAAATGAAATCTTAAAACGTAGATGCCACCACTTTGCTCAGTCTTTCCTAAGGTTTTTTGTCGTTTGTTTGTTTATCACTACTTGACACCTCCTTCTTTACCTGCTCTTGCAAGCTCAGGACTTGGGTTATTTTAACCTCCTTTGTAACCTCCATATTCTGTGAGGATGACTTCATAAACTTCACACAATTTCCACTCATCTCCCTCTGTCCTCCGGAATTTTCCTTCTCTTCTTCCTCATTACACTCCACATCCACGTTTCCATTTGCTTACTGGAGCATTGGTTTGATATTAGTTACATATTATTTTAGGTCTGGGCTGAGAGAGGCTCAGAGATGAATGGGATTTATCCCTGTGCTCAAATCGGTTATGATAAACAGCCAATAAACCAATAGACCCACGGTGACCAACACAAGTGCATCAGGGTTTGGCTTTGGGAGCACAGAGGAAGTGGTGGCAGCGCACCTGAATGAGGAAGAGACGAGGAGCATCGTTAGAACCGACACCTTTGAACCGTCTGTTGAATGAGAGCAGGTTTTCACAGAGCATTTAGGGCTTCGGAAAGGGATTTGTGAAGAGCAACCTCAAGTGCAACACGTTTGGGGAAAAAATAACCGCTTCGGAATGACGTCAGCACAGTAGTCAGCACGGAGGACCCTCCTGTACAGTTTGAGTGTCCTGGGTTTAAAGTTCTGCCAGGCAGTGGGGAGGAGGAAGGGGTTATGGTGAGGCTGAAGGTGGGGAGATGAATTTGAGGGCTGCTGTGTCAGTATAAGAGACTAGGAGGGGAGCACGGGCTAAGACACTGTTTTCAATCTGCCCGGTCACCTCCATCCTGGTGTAAATGACAAGATCTGCGCCCCCCGCCTCACAGCACTGACGTCTCAGCATCACAACCGCTGCCCCGCCCCTCAGCCCTGCCTACAGTGGATTCTCCTCATTCATTCAGCGCATGTTGGAGCTGTGGTTTCTATGTTCCATGCGCCAGTGTAGGTGTGGAAACGTGGCAGTGAACAAAACAAAGACTGTAGTAGGGGTTTATCTTCTCGTGGAGAGGACAGTCACTAAGTAAGCAATCGTGTAAATAAATAGTGCACTAGATTGCAGTCAGCAGTATTGAGAATGAAAACAGCAGGGTGAAGGGTGGAGCGGTCGGTGCCTGTTCACCTGGGGGGATGCACTTGGTGGGATGTCGCAGCTGCGGGGGCCTGGAGGAAGTGGCAGGGAGCAAACCACGAGAGGCTGTGCGAAGAGGTCCCGGGAGAGGCCCGGCAGGGCCCTGCATCCTGCTCTGGGGCATCGTTGACACCGGGAGGGCGTTTGACACTCTGAGGCTGGACAGCATCACCTTGGAAGAGACCGTATGGAGAAAAGTGCTCTGAAGCCTGAGGCTCCGTGCCTTCCAAAATGTATGGATTGCAGGAGAAATCAGTTGGAACCAACAGAAGAACCAAAAAGTATCACTGGTGAGGAAAGAGACAAGAGAAGGGAGCGATCTGAAAGGCAGAGGAAGCCGTGTGCCCATAGGCAGAGGAGATGGTCAGCGTCGTCTTAGTTTCTATTGCAGTCCCGTCTGGGATCACAGGCTCAAGGCGAAGTGCGCCTGCTGCTCTCACTGTCCAGTGGTCAGGGATCTGGGCACAGCTTGTCTCAAATACCGTCACCTTGGGGTGGGATATTCCACATGTGAAGTTTGGGAGGACACAATTCAGTCCATAGCAGACATACAGCATGGGGAGATTACGTCATCAAAAAGCTTTTAAAGAATTTTAAATGGCAACAAAATATTACCCTGAATGTACGTAACACATTTTTTTTAACCAATGATGCGTATTTGGACATGTAATCTGTTTTTGTTTTTAATATAACATTGTCATACACATTCCTATGCATGGATATCTATTGATATGACTTATTTCCTTAAGCCCTACTTAGGCAAAAGGATGTAAATGATTTAGGCTTTAATACATACTGCTGAATGGCCCTCCCAGAAGGGCTGCAATATGTGAAATGTTATTGACCTGGAAAACAGAATGCCTGTGTCATGTCTGCCAACATTTGACTCAGTTAAAATTCCCAAAGATATGCTGCAATTACTCCAAACAATTTTCTTGAGAGTCCATTAGTGAAAACCTAAAAAACAAGAGCAGGTTCATAAGATGTGTCATGATGTGGTCTGCTCTTGGAGAGTTCAGCAAGGGAAAAAAGAAAGAGCCCTCTCCATTTATAGGACTGAGGGATGAATTTACTTTATAATGGTACTATTTGAAGAAACGGCTAATTATCTTTCAAGTGCCCACCGTGCACATCCCCCAGATACCTGCCAAGGTTGCAAAGCACTAGAGCCAAGAGTGAGTCCCTGGAGTTTAAAGGAGATGAGACAGTTTGCAGGAAGTTTCACAGTGATTCTTAGTGATGAGTAAAAACTCAACTAGTTCAGTAATTTCATTCAGTTGGATCCATATTTCCAAATTCAGTTAATGATGTGTGAAGAGTTTCACATGTAACAGAAAACCTTGTGGCTTTGTTGTATATTGTAATGAAAGCTATCATTTTCGGCGCCGGAGTAAAATGTCACACGATTTGTTATGGCATTAAGGTAATATATTGTTCTATAAGGTCCCCGTTGAGATGATTAGGATCATCAGTCAATCAGTAAGCATCTATGAGGCAAATCTTTGTTCTGTGTGACGCTAGAAATCAGGAAGTGTGAGAACCCCAACGCTGAAAGAGGCAGCAGCTAACTCACTCAGCAGTTGTGGTGGTGGTGAAGAGGAAGGGCATTTGGAGGGGAACGGGACACTCACATTGGGGATTGCTTGTCCGAGGTGTACCATGGTCACAGTTTCTTCTGAGGGAAAAGAAATGCTATAGGTGACGCACCCTCCATCAGCCAGACTCCCTGTGATTGTTCATCTTGAGCATGTATGTGCGTGTGTGTGTGTGTGTGTGTAGATTTCTACCTCCTAAGCCAAAGCAGAACAGAGTTTTATTTTATTTGTATTAAAATTCCACGAGACCACTTACGACATCTTTTAATAAGGGTCACTTGCCAACACATTTTTAAAAATTTAGCTGGTATAAAAAAATCATGCTTGTTTCTGTCCTTGGTAAAAGCTATTTTCTTTCAGTGCTCTGATGGTTTAATTCCCTTTTTATGCCTTCCATACTTTATGTTGGGAATAAAGCTGTGATGTTGGTAATCTGGCTCTTCCCTGTGGTGTTTATACTATTATAAAGTTTCAATGTGATATTTTAGGTGTGGTTGTCTTCTTAATTATCTCTATTATTTTAATTTTCCTGAATCTGAAGGGTTAGTTATTTCAACAATTTTGGAAAATTATTAACCATTATGTCTTTAAATAGTGTCTCTCCACTGTTACATTTTTGAGATATGATGACCTTGAAACTGACTTAATCTTTCTTGTTGTTCTAGAAAATTTTGTTATTATCCTTTCAGAGATGGCTTCTGGCCAGGCTGTCTATTCTCACCTTTCAGAACTCAGAGTAGATGCCTGTTAGTGTCTAACCTCTCATAACCTCCACATCTGGGTTGTTTTTATTCCACTTGCAGAGTATTTGCTTGAGATTTGCCTAAATTCACTGACTTCACTGGTTTTACTGTTCAACTCTTCATTAATCCTTGGTTATTATGTATGCCATTTTTATAAGATCGTCTTATTCTTTCTCAAAGCTATCTGATACATTTTGATAGAGTCTATTCTTACAGCTTCCTTTTCTAATTCACCTTAGAAACAAATTCAATTTTGTAAACATCTCCTACCTAGTCATTTTGTGTTTCATAGTTGATGCCAATGACGATCTCAGTGGTTTACAGTTCTGATTCTGTACGTGCGCCAATGTTGCCAGTATCTGCCGATTGCTTTGTTTATGATGTCCTTTACCATTTGTTTATGCTTTTGACCGTGTTCTCATTTTCCATTTATCTTTGTCTCTGGGATTCTTGGTGTCCGGTTTGGTCATAATTAGAGCTGTTTACTAATATTCCGTGTCTCTCACTTAGCATAATGTCCACAGAGTTCATCCATATTGTCACAAATGTCAGAATTTCCTTATTTTTTAATGGTTGAATAATATTTCATTATATGTATATACAACGTTTTCTTTATCCATTTATCTGTCAACAGACGTAGGTTTTTTCCCTGGCTTAGTTGTTGTAAATAATGCTACAGTGAACATGGCAGTGCAGGTATCTCTTTGAGGTAATGATTTTATTTCCTTTAGATATACATGCAGAAGTGGGATTGCTGGATCAAATGGTAGTTCTATTTTTAATTTTTGGGTGAAATTTCGTACTGTTTTCCATAGTTACTGTACCAGTTTACATTCAACAGTGTGCAAGGGTGAGCACATATTTATGTGACTGTTGGCCATTTGTATGTTCTCTTTGGAAATATATCTAGACAGGGCCTTTGGCTATTTTAAAATCAGATCATACGATTTTTTTTCTATTGAGTTGTATGAGCTCCTTATATATTTTGAATGTTAACCCATTATCAGATAGAAGGTTTGCAAACATTTTCTTTCATTCTATAAGTTGCCATTTCATTTTTTAAATTATTTCTTTCGCTGTGCATAAGCTTTTTAGTTTGATGTAGCCCTGCTTGTTCACTTGTTTATTTTTGCTTTTGTTACCTGTTTTATTGGTGTCAAAAAATCCAAAAATCATTGCCATGACCAAGTTCAAGGAGCTTTTTTTCCTGTATTTTCTTGTAGGAGTTTCACCATTTTAGGTCTTATACTTCTCCAAATTTGTAAAACATTAGCTCCTCTAAGAATGTTTTCTTGGGATCCTACTAAAAGGAAAATACTTTCACCGGCCCCTGGATTCCCAGAGCAGTTTGGACTTCCATGTCATTTATTACTTTCTGATGTGCAGCATATATAAGATTCTTCTCTTCTGCTTAACTATAAGCTCATTTCTGTCTGAATTCACTTCAGCAATATTTGTCAAAGTGGTGTCCACAGGATGTTGTGTGTGTGTTGGGGTCAGGGGGAGTGAGACCCTCTTAGCAAGTCTGAGAGGTCAAAACTATATTCATGATAACACTAAGTTTTTATATCCCTGTTGGACTGTGTTTACATTTGCACCAGGTGCAAAAGCAATGGCGAGTAAAACTAGTGCCTTAGCATGAACCAAGGCAGTGGCACCAAACCATAGAGTAGTCACAATATTTTTCACTTCCACACACTCAGAGGTTAAAAAAGAACTACAATCACAGTGTCAGCCAGGCTGTGTTATCCTCCTGAGTTTGGGGTCTTTCTCCAAGTGCATTTGAGTCATTGGCAGAATCCATTTCCCTGTGTGTAGGACCAGTTTCCCCATTCCCTGTGTGTGTGTCAGCCACTGGTTGCTCTGAGCTTATAGGGGGCGTGGGCATCTCCCAGCCAGGCAGCTCCCTTCTGCAAAGCCAGAAGAAGAGTGTGAATCTCTGACCCTTTGTGAGAGTTCTTACCTGACCAAGACTGGCCACCTAGGACAATCCTTCTCAAATTGCTTAACTCAAAATTAACTGACTTGGGACATTGCAGCTGCAAAATCCCTTCACCTCTGTCATCTAATGGAACCTCATTGCATGAGTAAGATGTCAATACATCAAGGCCACGAGCTCAGCCCACAGTCGCAGGGAGGGCGTCATCCAGAGCATGCACCAGGGCAGGAACTAGGAGCTATTCCAGAATTATTCCCGCCACAGCCCGTGAGCTTATGCTCTGGTTTAGGGTTCCCGGCTTGGCCAAGGTTCCGCTCTCTCCGGGAAGTTTACTAGATAAGCCATATTTATAGGTTTCTGCTCAAATCTGAATGTATCTCGTGAATCAGATGTGTCTTTGTTGAGCTATACCAGCAACTCCTGTGCAGCCAGCTGCATGTCCCTCCCTGGATCTTCCCCTGAGAATCACTGCTCTATTCAGTATGACATCTCACCTGGCTATCACTTTACTAAAGTATTATTTTCCAAACTACAGTTGGGTTCATGAGACGACAGATAACATAAATGGGATCATTAAAAATTAAGAGGCCGAGGCAGCAACATCATTCTAGCCTTGAGAATTGGCAGTCTGTTGCTGAGGCCTTGATTTATAGAGGCCAGCCCCTCTCCCGCATTATAAAACTGAGTTAATAGCTATGTCTCATTAAAAATAGTAATCACCTCTTGGCATCAAATCAATAGGCTTTTCCTCACAGGGAATGCTCTTAAATATTATCAATGATTTAAACTTGGAATCTAATTCTAAAGGCTGCAACATTGGCAGTTGAGATCTAAAGGCCAACTACTGGCAGACACAATTTTGGTCAGCTTACCAAATATACTTTTGTACTTCTTTTAAAGCCAATTTCCCTAAAATCTGTTCTACAGAAATTAATCTTATGACATTAGCTATTTGGGATAGAGTTACCACCTTATTGCTTCTTTTTTTGGTTTTTGGATTATTTTCATTGACATATAATTGACTTAAAATATTATATTAGTTTCAGGTGTACAACATAGTGATTCAGTATTTTTATACATTACCAGTTGGCCACCACCATAAGTCTAGTTGCCATCTGTCACCATACAAAGCCGTTACAATATTATTGACTATATTCCCCACACGGTACATTCATCCCTGTGACTCATTTGGTTTGTAACTGGAAGTTTGTAGCTCTTAATCTCCCTCACCTATTTCACACATCCTCTAGCCTCTCTCTTCTGGCAATCACCTGTTTGTTCTCTGTATCCATAACTCTGTTTCTGTTTTGTTATCTTTGTTCGCTTGTTTTTTTTTTTTTCTTTTTTTGATTCCGCATATAAATGATATACATCATTTGTCTTTCTCTGTCTGACTAATTTCAATCAGCATAATACTGTCTAGGTGCATCCATGTTGTAACTGCAAATGGCAAGACTCCAGGCTTTTCTGTGGCTGAGTAGTATTCCACTGTATATCTCTACCACAGCTTCTGTATCCATTCATCCATTGATGGGCACTTAAATTGCTTTCATATATTGGCCATTATTAATAATGCTTCAATGAACCTAGGAGTGAATATATCTTTTCTAATTAGTGTTTTTGTTTTCTTTGGAAAAATACCCAGAAGTCAATTTGCTGGCTCTTTTGATACCTAGACTGAATATTTTAAATTTTTTGAGGACCCTCCATACTGTTTTCTATAGAGGCTGCACCAATTTACATTCCAATCAGTAGTATACTAGGGTTCCTTTTTTCCCACATCCTCACCAACACTTGTTATTTGTTGTCTTTTTGATTTGTTATTTCTTGTTTCTTAGATTTTTGTTATTTGTTGCCTATTTGTTAGTCATTCTGACAGGTGTGAGGTGACATCTCATTGAGGCTTTGATTTGCATTCCATGGTGATCAGTGTTGCTGAGCACCTGTTCATGTGACTGTTGGCCATCTGTATGTCTTTGGAAAAATGTCTGTTCAGATTCTTTGCCCATTTTGTACACTGGTTGCTTTTTTACCCATATTAAGTTATATGAGTTCTTTGTATATTTTGGGTATAAACCCATGATTGAATATATCATTTGTAAATATCTTCTCCCATTCAGTAGGCAGCCTTTTTCTTTTGTTGTTAGTTTCTTTCATTGTGCAAAAGGTTTTCACTCTGATATGGCCTGTTCCGTTTATTTTTGCTTTTGTTTCCATTGCCTGAGGACACATATCCAAAAAATATTACCAAGACTAATGTCAGAGTAATGTTTGACTAATGTCAAGACTAATGTTTATAACTAATGTTATGAACATAATGCTTATGTTTTCTTCTGAAATTTTTTGGTTTCAGGTCTTACATTTAAGTCTTTAATCCATTTTGAGTTTACTTGTGTATATGGAGTGGGAAAGTAGTCCAGTTTGATGCTTTCGCATGTAGCTGTCTGGTTTTCCCTATACCATTTATTGAAGAGGCTGTCCTTCCTCATTGCATATTTTTGCCTCCTTTGTTGTATTCTTGTTTCTCCTCTTGATGATTCACAAGGCTTTGAGAGAAACTGACAAGAAAATGTCATAAAATTATATGTGATATAGGTGTGAATGGGACACATGTGTTCCTTATGGATAAAGTGAGTAAATTTCAGTGTATAGATTTCACTCTTTCTCTTTTGAATGCTCACAGGCCTTTGTTTTTGCTTTCTGCATCTAGACTACCCTCCAGAATGTTGAGATTGCCAGAGAAGTGACCTCTGCCAAAGGAAAATATTACTCCACTGAAATTCAAGTAAGACTGTTACTTTTCAATAAGTCATTGTGAGTAAAGTTATTGCTCTGCCAGAGAATGTTATTTATTACCTACTTAGAATTTCCCAACATCAGGTATTGTATGTGTTCACTTCACATTATGCAAAGCCCATTCTACAGGATTTCAAAGTATCGTACCCTGCAAACCCCAACTGCAGCCCAGGACAGGTCAGATGTTATACATGACGAGAGGGGCAATGGCAGTTGTAAAGGGGGTGATGGAACTTCATTTAGGGAGGCTATTCCGAGCCTCAGCACACCTTCTGCAATCACAGGAGAGGATAAATGAGGAGGACAAATGCTACACTTGGTCTATAACACACACTCCACCCACATCGCCTGCTCTCACACGGAGTACTTACAAACCACATGTCTCAGCATGCACTGTTGATGGATTTCTTATAGTCTCTGCCCTGGCCTGTAGAATTTCACTTGTGCCTCCCACATGTTTGTCCACATTTAGAGCTAGACTGGCTTTTCCCATTTGAATGGAAAACAGCCCCACGAACAAGAGCACACTGGACAGCCACTGTGTGAGCCGCCCTTGCAGCTGGGTGCCCTGCCCCTGGATAGCGCGTGCCGCCCTGCCCACCAGGCTGAGGAGGTCTCAGCCTTCCCGGGCATTTCCCTTCTAATTGCCCACACAAGGTTATTATAATACAAATACGTAATATCTGAACGGGTAAGTTTGAAGCTGTTGCCGCTTTTCTGTGCTGTGAAGATGTTTGAGACCTTTGACCTTGTACTTTGATTCATCTGTCCCTGCTCTGCCCCCTCTTTGTGTTAAATGTCACATCTGCTCACAGGAAGTAGCTTCCGTTGGCCCATTTGCCTCCAGACTTGTTTTTCAAATTCCCAGTCCTTTCAGGCATATTTGTGATGTTAGAACCACTGGCTTCACTAGTAAAACATCTCTACTTCTAGTTGGGCTGACTGTATTGTCTATCATGGAAAAAATGACACAGTTGTCAAATGCAAAGACGCTTAGTCTTGAGTCCAAGACTGACTTCATATTCAAGCAACTTTCTTCATGCTTTCTAACTCTGATCTGCACTCCACCAGCCTTGCTTACAAGGGGGTCTGATGACTCTGCAGCCAGGGGGAGGTGTGGCTCCAGCCCTGGTGTCTGGGGACCCTGATCTCTGAGGCGGAAATGAGGAATGCTGACTTCCGTTACGGTTTTCGCTTATTGTTATTTCCATGAGAGTTTGAAGGAAAACACTCTAGTTTCTCTCTGTGACTCCAGCATCTACTATTATGCCAACATGTACAGGGTCCCGATAAATATTTCAGAAAAATTAATAAGTTGATGACAGTGTTTCTGGAGTTGCATTCTGTGTATTTCAAAGACATCCTCCCATAGATAAAAGCCTGCTACGTTAGGGTAAATTCCTCTGATCACTCTCCCTTCCAGCTCCCAGTCAGTATGGGTGGATTTCTGGAAGCTCGTGGCATTGCTTTTCCTAAATGGACAGATTATAGTCTAGGCTGCTTTAGTCTTGATAATCCCATCTCTCCCTTACCTGGAAAATTCAGTCAAGAGAAAGTTGGATAATTCTGGCCGCTGAAGACCTATTGGCAGCCTCTCAGGGCTTAAAACACAGTGTGTTTATGCATCTGTGTCTGGCTGTGAAGAAGATTCACAGGAAAGTCTTAGGGTCACTGTGAGATATCTTTGGTGATAAAGGAAATACTGAAAAGTTCTAAAATAAAGTCTCATACATGTTATCACTTAAATGCTGAGTGTGGTATCGTAGCTGCAGGACAGAACTGGAGGAACCCTAGAATGTGGCAGCTAAACTGATGAGGCTGTGATGCTCTCCTGTGAGTGTGGACCGAGTTCTTGTACTTCCCGCCTCCACTCGGCCCTCCTACGTTCTGCACTGCAGCTGCCTTCCTTGCTTGCAGGCTGGAGTAGTCCTGGGGATGGCCACCCTGTGCCCAGGTGCTAAAGCCCCTGCTGCCGTCGGTGCCGTGTCTCCTAACGTCCCTGAGGGCTCCCCTCTGCCGTGTACAAGGGCCCATCGGTAGCACGGCCTCTGCCGTTCCCACAGAGCAGGAGTCGTCAAAGTCCAGCTGGTCCAGTCTTGTTGGTTTCCTGAGCAGACTCGGAGATGCTGGGACCAAGCCAAAGTGCAGGGCTCCAAGCTCACTGGGCAAACACTGACCTTGAAACAGGGGCAGGGCTGGCCTCATGGGAGGGGGAACCACCGTGCACTCACAGGCACCAACAGTGCGGCCGCCACTGGTTTAATCTGCATTACAGTTCCCTCTGTGCTGCCAAGTTCCACAGGATTTGACAAATGCACCGTGTCAGGAAGTCACCACTATAGTATCAGAGAGAGGACTTTCACCACCTGCACATATTCCCTGTGCTTCACCTACTCAGCTCTCCTCCTTCTAACCTTCTGGAAACCACTGATTTTTAATCATTTCTGCAGTTTTACCTTTTCCCAAATGTCCAGTGTTTAAGCCTTTTCACCTGGCTTCTTTCACTGAACAATATGTATTTAAGATTCATTATGTCTTTTTGTGGCTTGATAGGTGATTTTTTTAAGCTGAGTCATATGCCACTCTATAGATGTGCATTTATTCCTTCGTCTGTTTGTTTATTCACTCACCTAAGAAGGAAATTATGAAGAAAGCTATTATAAACGTTCAGGTGCAGGTTTAATACATTCTTGAACCATTTGGTTGAATACCTGCTAGTGCAACAGCTGCATCCATGGTAAGAATGTAGACAGTTTTGTAAGAAGCTGTAAAGCTGTCGTCCAGTTCCTGCCAACAGTGAGGGGAGGGCCTGATGTTCTGTATCCTCGCCAGCAACTGGTGGTGTCAGCTGTGACATTTTTTGTTTATTTTTAATATTAAACTTGTATAGTATCTTTGTAAAATTGGGAACCCAGACATTTACAAGACGCTTTAAAATATCCTCTCGGAGTAAGTAGAGACGTTTTCTTCCAAAATAAAAGTTTATTAACACTCCCAGGTGAATACACATTATGAGCAATACTTGATAGGGGACACTGACATTAAAGAGTTAAAAACAGAAAATTTAAGTAGTTATAATTTATGCAAGTTCTATGAGGGAAAGTCTAAGAAGCCATGGGAGAAACTGAGTGAGATTTCTTGTTTCTTCTCCGTTTCCACCTGCCCCCTACTTCCTCTCTCTCTTTACACACACACACACACACACACACACACACACACACACATACACACACGCTGAGAACCTTGAGGAAATTGTAGGTGGTTGCCTAACATGTAACTTTTGGAGCTAATAAATTGGAAAATGCAGTTCAAAGCAAGGCAAGTGAATGCACAAATGAACAGATACAGTACAGAGCCTCTTCAAGTCATAGTATATACTTTGTCAATGTTTATTCCATGTCGTCCTCCACTTCTCTGCAAAGTGCAGCCATACCACTGGACATTTCTTACTTCTTGAGATTCCAGTTGTTCATAAAGTCTGTAACCACCGCTCTTCCTCTTGTTTCACCCATTTTCCGGTGTTTGTTTTTATTGCTGCTATGTGGATCTAGTTTTGTTTCATCCTAAATCTCATCTTTCCTCGATGCTGTGAACTCTGTGTGGTACTAATTACTCAAGGGAATCCTCTTCCCTCTGTTAAAAGCCTTCTTAACCATGTAAGACCCAAACACAAATCCCACCATCTTGCACAAAGTTTTCAGGTGTCCTAATCCTAATTAAGTACATTTTTCTATACACTTACACGATAACATTTTAGATTAGGTTTGCCCATTTTCCCTACCAGAGTGTGAAATCTTAGAGAGAAAGCCTTGCATTTTGCTTTATTTCTGATAGTCCTTGTTCAGCCCTAGTTATTTGATGTCTGAGCTCTGTGTCTCCAGGCTAATGCTGCTGGCGGTGACCACCCTGGACCAGGTGTCCAGTGAACTTAACCTGGCTCAGACCTATGTCCCTATACCTTCTCCAGTCTCCACACCCATTTCTTTGCACCTCGCAACCCTGAGATATTGCGCCCGGTTCTTTGAACCTGATCCTTGTGTTTGATTTTCCTAATGGACTTTAACATAAATGTGACCCCCTGGTCCTTTTAGTTATCTCGATATAATTCTATCATCCGCCTTTGCACAAACTAAAGCTCCAAGAACCACCAACTGGCTAGCATTATCCTGTTCCACCTCCACAGATCGGCAGAGAGCACTCAGCAGGTGCGTTAAGGCTCTATTTACGCAGTGTACATGCTCATTATGTGTTTAATTGAATTGCGCTGAACTGGTATTTACAACATCACTGCTTCAACAAGTAACCATCTTGAGTATTTAAAGAAGAAAATAACCCTAGTACAAGGGACAATGGTTAATAGCTTTCTTATTCCTTTTTCACACTTTATTTCTTTTTTAATATGGTTGCTAATATGTATATAAACATGTTCAAGGTAAGGAAATGATGCGAAATTTCATCTGTAAGAACCGGCGCTACACACCGCGTCCCTGTCTGTGCCGGGGCTCCAAGCGCTGGCTGGGCTGTCCCATCACACGGCACTGGCGGAGCAGCCAGCCTGACCGCCTGGAGCCGGTGCTGAGCTGCTCTGCTTCTGAGTCCAACTCAACACTAGCAGCTTTCTACCCACATTAGGTACATGTTCATTCCAGAGCCCAAAGACGGCCCAGCAGACATAGTACGAGGGGCCGGAAACAACAACCTGTCCTTTACTGTGAAAGGGACTGTTGACAGTCTCCACCCACCTGGACCCTAGAAACTTGGGAGGAACATACTGAATCCAACACGGATAAGACGGATTTATGGGTGAAATTAATAGAGTGGAAATACTTGCTCACTGTTAGCCTATGGCTTTATTGTGTTTTCTAAAATACCCTTAGATATCATAGATCAATCGGTGTTTCTCAAAATAGAGCACACACTAGAATCACCTGGATGGCTGGTCATAACTCAGGCTTCTGGGGCCCTGGCCCAGAGTTTCTGATTCAGTAAGTGTGAGCTGGAGCCTGAGAATTCGCATTTCTCACAGTTGCCGGGTGCTGCGGAAGCAGGGAGTGTGCTTTGAGAGCCACTGGAGACTGAGAGGGATGACTTACGTTGCAGAGCAGGGTGTAAGTTGGCCGCGCTGCGATTTGCCAGCTGATACCTATGTGCTTCCACCTGAGTTTGCTCTGTGGGTAAAAGGGGAGCGGACAGCAGCCACAGCCCAGGCTACTAGGTGCTCTAAGGCCCTGCCCGAACTCCCGCGTGTGACACTTACACAGCAGAACCGAACGCTCAGTGCATTTCAGGACAGATTCAGTTTTAGTATGGATATGGAATATTCTACGCACAAAATATAGTATCTTTACAAAAAAAGCGTAAAAATAAAAAGAGAAGAGATTTCAGATTAATGTCAGTAGCAGACCTAAGAACTGAGGTTCTTTGACTCTTAATTCTAAATTCTTTCCTGAGTTAAGTGCTAATGTAGGCTGATTCTCCTCTAGAGAACATTTGAGTGAGGATTATTTTGTGAACAATGGGCAGCATTTGGTTACGTTATGAGCATTTTCTATTTTTAAGATTAAATTATCCGTAACAGTTATTTGACAGCTTTCATACTTCCGTTCATCAACTCAACAAGCGTGTATTGAGCACCCGCTATACACCATGGATATGGTTAAGATATAAATCTGCCTCTGTGCAGCCCGCAGTCCAGTGATTTGTAACTGGGTCTCTACAGGGGAAGGCCATGCTTTCTGCCTCTGATTCTCCCTAGAACAGCTTTATAGTTCACTGCACAAGATGCTGTGTGTGGTGCAAAACTCAGCTGTTAACTGTGCTTTATGACTGAGGAGTTCAGTCAGAGCAAAGCTAGTAAAACTCATGTTTCATGTTTTCTGCGCTTCAAATTACAATTCAGATTGATTTTTTTTCAGTGTGTCATATTAAAAAATAAAGGGATATTTTGGATTATCTCCAAGAGATATATTTCTGTGTCACAAACCCAGATGGCTGCTGAAGCAACCAACCTGCTCTACTAAATTAAGGGACAATTGTTGTGTGCAATGAAAATTAAGTACGTACAGATTTAAGTTGCTGTTGACAACTTTGGTAGCATCAGTCGGGGGATGCCTGTTCCCAGTCTGTTGGAAATGCATAGCATCAGTGGAACTGTTTCTCTTGAGGAAATACATAAAGACTTGGCTATACCTAAGTAATACGTCATAATTCAAATGGATGTTCTCTTCTGTTTGAAAACCTCAGAAAGGTATGGTCACAGCAGGTTCTCTTCTTATTTTTTTCCCCAACATTTGCCAGTGTCTTTATTTTAAAGGTGTATTCTTTCAATTAATCTTCTGCACCCTCTTGCAGATGTGTAAGCATGTTAACACATCCTAGCGACACAGATGGCAGAGGCTGCCCATGTCACAGATCATCAGGCTGGTCCTCTGGGGCAAGAGCTGTTAGCAAGTCAGCATCCCGGGCCAAGTGAGGGGCTGCCACCTGTTCACTTCTGCAGTAGAGGAAGCAAGGTGGCCGGAGTGTCTGTAGGAAAAAGGTGGAGTGACAAGATAATGAGGGTGAATTGGGCTGAGGTAGAATAGTGCAATTACATTACAAATGGCCTTTCGTTGCCCACAGCCATGCTGGGTTAGAGTACTTTCTAGATAAGCACTTTGTCATTTTTTTCTTTTACTGCTCTTTTTCCAGATTTTACCAGTTCAGAAGTTTTCTGTTTTCATCTGTCTTGCCATATGTCATAAATACTCATTCTTTTTTAAAGCTGGCAGGTTTATGGGACTTTTTGTCAAAAACATTAGGCTGTTTTTTTTTTAATATTAGGCTGTGATTTTCCAAGAAACAAAAGGCCCAGAGAGGTGTCAAACTGCCTGCATTAAATGTAGTTGTTTGGTGATGGTAAGAAGACCAAAATTCTACTCTAGAAATTGTATTTATTCTCATTTTGTTTCATCAGAATCAACATTGTAAGACAAGGGAGAGCAACGCTTTGCAAATTTTTATTCATCTTGAAACATCGAGTTCTTGGCTCTGGTTGTTCCCATGCGCCAGGTGAATGGGCCATTATTCAGTTCATTCCCCAGAGTGCAATTTGAAAGAGTTTGGCAAATCACTTACTTTGCTGTCTTTGGTTAATTAACTGCAAATTGTTTTGAAAAGCCCACGCGTTTAACACAGAACTATGAGGGGAACCCATTCTGGAGATGAGACCAGTGACACCAATTACTGTTAAATGTTTGTCCTCAGTAAATTCGTGTATCATGACAGGACAGTAAAGGGCGGGGTCTCCACATCCCGCTGCGCCCACTTACCTCCCAGTGCTTACCAGACCCGGTGGAGTCCGAGACCATGGACACGGCTAAATGTGGCCGGATAGCTGAGAGCGGGTGGCCCAGGCCGGCCATGGATGTCCTGGCGAGAGTGCCGGGCTGCCTGGCGCTCACTCTGAGCAGAGCAGAAAATAGCAAGGAAAGGTTTTTGTGTCTGATTAGTTGTTTTGTTTTTTTTTAAGAACAAAACCAGAAGCAGTTTGTTGTCCTCGGATTCTACTGGCCTGGGAGGTGGGGGCCTCTGGCGCAGCTCTCCTGTTCTCTGATTGGGAGATGGCCTTCTGTTCTTTGGGCCTCAGTTATTACACCTGTACCATAAGGAGCTTAGCCCCAATCCACTGTGACATTCTAATCACACCTTCCCTAAGGATTAAGGTGGCAAGCCTACAGGCATAGGCATAGGATTATTTTTGAGAATACAAATAAATTTGAAAAAATACAAAGTTAATCATTCCTTTCTCTTACAGTGTGCTCATTTGCTTTATTTATCATATTAACAAAAGAGCTAAATCTGTACGATATTTCAAATACCTATAAACAGGTAAAGTAAGCAATGATTGTAGTGTTGGTCCGTTAATTTTAAAGCAAAACTTCATTTTTAACATTGGAAAAAGTACTAAAATGTGATTCTACTTAGAAGACTTTCCTTGTGGCTTAGATTCACCTTTTGTCATTTGAAAGCTTAATTTCTTCTCAGATACAACCAGGATGTTTACATTATTTTAGGTACCTTGTTAAAGCCTTTGAGTACTCTATCTTCCTATATTAATATAAAGATACAAATTCCTTGGTAGAAACATACATCAGTATGTTATACATACGTTATTTAAAATAGCTCTTCTGATTTCAGTGCTGTTTTCACAAAGGGGTAGTTATCCTCTTTATAAAGTACATCACAACTCTCTAAGAGTTGAATCCATAAGATAAGGGTTTAATGTTGTCCTTGGTAACAAGATATATGAATTATTACAATTTAATGAGTATCTTTTATGGAGGCCCTCTACTAATCGCTTTACACCTGATATTCATTTGATGATTTAAAGGTGAACAAGGTGGCACGAATGAAAGGCTAAGAAAAACGTATATGACATTATTGTAAACAGACCCCAGCCCTGCAAATGAACAAGATTTGCTTTCAAATGAAATTTTATGCATTCTACATTTAATTAAATCTAGAAATGGCTTAAGAGAATTATAAAGCATAACAAAGTATGCTACTTTAGAATAACCACTAGAAACTTCATTTCCAGCCACTGCCCTAATTACGAATGGTTGCAAGTATCCACTGTACATCAAGGAGTTCGAAGGCATACCTATAGTTTATGTTGAGGTGGAAACATGTTTCACTCCATGAGCCAAAATTTGTTAGAATCTCTCAGCAAAGAAAGGGTACCAGTGACCAACTTGTTGTTTTAAATTTTGACAATATATTTAATTAAAGTCATTTTTAGAGAATCACCTCATTATGTTCTACTTTTACTCTTGCCCTTAAAATGTTTCACTGCATACCTTTTAATGTTAAATTCGTTGCGTGAATTGAAGTAATGAACCAAAAGCTGTGTCCTGACTATTATTTATGTGATTAAAAAGAAAATGTTATTTGTTTTCAACGGTGAAAAACTTGATGCTTTTGACTTTAAAATATTATTTATATATAAAATGTGCATCAGATTCCAATGTGATAAGTTCTTCAAGATATGAAAGATGGTGTACCAAAGTGGATACATTTTAGTTTAGATTTTAGAAAAAATTGGATTCAGCATGCAAAGACAAAGAAATGTAAGTGTATATGTATCTTTGACTTGAGTTTCTTTATTAATTTATATAACCATCTTATTAATAGAAAGTTTTGTCTGCTGTCATGGCAGCAAAATTTTATTTTTGGACTTTGTTTTAGTTACCTATTGCTGTGTATTAAATTAGCACAAACTTAACGTCTTACAATAACTTGTATTTATTGTCTCCAAGTGTCTTTGGGTCAGGAATCTGAGTGCAGCCTGCTGGGCCCTCGACAGGGTGTTCTTGAGGTGTCATCCTAGGTGCTGGCCAGGGCTGGCGTCTCATGGAAAGTTCTCAGTGCTGCTTCTGCTCCTGTTTGTTTGAGTTATTCACTCTGGACCTCTCTCTTTGAGCCAATTAGATAAGAAGGAATCAATTAATTTAAACCACTTAAAACCACATGAGTAAGAAAGATAAAGAGAATTCATTACAGTGCAGGAGTCTGATATAGGAAGTGTCCGGGAGACCCTAGAGGTGCCCCCAGGATTACAGAGAGCTGCAGACACAGCAGCTGTTCAAGGAACACAACAACAAGCAGCAAAGTGTGAGAAATAACACAGAAATGTTTATTTGTGGGGGCATCTCTTTCGTTGCATAACTTTGAAAATGTTTTCAGCTCTAATAATTTTGGAGTTTAGACCAACAGATTTCAGACTAGTCAGAAGGTAAAGTTATTTGGGGGGTCTTCAGAAAACGCACACTCTAAAGCCGTCACCTAGCCTTGACATTGCCAACCCTCCTGGTCAAACAAGAGGACCCACTCCTAGAAAGTTAAGACTCTTGCAGGGTTTCTAATCATGACAGTCACCATTTTTGATGGTGATAATGACAGTTCCCTCTACCAGGATCATGGCTGTGATCTCCTCAGCATCTTTGTGGGAAGCCTGTCTTATCTCTACTTACTGCAGCTACTTATCCTCGGAGCCGTTGTGTGTGTGCAGAATCTAAGATGCTTTTGTTGGCTGAGCGTTTTTGCCTTTGTAAATGCATGCCGCTGTAATTTTGAATCCAAGCAGTCCCTCTCTTTTCTCACTCTGCCGCATTTAAAAGAATAAAAGTAACCAGGGGTAACACTGGAAGCTGGAGGATGGAGAAAATTCAGTAGTGATAGCGAGATACTGAGGAACAATAAACTTAGTTATTTGAAAAAATGAGAAAGGGTTTAGAGTGATGGATAGTGACAGTGCAATACCCTGGTCTCCTATGGTCTGATGAATAATGTCTTGGCCACCCAACACATTCACCAGGGCCAGAAGGTAGGGGAAAGTCACCACAGCACCCTGGTGACCCACGTCCTCCGAGATTTGTCACGCTGCTAGATTAAACTTCGGAATCACACTTGTGCATCCAGACTACGTTGAATCTGGGTCAGGTATTTCTTAATCATATTCTTGAAAAATCTAAATTCCATAAAAGCTTTATTTCAGAACAGGGTCAGATCCCACCTATTTCAGGGAAATTGTCTAATCCTTTTTTAAGAGTATTTATAGATATTTAGTAAAATGTTAACTTCCTCATAGTGTGTTAACATTGTTTACGATTTTCTTCAGAATTCTGTTTTCTCATTGATCTTTAGCAGCCCAGAGTGTCATTTAAATGACTGCAGACAAACATCAAAGTGTAAGAATGTTTCTGTGTAATACAAGGTCATGTCCTTGTTCAGATCTAGGATGGGCGTCGTCCAGCATGAAACCTGTAATACTGTGTGTGTGTGTGTGTGTGTGTATGTGTGTGTGTGCGCGCGTGCCCGCGTGTGTCCGTGTGTGTGCATGCCTGCGTGTGTCCATGCCAGTGTACTTAGAATTATTTACATGAGATTGAGGACAGGAGCAGATGAGTGTGGTGTGAGCTTACTAGTCTCATTGGAGAGTAACTTGGCAACTTCAAGGAGGGATATTCTATTTGCTACTCTGTTAAAAGACGAACTGAGACATATTAAATATTTTGAGAATTTATATGATCAAAAAATTGATTCCGTTCGGGCAGCACCAAACCTGAAGTGGTTAGGAGCCCTCCACCCACAGGGGCTGGGAAAGACGCAGCAAAAGTGGAGTGAGGAAATGATGAGATCAGCTGTATAAGCCGTTGCCTTGTTTGGAAAAGCCTATGGCTGTTTCTGATTGGTTAAGGTTAAGAAAGGTTAAGAAAGGTTAAGGTTAAAGGTTAAGAATTGACGCATTTCAGGCTGAGGTTTTGGTTTGCTTATGTAGGCTGCTAAGTAAGGCACTAAAGCCACCTCAGTCTGATGGCTCCCTTGTTGAATTAACTTTTCTCATTTTAGGGCTGTAGCTTTTCCTGCTCATAACTCAGTAACTTCAGTGAGAGAGACTGTTGATCATTAATTATTTTGAGCACATTGAGCAGGGCAGACATGAAAAAATGTTTTATATTAAATAAGTGGTTTACTGAAAGGATCTTGAGCATTGGGAAGAGGAAGAAAAAAGAGAAAAGAAATCTATAGATTCATACATTAATTATTGTAGAAAGTTTTGCCTTCAAATAAAATCTGTCTTAATGTTTTATGACAAGGTCATGTTTAGTCATGCTTTTCTTCTATCTTATATTATATTTTCATTATTATAATATTATTTCTACATCAGGAAGGAGAACAGATATAAAGAAGATAAGAAATAAATAGACTGAGGGCAAAGAAATTAAAATAAATGATATTGTTTTATACAAACTGCACGTGGGTATGAACTGCTCTAACAATTAACAGTTTAATAAATAGCAGAATGATATAAATCAGAATTTTAAAAATAAATAAAATAAACTCAAAATGGATTAAAGACCTAAATGTAAGGCCAGACACTATGAAACTCTTAGAGGAAAACATAGGCAGAACACTCTATGACATAAATCACAGCAAGATCCTTTTTGACCCACCTCCTAGAGAAATGGAAATAAAAACAAAAATAAACAAATGGGACAAAATGAAACTTAAAAGCTTTTGCACAGCAAAGGAAAACATAAACAAGACGAAAAGACAACCCTCAGAATGGGAGAAACTATTTGCAAATGAAGCAACTGACAAAGGATTAATCGCCAAAATTTACAAGCAGCTCATGCAGCTCAATATCAGAAAACCAAACAACCCAATCCAAAAATGGGCAGAAGACCTAAATAGACATTTCTCCAAAGAAGATATACAGATTGCCAACAAACACATGAAAGAATGCTCAACATCATTAATCATTAGAGAAATGCAGATCAAAACTACAATGAGGTATCATCTCACACCAGTCAGAATGGCCATCATCAAAAAATCTACAAACAATAAATGCTGGAGAGGGTGTGGAGAAGAGGGAACCCTCTTGCACTGCTGGTGGGAATGTAAACTGATAACAGCCACTATGGAGAACAGTATGGAGGTTCCTTAAAAAACTAAAAATAGAACTACAGCAATCCCACTACTGGGCATATACCTTGAGAAAACCATAATTCAAAAAGAGTCATGTACCGCAATGTTCATTGGAGCTCTATTTACAATAGCCAGGACATGGAAACAACCTAAGGGTCCATCGACAGATGAGTGGACAAAGAAGATGTGGCACATATATACACTGGAATATTAGCCATAAAAAGAAACGAAATTGAGTCATTTGTAGTGAGGTGGATGGACTGAGAGTCTGTCATACAGAGTGAAGTAAGTCAGAAAGAGAAAAACAAATACCGTATGCTAATATATATATATGGAATCTAAAAAACAAAAAAAAAATGGTCATGAAGAACCTAGGGGCGAGACAGGAATAAACTCGCAGACCTACTAGAGAATGGACTTGAGCATATGGGGAGGGGGAAGGGTAAGCTGGGACGAAGTGAGAGTGGCATGGACATGTATACACTACCAGATGTAAAATAGATAGCTAGTGGGAAGCAGCCGCATAGCACAGGGAGGTCAGCTCGGTGCTTTGTGACCGCCTAGAGGGGTGGGATCGGGAGGGTGGAGGGAGGGAGACACAAGAGGGAAGAGATATGGGGACATGTGTATATGTATAACTGATTCACTTTGTTATAAAGCAGAAACTAACACACCATTGTAAAGCAGTTATACTCCAATAAAGATGTTATAAATAAATAAATAAATAAATAAATAAATAAATAAATAAATAACTTAGCCGTTAAATGCTTTCTTCACCAGAGAACTTGCCATAATGCTTTTAAGTTTCCCTGAGGCACTATGGTATGTTCCTGTATAGACCTTTAACTATTTGAACAAAGATAATAACATCCAGAAGGATCTAAAAATATAATTAAATATTAGATGTCAATTAATACAAATAAATTGTGCTATAATTGATATTCTATAAATGCTCTCAGAAATGAGGAGAAAAATCCTCAGAAATGTGTCTGAAGAGGATGTTGGTTATATAAATATATGTGTAGAATTGGAATAATTGCTTCCCTCCAGAAATAATAGCTTTAGGTTCTAGAGAGAATTTAATTGCATATGTAAAAAGGCAATTTTTCCTAAACTCAGTGTCTACTCATGGCTTTGTTTTAAGATAGTGTTAATGCAGTGCTCAGGGAACGGAGACTCTCCAGGGGTTCTTGGTCCATATTTGCATTTGAATAAGCAGAGCCCCCTAAGTGAGAACAGGCACTTACACACCTGTGTTCTCCTTGCTTTAATCACAGCCTCAGTTGCCTGCTGTGTAAGTTACTCTGAGGTGAGGGGAAAAAATGCTTGCATTCTGAGGAGAGCATTATATCTCTTTTGTGTTTCTATCTTGTTTGCTTTTTTTTTTTTAAGAAAGCTCTGAAGAGTGAAAGATGTCTCAACTTGAATAGGTTTCTCTCTAGAATATCCATGCAGAGCTATCACCTTAGTATGAAGTGACATTTTTACAATTTACTCTTCTGGTTAATTTCTCTTTCTAGTGGAAGAATGTTTTTAATTGACATATAACATTGTGTAAGTTTAAGGTGAATAAGGTGATCATTCGATAGATTTATATATGATCACCAAGGTAGGGTAAGCTCACATCCATCACATCACTTAATTATTTCTTTTTTGTGGAGAGAGAACTTTTAAGATCTAGTCTCTTGCACCTTTGAAGTATATTGTACAGTACTGCTAACTATAAACACAGTAGTATGCATTAATTAGACCCCAAGAGTTTAGTCATCTTCTAAACTTTGATCAACACTTCCTCAATTCCTACAACCCCCAGCCCCTGGTAACCACCATTCCACTTTCTGTCTGTATGAGTTTGGCTTTTTCAGATTCCATGTATAAGTGAAAACATACAGCATTTCTTTCTCTGACTTACCTCACAGCATAATGACCTCATAGACCATCCATGTTGTTGCAAATAGCGGATTTCCCTATTTCTCGTGGCTTAATAATAGTTCATTGCATATATAAAAAATCTTCTTTATTCATCCACTTATGGACACTTAGGAGGGTTCCCTATCGTGGCTATTGTGCATAACGCTTCAATAAATATGGCGTATCCTGTTATCCTGTTTACATTTCATTTGGATACACACCTCAAAGTGGGATTGCTGGATCATATTGTAGTTAAATTTTTATTTAAAAATTAAAATTTTTAATTTTTACCACTGAACTAATTCACATTCCCACCAACAATCAAGAAGGATTCCCCTGTCTCTGGACTCGCTCACACACTGGTTATCTCTTGTCTTTTTTATAATAGCAGTTCCCACAGGTGTGAGGTGATATCTCATTGTGGTTGTGATTTGCATTTATCTGATCATTAGTGATGTAATTACTGTTGTGTAAGGACTTACTAATGCCATTTTATTAATTATTTCAGAATATTTTATAGCATAAATTGTTCCTTTTTTTCCTTGTTATGATGCCGCCCTTTGTGAGTTGGTGGTTTTCCACAAGGTAATTGCAATTAGCTGTAATTAAAAATGCGTTAACACATTGAGTGATAGCTAGATGGAGACAGATGGATAGAAAATAGATACAGAGATAGATAGATATGATAGAGAGAGAGATGATAGAGATAGATAAATAGACATAGATGAATAGATAGATAGCAAGAGGTGGATCTTGATATATGTAGAGATAGATAAGTCATATGTATGTATATGGTTATAGGTACATATGTGTTTTACATATATGTACATGTGTGTATATATATGGTTGTATATATAGTGTGTATTATATATAGTTATATATAAATAACAAGCTTTTTGCTAAAGTAGGCTTTCTGTCAATTTCTAATCTTTAAGAAAATGAACTTCGTAGCACAGTAGACTCTCTGTCTCTGCCTGCCGCTTATGTATGCATCAAGCATGTTCACAGCTACCTGCCAGATAACACCCCCCAACCTCTTCTCTTTCCTCTTTGTGCTCTTCTACATTGAATAAAAAAGCTGAAGACATTTCCGTCCAAATAATTGAAAACAGATGAAGGTTACATTCTTCAGCCAGCCAGACTTGGATAAGGCAGCGAATAGAGACAGCTCAGATAAGAGGAAAAGATAGCTTGAAGGTTGCTTCTAGAAATGTTCTAAATTGGCCCGTTACCAATCATGACAAGTTTGTTCTTTAACATCGTGCATTTCAGTTTTTATAAACTGTTCTATAAAAAACTGTCGTTCAGGTTTCATAAGAACCTCATACCCTCAGTAATTCTCACAATGTTGTAGAGATAAACAACTAGATATCCAGCAAATCAGGTTTCTATCCTGGCCTTCTGACTACTATTTCAGTACTTTTTCTTTGACACTTGGTCAAAGACTCTTGGGGATATTGGTCAAGTCAGGTGAGGTGTTCTAAGATTTTACAGAAGTAATTTACTAGTACAATCCCACCAACTACAGCATCAGAAATAATAAGGACGTAAACAAGAGAATTGTTTGTATTGCGCTCATAGAACTCCTGAAATGAACTCCAGTTAATCACCTTCATATATTTTGGTGGATAAAGATCTGTAAGCAAATTACTGATATTAAAATTTTATTTCAAGATGTAAGTGAACTACACTTTTTGTTAAAACTGATGTTTTAATAACAAGTTTTTTGTTGGTAAATTCTCAGCTTTAAGGAAGAATCTACTCACTTCCTCTACATATGCTTTTGGTTATCATTGGGTTTATTATCTGATTTACATCGTTTCATTACACCTTTTCTAGTATGGATTTTTGAAATTTAATAATGTGATAATTTAAAATCTGCAGGAAGCATGTGGATAACAACTGTTTATTCAGTGGAACCATGAGAGGCGAATGGGGGGCGTAGGGAACATTGTTTTCTAACTGTAATTTGACTTACTGAAATTCTCTTTCAAGGAATGCAAATCATCTTACCTGAATTACTTTTCTGACTCTTCCAATAACCGTGGAAAAAATGTGGAAGACGTATAGTATTTAATTTACTTCAAATTGAATGTCAGTGTGTTTTTATCATTTAGAGAAACTTAGATATGGACTTTCAATAAATTATACGCATTGTACCTGTAACATAAATCATATTAAGTGAAAAAGAAAAATTACAAATCCAAGAATTTTTATCCCCTGTATGATAATATCTTTAGAACTTTTATCTCGGATCCCATTTCCTTTATCCTAAGGTTTGCATATACATAATTAGATTTTGTATTGCCAGATAACTCTCCAGAATGGTGAACCAAACTGTTACTGTGGAGAAAAAAAAATTCTACTTCATTATGTCCTATTATCTTTATTGCTTTTTCTCCCGTATTAAGGTTTTCAGTACATCTCATTTAAAACTTTGAATATGAAGTTATGTGGGGGCACGGTGTTTTTTCCCGTAGTTGTAGAACTTTTCCTAATATTATCTGCTCTACAATAAGAGATTTTCTGATTAATTTTGGTGGCATCTTGATTTATATATTTAGTTGCAACTCATAAATTGGTCCATCTTAAATCTCCTCATTGCGTTCCTTTGGTGTGCGGAGCCGTACCAGCACCACTGTGTTTATTTCTTTGGCTTTGCAGTGTTTCTACGCACTTGTTTTCCGTTCAGGATGAGCCCCGCGTCAGATGGCAGCACACCCCACACGGCACGGTGGTCAGCTCTCCTGCTTGCTGCCTCTGCGCCACGCAAGTCCTCGTGTCAGTAACTGACTTCAGACTATTAGAAAGAAACAGCATCTCCAGGTTAAACCTACGGGCTCTGCAGGTGGCGAGGGGAAATCATGCACTCGGGCAGCTTGTCCTACCAGCAGTTGTCTTTCCGTGTCCTGAGCTGCTACTGATTATTTCTCTGGAAATGAGATGGCCAGTAATTTTACAAGACAGTACAGGACAAGTAGAAGTGAATTAGAGACCTTCTCCATCCTCAGTGTAATCTTCAGGCAGCTGCGCAGCCCACTCTGGTTCTGCAGGCCCCTGCATGCTTCTTGTTTCAGTGTTTTCTAAGGTAAATCCGGTGCAGTCCCGGCCCTGCTGGTTTACTTTTGTGACAGATGACAGACGTTAAGGAAGTGTTTATAATAGAAAAGGAGACAGAGTTATCGCCAGAAGTATTAATATCATCAGCAAAGTATAGCAAAGCATCCATTTCTTCCTTTATGTCGTATTTTCTTTTCACGAACAATGTGACGCTCCTAGAACTCTTTTTGAATGGCTTGAGAAGACAGCCGAAACAGCTATTCATGCTGCAATTCAGAGAGTCAAAGTGTTCTTCTCTGAGCCCTTACTCTCCCCACAGCCCAAGTTATTATGACCTTGGATTTTCTGGTATCATAGTCACGACAAGGTTCAGATCTGTCAGCAGAAAGTAAACAATATAGTAGAAAAGTGAAGGGATTTCAAAGCTAAACTGCCTGAGTTGATGTCTGTTTCCAACACTCTGTCATTGGGACCCTGGGGGCAAATTATATTCATTTTCGTTGAAAATTTCACATGAAATGCTTAGTAGAGAATTTGCTTGTAGATTATGGTTAGGGTCATCTTATGTGAGAAGTCACATCCAAGGAGACTTAGTCATGCTTAGGTGTGGAATGCACTGTCTTGGGGAGAGACTTTCTTCCATTCGTTAGGAGTACTTTTTTTCCTTTCCGTGTTTAAAAGTCTTATATTTACTTATTTAGTTAGACAAAACTGTTGAAACAAAATGGATTAGGATCCAACTTCTAATGTGCTCCCAGAAAAGCAAGTCAACTAAATCAGAGTTAAGCCCTCGATTCTGGTTGAGCAACCTTTGGGGGATTTGGGCCCAAGAGGACCAAACCCCATTTGTGGTTGCAGATCCTGAGAAACGACGGCAATGACGAATGCACCCCAGCAGCTGTCCAGCTCGTGCATGGTCCTATCTGGAGCCTGTGGTGAATGTAGGGGCTGGTCTACTCAAAGCCCATCTCACTCCTCTTCCAGGCTGCCTGTGACAGTTACAGCAGGGATGCAAAGGTACAGAGTTCCCGCACCCCTTGTATGGGGTTTAAGTTTCATCAGTCACTTGATGACTTTGATCAAGTGGGGAACTTTGATTCTGAACTGAATTACCTGGATAAAGAAACACGATTAGGGGAATCTGCTTTTCGGGTGTGGATTTTAGCAAGAGAGATTGGGTGAATAATAAGGTGAGAGACAATTAATTCAACTCTTTCTTTTTGGTTTATCACTCCCCCAGTAATACGATCTTGCTTCTGAAGGTCTGAATGACGTAGGTACCGACCTCACTTGTCCACATGGTTGTTTTAGAAGGGAAATGGCAAGTAAGTCGGTATGGGACCCCTGGACTTTACTAGGCTTGCTGCATGACAGACACTGGACTATAGCACTTTAATACCCTGACTGACTGAGTCCCCAAGCCACCCTGTCAAACGAGTCCCATTAATAGCTCCAGTTTACAGTGAGAAATCCAGTTCACCACAAATGAGAGTAATTTGCCCAGGGTCCCAATGACTGAGTGTTGGAAGTGGACATTAGCTCAGGCAGTTTAGCTTTGAAATCCCTTCACTTAATCACTAAACTAACTGTTAATCCTCTGCTGACAGATCTGAGCCTCCTCGTGACTATGATGCCAGAAAATCCAAGGTCATAATAACTTTGGCTGTGGGGAAAGTAAGAGATCATGTAGCAAGCAGAAACTTCCTGAATAGTAAGAGGAACAGTTGTGGTTCTCTGCTCTCTCTTGAAATCTGGCCTGTTTCATCAGTCATTTTTGAACCATATGCCTCCTAAGCCAGGTATTCCCTTACTCAAGTGTCAGAGTCCATTCGGAGTTTCAAAACCACGAAAGTCACGGGTATGAAAGCACTGGGCATACTCTACATACGCACTGGGCAAGAAGACCTCAACTGTTGAAAGAGAGTGGCAGTAGCTGGAAACAACATATCAATTCCTTCTCCAGAGAGAAACTAGAGGATTAAAACAGTTCCATCTATACCTTAAAGGCATAAACTCAATGTCAGACAATAAACATCAGAGTATAAAGTTTTCTCCTTTCTGTATCATTCCCAAAAATTTATGTGATATTTTGCTATAATTAATTAGCTGAAATTTATCTTTTTCATTTCTTTTATCTTAAAAGAAAATTGAAAATAAATGGATCGTAGTAGTAAATAGAATTTAGAATGATTGGTATGACTCTGAATTTGGGGGAAAGTTAAGTTGTAGTTTTTTCTTTTTTTCTTGTACATTTTCTAATACTTGTATTGTGATTCACTGGGTTGAATGTTTCACTTCATCTTGAAGGGCTCTAAAGAATGGGTACAGTTTAGCTGAGTTCATTTCCAACCATGCCCTTACGAAATGGACCACTGTTCACAAGGCAGCAGGAAAGTGGGGAGCTCACAGGGGGATCATCCATGATGTCCATTTATCCCATTTTTAATATAGTCATGGACTTTTCTTCTTCGCCACACCCTGCAGCTTGCGGGATCTTAGTTCTCCAACCAGAGATCAAACCCAGGTGGATCCGGGTTGGCAATGAAAGTGCCAAGTCCTAACCACTGGACACCCAGGGAATGCCCAGTAAAGGACTTTTAAATAGCCTTTCATATTTAGAACAGGTTTATATTTACAGAAAAATTGAGAAGGTAGTACAGAGCTCCCATGTACCCCTCACCCGATCTCTTCTTATTGTTAATATCTTATATGAGCATGATGCATTTGTTACAAATAATGTACCAGTAAAAAATACATGGTTTTCACCGAAGCCCCAGGTCCATGCAGATTTCATTAGCTGTTACCTAGCGTCCTTTTTCTGTCCCAGGATCTCATCGAGTATGCCCTGTTATATTTAGTCCCTCATGTCTCCTGAGGCTTCTCTGGCCTGTGACTGTCTCAAGTTCCCTTGTTTTTGGTGCCTTGACAGTTTTGAAGAGTACTGGTGGGATATTTTATAGAATGTCTCTCAAATGGGGTTCCTCTGATGTTGTTCTCCTGATTAGACTGGGTTCCTGGAGGAAGATGACAAATGGAAGTGCCATTTTCACTGCATCCTGCGAAGGGCATATACTGTCAACCTGCTCTATCCTTGACCTGACCGTGATCTCCTGGCAAAAGTCGTCACCCCACCTCCACCCCCGCCTTCCATACTGTGCTTTTTGGAAGGAAGTTACTAGGGACAGGGGCAGCCCACAGCTTGGGAGTGGGGACTTACCCTCCTCCCTTTTATGTAGGGCAGAGCAGCTACGAAACTTATTTGGAATTTTTCTGCAAAGAGAGTTGGTCTCTTCTTCCCTGTTTGTTAAGTTATTCATTTCTTTATGTCAGTATGGACTCATGGATTTTCATTTTGTACTTTGGGTTTTAATCCAACACTACTTTATTTATTTGTAGTTCACCTTTTGTTCGTTCACCTTTGGCCCTGGGAGCTCTTTTCAGATAGATGGCTCCTGTGCTTCTGTAACACACCCCCATGATAGTGAGCTTTTGATTTGTTTGTTTTGCTTTGTTTTGTTTTGGGAGCACATACACGTTCTACCTCTACAGAATGCTCCAGGATTAGCTTGTCTTACCTCCTCCCCAAATTCTGGACTCAGCCATTTCTCCAGGACCCTTGGTTCCTTTACTGACAAATGGTACTAGAGACCAAGATCTGGGCACTCTGTGTCCTCTCTGCTCCTCGGACGACCTTCTGTGTAGGCACACTCAGCCGACAGGGCAAAGAAATGTATGTGTGCATACACACTTGCATAAACCTATTTCTCAACATGAATTATGATTAATTTCTCATCTCCTCTGAGTAAATACCAATGAGCACAATTGCTGGTCTTATGATAAGAGTGTGTTTAACTTTGTAAGAAACCGCCAGATCATCTTCCAAAGTGGCTGCACCTTTAAAGCATTCCCGCTAGCTGCAAATGAAAGTTCCCATTGCTCCACATTCTCGCCAGCATTTGTAAGGTCAATGTTCTTGGTTTTGGCCAGTCTAATAGGTGTGTAGTAGCATCTCATTATAGTTTCAATTTGCATTCCCCTGATCTGCCTCTGTTTATTTTTTAAACTGGCTTATTTAGATCATTCAAATATGCCAATTAAAAAATCCAGTTTTAGATTCAAAGTGATTATTGACATAATGGATTAATATCTACTGTGTGTTAACTGTCTACTATTCATTGACCTGTTCCTTTTTCTTCCCCCTTTTTCTGCTTCCCTGGTTTTCATTAAGAGTACACGTGCCTTCTGGACCTGTAGTTTGGTGCATCATAGTTCTGGAAAGTCTTCGCTGTTATGACTTGCAGTACCTCTTCTTATTCACCCTCTCTTTTTCCCAGTATCCGCGCTGCACGTATCATTTCTCTGGAATTTCCCCCACGGCTCTGGCATATCGTTCTTCTTCTTGCTGTTGTTTGTTCTTATTATTTTTTCCTTTGTATTTCAGTTTGGGAAGTTTCTATCGACACCTTTTCAAGCTCACTTATTCTTTCCTTGGCCATGTCTAGGCTTCTGATGAGCCCACCCAATGCACTCTTCATTTCTGTTTTAGGGCTTTGGTTCTAGCATTTCCTATTGAGTCTTTGTGAGGGTTTGTGTTTCTGTTCTTGCACACTGCTGACTTTTTCCAGGGTAATCCAGGTGAAGGCTCCAGCAGCCAGCCTCTCCTCCAGGTAAGCTGATCTCAGCTTTCTCTGTACACATCATCTCTCTAGATATCAGCGTGGCAATTTGTTATGAGACCTCAGTTCTCTGATCATTTGATCAGAGTGGTTCAGGTTTTTTTCTTGTTGCAAATGTGGAATGGACAACTTCTAAGCTCTTTGCTCATCAGGGCTGAAACCAGGAGCCTGTTTTTTAAATAGCAGTGTTTAGACTGTTTAATATATGGTTTGACTCTGTGTGCAGGAAGTCATGCAGCAAAGATTGAAATATATACTTTTTGCTTGGACATTCCTAATGGTTCTTAGGACCAGAGAGAGAGGGTTATAGGGTTAATGCAAAATTTCACTGTACTACTTTCTCATGCACTTTGTTGGATTTTAAAAAGCACATGTGTTTGTAATAAAATCTGCTTATATTTGTAGTTAAGAATGATATAATACTTCAAGTTTAAAAAATAAATTATAAAAGGAATATAGAATGACTAAACGTAGGTAGGCAATGCCAATGCAATTCTTGTAGCAAATATATAATATTTAAACCTAATAATTCTGTTCTTATTGATGAGCTCTGTAAAGGGCATCCCTGCCTTAGAGACCTTTCAGTTTTATAAGGTTATGAAAAATACATAATGATTTTCCCTGAAATAAATTGTAGTGGATACATTTTTGTACATAGACACAGAATTTAATCTAAACGTAACAATTTACTAAGGTTTTAGACCGAGAACAGGATGTTTAATCACCTCAAGTTTGGGTGGCTGATAGCCCAGCCATCCATGGTGTGAACCTCAAAGTATATCTGCAAGTAAGATTTACTTTTTTCAAGTGAAGAGCTTTTAATTTCTTTCTATTTTAAATTATCCCCATTATACCCAGATCTGACTAGACATCTTTTTGTTGTCCAACAAATGTGGCACTGAAATGAATAAAGTCAATCCTGGATTACCTGGGCATAAATTGTGCTCACAGTGGATTATCCTGACAGTGTTTTTCTGCCTTTTCCCTGCCAGCCAATTTTTTTCTGGCCTAGATATCTTACAAGTAAACTGCAAGTACATCCCTATAAAGATTACTTTAGGAATGACATAAATGTGAAAATAAATCTGTTGAGGATCAGTCTAACCCGAAAACCAAATAAAAATAAGGTAACGATAGCCCCCTTCGTTGCTAAACAGAGTTGGCCATGATAAAATAAAAGGGTGATTCCCACCATGTGGTTTGTGGCACTCAAAGATTTCTTCAGTAAGTCAAAGGAGCATTGTAATAATCCCAACAATTGCTTAAAAAGGATTAGTTTCACGGTACTTTAATTCTTGGAAGCAGCAGGATAAGAATGAACCAGATTAGAAGCTAGTCCTAATTGTACTTAGTCACTAATTAGCTTTCCTCTTAGCCAAGTCATGGATCTTTCCAGATACTATGTGCCATGTAAAGACCCCTGTGATGACTGAAATCCATGCATTGATGCTGTATGATTGCTTCTTTCTAAAAGTCTAGTATTTTAGAATCAATGTCGTTTAACAGTGAGTACGGAATTAGGGTATGAACAAAATCAGACCCCAAACATGTAATGTAAAGCAATCAGGACAAAGTACTTTGTCTTAGGCTATGCACAGTGGATTTTTACAAATTATTATGACATGGTGATATTCAGATAAATTTCATATCTAAGGAGGATATAACACCAGGGGGGATATAAGAAATCTATTTGACTCAGTAAGAAAATGTTTAAATGATGCATTTTTACTCTGTACCATATGCATACTCCATAATGATGGAAACTATTACTGCTCATATTTGAACTGATTTTGATAAGACCTTTATTATCCAAGAAATATTATATTTCATTTTCTCCTTTGTGCCATGCCTTGTGCTAACGCTTGACATGTTTTCTCTTTTCATCCTGACAGCATCACTATGTAGCCAGAGGTCTTGTACTCCATTGCACCAGTTAGGTGACAAAGCCATCAGACTCAGAGCTAGAATTCCAAGCCAAGCAGGGTTTTTTTTTTTTTTTTTTTTTTTTTCTGTACTTGGGCCTCTCATTGTCGTGGCCTCTCCCGTTGCGGAGCACAGGCTCCGGACGCGCAGGCTCAGCGACCATGGCTCATGGGCCCAGCCGCTCCACGGCATGTGGGATCTTCCCGGACCAGGGCACGAACCCGTGTCCCCTGCATCGGCAGGTGGACTCTCAACCACTGCGCCACCAGGGAAGCCCTGTTTTTGTTTTTTTAAAAAATATTTATTTAGGCTGTGCTGGGTCTTAGTTGCGGCATGTACACTTCTTAGTTGCGACATGCATGTGGGATCTAGTTCCCTGACCAGGGATTGAACCCGGGCCCCCTGCATTGGGAGTGTGGAGTCTTACCCACTACACCACCAGGGAAGTCCCCAAGCCAAGCAGTTTGATTTCAGAACTGCTCTGTGTTAATACTTCTCAATTAAGACAATTCAAAGAAAAATGAAATAATTATCAACGAATGAGTGGTGAGATTCCACTTCCAATTCTTTTTAAAAGGGAGATAACAAATATTTTTAAAAAGTGTTTTAGTTTTATACAAAATGCTGCAGTTGCAAATATAAAATTATTTTGTTTTAATGGGACAAAAAGATCTACATGCTACATAGTGTCAGACTCCCAGCCTCAAAATTTATTTTCCTGTCAATTCTGTCTCTTGAATTCCTAGAATATGAGTTAACCTCTGTGAACGAGATCAACAAGGCTTCTCTCAAGATGCTCAGGTTTCAAAGGGACACAAGGAAAATTAACAAATAAAAATCAATGTCAGACTGGATATGTGTACTGTGATAAACTCCTGAATTTCTTCAGGGATTTTGATAATTTTTAATGAATATAAATGAATTATACAATCCAAACAACTATGAAAGAGTCCAGAAATGTTATCTTTCACTTACAAGTGGTAGTTTTTTTTTTCTCATTCTCTTCATCACCACACTTCTTTATACAAACTCAGTAATTTCTAGAACATTATATCTTTTAACTTCCATTGTGATAATAAAGAAAGCCATCCAAACAAAGCAGCTCTGTTGCCTGGGCAACACTTCTCTTCCGGTATTCATCCGGTTCCAGATAAGGGACCATTTTAACCATCAGTAAAGATATGCAGATTATATCCCCTAATGAATGATAGGGATTCTATTCAACCTGAGTAATGAAATTCACTTGTAGGAGAAATACGTCTCTATAGAATGATTAGAACTTAGTGTTGGGCTGCAGGATTACATGGAGGCTGTAACATAATCACTCCATACCCATTGGGCATTCACTGGCAAACATTCTCTGAGCACATAAGTGATGTATGATATAGAAGTAAATATACATAGCCCTCCTCTCCAAGACTTCATGGGCAAGTGGGAGAGACAAATGAGGACAAAACGCTAATAGTTCACCATAAGAAAAATGGTTAAGTACTTTGTTTTTCCATTACAAGGTGCCACAGTGGTACGAGATGGTTAACTCACATCTCTGCCGTGTTGTCGCTGCAGAGTAGCAGGGTAATTCAAATTCTGTGCACGCTGTGGAATGGAGCAGGTCAGGAATTCAAAAGCACCCTTGACTTCCTTGGAGCAGCTGTGTGTGTTTTAAGATCAAGCTGACCAATATGAATAGAAATTTTAGTCGGAACGTTCTCTGAACTGTTCTGTCAGAGAACGTGTCATGCGGCTCCAGCCCAGACCAGGCTGCCTGCGCGACGGTGAACAACTTCCCAGTGGTGCCTCCCCCCATCACCGCCATCTGGAAACATCTTCTCTCCTCTGAACTACTTGGAATTTATTGCCTGTGCTGGTTGTGTAGCCCTGCCACACATTCCGTCGTGTCTTTGCGGTGTGCACGTGTGGCACCTTCCCTGTCGAGGTGCAGAACCTGCACATCTTTACGTATGTGCAGCAGGACCAAGGGTCTCCTCGCGCAAAGAAGACGCTCAGTAGACGTTTCTGGAAGGGAATAGACCATCCTGCGTGCACATGTGTGTGTGTGAACAGCTTAACAAACGCACAGGGATTTCTCAATGAAGAATCCTGTGTAAGCATTTCTTTCAAATGGGCCTATTTTATGGAATTATTTTCTTATGATTGAGTATTAAGCGGCAAAACAAACCCAAAGGGAATGGAAGGAGTATGGGTGAAATCACTTATAAATTATGTAGGCTATGGCACACCACATATCACTTTTGGGGGGGCATTCCAGGAATGATTTTTGGCATCAGTATAAATATTTATGAGTTGATCTGAAAATAATCTAAAGTGTTTTGCCATTGAACTTTTGGAAGAATGAAATATGATTTCATTTTCAGTTACAGCATTAGAAAAGCCCAAATTTCACCTTCTCTTTATTTTTACATGGACCAGAAAAACTGAGATTTCTTTGTTTATTTGTGTTTTTTCCACAATTTTGTAAGGATCATCATAGGGCAGATTATATATTCCTCATGGAAACTACATTATAACTGGAAGTTAACTGAGCACCATGAACATACCATGAAAGCAAAGACGTATTCAATACTATAAAATAGCTCTCTAATTATTTACAAGAAAAATGTATACAAGAATTGGCATAGGGCTTCCCTGGTGGCGCAGTGGTTGAGAGTCCGCCTGCCGATGCAGGGGATGCGGGTTCGTGCCCCGGTCGGGGAAGATCCCACATGCCGCGGAGCGGCTGGGCCCGTGAGCCATGGCCGCTGAGCCTGCGCGTCCGGAGCCTGTGCTCCGCAACGGGAGAGGCCACAACAGTGAGAGGCCCGCGTACCGCAAAAAAAAAAAAAAAGAATTGGCATAAATATATCATATATATGATATATGCTGATTAAGAGAGGGATTCATGGTACACCCATAAACACATGAATGCACAACTCTACTGTAACTGAGATTGCTTTGAACTGGATTGTTTGGGAGTGGAGGGATGCGTGAGTTTTGTATTTTGTAGGGACCGGGAAGATAGGGGCGAGGAGTGCATCTCCTGTGCCGCCTTCTACTGTTGTGTTTTCTGCTCCTGAGGATTTCCTCAGTGTTACTTGTGCCATGAAAGTGGCCTGACCTGATTTTGTATTAATCTATATCTCTACTAACAGATTGATTTGGGGCCAGGAAACCTTTTTCATTTGTCCGCCCTAGTCTTTGACACTTTGAACATAGAATGAGAAGCGCAAAGCAAATGGATAATAGCGACGTAAGCAAGTCAGGAGTCAGGTGGTTTCCTGACAAAGCTGAGGGACAGTAGGAAAGTAACATCACAGGAGCGAGGGGAGATCACTGCCCGACTCACAGCCGCCTGTGCGTCTCAGGGAGACCCGGTCCAACTTCACCTGTGGCGCTTCCAGCGGCTGTGATGCTGGAGGGAAAACAGACAAACAAACCAAACCTGTGTCTGTCTCCCATTCACGGCAGTTAGAGTGCGGTTGTTGGATCTGCTCTGTCTATGCCCCGACCACCAGACGTCTCTTCCTGCACCACCTGCTGCGGGGGCCCCTGTCTGGGGGGACCTGTGTTTCAAGGCAGGACCAGCCAGGCTTGTCTCAAGTAAAACACGACACGTGCACATCAAAAGAGAAACACAGAATAATCAGCCTAGTATTTTGGAGGATGGTGTTCTTCAGGAGATTTGCAGGTATAATGTTTTATATAAAAATTAATATATTGTATTCACTTTTTTGCTTAACAACACTTAAAAATAATGTTAGATACAGAACTTGACAGATACATTGGGCTCTATTTAACTAAATACTTTTTTTATAATCGATCCTTTCATAGATGATCTTATTTGCGAAGCAGAAATAGAGACAGATGTAGAGAACAAATGTATGGATACCAAGGGGGAAAGGGGTTGGCCGGGGGAGGGATAAGGAGACTGGGATGGACACATATACACTATTGATACTATGTATAAAATGGACAACTGATGGGAACATGCTGTACAGCACAGTGAACTAACTCACCTAGTGCTCTGTGGTAACCTAAATGGGAGGGAAGTCCGAAAGGGAGGGGATATCTGTATGTGTATGGCTGATTCATTTTGTTGTGCGGTGGAGGGTAACGCAACATTGTAACGCAACCATACTCCAATAAAAATTAATTAAAAAAATAAATAAAAATAAAACTGATACTTTTCTATAGCTCTCAAATATTACCGCATGTTACACATGAATGGGCATTTTCATGTTTTATTATAATGAACAGGGCCATATTGCAAGATACTTTAATGTTTCTGTGAAAGATGAAGCTATGTTTGTGTATATTTTACATATGTGTATCAATATAGGAAACATTTTAATATTGGATACCACTGGCTGAAGGATGGACAAGAGGCACAGAGAGAAATAATTTTTTCCTTTTCTCTATATGCTTTAATTTGCCACTATAATTAAATCAAAATAAGCCATATAAGGGCATTGTATGACCTATCACGGTCTGAACAGGGATCATTATTTTTCATTTTTATCTGCACTGAAACTTGAGATCAAGATAATTAAATGTGTCATGTTATGAAGTGGTCACAGTAAGAAGAACAAAAACTTGTACCTAAAGATGGCAGTTCATTATCATATTATATTATTTAACTAAGGATTAGGGTTGTTATGACTGTATTCCTGCTTGAATGTGTCATCGTCCATAATTGGCAAAGTTTAAGTGTTGACATCCTAAAATTTTATAGTTGATGTTCAGGATGACAATGATGAGGATCGATGAGATTCATAAAATAGGAGATCAAGGAGAGGTTTGTTTTTAAAACCAATTTGAAAAGTGTTATCAATCCAGATAAAAAATTGTATTCTAAATAACTGATTGAGTCTAAGCCTTCTCATTCAAGAGAGTCGATAGGCAAAGACATATCTTCTTAGACTCAAAATCCAATAGTGTTCAAACATTCTGGAGAATTTTTAGGAGGAGATTGTGAGTTTAATTACATTTTCCTGGGTGAGTGTTCATACGATATTTGCCACAGAGTGATAAGAATCAGCACAAAAAAGTTCTTATGAGTAATATCCAGTTTAGTTGCAAAGTTATATTAGTCATCAGGTTTTTTTTTTCCCCTTCTTTCTTTCTTTCTTTCTTTCTTTTTAACATCTTTATTGGAGTATAATTGTTTTACAATGGTGCATTAGTTTCTGCTTTATAACAAAGTGAATCAGCTATACATATACATATATCCCCATATCTCCTCCCTCTTGCGTCTCCCTCCCACCCTCCCTATCCCACCCCTCTAGGCGGTTACAAAGCACCGAGCTGATCTCCCTGTGCTATGCGGCTGCTTCCCACTAGCTATCTATTTTACATCTGGTAGTGTATATATGTCCATGCAGCTCTCTCACTTTGTCCCAGCTTACCCTTCCCCCTCCCCGTGTCCTCAAGTCCATTCTGTACATCTGCGTCTTTATTCCTGTCTTGCCCCTAGGTTCCTCAGAACCTTTTTTTTTTTTTTTTTTTTTTAGATTCCATATATATGTGTTAGCATATAGTATTTGTTTTTCTCTTTCTGACTTACTTCACTCTGTATGACAGACTCTCGGTCCATCCACCTCACTACAAATGACTCAATTTCGTTTCTTTTTATGGCTGAGTAGTATTCCATTGTATATATGTGCCACATCTTCTTTATCCATTTGTCTGTCAATGGACACTTACGTTGCTTCCATGTCCTGGCTATTGTAAATAGAGCTGCAATGAACATTTTGGTACATGACTCTTTTTGAATTATGGTTTTCTCAGGGTATATGCCCAGTAGTGGGATTGCTGGGTCATATGGTAGTTCTGTTTTTAGTTTCTTAAAGAGCCTCCATACAGTTCTCCATAGCAGCTGTATCAATTTACATTCCCACCAACAGTGCAAGAGGGTTCCCTTTTCTCCACCCCCTCTCCAGCATTTATTATTTGTAGATTTTTTGATGATTTTTTTTGCGGTACGCGGGCCTCTCACTGTTGTGGCCTCTCCCGTTGCAGAGCACAGGCTTTGGACGCACAGGCTCAGCAGCCATGGCTCACAGGCCTAGCCCCTCCGCGGCATGTGGGATCTTCCCGGACCGGGGCACGAACCCGTGTCCCCTGCATCAGCAGGCAGACTCTCAACCACTGTGCCACCAGGGAAGCCCTGATGATGGTTTTATATATCATTTTTTTTCAACTGCTTTTCAAATATGGAACTCATTTTTCCAATAAGACGGTGACTTACTGAAGGAGAGATATGTTTGTCTTTGTCAGTAATCATATATTAGGTTTTTATGAGAACCTGGTGAAAAGAAAATTTAAAAATTCAATAAATTTATACTTTAAAGAGTGGTGATAGACTTGGAGGAAAGAGATAGTGATCTATGACATGTTTATTGTAAATTACTTAGAAAAATTTGTTTAAGATTTTGTCGGAAATAGTGTATACTAGACCACGTGAATCAAGGAATTTTTTCTAGTCTTAGGTTGCAATAATTACAACTTTTTTGGCAGTAAAAAAATGTATATGCGTGAATCATATTTGAATGTAGAATTAGAAGATGAAATGCGTAGTGTCTTAGGATTATTTTAATAAGTAGAGTTGCTACAATTTTGTGTCAACAATCAACTGAAAAAGTAGGTTAGTGAATAATTTTTGAAAAATTAGATGTATTCACCCCAAAATACATGCCAGAATAACATTTTTCAATTTCAATTATTTTATTTATTTATTTTTATTGAAATATAGTTGGTTTACAAATATTAGTTTCAGGTATAGAACATAGTGATTCAATGTTTTTTTAGATTGTGCTCCATTTAAAGTTATTACAAAATAATGGCTATATTTCTCTGTGCTGTGCAATAGATCCTTGATGCATATTTATTTTATATAGTAGCTATGTCTCTTGATCACATAACACTGTCTTCCCTCTCCCCCCTCCCCACTGATAACCACTCGTGTGTTCTCTATATATCTGTGAGTCTGTTTTTGTTTTGTTATATATATTCATTTCTTTTATTTTTTAGTTTCCACATATAAATGATAACAGAGTATTTATCTTTCTCTGACCTATTTTACTAAACATAATACTCTCCAGGTCCATTCACATTGTGCAAATGGCAGCATTTCATTTTTTATGGCTGAGTAATATTCCATTATATATATATATATATATATATATATATATATACCACATCTTCTCAATCCATTCATCTGTCAATGGGCACTTAGGTTACTTCCATATCTTGACTATTGTAAATAAGGCTGCTATGAACATCAGGGTGCATATATCTTTCCAAATTAGTGTTTTCATTTTCTTCAAATGTATAACTAGCAGTGGAATTGCTAGATATTATGGTAGTTCTGTTTTTAGTTTTTTTAGGAAACTGCATACTATTTTCCATTGTGCCTTTGAAGGGAGAGCTGGATTTGAGATGAACAGAATTTATGTCTTTCCTCAAGGTGTGCTGGCAGCCATCGCCTGGGTAGGTGGGGCTGGAGAAGGAGGGGCAGGGCCAGAGCCAGGTGTGAGGCGGGGCTTCCCCTCTGCTCAGTTGCTGTCACTGCCCTATTGGACAGGGTGTGGTCCCAAGTTGCTGGAGCAGAAGCCCTGAGGTTCGGGTCCAAGCTGGGTCAGTTCCCTTTAAGTGAGTGTTCTTTCCCTCCCAGTACTGGCAGCCTCAGCCCCAGAGGGGGCCTGGGCTGGAGCCAGAGGGGCCCGTGTGCATATTCATGAGAGTCAGGGGATGGGGCTTAGTGGTCTGGCCGTCTTCGGAGATCTGCCTCTGATGCGCCACCTTGGAATGGTCAGTAATGGCCGCTCCCTCCCAGTTCAGACGCTGCTTAGGGTTTGAGCTGCCACAGCTTTTGTCACGGCTGAGCTGCTGCTTCAGCTGTGGCCACCTATGCACCAGTGTGTAGCCGCGGCAAACGGCGCTGGAGTGTTCACTTGTCTCGGGCCAGGGCACGTCATGGGAGGCGGGGCATTTGCAGGAAACAAACCCGCCACCGGTGTGTTGTCAGCCCACCCTCCCCAGCCAGCTTTGGGAGAAAGCCAGTGTTCATCACTCCTCACCAGCAGAGTCTGGCTTCCCTCATCCCTCCAACCAGCCACGGGGCTCATCTTCCCTTTGGTGGACTCTACAGCGGGGTGCCCAAGATGTGGCTTGAAGTCCTCACTCCCCAGGGAGGGCGCTGACCTGTGCAATCTCCCTTTTCTTCTGGGCCCCGTGCCGAGAGCACAGGTCCCAGCCCAAGCGTTTCTCTTTCCTTCCTAGCCGACTCCCTGGGGCAGCCTTGGCTGTGCAGGAGTCTTTCTGCTAGTCTTCAGTTAGTTTTCAGTGAGCGTGGTTGCAGATGGAGCTGTATTTTTATGTGTTCCTGGTGGGGAGGTGAGTTCTCAGTCCTCCTACTCTGCCGTCTTGATCTGCAGACCCAGTATAGCATTTGGAATGCCACTCCTGCAAGGTTTGTTGGGACAGAGGTTGGTCAACACACCAGATGTCTTCCTGTTAGTATTTCACAGAAATATGAGACTTATTTATTAAGTTTTGGGGAAAAACAGTTCAAGGGTAAACACATAAAGTATTTTTAAGGCTTGTTAGTATTAATGGAATAAATTTGCCAACGCCTGTAATTCAACTTGGCCTAGATATATTAATTTAGTAAAAGTAAAACTTCATCATGGTGTGAATGTTTACACATTTAAATGTTAACTAAACTAAGTAGTGCTAGCATATTGATATTGTAACTCATTTCATATTGCTGATGTATAATCATATATAGGAAAGTCTAATAAAAGTCACATTAGCCTGTGATGAGAGTTGCATTAGTAAAGTAGTAATCTCCTTTCAGTTACTGGGAAGATAGTCCAGAGGGCTAAGGAATTTTACACCTACTGTGTGTCAAAATCAGTTTTAAAAATATTACTCACCATCTCGGCAGTAAAATCCAGTTGCCCATTTATATTGCTATTCAGCACCTTTGTAAGAGGTGGTGATTATGTAGTAATGTTCTTATCTCATTCCATATAATGAAAAGGGGCCAACAGTAGATTTGATAGAAGAAAGTTGAGTGGAAGCACACAAAGCCAACTCTAGTTATGATTTAACTCTAGTATCTAGGAAAGACTTAACAATATTAAAACCTATTACATTAAATATCCTTTTATATTCTACAAAGCATTGTTTTTACATTTAATAAAAATATTCCTATCATGACAACTCTACAAATTCTGAGACTGAGAAGGATTACCTGGCTTCCAAAAGACCCTGATGGTGACAGGGAAGTGATGCACACTTGCTCTGATTTCCAGCTCTGTGCTGTTACCACATCAACAAGGTGAGGGAGAGCAGGTGCATCTGAATATGAGGAAAAGACTGGAGGCTGAATTCCTTCTGGGCCTTGGAAAAAAGAGGGTGCATCAGCTCAGTTTGGGGCTTTGATTCCTTTCCTTAACTTTATTGTTATTAATTCTCCTCCAGGAATAAAATCAAACACAACAAAAATACCACATCACCTCACACTTTGAGATAGGAGAGCTTCATATGTGTTTCAACTTCTGAGATACTATTTCATCGTGAACTAATGACTTTTGGGTATTTGGATTTTCTCATTTTCTCATAATAGTTAAAACTCAGACTCCTAATACAAAAGCTGTTTTATAAAATGAGAACAATGTTTTCTGTTGAACCACAGGAACAGCATACTTACTAGCAATCCCTATGGCATATAAAGAGTTTAAGGAAGGTTGTAGGAAATTACAGGATTAAAGGCATGAAAGAATGTATAGCATTGCTTGCTGTGCTTGGCTTCTAAACACCCTTCAACCAGCCTAGATGTTTGAGAAAAAAAAAATGTTTTAAGTTCACAGAAAAAATAATTCATTCATATTTGACTGCATTAGATTTCAGTATATAAGAATACTCATTACTAGTTGTTATATATTCATGCCTATTTAATGCTCACTACTACCTATGTTACATATTATTAAGGAAAAAAAAAAAGCTATTCATCTTCAGAGGTATAAGAACATATGAAGTACATTGATTACATAGTTCCTATGCTTTCTTTCTAGTAGAGGGAATCACAGTGAAGGTTTCAATTAAACAAATGCCATTATGCTGAAAATAATACTTTACATCATAATAATGTGTTTTAGTTATGGGAATTTTAAAGATACTGGAGCACAAAGGATAAAATAGAACCACAATCAGAGTTCCTATTGCAGCAAGGTGGCAAACTAATTACCTAAATAAACTCTGTGATACACTGTATTAAAAAATTAATACAAATATGCTCTCCGGAGCTAAGTTGGCAAGAAAGCGGCAGAAATCCTTAGAGATGGAAACAACAAAAGGGAAGCGTAATAAAGCACCAAAGCCGGGCTGCCCTGAGAACATTCTTGATCCTGCATGACCTCAATCTCTCCGTTTTAATGGGGTTCATGAGGAAGGAAGGAGACAAAGCTTCCATCCTCACAAGGTGGAAAATCCTGGGAATCCCTCACTAAAACAGGCTCCAGAAGGTTCTTTTCTCAAGGAAAGGGCTGGTAATGTAAAGCCCTTGGAGGGTCAGGCAGAGGGTAGAGCTTACTGCTTATGTGGAGGGACAGCAGCTTTAGCAGGGGGTCTCCAGTGACAGTCTGATCCAGCCTGTATTTTACCCCAGAATCAACTCCACTGCCGGGGACCCCCAAAGACATAAGGCTGGAATTTACTTTAAGAAGGTCCCAGTTGGTGACCCTCCCAGGTACCTGACAGAACGAATAATGAGACTCCTCCTTAAATCAGAGCCTCAAAAATCCTGCAGACTAAATGTCATTGATCATAATCTCACAATCCTTAAAATCACATGAAACCTGAGCATACGAGGCATAAGGAGCAAGTATAACAGAAGCAACGAACTCCAGGACCAACGTGGCACAGTTTCCAGATAAAATAATCAGAATATGAAAGGCAGATGATACAAGGGAAGTGTAATTTTATTAACATGAGCCAAAATAGAGCTTCTGAACAGAAGCCTTCCTGGAAATCAAACAGGAAATTTGATCCAAGTAGGAGAAACGAACAATTCTAAATTTTTATGAACCTAGTAGGATAAATTTAAAATATGTAAAGCCAAAAGTGAAAGAACTACGAGAAGAAACTGACATATCTACAGATCTTTGGGGAGATTTTAATACACTTGTCTTCAAAATTGATAGTAAGTGTATGAAAGATTTGAACCACACAAATTATAAAGTAAAACCAAAGGACATAGAGGTATGTCTTTTCTAAAACATTATATACATCTTGAACATCATTTTGTTCTGCAAATATATGCAGAAAAAACAGCAAGTCTTCTGAGAAAAGGCGAGTTGGGGGGGGGGACAAAACCTATATCGCTTTGTAACAAGAGCAGCAAACAAAAAGGAGTAATTGGGACTCGAGGGAGTCCTTGGACTGCCCGTGCGGATGTATGAGTGTGAACAGATGCTGGCACAGTGGTGACTAAAAATGTGCCAAAACAATAGAATGGAAATGACGACTTAGCTTTATCTGGACCATGGCTGGTGGGTACAGAGACAAGCCAGATGGAGTCCCTTAACTGTGCTGCTTTATGGACCTGGTTTGAAAGGGGGCTGTTTCCCCCAGTTGCCCAGTGTGCTCGGTCAGAGAGCCCATGGGAGGTGAGCAGTGCAGCGAGCACCAAGTGCAGCACGAGCGGGACGGCACCTCTCAGGGATGGAGCCCTGAGGGCTTGTTCCTCGGATGGAGCCTGGTTCCTAGCATCTCAAGGGGGATGCTGCAGTGCTTTTCCTGCCAGAGTAGCAGTAACGTTGAAGACTTCCATTTCCAAACAGAGATCATAATTCTACCGTCATTCTGCCTACTCTTGCCTGGGATAGATTGTGGATGAACAAATACAATTTTTCTTCTATTCCAACATAATTACTCTATTAATGAATCATTTATGAGTGAATTTGCTTTACAGAAACACATGTGCAGAATAGGTTGTATATAGAACTGGGCTGGGCTTGTGGAGAAAATATATTTCTTCCGAATCAAGTCCACAAAACAAGTATTGGTATCACATAGATATCACATAGACTGTATCCTCTGGCTATAGCACAATTAAGTTAGCACAATTAACAATCAGTAACAAAATAAAATCATTAAAACCCCCATGTATTTTGAAATTAAGACATTTAGAAATTAAAATTGTCTTCTAAGTACTTCATCATTCAAAGAAGAAAACGTTAATAGAAATGTATACAAATACATACAATATTGTAATGTAGAAATTATTAAATATAAAAATTTGTAGGACATGTATAGAGAAATGTATAGCCTTTAATGCATTTACTGGGGAAAATGCAAGACTGAGAATTAATTTGAATGCTAAGAAAGATGCAATATAAAGAGAGAAATTATGAAAAGGGTAATTAAAGTGGAAACCCAAGACAATAGAGAGGGTCAACAACACTGAAGTGTTGAAAAGATACAAAAACAAAAGATTAATACAAAACCATGAACAGTATGTAATACAAGGCCTTCTACTTCTGCTATTCCTCCCCACGACGTACACACACACACACACACACACACACGGCTGACCAATTATAAGAACATACACTCAGAGGCAGCAAGGGAGAACTAACGATACAGGAAAGATCTGGGAGAGGAGAGCAGAGCAGCAATGCATGCTATGTGCTTGGCCCACTTTTCCTCTGCATTTTCCAGTTTGGGAGGAATTTGACAGCTCTATGGCACTATGGGGATAGCAATTTGAAGCTAGGGCTTGCCGAATGTTAGGACCTTGAAAAGCCACACGTTAACAGAATAACCCTGAAGTGGACAGTTCCTCACCAGGGAATGCACTCGGCCTCAAGCAATCTCCAATGCCAAATTAGTCTGTTCCTGGTGTGCTAGTGTCTTCAGATGCAAACAAAAGCAAATGAGCATCCTCTCTGGAGGCAGATATCATCCTAGACTTTAAATTATTTCTGTAAACACCCTTTTCAAATGCAATGTTTTGCATGCAGTCAACATTGATGGCCAACAGGAGGAGGAGATAAGAAAATGTGAATGAAAATTGCAGAAACAATAAACAGTCAACAGGGGCTTCAGAAATTGTGTTAACAGAAGCAGACACTTAATAGCAATAAATTTTGAAAATTTATATAAAATTGAAAAAGTCCTAGAAATAATTTTAGGGCCAATTCCAAACAAGACAAAGAAGCTTAATATTAAGGAATTCAAAGAGATATTAACGGGGTAGGGATGAAGAAGGACTGCTAACAGGTACAGGCTTTTTCTGAGGGGTAACAAACATTTTCTGGAGTCAGATACTGGTGATAGGTACATAAACTTATGAGTACACTGAAAATCACTAAATTGTACACTTTAAAGGAAAAGAAACATTAAATGTCTCCCTGTGGCAGAATAGTTTAATTTGTAAGTTTCACTGATTATTCAGGAAACAATTCATTTCAGTCTTTTTTTTTCTAGCTTTATTGAGACATCTTTGAAATGTAATATTGTGTAAGATTAAGATGCACAACATGATTTTATATATATATATATATATATATATATATATATAATGAAATGATTACCACATAGGTTAGTTAATGCTTTCCTAACCTCACATAAGTACTATTTTTTTTTCCTTTTCTTTCTTTATTTTTGGCTGCGTTGGGTCTTCGTTTCTGTGCAAGGGCTTTCTCCAGTTGCAGCGAGTGGGGGCCACTCTTCATCGCGGTGTGCGGGCCTCTCACTATCGCGGCCTCTCTTGTTGCGGAGCACAGGCTCCAGACGCGCAGGCTCAGTAGTTGTGGCTCACGGGCCCAGTTGCTCCGCAGCATGTGGGATCTTCCCAGACCAGGGCTCGAACCCGTGTCCCCTGCATTGGCAGGCTGACTCTCAACCACTGCGCCACCAGGGGAGCCCTAAGTACTATTTTTTTGTAGTGAGAACATTTGCGATCTACCCTCTTAGCAACTCTCATGTACACGACACCGTCTTGCTAAGTATTGTTACCATGCTGTCCTTAAGCTCCCAGAACTCATGTATCTTGTACTGGATGATCATTACCTCACTGGGTTTATTATAGGGGAGAAAGGTCTGTTCAACATTAGAAAATCTATTTTTAATTAGAAAATTTTAAAGATATCAAATATATGCAGATGTAAAGTAGCATAACAACCCCACGGGTTTGTCTCCCAACCGTTTTATCAGCTGACAAGGCAGGGCCAGTGTCATTTCTTCTACATCCTCCATCCACTTCCCTCTACTTGCTTTGTCTATTTTGACACAAATCCTAGACATCATAAAATTCCTTTTAAAGTAATTTAGTAAGCGTATCTAAAAAATAAAAACACTTTTTCAGAATCACAAGTGCAATACATCATTATCACAAGTAATGCTTTAGTATAAACAAGTATTTAGTGCTTAAAATTTCCCCAGGTGTTTCATAACACTTTGTAATACTTTATTCAAATCAGGAGCCAAATAAAGATCATAAATTAAAGATCATACAGTTAAGACCCTTAAAAAATATTTTTTCTTGCTATTTTCTCTTGAAATAATGAGGACCTCTGTCTGATAGTGTTTCTTTTTTTTTTTTTCTTTTTTGGCGGTACGCGGGCCTCTCACTGTTGTGGCCTCTCCCGTTGCGGAGCACAGGCTCAGCGGCCATGGCTCACGGGCCCAGCCGCTCCGCGGCATGTGGGATCCTCCCGGACCGGGGCACGAACCTGTGTCCTCTGCATCGGCAGGCGGACTCTCAACCACTGCGCCACCAGGGAAGCCCTGATAGTGTTTCTTAGAGACTGATTGTTTTCAGTTGCATTACTGTGAAGTAATTTAATATATTTATGTTCCTATGCTCCCTATATATTTCCTGAAAAATCTCATCAAATGGGCTTGATGAGATTCAAGATCCATTAATTTGTCAAGAATACTTAATTGGTGATGTTATATACACCGATCAGAAGCTGCATGTTTGATTTTATCTCTTTTTATGAAGCCAGCCATCACCAGTGACCATTGACTAGATCTGTTATTCAATTAGAATTTTGGAAATGATCTTAATTTATTACCTAGAATACATTTGTAATGGAAAACTTCCATTTTATCAGAGAAGCTTTTACATTGTATGTAAAAGACAATGACAAAGGACAAAGCTACATTACTTTTCTTTACTTACAAGTTTTCGAAATTTCAATATTTCCCCCAAAGCATTCTTCAAGCAGGCAAAAGGAGAGTTTTATAGCAACTCTTCAAATTCATATTTTAAACACATTTATTTCATCACTAAATATTCTTATTGATGCTAAAATCTCGACTTAAATTGTTTTATGTGTCCGTATAATGCATCTTCAGCAGTGTTTGATGTTGTTTTGCCTTCTCCTGTAACAAGATTCCTCAGGTTTATATATTACTTGCCCTGGAATTAGCTAAGCCTTTAAAAAAATATTTAGAGACCAAACTGGGCAGTGTGGGTACTCAGTGCTACTCACACACTCAGGCTTTCTAGGCCTCTTAGTAGAAAGATGAGTCACGTCAGGGGATCATGCTTCTACTCCTATTAAAATCGTGGAGTTGTGGCTTAAACTCTTTGGCTCTGCGTCTGCACTGTCCTGCTCCCACATGGAAAAATCCTGGTTCTGAACAGCACAGGAGCTTATTGCTGTTCGTCGGGAAGCTCTTCAACTACTTCTTTCTTCATTTCTTCTATGATACTTATTCTTTTTAGTTTCTGCATAGCACTCAGTTCTATTACAATAAGATATGTTCTCTTTAGGAAAAAATTCACTCCATCTAGGTTTTAAAATGTATTTATGAAGAGTTTTGTAAAGCGGTGTCTTAGGCTTTTGAATTTTCCTCTCTATAGTTATTCCCCTTTTTAAATTTAGTTATTTTATTTATTTTTGGCTGTGTTGGGTCTTCGTCACTGCGCACGGGCTTTCTCTAGTTGCGGCAAGCGGGGGCTACTCTTCCTTGTGGTGAGGGGGCTTCTCATTGCGGTGGCTTCTCTTGTTGTGGAGCACGGGCTCTAGGCGCACGGGCTTCAGTAGTTGCGGCACGTGGGCTCAGTAGTTGTGGCTCGCGGGATCTAGAGCACAGGCTCAGTAGTTGTGGTGCCCGGGCTTAGTTGCTCCACAGCATGTGGGATCTTCCCGGAAGAGGGCTTGAACCCGTGTTCCCTGCATTGGCAGGCGGACTCTTAACCACTGTGTCACCAGGGAAGCCCTTATTCCCCGTTTCAGTCTCCAGTTTTATTTAGTTGTGCTTTGTCTCTCTCTCTCTTTAATCCTTTAAGTTGGTTAAGAGTTTTGCTGTTTTATTGATTTCATTAATGAATCAATATTTGCATTTATATATTAGCTCCAATTCTGGAAGTGTTTGTTTTTTAACTCTCTTTTTAATCCCTTAAGTTGGTTAGGAGTTTTGCTGTTTTATTGATTTCATTAATGAATCAATATTTGCATTTATATATTAGCTCCAATTCTGGAAGTGTTTGTTTTTTAACTCTCTTTTTAATCCTTTAAGTTGGTTAGGAGTTTTGCTGTTTTATTGATTTCATTAATGAATCAATATTTGCATTTATATATTAGCTCCAATTCTGGAAGTGTTTGTTTTTTAACTCTCTGTTTAATCCTTTAAGTTGGTTAGGAGTTTTCCTGTTTTATTGATTTCATTAATGAATCAATATTTGCATTTATATATTAGTTCCAATTCTGGAAGTGTTTTTTAACTCCTTTTTTGATTTATAATTACTAATTCCATTCTTCTCTTTGTTTTCATCTTATTTTACTTGTTTTCAATTCAGTAGAATTTTTAATTCATTACTTTGTTTTTATTTCCAAGGGCTTCAATTCCTTATGTCATAAATTTCTTTCTTAGAATTCTTTTAGCTGTTTTCCAGAGTCTGAAATATTATGAAATCATATCATTGTTTTAAAGTAATTCTGTCATTTTCAATTTTTATTTAATCTAAAGCTGTCCAGTAAAACTTTTTTTGTTTTGCATTTGTGCTAATTTTATCTAATTTATTGTACCTACATTCAAATTGTGTTGTTACATTCTTTGTATTTTTGGGAAATTATTGAGATGGTTTTTAAGACAAGAAGCAGAAAATGTTTGCCAGTAGTTCCATGGCTACTTAAAATGAAGACATAGTCTGTGTCATCAGGGCTGAGTTATGAACCAGAGCTTGTAAAGCCCGTCTTTGGCTGCTGAGCTACAATTAGCCTGCTAAACTTTCCCACTGAGTGAGGATGCTAAGCTGTCAGGCGAGGACCACTTGGCAATTCAATTTCTCCTGCTCTCACAGCCATCAGAAGAGTTTCTAATCCTCGGCTCCTCTCCGCCTGCAGAGCTGCTGGCACCACCAGGACCGCTGCTGTGTGTGGTTAGGCTCCCTTGCAACTATTTGGGGTTTGGGGGATACCTTGTCAATGTTGTTCTAGATTTTGTCTATAGTTTTGTTTTTTGTTTTTCCTTTTCTCATTTCCTTGTTTGTCTTACCCGACTTGCTGTGTTCTATTTTATTTCAGGGGTAGGAAAAGGGGTTGAAGATTGGGAAACCCATCAATATCTTGACCAGACTTTGATCTCAGTCATTTCGTGTGATAGTATTTTGAATAGTTAAAACAGGATCAGGTAAAATCCTCCAGTCCCTCCTTCTGATATAAGAACACCCTTGACTCCCATTACATCTTGAAACTATACAGTATTAGAAGTTGAGAGTAATTATACTATTTTGGCTTCTGCTAATGGATGGAAAGTTGGGGGAATAGTTGGAAGAACAGTTAAAACTGAGAGAGTTGACCAGGGTTAATAGAAAAGCAAACTGAAGGACCTCTTAGGACTTGCAGAGACCATCATACATGTGCCTGGCTGACTTCTGCAGCAGATGGTGCCCAGATGTCCCATGCTGGAGAAAGCAAGTGAACAGCAGTCAGAGGGAATGACGAGTCCATGCTTCTGAAGTATAAACAAGCCTTTGCATATTGCTTATCTTAAGTCTTCCAGAGCATTTTTATTTTATCCTGCTGGTTTTGTGTTTTTATTTTCAGCGGAAGGTGATGACAGCCTGAACTGATTTTTTCAAATACCCGAAGTCACACTTCTCTTTTCAATAAAGTTTGCTGAATAAATGAGGTTTCCTTAGTTAAAAGAATTAAAATTCCATTGAGGTTCCTTTAGTTATATCCGAAATAATTTAACTTTTATGAATCATCATTAAACTTTTACCCTGTTTTCACTTTGTGAGTTCATTTAACAAACTAAACTTTCCTCGAAATGTTATATTTCGTACCAAGAGCACTCTCATCTGTGGGGAGAAGAGAAAGCTGGGGACAAGCAGTGAGGGTACTTCTGCTGCTGATGGAATTGAATCAGGTTTAGTCAAAGTCGTCTCAGCTGATGGCTGAGCAATAGAGGTTCTTCTTTAGGTCTTTGATTCATCCCCTTACCCACAAGTAAAATAGTTTGTAATACAATTTTAGGCATAAATAATTTTGATTATTTTTACCAGTTTTTTCATAAAACTATTTTTTACTTGTGAGAGATTCATACTCTGAATTCGTATTTTTTTATCTCAAGGAAATGATGTGTGTGTATCTTTCTGTCTTACTTTTTTTCTAACAATAAGGATAGTAAGTAGAAGAAAGGTAGCTTTAATGGAATTAAGTCTTTGTAGAGTCAAAAAGTGTCCACTCGAAAAGCCATCCAGAAATTCACGAGGGCATAGGATAAATTCCTCTATTACTGGGAAGTTAGGATAAACAAAAAGACCGTGTCATGTAGGTGTGGATGAGGGCTAGTAGTGGGGTAAAAATGTTACGATAAATTTAATGATTTAAAAGCTAAAGTTGTGCATTTGTCCAGGGCTTTTATTTTACAAAATGTTTCGACAGACCTTAGGGATTTTTTAACTTTTCTAATTTCTGGTTTTAGATTCATGTGAATCCTTGTGTTATATTAAGGCCAAAAATATAGGAAGGAGGGCTGACAGTGTGAGAGGGAACAGCTGGGCATCAGAGTTACGATTTGGGAGACACCAATTCAGACGGGATGGGGTTCAGTGAGGTGACAGCAGGGTTTCAGGTGAATGGAGGAGAAACGATGCTCTTGGTGGAAGACAATCTTCCATGAATTTTAGCCTCTGGCCTGCAGCAGTGACCAAGATGAGGCTCCGTGATATTCCTGTAAACATGTAGGGTCTGGAGACGGGACAGGGGATTTAGGTGGGGGGCACTCCCGTGTCTGGGTGGGCAGGCATGCCGTGTCTGAGAAGTCCCTTCGCGGCCTTGAGTACTGCTCTGGGGTTAGGAGGACAAAGTTTAGTTGTTGGGAAGAGAAGTGTAAGGTAGTGCCACAATCCTCAAGGAAGTTGCAGTAACAGCTGCCAATGAGGACGCTGAGAAACACGAGCTAATGTCAAAGCTTGCAGACCAGCAGGGGGTGGTGGGGCTGGAGGGTGACCAAGACTCTCAATTATGCAACAAGCTTCATTATCAGAATGGATGTACCACAGGGTGTATAGTGGGAACTCAGCAAACAGCAGGGCAACGCTGACACGGTCTCAAGTCATCTGAGTAAAGATTGTTCCCAGAGGGTCCTGAGGTCCTGAGGTCCAGGAGCAAATACTATTGAAAAATCTCACTGTGGTGATGGAGACACAGGCTCAGGATCCCGCTCCCTTCCAGCATCACACCTGGATTGAGCTGAGACCCATGTGTTTATGAGTTGTTGAAAATAAAGGTGAACAGAGGTGGGTGAGCCTGGGTGTGAGGGTGAGGGAAGGGGAGCATTCTTCTGATCGCTACTAGTTCATTAAACAAGGCGTTTACGATTACCTCAAATTTTATTTAAAAAGTAGCCTTGGAGGGCTTCCCTGGTGGAGCAGCGGTTGAGAGTCCGCCTGCCGATGTGGGGCACACGGGTTCGTGCCCCGGTCCGGGAGGATCCCACATGCCGTGGAGCGGCTGGGCCCGTGGGCCTTGGCCGCTGGGCCTGCACGTCCGGAGCCTGTGCTCCGCAGTGGGAGAGGCCACAGTGGTGGGAGGTCCACGTACCGCAAAAAAAAAAAAAAAAAAGTAGCCTTGGAGAAGTTGAGGTGCTTATGCAAGGTGAAATGGATGGCAGGTGATAGGGTCAGGCATCTTCTAACGTGTTCCTTCTGTTACATCCCAGAGTCATTCTAATTATGCTCATTCATTTTAATGACTTATTTTACTGGTATTACTGCTTAGTATTAATTCTTGATAGTTTTGAAAAAATAGATTTCTCTCTCTCTCTCTCTGTCCTTCCAGTAAAGTTGTTTATGTCTTCCTGGCTGGATTAGAGCATCCATGACTCCCAAACTACCTAGGAGTGTTCCCAGGGCCTGCAGACCGAGCAGTGAACGGTTTTCATCTCGTGGGTTAACCAGATGTTTCCCTTTCCCAAACGCCCTAGAGAGCCAGCCCACCGTAGTGAGGTGAGTTCAGAACCCTGCCTGAGACCTCACACTCCTGAGAGCAGCGATCGGGGTGTTCAGACCATAGACTCTGGTGTCTTTTGAGCTTGGTGGTTAAACAAATGAAGGCAGTGTGGCAGCGGGGGTCCTGTAGTCACGGTACCCCTGGGTGCTCTGTGACCCACCTGAGCTCAGGTTCCTCACCTGTCAGAGCATGACCAGAGGGGTGCAGGAGCCTCCTCTCCTGGTTGACATGAAACAGGACAGAACGTGTGTGAACGAACAGTGCAAACTGTGAAAAATGTTCAAACTACTAAGTATTACATCATTGGTCCAAGTCACTTATCCTGAAATTGGGAGAAATGTTATGTAATTGTAATCTCAAAAACCAGGGCCAATGTATTAGCCTGCTGAAAGCCTTAACAACTAAGTAATTAAAGAAAGACATCAAAAACCATGAACTATGCCTTACTAAAGTATATTAAAATGGTTCATGCACAGAAATAATATACACCTGACATTGGATGCACTAAACATGACGCTATTAAGATTGGGTTAGTGGAGATTATATGACCACTGAAAGCTGAAGCCGAAAATGACACCCTTATTCTCCACCCTCTGCGTTAGTTTGCTAGGGCTGCAGTAACGAAGTGTCACCAGCTGGGGGGCTCCAGCAACAGAAATCCATTGTCTCAGAGTCTGGAGGCGAAAAGGGCGAGATTAAGGCGTGGGCCGGGCTGGCCCCTTCTGAGGCTGTGAGGGAGGACCTGTCCAAGGCCTCTCCTTGACCTGTAGATGACCTTCTTCTCCCTGTGTCTCCTTACTTCACAGCTTCCTTCTACCTCTTCAAGTCTGCCTCTGTATCCAAATTACGCCTTTTTTATGACACCAGTCATAGTGGGTCAGGGCCCATCCTAATGGCCTCATTTAAACTTTACCACCTTTATGAAGACTGTCTCTCTGAAGGTCACATTCTGAGGTACTGGTTTTTAGCACTTCAACATACAAATTTGGGGGGGGGGACGTTAAGTCCACCTGAAACACACTCTCTACAGCCCTCCTGACTTGCTGTCAAATAAAACTGATGAGTCTTCCCCCAATGCCTCCGTTAAGAAGCAACTTTCGACTTTCTCCAGTCCTGCCATCGTAAACCCAACTCCCTCAAGGGCGAATGTGCCCTTATATATTCTCTGCATTTCCAAACTTTGATGTCCTTTTCCCCAAAAGCTTTTTCTCTGCGTGACGCCTTCATAACTTCCCCCTCGTCCTGCTGGACTCTGTCAGACTGTCAATTCCTCTGTGACGCTTTATCCTAATTCCCACCCCAGTCTTGACAACAGTAAATTCTCCAGAATCTCTCTGGCTCGTCTGCTCCTTGTGATGAGTTTATACTCTCTGAAATGAATAATTTTTCCTATTTATTTAGAGCTAGGTATTTCCACAGCCCAGTGCAAAAATAGGGTACACAAAACACAGCAACCACTCAATTTGGGTTAAAAGAGCAAATAAAGAATAAAAAGGTGAATTTCTGGAAATGAAGATAGATAGTGGTGATGCTGGCATGATATCAGCAGTGGCTCTTTTATTTGGTACTTACCATGTGCCATATATGTGTTCATTGTTTTGCAAAGTCTATTCTTATTTTAAAAATAAGAATATGACACAGTGTAGTTAAATAAGCTGCCTGGGCTTATGAAGTCATTAAAAGTGGGTGCCGGGAGAAACATGCCAATGAAACTCAAAGCCTGTATTCACAGCCAACACAAAGCATCTCCTAGCAAAGAAAACACTCCCTGGTGGAGGGCTCCGTGACAGGTGGTGCCGCTTATTTTGCAGAATCACCTTCCTGTAGGCGCCCTTCCTAGAAACTCAGAGATCACTGAAAGTCGAAAATCTTATCCTCAGGTTTCCCTCTACAGCTTGGTTTGTAATTAGCACAGAAATCCCCAGGTACTTTCTCACTTATTCTCCAACTTCAGACCAGGGTTTCCTCTTGGCAATGTCAAGACTAAGAAGAGCTGAATGGGAACAGAAGCCAAGGGCTAATTAACTAGGCATTTCTATTCTGCAAGACTTCCACTGCTAGGGATTGGGGATCTCTTTCATTCTCACTTCTTTGGCTCCAAACATTTTTGTCGTCTTCTAGTCATTTCCATTCAGTTCTCCCCAGTCTGCATTGTAGCAGTTCTGATGTTATTCATCTGTGAGGCTTTATTTGCTGTAGCTTTATTCAATGAGCCTTCTGTCCTTTTTAATTGACCTTTTTAGATCTGAGCTCATCATAGAGCAGAGAGCTATCTCTGCATCCACAATTAGTTTTTAGAAACCTGTAGTTTTCTTTCTCATCAGGGTCATTCATAATTACAGTGTCAGACTTATTTTTAGAATATGGAGCATAGGCATTTGTTACCTTTAGCTGTGATTATTATTCTTACCACTCAGCTGATTTCCTTACGTCTAAAATCTCTCTCTCTAATTCATTTTATAAATATGTCATCTTTCTATTGTTTTGAACTAACTTCTGAAGGATATTGTAGCACTTTCTAACCTTCACTGTCATCATGTGTATTGCCTAGGGCTGTCCTAACACGGTACCCCAGACGGGGTGACTTAAGAAACAGACATTTATAGTCTCCACAACTATGAAGACTAGAAGTCCAAAGTCAAGGTGTCGGTAGAGTTGACTGGTTCCTTCTGAGGTTGTGAAGAAAAATCTTTTCCATGCCTCCTTCCTAGCCTCTCTCCTCAGCCAAAACCTACCTTAACATTTAAGACTAGAAATCATACAATGTCTCCTATGAGACCATAATAGGATTAGACTGGTGTCGAAAACGTACTTGATAAAGTCCAACACTCACTTATGAAAACACTCTCAATAATGTAGGCATAAATGGAAACTTAATTGATAGAGAACATCTACAGAAAGATACAGCAACACTGTAACATAAATCGTAGTTACAGTGATAGAATGAATGCTTCCCCTAACATCATGAACAAGGCAAGAACGTCCATTTTCATCACTCTTAGTCAACACAGTACGAGGAGGTAAATGCCATACATATTGGGAATGAAGAAATAAAACTACGCCGATTTTCCAATGACATAATTGACTATGTAGAAAATCACAATAAATCTGCAGAAAACTCCTAGAAATAATATGTCGCTTTAGCAAGGTTACTGGATATAAGACCAACATGAAAAATTCATATGCATTTTGTTATACTAACAACAAACATGAAACAAAAATTAAAAACACGATACCATTTAAAATCTCCGCGCAAAATGAAATACATTGGTAAAAATAACAAAACATGTATAGGATCCGTATGCTGAAAATCACAAAATGTTGCTGAATGAAATCAAGGAGGATTTAACTACATGGAGAGACGTACTGTGTTCAAGAAGCCATGGATTCTATGAGTCATGGTATTCTGAGTAACGAGGTCAAATTTCACCCAGAGGGACCTAGAGATTTAACGTGATATCTATCAAAACCCCAGCAATTTTTTATTGAAAAGATGAGAATCATTTAGAATATACATACTGGTGGGCTAGAGTAGCCAAAAATCATCATGAAAAAAAAGGGGAGAATAACGTGGGAAGAATCACTCTACCCCAAATCAAGCCTTACTATGTAGCCACAATAATCCAGACAGAGGGAGAAGTACACCGGTGGAACACAGTGCAGTAGAAAACCCAGGAATAGATACATATATATGCCCAACTAATTTTGAAAAACGTGTGAAAGCAATTTTTTGGAGGTAGGATAAACTTTTCATCAACTAATATTTGAGCAGTTAGATACAGACAAGGAAAAATGGGCTAAACCTCACACCTTATACAAAAATTAACTCAAAATCAATCACAGATTTAGACATAAAATGTAAAGCTATAAAACTTGAAAGAAAGATAAAAAGAGAGTATCATTGAGATCTAGAACTGGGCCAAGCATTCTTAGTCCAACCAACAAAAGCATGATCCATAAAAGGAAGAATTCATAAAACTTCAAAACATTCAGTGTGCAAAATACCTAAGAGGATGAAAAGACAAACTGCAGGCTGGGGACAAATATCTGAAAAGGATAATGTAACATCTGGAATATATCAAAACTCTTATTAAACTTAACAGTTATATACAAAAAAATCCACATCTAAAATGGGTAAGAAGTTTGAAGAGGCGCTTCACTAGAGAGGATATACAGATGAAAGTAAGCACGTGCAGATATGTCCACTGTCATCAGTCAGCAGGGATGCAATTTAAAACCACAGTGACATTTTACTACACACCTACCAGAATGGCTAAAATGAAAAAATAGTGACAACATCAAATGCCGGCGAGGATGCAGACAAGCAGATCACGTATATGTCGATGATGGAAATGGAAATGGTACAGTCATTTGGGAAAACAATTTGTTAGTTTCTCTAAATGTACAACTCATACACCCCCCAAATGGCATTTATCCCAGAGATATGGAGAGTTATAGTCACATAAAAAAACGTAATGATTGTTCATAGCAGCTTTTCTTTATTTGTAATAGATTGGATGCTACCTAGATGTCCTTTAGTGGATGAAGGGTTAAACAAACAAAGGTACTTCCATGCCATGGAGTAAGTTAGCAGTGAGAAGAAAAGAAATACTGAAACACAGTAAACAGGAGAATCCCAAGGGAATTATGCTGAGTGAATAAAGTCCATTTCAAAAGGTTACATACTATATGATTCTTTTTATATACCATTTTTGAAGTGACAAAATTACAGAAACTGAGAACATCAGTGGCCTCCAGTTGTTATCAAGGAGGCGGAGCTGGGGGGTGGGAGGGAAATTGGGTGAATGTGGAAGGGAATTGGGAGGCTCTCGTGCCCTGGAACTCTTCCCTCTATTCTCTGTGGTTGTGGGTACGTGGACCTACACATGAAATAACATTAATAATGATAATAATGCGATGAAATCCAACAGAAACACGTTGGTGCAAATAGAGCTGAGAAAATTTGAATTAAATAGGTGGATTGTACCAATGGCATAATTCTTGTTGGGATATTGTACTAGTTTTCCAAGGTGCTACCACTGGGGGAAACTGTACAAAGGGTACACTGGATCTCTCTGTGCTGATTCTTACAACTGCATGTCAATCTAAAATTTACTCGAAATAAAGTTTTTTTAAAAACAAAAAAAATTATGTGCAGAAAAAATTACATTTGAGTATGCTCCATGGCAATCGTACAGTAGAGTAGTTACATATATGTGCATAGTCCTGTGCTGTGAATCTGTATAATAAGTATGTGCAAACTTTCAGTATTTTGCCATGTGTAATAGCTTACATAAACATAATGTGGAGCAGGAAAAAGAAAAGAAAAATAACCATACATATATAGTTGTCGCCTTCAAGGATTCCTAAGTTAAGAAATGAGATGCACACAAATGATTTTGGTACAGGGCAGAATGTGGAAGTTACGTAAAAGACATACACATGTTTACTCTGTAAGCAGAAGAGGCTGATGACAGTGCTTTTTGTAAAAGCCCATGGAACACGGGCATTTTGGGGTCATCTTTAAAGACAGGAATATTTTTGTAAACATAAGTTAGTAATAGAAGTAAATTCAGGGTGACAGAAACAAGATGGCAAAGCCCAATCAGCCCATTTCTTCCAAATCAAGAGTTCTGTGTGAAAACATTGTCAGAAAAAAAAATCAAAGCCGGACTTTAGAAGGGCTGGAATGCCAAGTTAGGGATTTTACATTTGCCGTGTAGCTTGTTGGGGTCAGTAGGTGTCTCAATGGGGCCACACCGATATAATACACGCAATCTGATGAGAACATATATTGTCAAAGCTCTCAGTCCTATCCTAGATTAAAAATATTAAGAAGGATCAAGAAATATAAAAAGGAAAGTTACTTTAATAAGTAACAGTTACCTTGTGAATTAAACATCAAAAGCCTGCTAAGGTTGGGGTGTAGAGCTGTCCTGTAACTAGGCTGTGAAAGCCTGAGGAACTGGGATTTGCATGGTCTGTGAAAGAAGTGAGTTGAGATGGATTCAAGAGTCCTCCATCCTGTAAGCTCAGTGAGGGAAGGAATCACGTCCTCTGTTCTGGGCATCACGCTCAGTACTTTGCACAGCGATTGGGGCATAATAACAGGTCAGTGTGCATCTTAACTGAATCTTGAATGCACACATACATGAGCTAGAATCACTAGGCTTAGTGCATGTTGATTCTGCGAGCCAAAGAGAAGGGAGATGTAGAAAGGGAGAGCTGTTATGCCCTGGTGTCTGGTGAGGAGAGATTCTGTAAAGACAGGGAAACCGCAGCCTTGCCCTGGGAGTTATGAGACAATCACTGCTTGGCTGTTTTGCAGTGCCTTTGGGCGTACTTGGAATACGATGAAAGTTACTCTAATTATGCTCTTGCTGCCTCTGTTATTGACACTTAGAAACGCTCAGAGTCAGAAAAACAGATGAACCTGCTTATTTTTTCTGCGGGGAAACATGAGACACTATGTACCAAATTCCCATCGATAGTGAGCGCTGGGTTTGGGTGATTAACTGAAGTCACATCATCCCTGGCAAACAAGGTTAGGAGAAGAGATTACACAGGCATGTGAGAAATGGAAAATATTATTAAAAATATGTCAGCTTTTGGTATTCCACCCCTAATCCTTTCTGAAGATCCATTATTATGCCAACAAACTGTAAGAAAAATTATAGTGACATTTACCGAAGAACTACAAACAGTATAACTTTCCATTTTAATGTACCATATTTCTCATGTTTACCCAGAGCTCAGAAAGTTTTGTGCTTATATGAAATTCACAGTGGCTTTTTTTCCACTTCTCTTTAAAATCACTAACAAATATTTTCTTTCGACATCCACTTAAAGTCCCAAATTCTGAGAGGCTTTCTGATAATGAATAACAGTGACATCATTTTAATCAGCTTTGAATTTTTGAGCAGTTTTTGTTACTTGATTATAGTTACAAGGGTTTATTTTATACCTACACAGATTGCTTTCCAAGAATTAAATTGCGGGCTAAAAAATTTAAGGTATAATTCAATTTTCTTTCATCAGGATGATTCAACCACGCTCAATCAGGGAGTGTATTTGTACGAGAGTTTACTTCCTAAACATTTTGACCCTGAACATTCTATAACTAGGATTCCCTGTGTGAGCAGCTTGGTTTCAGTTAAGGTAGATAATGTGCGTACTTGGTTATAATGTTTTCCGTTTGTCAATGAGCTGCTCGTCGCAGTGTCTCTCAAACGTTCCATGGGTGGGGCAAGGCCGCGCTGCACTGCCCAGAACACTCCTTTCTTCATGTTTCTGCTTGGGGGATAGGGGCGGCCACAGGAGCCCTCCTGTGGGAGGCTGATGGATAGGGGTGAGGCAACAGCTGTTGTGCGGCTCCTACGTGTGACAGATGAGCTGTAACTGCGTCTTCCCCGGACCCTCCTTCAGCGTGGGTGTACTTCGTTCCATAACAGAGCTCTGGCTTCTGCAAGGCCCTCGTCCCACCACGCTCACATACGATAAGAACTGGCACATGTTTCAGTGCTTCCTGTGAGTCCAGCTCATGTGCAGGTGCCACTTGTTCCTGCTTCCTGTCCATCTTTCCATCTGCCCCCCCCACTGCCTACTCTGGGGACTGCCAAGTGCCCGCCTCAGACTCCAAGGCAAGAGCCTCAAGGCTTGACTGGTGAAGTGATTATAGATACTACATGTCATTTAGACTATACAACTTGTAATTCTCCATATTTTAAAAATTAAAATGTTTATTCCAATTTTCCGTAATAAAAACTGATAAAACATCTCAAATTTATCTTGGAATGACATAGAATTTGCATCAACGTGGAAGATGATTAGCATGCTGAAGTTTAGAATAGTTTAGCATATTTTTAAGGAATAATTCTTAGGGAGTCATGTTACGTTATAAGGGCTTTGAGGGAAATAAAAGCCACTTTCAGAATATAATTATATAGTTTCACAGTAAGAGCCTCATGCAAACACTTAATTCGACATGGTTCAAATGGTTTCTGAAGGACACAAGTTCTGATAGAAGTTCTGCAAAAAACACCTGCCTGGTCATTGCTACATCCAAGCATTTACATGGTACCTACTGTATGCCAGGCACTGTTCTAAGTGCTGAGAGACATCAGTGACTAAAACAGAAAAATAACTCGACTCTCGTGGGTTCATACTCAGGAAAGACAGAAAACAAATTATAACTGTAATAATAAAAGGGTATGTAGCACATTAGATCACGTTAACTGTTACAGAGAAGACTGAACGTTGATCAGCATCATGAGGGTTGGAAGGATGGGATGTGCGAATGGGGACATGCAGGTCACGCTTTCAAACAGAAAGGTCAGTGTAGGCCTCCTGGTGCCAACATTTAAACAAACACAGGTAGAAAGGGAGGGTTAGCAATGTGGATGAGGAACATTTGCTGTTCTGGGAAGAGCCACACCAAGGCCCTCGAGGGAGTTCATTGCTGGGGTGTCTGAACCACTCCAGGGAGGGAGCAGCAAGGCTGGAGGGAGGGAGCAAGGTGGAGCAATGAGGAGACAGGAAGCCAGAGGTGATGTGGGGAGCCTGGGAGGGCAGCCCGTAATGCTGGGGATCATCTAGGGACTCGGCGTCTGCCACTAGGGTGCTGGCTGGCCATGGCGCGAGGGGAGCCCTCGCTGGGCTTGAGCTGAGGGTTGCCCGGTCAGACCGAAACATTTTCACAACTTCCTCTGGCTGGAGGAGTTGGTCCAGGGTGGTGAAGTCCAGTCTAGAAGACCAGTAGGGGCTTCTAGAGTCATCCTGGTGAACACGGTGATGACTCTTCATCAGGGGAGAGCAGAGAAGGTGGTGGCAAGAGGACGTTCGCTTATGGATGTGTTTTCAAAGTAGAGTCAGTAGTATTGTTCCATGGATTGGAGGTGAAGTATGAGTGAGAGAGAAGAATCATGGACAAAGCCACGGCTTTAGCCCCGAGAATCAGGGAGGATGGAGTTTTATACCTGGAGATGAGTAAGGCCGTGAGCATAACCTGTTTTGGGGTAAGATCAGTTGTTAATTTTTTGATAGGTTGGATTGGAAATGCTACTAGATATCCAAGGTAATGTTTCCAGTAGGAGTAGAATATCATTTTTAAAGGGTACTAATAAGTTTTTAAAAGCTGCATATATAGTTGCCTCTTGGGGAATAAAATACATCGAGGCTCTGAGAACTCTGGTAAAAAGCCTTTTAGATTTTGTTTAGGCACTGGTGTCTCTAACTTGCTTGATCACAGCAGGTGCTAAAAAATATAGGTAAATAGTGCCTATTATTAATTAATTAAGTTGTTATATGGAACAGTTTGGCCAGTGGTAATAACTACACACACACACACACACACATCAAACAGATATAGGAAAATCCAGATTTACAAATTTAATAGTGAACCATAATACTGGAAAATATGATTTTAAGAATTCACAATCCCTAATGTTTCAGTGTATCAGAGGTGTTCTCACTATTAAACAAAAATGTTCAAGAACATATCTGTTGCTTGTGGGGTATTTCTCCTGTGTATTATCGTCCTGCTTTCTTAGTAGACCCCTGTGTTGTAGGATCAGATTTGATTGTCTCTCACTGTCATTCTCCATCTCCTTTCTTCCTAAACCACCCACATGTATCCAGGGAAGAGCTCAGTCATTAAACCAGTATTGGTTGGACACATCCCATGTGGCAGGCTTCACTCCAGAGGCTGAGGCTGGACAGAGAACAAGGGAAAAGCACTGTGGCTGGGAACTTACACACAAATGAGGACAGATTGATGACAAACGTATAAGCTAGTAGTAAAATAGATGGTGATATTTGCTGTAAAATAAAATAAAATAGGCAATGGGGTAGAGAAGAACTGAAGAAGACATGTCTGCTTTATGTAGGGGAAAACCAGGGAATCTTAGTTCTATAAGGATAAAAAGGAATTGCCATGAGGGGGCAACAGGTAGTCCCCAGGAAGCACTATGGCCATAGACAATATGGGGCAAGAGAATGGAAAAAGGCATTGTTCACCTAGCCAGATTTTCTGAGTTCTCCTGAAGTCACCCAGCAAAAGGAACAGTTGTTTAAATTAATAGATTTTATTTTTAGGACAGTTTTAGAGGAAGCTGAGCAGATCATCCACAAAGTTCCTCTGCACAGTTTCCCCTAATACAAGCAACTTGTACTCGTGGAATACATTCGTTCCCATTAATGAATGGATATATATTAACTAAAGCCCAGCGCTTACACTGAGGTCCACTTTTTGTGGTGTACCGTCTATGGGTTTGGACAAATGCATAATGTCAAATGTCTACCATTAATTACAGTGTCATACAGAATTGTTTCAGTACTCTGAAAATCCACTATGCCCCACTATTCAATCCTCCTCCCAAAATCCTGGCAACCACTGATCTTGTTGTCTCCATAGTTTTGCCTTTTCTGGAATGTTATATAGTTGGAGTCATATAGTATGCAGCCTTTTAACACCGGCTTCTTTCACTAAGTAATATGTAATTAATGTTCCATGTTTTTTTGTAAATTTATGGCTCATTTCTTTTTATCGCTGAATAAAAGTCCATTGTATGGATGGACCACCATTTGTTGACCCCTTCACCTATTTAAGGGCATCTTGGTTGATTCCAGTTTGTAATGATTATGAGTAAAGCTGTCATAAATATTTGTGTGTAGTTCTTTGTATAGACGTATGTTTTCAAATCAGTTGGGTAAATACTTTAGTAATAGGATTGCTAAATCGTATGTTAAGACTACGCTTAGCTTAGTAGGAGACTGACAAACTGCCTTCCACATTGGCTGTACCACTTTGCATTCCCACCAGCAAAGAATGAAAGTTCCTGTTCTGCTACATCCTCACCAGCATTTTGGCCTGTCAGGGCTTTTCTTTGTCCTCTAACTTCTTTCAACATATCCTCTTTTTCGTTGGTGTTCTGCAGTTTCCATATTTTATGCCTAGGCATAAACTTTTTAGCGCTTATCCTGCGTGATATCTTCAGTTTCCTGCATCTGTGGTTTGGTATCTGTCATTAGAAAATTCTTAGCCACTATATGTTGGCATAGAGTTGCTTGTAGTAATCTCTCTTGATCCTTTGTATTTCTGCAGTGTCAGTTGTTACTTCTCCTTTTTCATTTCTAATTCTGTTGATTTGAGTCTTCTCCCTTGTTTTCTTGATGAGTCTGGCTAACGGTTTATCAATTTTGTTTATCTTTTCAAAGAAACAGCTTTTAGTTTTATTGACATTTACTATCATTTCCTTAATTTCTTTTTCATTTATTTCTGATCTGGTCTTTATGATTTCTCTCCTTCTGCTAGCTTTGGGGGTTTTTTGTTCTTCTTTCTCTAATTGCTTTAGGTGTAAGGTTAGGTTGTTTATTTGAGATTTTTCTTGTTTCTTGAGGTAGGATTGTATTGCTATAAACTTCCCTCTTAGAACTGCTTTTGCTGCATCCCATAGGTTTTGGGCCGTCGTGTTTTCATTGTCATTTGTTTCTAGGTATTTTTTGATTTCCTCCTTGATTTCTTCAGTGATCTCTTGGTTATTTAGTAGTGTATTGTTTAGCCTCCATGTGTTTGTATTTTTTACAGATGTTTTCCTGTAATTGATATCTAGTCTCATAGCGTTGTGGTCAGAAAAGATACTTGATACAATTTCAATTTTCTTAAATTTACCAAGGCTTGATTTGTGACCCAAGATATGATCTATCCTGGAGAATGTTCCATGAGCACTTGAGAAGAAAGTGTATTCTGTTGTTTTGGGATGGAATGTCCTATAATTATCAATTAAGTCCATCTTGTTTAATGCATCATTTAAAGCTTGTGTTTCCTTTTTATTTTCATTTTGGTTGATCTGTCCATTGGTGAAAGTGGAGTGTTAAAGTTCACTACTATTATTGTGTTACCATCGATTTCCCCCTTTTATGGCTATTAGCATTTGCCTTATGTATTGAGGTACTCTTATGTTGGGTGCATAAATATTTACAACTGTCATATCTTCTTCTTGGATTGATCCCTTGATCATAACGTGGTGTCCTTCTTTGTCTCTTGTAATAGTCTTTATTTTAAAGTCTATTTTGTCTGATATGAGAATTGCTACTCCAGCTTTCTTTTGATTTCCATTTGCATGGAATATCTTTTTCCATACCCTCACTTTCAGTCTGGATGTGTCCGTAGGTCTGAAGTGGGTCTCTTGTAGACAGCATATATACGGGTCTTGTTTTTGTATCCATTCAGCCAGTCTATGTCTTTTGGTTGGAGCATTTAATGCATTTACATTTAAGGTAATTATTGATATGTATGTTCCTATTACCATTTTCTTAATGTTTTGGGTTTGTTATTGTAGGTCTTTTCCTTCTCTTCTGTTTCCTGCCTAGAGAAGTTCCTTTAGCATTCGTTGTAAAGCTGGTTTGGTGGTGGTGAACTCTCTTAGCTTTTGTTTGTCTGTAAAGATTTTAATTTCTCTGTGGAATCTGAATGAGACCCTTGCTAGGTAGAGTAATCTTGGTTGTAGGTTATTCCCTTTCATCACTTTAAACATGTCCTGCCACTCCATTCTGGATTGCAGAGTTTCTGCCAAAAGATCCGCTGTTAACCTTATGGAGATTCCCTTGTATGTTATTTGTTGGTTTTCCCTTGCTGCTTTTAATATTTTTTCTTTGTATTTAATTTTTGATAGTTTGATTCATATGTGTCTCGGCGTGTTTCTCCTTGGATTTATCCTGTATGGGACTCTCTGTGCTTCCTGGACGTGATTGACTATTTCCTTTCCCGTTATCAGGGAAGTTTTCAACGATAATCTCTTCAAATATTTTCTCAGTCCCTTTCTTTTTCTCTTCTTCTTCTGGGACCCATATAATTTGAATGTTGGTGCATTTAATGTTGTCCCAGAGGTCTCTGAGACTGTCCTCTGTTCTTTTCATTCTTTTTTCTTTATTCTGCTCTGCAGTAGTTATTTCCACTACTTTATCTTCCAGGTCACTTATCTGTTCTGCCTCAGTTATTCTGCTATTGATTCCTTCTAGAGAATTTTTAATTTCATATATTGTGTTATCCATCATTGTTTGTTTGCACTTTAGTTCTTCTAGGTCTTCTAGTTCTTCTAGACGTAGGTCTAGGTCTTCTAGATTGTTAAACGTTTCTTGTATTTTCTCCATTCTGTTTCCAAGATTTTGGATCATCTTTACTATCATTACTCTGAATTCTTTTTCGGGTAGACTGCCTATTTCCTCTTCATTTGTTTGGTCTGGTGGGTTTTTACCTTACTCATTCATCTGCTGTGTATTTCTCTGGCTTCTCATTTTGCTTAACTTACTGTGTTTGGGGTCTCCTTTTCCCAGGCTGCAGATTCATACTTCCCATTGTTTTTGGTGTCTGCTCCCAGTGGGTAAGGTTGGTTCAGTGGGTTGTGTAGGCTTTCTGGTGGAGGGGACTGGTGCCTGTTTCCTGGGGGATGAGGCTGGATCTTGTCTTTCTGGTGGGCGGTACCTCGTCTGGTGGTGTGCTTTGGGGTGTCTGTGAACTCATTATGATTTTAGGGAGCCTCTCTGTTAATGGGTGGGGTTGTGTTCCTGTCTTGCTAGTTGTCTGGCATAGGGTGTTCAACACTGTAGCTTGCTGGTTGTTGAGTGGAGCTGTGTCTTAGCGTTGAGATGGAGATCTCTGAGAGAATCTTTGCTGTTTGATATTATGTGGGGCTGGGAGGCCTCTGGTGGATCAATGTCCTGAACTCAGCTCTCCCACCTAAGAGGCTCTGGCCTGACACCTGGCTTGAGCACCAAGATCCTGTCAGCACATGGCTCAGAAGAAAAGGGAGAAAAAGAAAGAAAGAAAGAAAAAAATAAAAATAAAATAAAATAAAAGTTATTAAAATAAAAAAATTATTAAAAATAAAAAAGTAATAAAAAATATAAGAATGAAGGAAGAGAGCACCCAAACCAATAATCAAATCCATGAATGATAACAAGCACTAAAAACCATACTAAAAAAACCCCCAAAATACCAAAAATTGGACAGAGAGAACCATAGGACAAAAAGTAAAAGCAAAGGTATAAGAGAAAATCACACAAAGAAGCATACACATGCACACTCACGAAAAGTGAAACAGGAAAAAAAAAAAAAATATATATATATATATATATATATATATATATATATATATATATATATATATATATATAAAGGAAGAGAAAAACCAAATCAATAAAGAAATCTACCAATGATAATAAGCTCTAAATACTAAACTAAGATAAGCAGAAAACCAGAAACAAATTAGATGCAGAAAGCAAACCCCAAGTCTACAGTTGCTCCCAAAGCCCACCGCCTCCTGTTTGGGATGATTCGTTGTGTATTCAGCTATTCCGCAGAGGCAGGGTACATCAAGTTGATTCTGGAGATTTAACCCTCTTCTCCTGAGGCTGCTGGGAGAGATTTCCCTTTCTCTTCCTCGTTCACAGAGCTCCCAGGGTTCAGCTTTGGGTTTGGATACGCCTCTGCATGTAGGTCGCCTGAGGGTGTCTGTTCCCTCCCAGACAGGATGGGGTTAAAGGAGCAGCTGATTTGGGGGCTCTGGCTCACTCAGGCCAGGGAGGAGGGAGGGGTACAGATGCAGGTTGAGCCTGAGGCAGCAGAGGCCAGCGTGACATTGCACCAGCCTGAGGGGCGCTGTGTGTTCTCCCGGGGAAGTTGTCCCTGGATCCCGGGACCCTGGCAATGGCAGGCTGCACAGGTTCCCGGGAGAGGAGGTGTGAGAGTGACCTGTGCTCGCACACAGGCTTCTTGGTGGCGGCGGCAGCAGACTTAGCGTCTCATGCCTGTCTCTGGTGTCCTCACTGATAGCCGTGGCTCACGCCAGTCTCTGGAGCTCGTTTAGACGGTGCTCTGAATCTCCTCTCCTCGTGCACCCTGAAACAATGGTCTCTTGACTCTTCGGTGGGTCCAGACTCTTTCCCAGACTCCCTCCCGGCTAGCCGTGGTGCACTAGCACCCTTCAGGCTGTGTTCATGCCACCAACCCCAGTCCTCTCCCTGGGATCCGACCTCCGAAGCCCGAGCCTCAGCTCCCAGCCCCACTGGCCCCGGCGGGTGAGCAGACAAGCCTCTTGGGCTGTTGAGTGCAGGTCGGCACTGATTCTCTGTGCGGGCACCTCTCCGCTTTGCCCTCCGCACCCCTGTGGCTGCGCTCTCCTCCGCGGCTCCGAAGATTACCCCCTCCGCCACCCGCAGTCTCCGCCCACGAAGGGGCTCCTAGTGTGTGGAAACCTTTCCTTCTTCACAGCTCCCTCCTGGAGGGGCAGGTCCTGTACCTATTCTTTTGTCTCTGTTTTTTCTTTTTTCTTTTGCCCTCCTCAGGTACGTGGGGAGTTTCTTGACTTTTGGGAGGTCTGAGGTCTTCTGCCAGCGTTTAGTAGGTGTTCTGTAGGAGTTGTTCCACGTGTAGATGTATTTCTGATGTATCTGTGGGGAAGAAGGTGATCTCCATGTCAAGGTGGAAATAGATTATGTTAATATAATGAATAAATCTAGTATGGGTTTAACATTCTTTTAACTCCATAAGTTGTTGTGGTTTCATTAGGTTATAGAAACTTTTTCAGACACATGAGAAGTCATATGTATTTTTGAAAGATAAACCTAAAGGTGAAATTATTCTTTATCTAAAGTAAGGCAGACCCACATGATTTCAATCTATTTGAAATGAAGTTGAAAATGAGACTGACTGATGGATGTTACTAAATGGAGTTTAAAACACTGTTAATATGCTCCTATGTTCATGCAAATAGCCATTTATTTATTTATTTATTTTTGTTAGGAGGTGTGTCTATTCTGCAAACTTTTCCCAAGTCCCATTTCAGAATTACATAATTATTGCCTCAAGGAAATACTAACCATTTCTGTGAAACTATCCTGGTTTTAGTCTTATTGACTGTTATGGAAGACCTCATCAGGATCTAGATTAATTAACTTTTCATTAATTAATTTTATTTATGTTTTATTATTTATTTTATTTAAATGTTATCTGTTTCATTAATTATCCTGTTTTAGTCTTATTGATGCCTACGGAAGACACCTAATTGGGATCTATGTAGCTAACGAAAGTTAACTTTATCAATTATTCTTCACCCAGAATTTAAAGGAAGATGTGATTTTATGTCATGATTGAGTGAAATATTTCCCAAAGACAAGGAGTCACTTTTCCTGATAACCTAGACAATTCTAGCTCTTCACTTCCGAAATCGCAAAGATTTCTTTTACTGCTTTTTCACAGTCTCTTCCCTTGTGTTTGACCTTGCAATGTACTTTCTGCCTGACCTGAAGTATAATAATGAGCCTGCCTAATTGAAATGGCAATCTCTTCAGAATTCCCAGAGATTGAATTTATTGTGAATAATGAACAAGGATTCTTTAAGATATACAAAACTTTGCATGTAGATTCATTGCTAAATCTTAGGGCTGTTATGAGTTGCTTATTTGTCAAATAAACTCAATTATATAAACCTTCTGGGAAAACATTAATGGACCCTAAATCAATAATCTCAAACCTGAAGTAAAGGAGCCAGTGAGGAAAAAATAAGAAAAAGTGAATAGGGAAAAATACAGAACTAATTGAATCAAAATAGTTACAAATCTGGGAAAACAAATAGTAAGCACTTCCCCATCAGATGCAATATGTCAGATGAGGGGGTCATAATAATTATCCTTAGGTAAAAATCCTTGCCTTTACTTACCTAAATCATTTCTAACCTGCATTCACTCTGATTTTTGCAAGTCCTTCCTATATATTAGATATGAAAGTTTTCAATGTTGTTTAAGTTTCTTTTAATAGTATTAACTTGCTTTGAAATGTTTTTTGAACCTCAATGTATTTCTTGAAATTTGCAAATTCTGTTTTCATCTCATTCTTTTTATTATCTCACTTTTGAGCTCTTATTATATTGAATTAAAGTGCTTATTAATGTGATGTGGAATAGTGATGACAGCATAAAATAAGTGTGAGAAACTTCTATCAATACCTTGAGTTACGTTGTCTTCTAAGTTCACTGGTTTCATCAGTAGCATGTTCTTTATTCTTTTGTTTTTCTCCCTCAATTTTATGTTGGCATAATTGCTGTGTTTTTTTAATACCTTGGGCCCTTCTTTTCAGTCCTTTCCTCTGTTCCAATGCAGTGAGTCAGATCCACCTGCCCCTTCCTGCTACACACATGGCTTCCCGTCCCTCTACATGGCTTGTGCTGTTCTCCTTCCTTTCTGGCCATTTATACAAACGTTGAATGAAGGATTGGGGTGGACGTGGTGGCCTTAGAGACTGAGGGGTCTGAGTGGAAGTGGCCACGTGAAAACACATTGGATTTGCCAGATCTTTCCTTTCCTTCTTTTCTTGTGTTTTTAAGTGTTCTCTAGCAGTGTTTTTTCAAACTGTTTGGGACTGTGTCTGTCCAAACGTGACAAAACTCTTGGGTTTTCATTGCTTTCTTTGCTGAACATCAGTCACTCTTGCCGTTTACTGTCCCCAGTTCACCCATTTCTCTCCACCGGTCACTTCCTTTATACTTTCACAAAATAGGAAAATGTAAGGATAACCACGAATTTTCCTCTCTTGAAATTTGAAGTCTTAGGGGAGCTCTCCAAATTGTTACCACTTACCCCTATTTTTTCAGGATTGTGGAGGAAGAGTTAAGACCTGAGCTGGACAGAGCTGTCTGTTTAGTCCCTTTTTTTTTTTTTTTTTCCTTTTTCCGTCTCTTATTGATGTCTAATATCAATTGTATCATGTTAATTCTGATATTTAGGTTAGGTTGGAGAATTTGTTGCCATTTGTTACAATTTTTTCTTAATTTCATAATTAGTAAAAAAAAGTTTGTAATGCAATTTTCCATTATTTTAATAAGGAAAAAAGCAGTTTATTTTTCAAGTCATACAATTAGGCTTCTGCCCCATGACTCAGCTGAACCCGCCCTGATTGAGGTCATTGATGATTTCCTCATTATGGAAGCCAGTAGCCTGTTTTCAGAACTAGTTTTACCTCATCCCACTCAAGGATTTAACATTATTAATTTATTTTCCTGTCTAAAAATTCTCTTCTCTTTTCTCACCTCTCCTTAACCGTTCTTCGGGTTGTATTTGTGTCTTTCTTGCTCTGACTGCTGACGCAACATCAGTTTCTTCTGTCCTGGTTCTCTTTCTCCTGAGTAATTACTGCCATTTGCATGTTTCCAACACCTACCTTTTCACTTACTGTCCCAAACATTTATCAGGTTAAGGTCTGTCTCTCAAAATCTAGGTCTACAGACCACTTCCAAATGAACGACATCATATCCAAACTTACAGTTCCTGCACTTTTCTCCTAACATTGTTCTTCTCATGTTTTCTCTGTTTTCGTGAATAAAACCACTCAGCCAAATAGTCTGAAAGTTAGCTCATTTCCACCTGCCCTCAGTATCCTGGCTTCCATGTACGGCTGTGCAGTTGACAGACCGCAAAACAGCAGCGGCCCAGAGCACTGGCCCAGGTCACTTGTCCTGAGAGAGGTGCCCTAGGGTCTAGCTGGAGCCCATGCCCCCCATACAAAATGACCCCAAAATCCTGAACTGTGAGCCTGAGTACAATCCTGTGGTCAGGGATCCCCTCCTGCCTCCTCAGTCCTACTTTGGAAGCTCTTCACTTTATACCTAACTTGTCTTCCTGCTTCCAGAATCCTTACCGTCTGTACCATCTTCCACACTGAGTGGCCTTTGTGACACATACCCCTGAGCATATTACTTCCTGCCTAAATACTCAACTCACCTCCTCCCACTGTAACCTGAGTCCAGACCATCAGAACTTTTAATGCTCCCTCTTTGCCCAGTTCACCCTTTCTATCTCATCTCCTGATCTAGCCTTCAGAGACAGCATTCCACACCAAATTCAAAAAATTATCACAGACTTTTCTTTGTTCTATTTTATTTTTTTATTTTTAAATTAAGGTATAGTTGGCATATAGCATTACATTAGTTTCAGGTGTACAACATAGTGATTCTATGTACCTACTGCAAAATGGTCACCCCAGTAAGTCTAGTTGCCATCTGTTACCAGTTATAAAATAAATAAGTCCTAGGGATGTAATGCACAGCATGGGGACTGTAGTTAGTAACACTGTATTGCATATTTGAAAGTTGCTGACAAAGTAGATCTTAAAAGTTCTCATCACAAGAAAAAAATGTAACTATCATACAACTTTTTTTATGTTCATGGCAGTCCTGCTAACTACCGTGTTCCTTCCATCCCTCTGTGTTCCCTGGCTTTTCACTTCCTATTTCGCTCGTCTCATTGCAAATGTCATGTCTGTGATGCCTTTTCTGATGCCCTGCCTATTCCCTACTTTCTCCTTTGCCCCCTACAAAGACGGCATTTATATTGTAGACCTTTAAGACCTGTAAACTTCTTTAGGAAAAAAACAGGATGTGCCTGTTCATTCATATTTTTATTCGTAGTATCCAGAAGACTGACATTTATATATTAGGACAGAATGGAATGATATAAATGAATGAAGTTAATGTTAGTTCTGAATAAACAGACTCTTTTTTAAAAAGGGTAACAATTGGGGTTTCTAAGAAGGACTAAGGTAGCACACCCCTAGATTTGTCATATTTTCTAAATACAAGCTGCCCTCCCATATTTTGAATTGGTTTAGAAAAAGAGAAAAATAACCTACTCAAGTAGCAAAAAATACCTCCCATATTTCTAAATGGTATGCCATTGATTTACTGGTTTGTTGGTTTAATTAGAGAATCAGTGATTCATACTATTTCCCTAAAGCTCAGGACATATTCACTATATTCGAAAACTTTACTTTTTTTTTTTTTTTTTTTTGCGGTATGTGGGCCTCTCACTGCTGTGGCCCCTCCCGTCGCGGAGCACAGGCTCTGGACGCGCAGGCTCAGTGGCCATGGCTCACGGGCCCAGCCACTCCGCGGCACGTGGATCTTCCCAGACCGGGGCATGAACCTGTGTCCCCTGCATCGGCAGGCGGACTCTCAACCACTGCACCACCAGGGAAGCCCCGAAAAACTTTACTTCTTTATACTGCCTTTGAGAGCAGGGAAAGTCCTTGATTATCTTTATTTATTTATTTGTTTTACGTGACAAACCAAACCCTCCCCTTTTGCACACATTAGATGCACAGTGAATTGAGCAGCTTATATCATAACAATTCAACTCTCTGGGGACTCGGAAGCTCAAAAACAGTGACGATTTCAAGCGATACATTTTGTGCGCAGAGTTATAACATGTGTTGTTTAAAGTCATCTGGAGAATTAAATGTAGGATAAATAGAGTGATTTCTAGTTACACAATTAAAAAACACTGAAACGTAAGGCTATTTTAGTCATTTCAGAAGTTAATGAACTTCACACTCTAGTCTTATTCCTAATAATTTAACTTTTAATTACCACCCAAGTATTTCATGTTATCTGTTGCTAGCATCAATTTACAGTGTCTCTTCTTTTTAAATTAAGCACAGCAATTTTACCCTTGTTGAAGGAGCAGGGCTGTGTCCTAAGGTTCGGTCTACTTACTGGGAAACTATGACATATAATTCCAGAATGTGACCAGTTTGATCAGGAGAATTTGATTCTGCCGCTGTTTGATAATTTGCTTCGCAAGGCTTCTGTTTAGAAGAGCAAGATGGTAAAGATCAACCTTTACACTTAAATAATCAGAATACAGTGAACTTAGCTAGATGATTCCTACAAAAATATTGCAGCCTTTTGTTCTATGTGATGTGGAAAATAAAGTGACGTAAAAGCCGCTCACACGCTGTGATGTGTATAGGGATCCAGGTGCAGCTGCGTCTTTAACAGGTAAGACGCCAGGTTTGCTGAGTCTTACAGCACCATTTACTGAGTAATCACTGAACAGGATAGGATGTGTAGACCTGGGACAAAGCTTCAGTGCCTGTAACTCGCCTGCAGAGCAAGAAAGCATAAGAGCCTCAGAGGGGGCGGGCATGCTGTCAGTGTTGTGCTGATGTGTCCCCTCTTACTGGTACCTCAGGTGTAGTGAGGTATTGTTGTGCCTCGTTAAATACTCCCCATACATCACTGTATCACTGATGTTCTGGAATATTTAATTATTTGGACTTAAAGAAATACCAAACTCGAAAATGAACTATACTGCACAGGGAAGTTGGTCTGTTCTGCTCTTTGCTTTATTCCTGGTGCCTCGAATTGTAGAACAATGAGTAGTTGTCGGATGAATATTGACTGAAATGAGAAAACAGTATGTTTCTGGGGGTTACAATCAGGATTGGAGCCAGGAAAAACGGTGGGATTGGTTGAGCATTCACCTTCCTTTGGGATATCCATCTTCTTCCATTTCAGGAGATACACGATATAGACATCTAGGGAGTCCGGGTTTCCCAGAGTGTACTCACAGAATGTGGATGGCTGTGAACGTTGATCCTGTAGAGCCTGTGTGTGAACAGGTGGTATGATTAAGTTTGCTTCAAACATGTAGGATTTTTCAGTTCTTTCAGTGCTGGCAGGGCCGCTGGGCACCCTGTACACACTCTGACCTCTCATAAAGGCAGCTCTCTGACTCATAGGACGCTGAGGTCTTTTTCTGACACATTTCCTTGGCCTCACACCCTCAAACCTCTCCTGTGCCCAGGTTCCTGCAAATCTTGTTTACTCTCCGTATCTGGAATTACTCTAATAAACCATTTGACGTGCCTTGTGAGTTATTACATCATTTCAATTTTTTCTTTTTTTTTCACGACCTATAGGAAGTGCCCTAACTCAGCTTTTGGAATACCATTTGGAATGATACAAAGTCCTCGGAAGAGGACTGTTTCCTTCTTTTTACTCAAAAGATTTGAGTAAAAATCCTCACTGCTGTGTTTTCTATGCACTATAGTGCCACTGCAGGAAAACATCATTGTTTGGGTTACTGAGCAATAGGAAAGTTATTGGCTAACTGTGCCATCTTTGACACATATCCAAAACCTTCGGGGTTGCAGTTTCCAAAGATAACGAAGAATTCTTTCAGTTCTAACATCCTGTGTCCCTAAATATAGATGTTAGTGTTGCACATATGTTACCTTATAGCCCTTTTTGGTCTACTTGTTTGTCTATTCTTCCTCATTCTTCTTGAGAACAGGGTCTAGTCAGTTACAATGTTAATAATACCAGTCTTCATTCATTCATTCATTCATTCATCTGTTCATTCCTGAATGAGTGCCTTTCATTCAAGTAATAAAATTGAGCATTTGTAATGCAAACCTCCAGACCCTGAGGTTTTTAACAGAGAACAAAAGGGCCAAGTCTGTTTCCTCAGGTGTCTTATATACTAGAGAGAGAGAGACAGACAGATATATAGATACATAATAAAAGGCCAGGTAATGAGAAGAGCTATGAAGAAAAATAAACTAGAGTGGAGGCATAGAGTGTCAATGGTGCTGTTTTTAACTGTGCTCAGGGAAGTCCTCTCTGGGGACTGTGATTTGGGCAGAGGCCTGAATCAAGCCGAGAAGCAAACCATGTCAGCATTCAGGCGGTGGGGTGGGGTGGGGGGACCTTTCCAGGCCAAAAGAGAAGCTTGTACGCATGCCAGGCAGGGAAGCCTGCGCGGGGTGTTTGAGGGTCTACGGTGCCGCGAATGAGAGAGGGAGCAGTAGGACGCAGCCTTGGAGGAGATGCAGGGCCAGACTGACGACGCCTCCCCGGCTGCACTAAAGACTCGGGATTTTACTGTTTGTGCGATGGAGAGCTGACGCCTGTTCTGAACACAATGGAATGGCTGCTGTTTCAGAAGTCTTCCGGAGTGGAGATGAGGCTGTAGGAAAATAAGAATGGAATCGGAGAAACCGGTTGGGAGAACAACGGAAAAATCCAGGTGAGAGTGCCTGTGTGCTGGACCATGGCGTTTGGAATCAAGTTAAACAGAAGCTCAGTTAGGTTATGTTGTGAAGACAGAGAAGGTAGTCCTGTTGATGGATTTGATCTGAGATGTGAGAGAAGGGGGGGCTTCACGATGATCCCTAGTGCTTCGGCCTGGCCAAGTGGAGACACTTACTGAAATGGAGAAATGTTCAGGGTAAGGGCCAGAATTGGGAAGTTTTATAGTTGGTTCTTTTTTATTTTATTTTTTTTTCTGAATGCTCAGTTTGAAGTGCCTGTTACATAACCATGTTTAGTGGTGGAATGAATTAGGCAGTAGGCTAGAGTCTGGAGTTTGTGGGAGAGTTTGATCCTAGAGATACAAACACAGGAGCCATCCACATAGGTAGACAGATCTACAAGTGTGCACCTGGATGACATCATTAACAGAAGACGAGCAGAGGGTCAGGAAAAGAGTGAGGGCAGGTGGTCACCAGGTTAGGAGAGTAGAAGGGAGAGTACCAGGCTGGCATGACACATAACAGTTGGAGCTGGGAGCATGACCCACTTGAAGACAGGACAGACCAGTTTGGGTGAAACATTAAAGGAAGAGTTGACATAATATGAACAGAAAGAAGAAAGTAGTGCTAAGTTAGGATGGGGCTGGCCAGCCACAGTAAGGGTACCAGGGAATGACTGAAGAACTTTCAACAGTGCCATGACTAACATATTCAGTGGTTTCTGTAAAATCTGTCCAGTTTAAGTGTGAAGACAAGTCCAGAGAGGTCAAGAGACTATTTAGCTATTCAGATGACTTGCAGGAGTGCAGGTGAGGCTGCATCCTGGGCACAGATGGTGATGGTGGAAAGAGAGAAGTGAAAGTATTTGAAAGAAATTAGAAGACTTTGGTCAGGTGCCGGTTTGAGAGCTTGGAGGGAGTGTTAATATCAACTGAGCCAGAAGCCACTGGTAGATGGAAGAGGCTTCGCGACCTTGATGGGGTCCTTGTCAAATGGGTGCTTGGATATTTGGGAGCAGAACTGGGATGTGTATTTGGACCCTCAGTCACCTACAGCCTACGGGTGGCAGTAAAAGCCAAAGTAGTAAATGAGCTTTCTGTGTAAGTGCAGAGGGTGAGGGGGACAAGAACCCCTGGAAGAAAGGGGGTTCCAGCCTTATTTATGAGGAACAGAGAGCAAAGGAGATGGAGAAGGTGCAGCCAGAGGTCTGAGACAAGCCCAGGGGATTCTGACCATGGAAGCAAAACACGTTCAGGAGCCCCGCCTTCAGGGCGACTCACGTCAGCAGTACCTGTGAGGTCCCAGAACTGAGCTTGTACCCATTTGCTCCTTGGAGCATCCTGTGTGTGCATCTAGTGTGTGGCCTTTAGAACTGAGTGTAGAATTGGGCATCCATGATGTTTTGTCAGTGTGCTAGTTTGTATTGCTGCTCTAAGCAGGTACCACAGATTGAGTGGCTTAAACAAAAGGAGTTTATTTTCTCACAATTCTGGAGGCTGGATGTCCAAAATCAAGGTGTCAGCAGGGCTGGTTTCTTCTGGGACCTCTCCCCTTAGCTTCTAGATGGCCATCGTCTCTCTGTGTCCTCACATGGCCTTCCCTCTGTCTACGTCTGTCCTAGTTTCCTCTTCTTATAAAGATACCAGTCATGTTGGATTAGAGCCCTCCCCAAGGACCTCCTTTTAATGTAAATGTCTCTTTAAAGACCCTGTCTCGAAATACAGTCACGTTCTGAGATTCAGGGTTTTAGGGTTTCAACACATGAATTTTGGGAGAACATAATTCATCTTATAATAGACTACATAAGTACTACATTTATAAGAATTATTACTTGGAAAAGAACTTCTACAGAAATTTTTCAATAGGTAGCATCATACAACTTTACTATTCCTAGAGGAAAATAACACTGTCATATTACTGAAGAGAACACCTAATCAAGAAAAAATTATGACCTAACAATAATGACAAATTAGCTTAAGATTATTAGGATGTGTGGAAGACTGGATCAAGGTGTGAGTGGTCCACCCCCTTTTCTATCCAAAAATCTATGAAATAATGGGGAAAAGTAATGTCTCCTGAGTCAGATTTCCTGGGTTTGCCACTTAACTGGGTACATCGGCAAGTAGTCTTTCTAAGCTTCAGTTTCTCTATCTGTAAAATGGAGATCATAAATATATTTCATGCGTTGTGCTGCTGTGCACCATATTTATGTGCAAATACAAATAATGAGCTTATCTGAATCCTGGTATATTATAAAAGCTGGATAATAGAGTAGGAGGGTTGATTAAGGGAAAGGAATCAGCATGAAACCCAATAACTTAAAAGTTGCATGATTTTGGACAAGCTCTAAATGCAGTAATTCAATGAGAAAAGGAAACGCGGAGCCCCTAGAAACAGCTTGCCAGCTTTAACAATGTGAATCGTCTTATTTTTCCTTTGGGTCTTTACGTTTCACTTTGCATGCAGTCACATTCAGCAATAGCTTTTTGGGGATTGTCTAGTTAGTAATTCTCAGGATGTACAAACATAAACGTTTGCGTCAGTATGGGTTTCTGTGGCCGGCAAAGAGTAAACAAAGCTGTGGATGAGGTTTCAAGAGTCGTTTGAGAGGGCCGTTAGCACTCGTCCTTGCTGAATCCGTCTCGACTGCTCGCCTGAAGTGTTCTGGCAGAGGCAAATGGCTTAGTACTTCAGAGTAAATAATTGGTTAGTTGCCCCCTCCCACATGCTTTACCCCTTATTCCAAGTCATGAGAGGCCAAGGGAATTTTTCCTGCATCAATAGCCAGAAACTCCATAGGTGATATTAGATGATAATAACCTTTCGCTGCTTATGAAGAGACAGCTGTCCCCCTCCCCTCTCAGAAGAGTCTCCTGGGAAACGTATCTGTCCTGAGTCCTAACTCCAGCCCTTTGGAATGTAATCAGGTTACGCCAGGAGCCATATAGCCCTATGTGTGCAGATGTTTACAATTTAGAGGTGTTTCCAAATTCCAAGTATCACGTCTCTTTAAAATGTAAATACGTAGGAAGGGACCTTCACTAGTCTTCCTGACACTTGGGGGTGTAACCTAAGAGCTAGTGTGGGCTGTGACCATTTGTCCATCTCAGGGAGATGAAAGAAGTTGTATCACCCTTCTGACGCAGAGAAATAAACTTGACAAGTGCCTACAGATCTAATCCTCATATCATGCAAAGAGTAAACTGTTTTCAGGGGAAGTGAGGCAGATGTTTCCTAATTTTATGCTGTATACATTTTCAGGTCTCCGAAGACTAGGGCTTCTTGCAGGAGCTCTGAGAATTCCAGGGAAGATTTATTTCCCCACAAAGCCTTTTGTCAACTTTAATAATAAAACAGCTGGTTATCTCACCAGCAAAATGAGCTTATTCTGGAAGAGTCAGAAGGATTGCAGTTTGGAAAACACAAGCTATGGCTCCAGAGAGCAAAGGACGGGGCTTGCATTTATAGAGAAAAGGGGGTGTGGGGAGGGGCTGCTCTAAATGAAAGTTTATTGGAGGAAAGTAAGAGTTCAGGGTGGTGGTGTGTTCTCATTGGCTGAGCTGCGGCGTTTTCCATCGGCCGGGCTTGTTGTTAGGCCAGAAAAGATCTTCTTCCTTCAGCTGGGGTATTAGAGTAGCAACCTTCTTCCTGTTGGGGAGTCATGGTAGGTCTCTTCCTGTTTGGGGAAATTGACAAGTGGTAGGGATGAAGGTTCCCTTCCCAACTCTAATTTCAGTTGAGGTTTCCTTTATTAGTTGATTAGCATTTTCATATTCTTTCAACATCGATCTCATAGCAACAGTGCCAATATATATGAGCTGATAGGAAAATTTTATTGCTATAAGGTATTGAAATCCAGGTTGTCCTAAACGCATTTGTTTGAAAGTGAAATAGCATATACTCTGAACACGAATGCTCAGAACTCTTAGGTGAAACAAATCAAATAACATAATTCCAAAATCATGGCTGATATTATTTTAAGTCCCATCAAAACTAAGTTGTCTCTTCCAGGACCAGTTCACACATGGATGCTTTTAATGCCAAATGTAGAGATTTAAAGATTATACAACACAGAGAAATAGTAAAAGGTTTTTCAAATTCTTTATTTGCAAATAAAAAGCCCAAATGTTATTTGAATATTAATCTCCTTGTTCTCAGACAGGATTAAGTACTTTACTAAGATTTCATCCTGGTCCCTAGAAATGGCTGGCATTAGCTCCTCTGTGTTGAGAGCATGTGTTCCAGACAGTAGAAACCTGCTTAAAAACCACGTAGCTGTGCTTGTTCACGTGCAGAATGCTCCCTTTTACTTCAACATCCGCTAGTGTTTCAAGGCCCATTTTTCTCCTTCTCCTCCTTTTTGTGCTCAAACATAATATTTGTTTAATGGTTTATATCTTCACAGGTTTATACTCATTAATGCAGCATGAGATAAAGCTGAAGTTACAGAGTTTCCTATATGACACCTAAGTATGGTACCTTGCCTAAATTATTTTTTCTTCTTACAATGCAAAGGACATATCTGAAACTTCAGCAAATCTTAAGCTTCATTTGGAGAGCGAATTCAAGAAGCAGAGTTGAGGAGGTCAAACAAATATGCACAATTAACAGTCTGTAAAACCTTTCTCAATATCTGAAAACAAACAAAATGAGAGTCATGAATATTTTTTATTGAAACATATTATTTCTATAAACTTAGGCAAGTTAATAACCTCTTTACTTCTTGGTTTTTTCATCTATAAAATGCGGATAATAATTGGAACACCCTCAATTTGGCTATAAAGCTTAAATGAGATGGTTACATGTAAACCTCTTAGACCAGTGCCCAGCTCATAGAAGGTTCTCAGTAAAAATTAGCTAATTATTTATTAACATTATTACCCTGATACCACATCAGGCCATAGTTAATGAACTCTATCAAAATGCTCATAGTTAATTAACTCATCTATTCACTGAACAAAAGTTTCCTGAATGCCAACTATGAGTGCTCTGCTAGAATCACAGGTACAAGTATAAACGAGATACACAGCATCTTAGGTCATGTGGTGTCCTTCATTTCCCCTGTTCCCACTGTGCCAGATGCAGACGTACAAGTATAAACAAGAAACACAGCGTCATAGGACCCATACTCTTCCTCACTCTCACAGCCGGCATTGGAGGCTTAAGGAATGTTCATTTACATCTTTCATACCTATTTATAAATCTTGCTGATGAAGCATAGGAAAAATGTAGCCAGAAAAACTAGACAACATAAAAAACAAGTTATTATGGCAGACAATCTTATGAACTAAGATTAATATGAGCACATCATTATAAGAATTCCTAAAGTGTATTGTTCAAATTATATTTTATACAATATATTCTAAATGGTACATGTTATGTGACATAACAAATGACCTCAAGACTTAGTAGCTCACAACAATAATAATTATTTGATTCTCTCCCCAGGTTTCTGAGAAGGTTGAGAGTTAGGGAAAGGCTTAGCTCAGCAAGTCCGCCTCGGTCCTCTCACCTACGTTTAGAAACTGGCAAACTGAAACACGGGTGGGGATCTCTCTCTTTTCATGCAGACTGAGGGCCTAGTCACGTGATCCTTCCACATGGACTGGTCGGGTTCCTTGTGGTGGTGGCCAAGTGGACATCTCATGGACACTGGACTCTTCAGAAGTGTGTGTTCCAGCAAACAGAGCAGAGGCTGCATTGCCTTTCATGACCTAGTCTCAGAAATCACTTATCGTTCTGCTCCACCACACCCCACTGGTGAAAAATGTCACAAAACCCTACCCAGTTACAAGGGGAAAGGCCATAGGTCCCACCTCTCCATGGGAGGTGGGTCAATGCTGCGTTATAAGAAGAACATGTGCGATGAGAGATATCGTTGTGGACGTATTTGAAAACGCATCCTGCCATACTATGATTTCAGTGATTCTTGGAAGGTCGTCCTGTTCTAAGCTCTCTCTCTTGCCTGATAGGGTATATACATTCCTAGGGTTCGCCATTAATTTATTTCCCTGACTTGGCAGATACATCTCTCCAGAAGTTGTTCCCTTTATTTTCATCAGTGTCTACCTTTGTTTAGAAACTCAGAAAATGTGAATGAAAGAATTGCTGAATATGACAGAGTTTACTAATAAAGAAAATAATTCCACTTTCTGTCTTCTTTAACTCAATTCATGAATATATTCTTTTCTCTCATTTATTTTTGATGAAGGTGTAACTAATGTCTCTGAATATAAGAAGTACAATTCAAAAAAAAAATGAGTGATTTCAAACATAATTTTCGTGAATTAACTCAGATGTTCCTGGTGAATCTTATTATGCAATCAGAAGTATATGGAGTTGAAGGAGAACATTGGATGAGAAGATTCATGAACATATATTCCTGAAAGCATGTATATACACACATATATACAATATACATATTTACATACATATACCTCCTTCAGAGTGCAACTTGAAATTGATTTAAACAAAAACTGATATTCTAATAAGTATCAATAATTGGAAACTTCCTCTTCTGTTTATAGATTAAGAAATTCAGATAAATCTTCCCATGAAAGAAAAATAGAAAAATAAAGGACTGATGGAAGAAAACATAGAGCTAAAAAATAAACAATTACCAGAAAGATCTGAGAGGCAGTGAATAGTTATATATGCCTATGTAATATTCTTCATCAGTAATTCTTATTTCTTTGTATTGATTTGTGTGAATTTTCTTTTAGCTTGAAGGAATTATTTCAGTATTTCTTGTAAGGCAGGTACTAGCAACAAATTCTATCTGTCCCTTTTTGTTGTGGAATATCTTTACTGTACCTTTATTTTAGAAAGATAGTTTTTCCTGATATATAATTTTTGGTTGACACTTACTTTAATTCAATGGTTTGAATATGTCTTTCTTCTGCTTTCTGCCCTGCATTGACTCTAATAAGTAGTAAGATGTTTGTCATATGTGACTCCCTTTATGCGATGATGGGCCATTTTTCTCTTGCTGTGTTCAAGATTTCCTCTTTTGTCTTTCAACAGTTTGACTATGCTATAGCTAGGGGTGGATTTCTTTGTGTCTATCTTAGTTGGAGTTTATTGAGCTACTTGGATTAATATTTCATCAAATGTGGGAAGTTCTGAGACACTTTTTCAAATACTTTTTCTGCATTTTTACTCTCTCACCACTACTTTTAGGACTTTTACTATACATGTGTCGTTATGCTTAATGGACTATGGGTCTTTTTATTTTTTCTTTATTCTTAATTTTTGTTTTTTGAAATTGGGGACTCTCTATTGATCTGCCTTCAGGTTTATTAAATTATTTATTCAACCAATTCAAATTTACTGTAACTCTGTACTGAGATTTTCATTTCAATTATTGTATTTTGGTTTCTTTTATGTTTTTCTGACATGTATAATACCTGATTTGAAGCCTTTGTCTAGTAAGTCCAATAGCTATTTGTTCTCAGGGACAGTGTCTACTGACTGCTCTTATTTTTATTTCTTTGGGTCACACATTCCTGTTTTTAATGGCTTTCTTTTTTCCAGAAACTTTAAATTTTACGTGCTATTTTGTAAACTGTACTGCTGCAACTGTAGCTTCTCATGTTTCTTCGATACTGTGATATTTGCCATGTGTTTGTTTTAGTCATTTATTTATTTTTTTATTATTATTATTATTTTTTGCCGTACGCGGGCTTCTCACTGTTGAGGCCTCTCCCGTTGCGGAGCACAGGCTCCGGACGTGCAGGCTCAGTGGCCATGGCTCACAGGCCCAGCCGCTCTGCAGCATGTGGGATCCTCCCGGACCCGGGCACGAAGCCGTGTCCCCTGCCTCGGCAGGCGGACTCTCAACCACTGCGCCACCAGGGAAGCCCTAGTCATTTATGTTTAAGTGACTTGTTTGGATTATTTCTGTAAAATTTGTCTCCCCTGCAGTATGCATCCATGGAAATCCCTGGTTTTATTTTATATTATTTTAGCTTAGCTCTTAAGTGTTACCTATGGATCAGCTTTGGGAATTCAACGGATGCTGTGCTTAAAAATATTTTGAGTGACCCTTTGCAGATGCGTCAGGTCAGTGCAGGGGTTGGGACACACACTCAGTTCTGAGGCGCTCTACAGGCATGTCCTAGCTTCGTTTCCCGTAGATGCAAGGCCTCCTGCTCAGCCAAAGAAGCTCAGCTGTTCCAGGCCTTCAGCTGTCTCTTCTGAGATGCACAGTTTCTCAGACTATCAAGGATGTTGGGGGTTTATTAAAGACCACTATGGTTGTTTCATTCCTCAGATAACCCAATCTTCTTAATAACAAGTTTGTTGCTTGGCTTTCCCTGTTGTTTGCTGGTGGGATCATGATAGTTTTGTTTTGTTTTGTTTTTTTGCGGTACGCGGGCCTCTCACTGTTGGGGCCTCTCCCGTTGCGGAGCACAGGCTCCGGACGCGCAGGGTCAGCGGCCATGGCTCACGGGCCCAGCCGCTCCGCGGCACGTGGGGTCTTCCCGGACCGGGGCACGAACCGGCGTCCCCTGCATCGGCAGGCGGACTCTCAACCACTGCGCCACCAGGGAAGCCCAATCATGATAGCTTTTGACAGCACCTCTGGTCGTGGGGTTTTCATATTTCACTAAGAATCAGGACATCCACCTCCCGAAGTGAGGCTGCTGGTGTTTATGACCTGGCTTACTCTGGTAGAACGAGCCCATCATGGAGCTAGGTGGGGAGTTAAGAGAAACTTCAGGCAAGACACCACAGACTTGAAATGTTCTTATGGAGGATAGGTAGGTTTTCTTAAATAAATGGTCAATTTCTAGACTAAGAACAAATTGCTTTTGAACAGTTTTGTCCAGTTTTATCATTGCTTTCTTGGATATTTGCTGAGACCCTCACTTAGAACATATCAGAATAATTTAAATATATTTGAAGAATAAAATAATCGCTGAATGTGTTAATTCTTCACCTTGGCAAACATGTTTTGAAATGGCTTATTTCAGTAACACACTTAAAATAACTTAGTGTTGGACACTTAAGCACATATTTATGTTACAATTTTGAAAGCCTATAAATATTTTAGTAGTATTCTGTGGTCTTCATGGTGAGAACTTACTACTTTTATCACAGTGGGCTCTCAGATGCTTTAGTTAATTAATTAGATACTCACCTCCTTATTCCACTGTCTCTGAGTCTGTAAAAGTTCTGACTTCCTCAAGTAATTATTTTTACATACAATATTACATTATTTTTGAGGGTGTTGGAATTACAATTTTAACACAGTCCTAGTACACACAGAAACATTAATCTAATTAATACTAAAAATTTCTTAATTTATTAGTATTTGTTTCAATGTTATATATCAAATACATACAGGAAAAATGTTTTGTATTACATGAATACTTAGTACACTTACTATGGCATATAATTAAAATAATATCGAATTTAAAGTAAAGCCTCAAATTATTTTGGAATAAGATGCATATAGATATAAAAGAACCCAACCTATATGAAATGTATAATTTCATAGAACATCTTAAATTCTCTTAGGATATGGCAAAAAATATTGTACTAGAAATTAGAAATGCATTTTGTAGCATTTTCAAATAGTAAGTAAATTGAGAATGTTTGTGTTTCGGTCTAAAGAAAGTTTTCCTGTTCGTTTGTTTGTCTTTGTTCTTAAATATGTAAAGCAATTCAAACGTTTTAATTTGTTACCTTGTATTGTGTCTGATTACGGTATCTATAACACACTCTATTAACTGGACTTGGCCGTTGGAGTAATTTCAAAGTCAAGATTTACAATTTCAAAAGTAAAAACTCCATTTGATGTTTTTATCCTAATTTGCCACTTTAAAAAGGAATCAGTGATTATCCAAGCTGCTTTCCTATCATTCTGTTAAGTGCAGTTGGATATTGTGAGTCACACCATAGTTACACCAAAACAGACGTGTTTGTACTTTGCTTTGACAGCCAGCTTGACCCTGTCTCCATCATGACATCACAGCCTGTTTTGAGTGAAATAATAATTTGGATAAACTGTAATGTAGCACATTATCAGTTGATTTTCTCTGCAGTGACATAGACCAGCGTTGACCAAACATCCCCTTCCGCTACATGTCACAGAGGAAAACCTTAGGGAACCCCGGAGGATCAAGGGGTTTGAACAAATTGTTTTCTTTTAGATTAAAAATTTAAAAAAACCGTTTTTTTTTTAACCTTCACTTATTTCTTCTCTGATGCTCTTCCTTGCTTTATGTAGATTCACATTTCTTATATCTTTTTCCTTCTCTCTGAAGAACTTCTTTTAACATTTCTTGCAACACAGGTCTACTGGCAACAAATTCCTTCAAATTTGTGTTTTATCTGAGAAAAATCTTTATTTTTCCTTCACTTTTGAAGGTTATTTTGCAAAGTACAGAATTCTAGATTGATTTATTTTGTCTCAACACTTTAAATATTTCACTCCACTCTCTTCCTGTACATGATTTCTGAGAAGTCAGATGTAATTCTTATCTTTGTATCTTTGTTCCTCTATAGGTAAGTTTTTTTTTTTCTTTCTTTCAGTTTCTTTCAGGATTCTTTCTCTTTATCTCTGGTTTTCTATAGTTTGAAAATAACTTGCCTACATATAGTTTTTTTTTGCTGGAGGTGGGGGGGCAGGGGTGGAATCAGTTCAGCCTGCTTGGTGTCCTCTGAGCCTCCTGGATCTGTGGTTTGGTATCTGATCTTAATTTGGGGAAATTCTCAGTCATATTATTTCAAATAATTCTTCTGTCCATTTTCTCTTTCTTCTTTTTCTGGTATTTCCATTACAAATATTCCACCTTTTGTAGTTAATCTGAAAACTTTTCTATATTTTTCCGGTTTTTTATTTGTTTCTATTTCTTTGCTCTTCATTTTTGGAGATTTCTATTGATACATCCTTGAGCTTAGAGATTCTTTGCTCAGCCATGTCCTGTCTACTAATAAGCCCCTCAAAGGCCTTCTTTATTTCTGGTACATTGTATGTGGTCTCTAGCATTTCCTTTGGCTTCTTACTCAGGATTTCTGTCTCTTTGCTTACGTTGCTCATCCCTTCTTACATGCTTTCTACTTTCGGAGCCTTTAGCATATTTGTTATAGTTGTTTTCAATCCCCAGTCCGCCAAGTCCGACATTCCTGCCGTAGCGAAGTCTGGTCCTGATGCTTACTCTGTCTCTTCAAACTATGTTTTGTTTTTCCTGTTAGTATATCTTTATTTTTTTCCTTCTAGCCAGAGGTTTCTCCTCAGGTCAGGGTCTTGTCCTAGGAGGTAGCTTTGGCTGGTGAATTTGACGCGCTGACAGGATTTACTGTCCCAGCACCTTCAGACCTTACGAGACCCCTCCCACTCACCTATTAATTTTCAAGTACAAACAGTCCTGCCAAGCCTCAGCTGTGATGCTCATTTAAGCTTGCTGTGCTTTCCAGAGAGTTCGCTTAGCTATGAGTTTTCCTTCTGTTGGTTCATCTCCATCAGAGGTTTTCTTCTGTGTCTCTGCTTCCTTCTACCAGATATTAATACCATACCAGACTTGTAACTGTTTTTGTGTTTTTTCTTCCCTATCAAACACAACTCAGGGTGCCTGAGGCTACCTCATCGCCTTCTGTGTTGTCATTGTTGTAGATGTTATTAATTTATAAAGATGATATATATATAGAGAGATTATATATATATGTGTGTGTGTGTGAGTGTGTCTCTTTGTATCAGTCACTCTAGGGTTGTTTCTTTTGGGGTGGGCAGTAATTTAAGAAGATAAAAACCTGTACTGTCACCACCTCCAACTTTCTTCTATATTCTTTTATGATTTGTAATATTCCAAGTTCTATATCTTAAGATGGATAGAGTATGCTACAGTTCATTTCATTTTTCTTTAATGTCCCATATGTTATACCTATTCATTTATTCATATTAAATGCCTAATAAAATAAGAGTGTCTATCATTTCATAACTGTCCATAGGTATTGTTGTATTTTAACAACTGGCTGTTAAGGTTATAAGCTTATAAATGCTATTTAGATTTTTTTTCTTCCGGCTAATGTCCTGCCCTCATTTTCCTAGAAAATGCTTTCCAGAGCTACAGAATTGCATAAATAGTGATTTGTTTTCTAAAAGAGGCTCCTATTCATGAACAGTTTTTGTCTGTTTTAACTAGGAAGCAATACTTGTGATCTTCATATCAAAGATGACGCTGAACAGCTTTCACAAAAGGAAGCAAATGTATCTTCATGAATTCTTGGCATTTATAGTCATCTAGAAAGAACTAATAAAAATAGTTTTCTAAAGCTGTCTAATGGTGTTAATGGCCCTTTACTGAGCTTAATCAAGCTTAAAGTTCAGGAGATGAAGGAAACACATGCTTTTTGCTATTGTTCTATATTTGAAAGGGCACCAAGGCTTAAATTTCTTTTGAAACATGTCCATCATTCCCAAGACAAAAATGATAGCACTCCATGATGAGACGCTAACAGTGGATTTACTCTCTTCTTTAAACTTCGAAATACTAAATAGACTATGCCACGTTCTCCTTTGGGGAAAAAAGAAAGTATGATGATCCCAAGGAAAGAAAGTCTAGTAGTTTTGATTTTTTTCCCACATCATCTGATGCAAAACTACTGCTGGCAAAAAAAAAAAAATGTATTTGGCAGTGAATCTTATTGCACTGTATGCAGATTTTAAGTTTGACATGCAACCTACACTCATTCATTTAGGACAGATTAATTGTGTCTGTCTTTGGTGAAAAGATTTTAAAATCTGCAAAAGCGAAAGATGACATTTAAGGCTGAACCAGGTACCCTACGTCTTACCCCTTGGCGTGAGTGTGCCGCTCTTTCAAAGCGGGCTGACAGAAGCTCCCAAAGAAGAGGTGGAGATGCCAGGCAGGTGTGTACCTAATTCAGCTCTCATCACTTCTCTTCCAAAAAGTTTTCAGTCCTTAGAAGAAAAACATTTTAATACTTGGTATGATAGTAAAACGTTTTACATTTCAGTACCCTGCACATATAAATCCACTGTCCATAGACACCATTGGTCAGGAAAGAAGACATATTGAATTGAGACAATTAAAGGAAAATATCAATTTGTTGTAACTCTGTCTTATTGATATTGAAAGTTAAAGCACAGTGTCCACATATGTGAAAATAGTTAAACTGCCCATTTTATTTAACAGATATTAAGTAAGCCTCAGTCTGAATATGTGCATATTCACTGGCCAATGCGTTAATCTCCACAATGTACCCAAACTTGTAGTTTCAAATGAATACTATCCTTCACACTGGAAAGGAGTTTGCTTACTACAGTGATGCCACCATTGCTTAAGGTACCTGTTTTTTTGTTTTTTGTTTTTTTTTGCGGTACATGGGCCTCTCACTGTTGTGGCCTCTCCCATTGCGGAGCACAGGCTCCGGACGCGCAGGCTTAGTGGCCATGGCTCACAGGCCCAGCCGCTCTGCGGCATGTGGGATCTTCCCAGACCGGGGCACGAACCCGCGTCCCCTGCATTGGCAGGCGGACTCTCAACCACTGCGCCACCACGGAAGCCCCCTGTTTTGTTTTATTTCAAACTTGTTACCCAGTTTGTTCTCTAGTTTTATTAAATAAAATAGTTTGTGGGTTCCTTGGAGTGTCATAAAATTTCAGTTTCAAAGGTGATGATTTTACATTGGTAGGGAGAGTTGCAGAAATGCATTCTAAAGACAGTTCTAAGGGTAGAATTTCAGGAGCCTTAAAGAATGGCAGTTGTTTTTATCTTGAAAGTGTGACAGTTTGATTAAGTAATAAAGCAAAAGTTATCATTGAGAATATAGTCTATGATTTAAGTGATACTGTTCAAATCCCCTCTCATCCTGTTTTCAAAAAGATGAATGTTCAGTTATAATCTTAAAATAATGCAAATAGGTGCCCTATTCTAAATAAATTATTCTTTTATCATTAAAAAACATAAGGCAAATTAAATTACCGGAAAAAAGAATTTTGGTACAAAATTTCTAAAATTTACAGATAAAATATAATTTAAGTGTAAAACAGAATTCAAAAATAAGCTTTAGTACTGGTGTAAAATTGAAAAGCAGAGCTGTAACCAGAAGCTGGTCCTGCCTCACAGAGGACGAGGGTGAGGGACAGAAGGGCTCTTGCAAGTACTAACCACAGTTGGGTCAAAAAGTACTGTGATTGTGGGCAACTTTAGGCATGTGCAAAAATGCAGAAAATAGTACTCGAAACAACTACACACCCATCACAGAACTTCTCTATGACAAAATACGGTTCACCTTTACCTCTTCTCAATTTCCAACACTCTTTTTTGGGTTATTTTGAAACAAAAAAACCAAACATACACGTTCATCTGTAAAGTTTTTACCAGGTTTATATAAAATGGGCTTTCTAAACAAATATAACCAAATACAATATCATACTGAAAAATTAACAATATCAAGTCAGCTTTCAAATCTGAAGAGTTTAAATTTTAATAATCACGTGCAGTCAGGAGAACGGGGTCTTATTGGTACGGGGAAGTGAAGTGAAAGCTTCTATGAAGAAGGAGGCTTCAAGGTATTTTAGTGCAGGAGTAGATTCAAAAATTCCAAGCTGAGGAGGAAAGGCATCGAGGCAGTTTTTCTATTGCACCCAGTCTCTGGGTGAAAATAAAGTCTTCTCTGGGTATTTGTAACCATGCATCAAATTTACAAATTCTGTGTGGTCTGGGAACATGCAGTAAAAGACATGAACATTTAAAATCAGTTGCAAACTGAAAATACTGCCAGAAAGATACGTCCCTGGCTCAGGACACACAAGACTCTTATAGATAAGACCACCTGAACATGAGTTCACAATCCAAATTCCAGAACACACAAGGAAGCTTCCACTATTAGTGCAAGCTATATGATACAGCAAGCAAAAATGTGACCACAAAGTTTTACATAATAGGGTTACATAATAGGGATGCAGAATCTAAAATCAATATATGTCAGTGAATTTCCTGGCGGTCCAGTGGTTAGGACTTGGGGCTTTCACTGCACGGCTGGGTTCAGTCCCTGGTCAAGGAACTAAGATCCTGCAACCCATGTAGTGTGGCCAAAAAAAAAAAAAAAAGTAAAAAGTAAATAAAATCAATATATTTTAAATAGTCAATTATACGAGTGATTAAAATATAACAAGCTACTGTCAAACAATATACCAGACAGATCTGCAAAAGAAATTCTACCATGGAAATTAAAACCTCAATATATGCGTTAAATACCATAAAACATAGCTGTTAAAATATGAAGTAATTAGAAAATTGGAGTATAGAGCTGAACAAGTCACACTGTTTTAAAAGATGGAAAAAGCAGAGGAGTTAAGAGAGATAAGTATGGAAAAAGATACCCAACATAGATCACATAAGAATTCCAGAGACGAGAATACGGTGAAAACAGAAAGGACATTTATTTTAAGGTATTGGTATCGTTGGGAGTTTTGAGGGATTCCTTATTAAAAGGCAATGTTCTTTTCCATCTGGCCCAGAACAACTTTACAAAATAATTATGGAAGTAAAATGTCACTTTTATTAATGATAGAGAATATCTTGAATAATGTACCTTAGTGTGAGAGACAAATTTATGAATGAAATTTTAGAAATACCAGCCATCAGTAATCAGTGTCTTACTGGGTAATACTGTGAGGTGAAACATGTGGAAAGCAGGAACAGAAGAGAGAGAAACAAAAGGAACAAGGTCAATAATGATCACGTCACGGCCAAGTTTCCTTCCCAGATTTACTTGTAAGGCATTCCACATCCTCTGAGCGTAAGTGAATTAGAGATACACAGTCTTCTGGGCTAAGATTATTTCACATAAAAATCAGATGATAAGAGGCTTCCCTGGTGGCGCAGTGGTTGAGAGTCCGCCTGCCGATGCAGGGAACACGGGTTCGTGCCCCGGTCCGGGAAGATCCCACATGCTGCGGAGTGGCTGGGCCCGTGAACCGTGGCCGCTGAGCCTGTGCGTCCGGAGCCCGTGCTCCGCAACGGGAGAGGCCACAACAGTGAGAGGCCCGCGTACCACAAAAAAAAAAAAAAAAAAAAAAAAAAAATCAGATGATAAAAGGGTTTCCTCCTACAGATATACTTGCAAATAATGTTACAGAATAGATTAAAGACACGAGGAAACTCCTGGGCAGGATAAATAGGTACAAACCCACACCAACATATGCTGGACTGAAATCACAAAGTGTTAAAAGCAAAAAGATTATCTGAAAAGCACACAGAGAGAACATGCAAATTACCTAAACAAAAGACAAATGTTTCAATAATAATAGACTTCTCAGTAGTAGAGATGGAAGCCAGAATCCAATGGCATAGTAACCTCAAATATCTGAGAGAAAATAACTGTTAACCTGTAATTTTATACTTATCCTAACTAATCCAAACAAGTGTACAGTAAAGTTTTTTCAGGCAATATACTTGAGAGTGTTTATCTTTTACATAGTTTGATTGTAGAATTTTCTAAAGATTGTTCTTAATGTGGAGGAAAACCGGGCCTAGAAGGAAGGACAGAGGTGCAAGAACGGATTAGGTGTGTGGATATGAAGACATTTGTGATACATGTAAGAGTGGTGGTGTAATTTAGATCATATTAAATTAATATGCAACTAAAATGTCACAGAACAGTAGGAAATGGTTATCAGGGAGATAGGCCTACTTGTCTAATATATGTGTAAAATGTTAGCAAAAAAATTTTTTTTAATTTATTTACTTATTTTTGGCTGCATTGGATCTTCGTTGCTGCACATGGGCTTTCTCTAGTTGTGGCGAGCGGGGACTACTCTTCGTTGAGGTGTGTGGACTTCTCATTGTGGTGGCTTCTCTTGTTGCGGAGCACGGGCTCTAGGCACACTGGCTTCAGTAGTTGTGGCACGTGGGCTCAGTAGTTATGGCTCACGGGCTCTAGAGCGCAGGCTCAGTAGTTGTGGCCCACAGGCTTCGTTGCTCCATGGCATGTGGGATCTTCCCAGACCAGAGCTTGAACCCATGTCCCCTGCATTGGCAGGCAGATTCTTAACCACTGTGCCACCAGGGAAGTCCCATGAAATTTAGAAAATTAACTAAAGTGTAAGTTGTGAAACAATAGACAGAAAAATTCAATTAACAAGAAAGGAAAAGAAAACCTTGAATAAACCAAAAAGAAAGCAAGAAAGGAACAAGAACAACAACAACAAAACAGGCTAAATCAAAAGCTGAACGTGAGCTGTAACCCAGTACTGTGGTAATTGGTGTTATTGTGAACGGGATGAATGTGCCAGAGAGAAGAGCCCCATCTTACGTAGGGTCACACTGTCACTCAGGGCATTGCTTTGAAAGCCGCTTTACCTCGTTTAGTTGGGCAACTAGAAATTTTAAAAATGGGAAATCAACATTTATGTAATTAAGTAGAAAATCATTGATATTGAAAAGATTCTGTCATAGTTTTTCACAAATAATTTCCTACAGATACTTTAATGTTAAATAAATATATTATTTTTCTCATCAAAATATGCTTATAGATTTTTTTCAAGTCTTCCATTATTAAAAAATAATCTTTGGAGCAAATTTTTTTTCTGGAAATATCTATGCAAAATCTAGTAGGACATAGGGAAACATAAAAATATTTTAAATTCTTATTTGTTGCATTTAGGTATTTATTTTTAGTATATTTCATTTATATTTGATATTACATTAATTTCTGTGTTTGATTTCATCTGTATTGATCCAGTGGTAGTTAATTCACAGCCATTATATGACTACATTCAAACCATTTATAGAACTGCACGTATATATATGCCATCCCTCCTGTATTTTCCACATAAATGATATCCAGGGAAATCTCTTATCTTTCTTACTCTTTCCGCTGATTTCTCCTGGAGTCCCAGTCATCTTCTTCACTTACTGTCTGGGCCTCAGATTTAGTCAGAATGAGCTTTACCTTTCTGTAGTATAATCCATACATTCAGTTATTTATTCTATCCTGTATTCACGATATTTCCGTTTTTTTTTTTAATCCTATGTACAGCCTAGTTAGCTTTTTTTAAAAAATAAATTTATTTATTTATTTATTTTTGGCTGTGTTGGGTCTTCGTTTCTGTGCGAGGGCTTTCTCCAGTTGCGGCGAGCGGGGGCCACTCTTCATCGCGGTGCGCGGGCCTCTCACTGTCGCGGCCTCTCTTGTTGCGGAGCACAGGCTGCAGTCGCGCAGGCTCGGTAGTTGTGGCTCACGGGCCCAGTTGCTCCGCGCCATGTGGGGTCTTCCCAGACCGGGGCTCGAGCCCGTGTCCCCTGCATTGGCAGGCAGATTCCAAACCACTGCGCCACCAGGGAAACCCCTTTCTGTATTTTTAAAAGCATTTATTCCCTTTCTTCAACATAAAATGAAAAAACTGAAATTTATTATATGACATTTATTACTTCTATTTATTTCCTCTCCTTAATTTGTTCTCTCATTCCATTAACCGTATTATCTTCTTTCTTTATTCCTTTCCACTATGCATTTGCATTATTTTACTGACCTTTTCTATTATTGCCTTTCAAATTAAAAAAATATCAGTTCTGTACTTCTGTGAATGTGTGTGTGGTGTGTGTGTGTGTGTGTGTGTGTGTATTTTAGGTTGCTGCCTCTTGATTAGTGGGGTTAAATATTAAACAAAAGTTTTAGGGATCTTCTGGATATCACCATATAAACAGCTAATCACAGACTAATAAAAATAAAAACATTTAGACCAAATGATTTTGAATTACATTCAATTTCCGATCCACACAGATTCAGCCTCTATAATACAGTTTGGTTATGCATCAATGCTTCCAACTGTTGAGGCGTTAATGGTGTAGTGATTACACATTTATTTTCATATAGACTGAAATCTAAGCTGCGTTAAGATGGCAGAAATGATGCTCTCAGTTTTCAGAATTGTTCTCTAAACTGAAATGATATATTCAGCTTTTTTTTATGTTTATCAATATGGATTCCAACAGCTACATTAGCAGGAAGCCACTGTTGGAGCCTTTTTAGCTACAACACGATGGAGAGGCCACTTACGAAAAGCTTTATTCTACTCTCCACCTGGATAGGTAAATGTGGCAAAGATCAATTTTATTTAGCTGCATTGGTTTTAGGTATTTCATTTGAAAGGTTTCTTAATTGATAAATGCCCTTAGCAGATAGCCTTGAGTACATTCTGGTTTTGATTATGAGCAAACCCATTTCTTTTACTATTTTGTCTTAAATAAATAGCATTTTCAAGATAAACAGTACAAGACATAAAAAAATTTTAAATCTGCCTTTTAACTTCAGCTCCAATTTCCTAGTTTGAATCTATACATTCACTGATAGTTGCTGTATATGAAGTTTTCATTAATAGGATATTTTTATTGTTGTTGTTCACTAGCTTTTTCCTTAAGTGGAAATATAGGACAATAGTGACTATCTAAGACAATAGAATAAAATTGTTAATTTGTACATTCTGAATTTATTTTTTGTTGTCAAAATTATGTAGGCATACTTAGAATAAAATGGTGTTTGCAAAACACATCTTTATAGCTTCCTTAAAACCCCTTTTATAATAGAAAGCAAACACAGAAAGAATAGTATAATGAACCATGATCAATGTCTTCTTTCGTTTCTCTTCAACATCATTTTTTTCAGCAATATTTAAAAGTAAATTTGGACTCCCTCTCATTTCCAACTTAAACACTCCACAGTGCATACCTAAGATACAAGGGCTTTCTTTTTCTACAAAACTAGCTTTTCATTATCACAATTTTAAAAATATTTATAAAACTTTCATTAATATTTAGAAAGTAATCAATGTTCAGGTTTTTGCTCGTCTCCATGCTATCTTTTCAACTTTGGTTTCTTCAATTTAAGACCCGAGGAAGCTCTTACATTGTTAGGGATGCTTTGCTGCCCCTAGGCTGTCCTCACCTTTAGGATTCTTGCATGGCCAGTGTTATTTAATCTTGAGGAAAACACTCGATTTGAGTTTGACTAGCATTTTCAGTTTATACTTGTCTCTTTATTCCCTTCATAATGAAAATCTTGGCTCTTTTTCTCTTTGGCTCATTGAAAATTTTCTTCTTTATCCCTCGTTTTGAGCAATTTGATCACAATGTGCTTTATAATATTCTTATGTATATGTAAGAATATTATATGTATAGTATTCTTCGTGTTTCTCGTGTCTGGCTTTGTTGAGGAAGTTGGGTCTGTGTGTTCCCGGCATTTTGCTTCTTCACACATATTTCTGTTCCCTCTTCTAATCTAGACATTCTAATTACATGTATAGTTGTGGCCACTTGTGATGACCTACTTATTTGTTTTAATGCTTATTCTATTTCATAAGTTCAAATTTACTATTTTATTTTTCTTTGTAGTGTCTAATGCTGGCAATACCATTCAGTGTGTTTCTTTTTTAATCTCAGATATTGTACTTTTCACACCTAGAAGTTGGATTGGGGACTTTTTTTTATCTTCTGTGTCTTTCCTAACCACTTGGAATATATGGGACCTAGTTATAATTATTGTTTTATTGTCCTTGTCTGTTAATGCTAACATCTGTGTCAGTTCTAAGTCAGCTCCGATTGACTTCTTATCACCTTGTGATGGGTTGAACTGCCCTGCTACTTTGCATGCCTGGTAATTTTTTATTGGATGTCAGATGTGAGTTTTACTCTACTGTGTGGTAGATATTTTTCAGATTCTTGTAAATGTTACTAAGCTCTGTTGTGGGATGTAGTTATTTATAAAGAGTTTGGTCCTTTTGTATTTTGCATTAAGGTTTCTCAGGCTGGACTAAAGTTTTTTAGGTTGGACTAGAGCAGTGTTGGTTCAGGGCTAATTATACCTCCTTACTAAGGCGTGGAACTTCCAAGTAATTTACCCAGTGCCCCATGTACTCTGGATGAGGGGAAGGCACTCTTCTTGGCCTGTGTGAGGATGGGGTAAAATTGCATCTAATGTTTGTAGGTGTTTCTTTCCCTGACCTTGAGTAATTTCCCCCTACGCCTATGCCCTTTCTGGGGATTCTATCCAGGCAGTCAGCAGAGGTGTTGCTAGGGCTCACCTCAATTTTTCTCATTTCTATGGATCACTGACTTTATTGCCTGATGTCCATATTTTGAATACCATTGTTTCGTATATTAAGTTTGTATTGTTTTATGGAGGAGATTAAATCCTCTCTCTGTTACTCTATCTTGGCCAATAGCCTAAGTCATAAAAGCCAATTTTTATTTTGTATTATAGCTAGTTCAACGAATTTATGTCTCTAATGTAAGTCGGTCATATTTATAACACAAAAGCATAATTTAAGGCAGTGTAATTGTTATGCAAAAGAGAATTAACGCAAGGATCACTGGGCAATAAAATCTACATAACTTGATCAGCTTTGATATTGGAGGATGACATAAAGAGAAGAGTCAAAATCTGGATGTCAGGAAGGGAGCAGCAGAAGGAGGTGGTTTTCAGTGGAAGACGTTAGAGCCATATTAGGCCTGTGTCTCATAGCAGGCGAGAAGCACTTGTCCATTTGAAGAAAACATATTCAGAGTTGTAAATGGAGATCTGAATCTCAGGGAAGAGGGGTGCATCTTGCTCTTTCCTGAAAGTGCCTCATAATTTTTAAAACTCATGCTTTTGCCTATGCTGTTCCAACAATCTGGAATGATCTATGCCACCTGTCCCTATATTTCATATCAAAATCTAAATGTAATTATGGGACAATTTCAGATGTCACTTGTTTTGTAAAGAATTCTGTAATCTCTTTAATTAAATATGATTACTTCCAGCTCTGCATTTGGCTTATACCTCTCTTGAGTATTTTTAATGTACCTTGTTTTATAGGTACTGGTGAACTTCACTGTCTCCTAGATGCCATTAGCTTGAGAGATGGCCTGCATTACACTTTTGTATTCCTTGTGGTAGTGGTTTTAACGATAGTACTTTGATAAACTGATCAATTTGAATTCATCAATTGTGCAGTGTTTATTAAGTGATTCATTAGTAAAAATGTAACCATTAAAGCTGTGAAAGACTTCCCGCATTTAAAATGAATTTTAAAAGATTCAGGTTTCTTTATTACAACGTTCTTTCATGTACATTATATTTGATTTCTGTAATGTGAGATCAGTGGGTGGGGCTGCATTGATCACTACGGGGTTAGTGCAGTGCAATTCAACTTCATTTCCCATGTGTGACCGACAGGAGAAAAATAGCATTGCTTTTCAGGAGCTAACAGAAGATAAATTATAAGTTGAAATGAATAATTATATTTTTATTTACTTCATAAATACCTTTATATCATTGAAACTCTGTATGCATTTTATTGACATTCCCCATAAATTAGATAGCAAATAGTAAAACAAATGAAAAAATAGCAATTGGTTTTACAGTGCAACATTGTTAAGCAAATTGTTTAAGGGTAATAAAATAGCATGTAAGGATAATAAACTAATATTGTAGGTAGTGAACACAATGCTGGATGGAAAATCAGAAAATGTAGATTACTTCAGAAAACCTGCAATATTGGACTAAAATGTAAAATAGATGAAATTGTGAAATACAGTCATTACAAGAATTCTTCTTAGACACTCACAGTAAAAATAGGTATACTGAATAGCTAACTTCATTAAAAACCATCAAAAAAAGAACAATTATACCAAGGATGAAAAATCATCAAAGTTCTGCTCTGTTCTTCACCATGAACATCTGCTTTGCAGTTAAGATCAACAATTTCCAGGTGTAAGCTGAAAGTATACTGATGACAAGCTAGTTCTACCTTTTGAATTTTAATTGAATAAATATTATCTGAAAATTCAGAAAAGTGAAAATTGAATGTGAGAAGACATCATTCAAAGGGAACAATATCACTCAAATGTTTTCCGTATTTTTTTTTTTTTTTTTTTTTTTTTTTGCGGTACGCGGGCCTCTCACTGTCATGGCCTCTCCCGTTGCGGAGCACAGGCTCCGGACACGCAGGCTCAGCGGCCATGGCTCACGGGCCCAGCCGCTCCGCGGCATGTGGGATCTTCCCGGACCAGGGCATGAACCCGCGTCCCCTGCATCGGCAGGCAGACTCTCAACCGCTGCACCACCAGGGAAGCCCCGTATTTTTTTAATTTAAATCACAATTAAGTTGGTTTTCAAGAAAGATTTTAAGATACTTTTTCCTTCAGATTTTGGGTGTCACGGTTTACCTTACCTTATCTCATTATTGTCCTATAGATTATATTTAATCTTCTTCCCTCTTAGACTTGTATTTGCAAGTGATGAATTTAAATACTTATCATGGTCCAGTAGAATAGTACTTAAATCCATGTTCTGGTTCTATAATTACCACCTAATACATGTAGAGCCATTAAGCACACTTTGAATACTCTCTGAACCTTACTTTCTTCATCTCTTAGATGATGGAGGTAAGTCAGGTGATCTTTAAAACCCACTAGGGTAGAACTTCGATGTAATTTCTTTAAACCAATGTATTACTTTTGGGAATTTTCACCTGTAATATGCCACTGATCTGTAAGTAAAGCATAAAAAACATGTACACACTCTCCTAGCTTATAGAATTTGGTAAACATGGCAGAATCCATGATGATTCCAGAACATGTTTATTAAGAACCTAAAATGCAAGTCTGGGCACTGAAAATAGTACATACCTCATCTTCTGTAATGACTCACCAAGTGACCGTGGTCATGTATATGTAACTAATTTTGGACCCATTTTGCATGTTTCTTTTACTGAAAAGTAAAGCTTGATTGTCAGAGGAATAGGTGCCTTCACACGTTACTCTGAAAAAAGTAACAAAACCTAATTAAGAGCAGTGTGAGGTATTGAAATTTACTTCTTTATGTCACATAATGGTTGGTTACTAACTTGTATAGCAAATCTGTCCAAAAACCTGGAATTTACAAGGGGATCATAAACAATGTGGCCTCTTTTCTCTCTGTGTTCTCCCAGCACCCGTGCCTATCCAGAGCATGTCTCTTACCAACTGAGTTGTGATTGCTACAGGCTTGTTTATCTTCCTCACTGGACTCGAGGGCAGGGCTGTTTCTTTCCTGCTTGTACTTGGAGCTGTTCTCAGCAGGGGCTGTACAATCTACAAACATGTGGAAAAGAATGCTCTAAGGTAATTATGTAATCATGCCAGGGTGGGACCCGCTGGGTGCAGTGCGTCACCATGTACAGAGCATCAGCGGTACTTTAACTTGAGAACACACCGGGGTACACTCCTAGTGGCCTAGATCTCCTTTACCTCCCTGGAGCTCCACCTGTTCAGGGTTCTTACTCATTCTCCCTAGAGAAAGGGAGATATCGTTTGATTCATTCCCTCCAGCACTTCTCAGCAATCACCCTTGATACAAACAGCGCTCTGTGACTCCCGTGATGCACTCTGTAGTAGTTGTCTTGGAAGGACCTAGTGGGGGACCAAGAGCTCTGCATCCAGAACTGCTGGGTCCATTTCCTCCAGTAGATTTAGGACGCTGCCAGCTCCTCTTGTCAGTACATGAGTTATGTCACCTGTGATAATCCAGATGCACAGAGTCACACGTATCAGCTTTAAAATCCCATAATACGTGTTCTCTGTATGTGTGTGAACCATAACGATGTATTATGTGAAAAATTATATGTGTGCACGTGCATCCGACTATCGACCTCATATTTTAATGCACTTCTCTTTTTATGGACTTTTCAAAATGTTATTACATATATTTTCTATTCTAATTCAATCATTCCACCTTTGTTTATCGACTGGAATATGCTTAGAAATAGAAATGTCCCTCTTCTACCGTTTGGTTATCTAGTGTTACAGCTATTGCATTGTTTAGGAAAGGCAGGACAGATCAATGCTCGATTCTTTTCATCTATTTAACAGTTTTCAAAACATAATTTGATATTCTTAGTAGAAATACATGCTTATGCCCACTAAAATTTATACAAAAATTGTCATATTAGGCTTATTCACAATAGCCAAGAACTTGAAACAAGTCAAATGCCCATCAGTATAATGGTTCACTGAATAGTGCTATATTCGTTCAGTGGACTATGATATAGTAATTCCAGTGAATTAATTAATAATTCACATAACTGCATGGATAAATCTCAGAGATATAATGTTGAGTTAAGGAAATCAATAAAAAAAATACATCCTATAGACCTAGAGTCTGTCATACAGAGTGAAGTAAGTCAGAAAGAGAAAGACAGATACCGTATGCTAACACATATACATGGAATTTAAGAAAAAAAAAATGTCATGAAGAACCTAGGGGTAAGACAGGAATAAAGACACAGACCTACTAGAGAATGGACTTAAGGATATGGGAAGGGGGAAGGGTAAGCTGTGACAAAGCGAGAGAGAGGCATGGACATATATACACTACCACACGTAAGGTAGATAGCTAATGGGAAGCAGCCTCATAGCACAGGGAGGTCAGCTCGGTGCTTTGTGACCATCTAGAGGGGTGGGATAGGGAGGGTGGGTGGGAGGGAGGGAGACGCAAGAGGGAAGAGATATGGGAATATATGTATATGTATAACTGATTCACTTTGTTATAAAGCAGAAACTAACACAATTGTAAAGCAATTATACTCCAATAAAGATGTAAAAAAAAAAAAAATCCTGTACAATTCCATTTATGTACAGTCAAAAGCAGCTCAAAGTAATCTCTGGTGACAGAAGTTAGATGAGCAGTTACCTGTGGGGCAGACAGTGCTGAGAGTGGTCCAGGGAATCTTCTGGAATGTTGGAAGCTATTTCCTCATCTGAGTATGTCCTCATCAAGCCTTTCACTGAAAATTTCTGTGCTATAAAGTGTGTAAAGTATAGTATAATTTTTAAGTGGTTTAGTTCATATAATGGTGGTTAATAACACAAACAAACAGGCACACACACCATAGTGAGTGCAGTGAACTCACTCCCTGTGTGAAGTGTAAAGTCTCCACCTAAATTATTATTTTTGCATATATGTGTCCAATTGTTCTAGCACTATCTGTTGAAAGATAATATTTTCTCCATTGTATTACTTTTGCTCCTTTGTAAAAGATTAGTTGACTATATTTATGTGTGTCTGTTTCTAGGCTCTCTGTTCTGTTCTTCGGGTCTATTTGCCTATTCTTTTGCCAATACCACTGTCTCTATTACTGTAGCTTTACAGTAAGTCTTGAAATTGGCTAGTGTTCGCCCTCCAACTTTGTTCTTCTTCAATATTGTGTTGGCTATTCTGGGTCTTTTACCTCTTCATAAAACTTGAGAATCAATTTGTCAATATCCACAAAATAACTTGTTTGGGATTTTGATTGGGATTATGTTAAATCTATAAATCAAGTTGGGAAGATGTAACATCTTGAAAATATCGAGTCTTCCTGGCTATAAATGTGGACTATATTTCTCCACTTACTTAGTTCTTTTATAATTTCTTTCATCAGAGTTTTGTAGTTTTCCTAATATAGATTTTATACATATTTCATTAGATTTATACTAAAGTATTTCACTTTGGGGGGTACATATTAATGGTATTTTGCTTTTAATTTCAAATTCCATTTGTTGATTGCTGGTATATAGGAAAGCAATTGACTTTTATCTGTTAACCTTGTATCTTGCAAACTTGCTATCTAGCTTATTAGTTACAAGAATTTTTTAATCAATTATTTTGGATTTTATACATAGACAATCAAGTCATCTGTGAACAGACAGTTTTATTTCTTCCTTTCCAATATGTATACCTTTCTTTTCTTTTTCTTGTCCTATTGCATTAACTAGGACTCCCAATACAGTATTAAAAAGGAGTGGTGAGAAAGGACATTCTTGCTTTGTTTCTGATCTTAGCAATAAAACTTCTAGTTTCTCCCCATTAGTGTCATGTTAAATGTAGTTTTATTTTTTTGTTCTTTGTCAAATTCAGGAAGTAGTATTCCAAGTTTACTGAGAGGTTTTTTTTTTTTTTTTTTTTTGCGGTACGCGGGGCTCTCACTGTTGTGGCCTCTCCCATTGCGGAGCACAGGCTCAGCGGCCGTGGCTCATGGGCCTAGCCACTCCATGGCATGTGGGATCTCCCCGGACCGGGGCACAGACCCGTGTCCCCTGCATCGGCAGGTGGACTCTCAACCACTGCGCCACCAGGGAAGCCCCACTGAGAGTTTTAATCATAAATAGCTGTTTGATTTTATCAAATGCTTTTTGTGCATAAATTGATACAGTCATGTAATTCTTCTCCTTTAGCCTATTGATGTGATAGGTTGCAATAGATTCCACTTGATTGTGATGCACAATTCCTTTATATATTGTGAGATTCAATTTGCTAATTTTTGCTGAGGATTTTTGCATCTATATTTATGAGAGATAATGGTCCGTAGATTTCTTTACTTGTATTGTCTTTGTCTGGTTTTGGTATTAATATTAGTGTTAATACTGGCCTCATAGAACGAGTTAGGAAAAATCCCCTCTACTTCTGTCTTATGGGAGAATGTATAGAGGGTTGGTATCATTTCTTAATTAAATGTGTGGTAGAATTAACCATGGAATCCATATGGGCCTATTGATTTTTGTTTGGGAAGGTTTCAATTACTGCTTCAATTTCTTTAAAAGATATAGGCCTAATCACATTGTCAGTTTCTCCTTGTGTGAGTTTTGTCAGATTATATTTTTCAAGGAATTGGTCCATTTCATCTAGGTTATCAAAATTGTGAGCATAGAGTTGTTCATAATATTAATTTATCATCCTTTTAGTGTCCATGGGATCTGTAGTGATGGTCCAACTTTTATTTCTGATTTTAGTAAATCGTGTCCTTTTTCTTAGTTGGCCTGTGGCTAAAAGTTTATCAATTGTATTGATCTTTTCAAAGAACCAGTTTGGGTTTCATTGACTTTCCCTGTTGATTTTTCTATTTTATTGACTTCTGCTCTCATTTTTGTTATTTCTTTTCTTGCTTACTTGAATTTATTCTGGTCTTCCTTTTCTAGTTTTATAAGATGGAAGCTTAGATTATTGGTTTAGATCTTTCTTTTTTAATGTATGTTTAGTGTTACAAATTTCTCTCTATGCACTGATTTTACTGTCTCCCACAAAATTTGATAAATTGTATTTTTCCTTTAATTTACTTCAAAATATTTTTCACATTACTTGAGGTTTCTTCTTTGATCCATGTGTTCTTTGAAAGTGTGTTGTTTAATCTGTACGTATTTGGGGCTTTTCCAGCTATATTTCTGTTATTGACTTCTCGTTTACTTCCTTTGTATTCATAGAGAGCATACACTGTATGATTTATCTTCTTTAAAAATTTTAAGGTGTGTTTTATGATCCAAAATGTGGTTTGTCTTGGTGAGTACTCCCTGTGACCTTGAGAATAATTTGTATTCTGCTATTGTTGGCTGAAATTGTCTTCAGATGTTAATTATATCCAGTTGATTGATTGGGCTTTTGAGCTCAACTATATGCTGACTGCTTTTCTGCCCCCTGGACCTGTCCATTTCTCATAGAGAGATGTTGAAGTCTCCAACTACAACAATGCCTTCAACTATTTCTCCTTGTACTTCTATCAATTTGTTTCCTCACGTATTTTGATGCTGAGTTGTTAGGTGCATACACATTAGGTATCGTATGTCTCCTTGGAGAATTTACCCCTTTATCATTATGTAATGCCTCTCTTTATCCTTGATAATTTTTCTTGTTTTGAAGCCTGCACTGTTAGTGTAGCTACTCCAGCTTTGATTGGTGTTCACATGGTATACCTGTTTTCCATCCCTTTTCTTTTAATCTATATGTGTCTCTATATTTAAATTGGGTTTCTTTTAGACAACATACAGTTTGGTTTTCTTTTTTGTTCACTCTGACAATCTCCATGGTTTTCTTTTTTGTTCACTCTGACAATCTCCATCATCTAATTGCTATATTTAGATGATTGGCATTATAATGATTATTGATATAGTTGAATTAATATGTAACATATTTGATTGGTTCTATTAATTCCTCTTGTTCTTTGTTCCTATTTTGTTTTCCACTCTTTTTGTGCCTTTTGTGGTTTTAATTAAGCATGTATATGATTACAGTGTCTCTTCGCTCTTATAATATTAATTATACTTCTTTTAAACTTCTATTAATGAGTTCACAATATACATTTACAACTAATCCAAATCCACTTCACATAACTCTATTCCATTTCTCTGGTAGTGCAAGTAAGTTATAAATTATTCCTAATTTTTCCATCCATTTCTTGTAGTATTTCTGTCATTCATTTCAATTACACATGTGCTATAGTGATCAAATACATTTTGTTATTATTTACAAAAAAACTGTTGTCTTTTAGATCAATTAAGGATAAGAAAAATATTTTATTTTATCTTAACTTACTCCTTTTCTAATCTTCTGCATGTAGATCTGGGTTTCTCGCCTGTATCATTTTCCTTCTCTCTCAAGAGCTTCTTTAATGTTTCTATAAGACAGGACTACCTGAAACAAAGTCCCTCAGTTTTTGTTTGCCTGAGGAAGTCTTTATTTATATTTCACCTTTGAAGAATAATTTTGCAGATAAAGAATCCTTGGTGTTTTTGTTTGCTTGCTTGCTTTTGTCAACACTTTAAATATTTAATTCCATTCTCTTCTTGCTTCCTTGATTTTTGAGAGGAAGGTGGATGCAATTCTTGTCTTTGCTCCCATGTAGATAAGGCCCTTTCCTCCCTTTGGTTTCCTTCAAGACTTATTCTTTATCTTTGATTCTCTACAGTTTTACTATGATATACTAGATGTGGTTTTTTGGCAATTATCCAGCTTGGTGTTCTATGAGCTTCCTGGATCTGTGGTTTGAAGTCTGACATTAATTTAGGGAAATTCTCAGTCATTATCGTTTCAAATGTTTCTTCGGATCCTTTTTCTCTTTCTTCTTCTTCTGGTTCTATCCTTATCCACACATTATACTTTTTGTAGTTGTCCCACAGTTCTTGTATATTGTCAATATTTTCAGTCTTTTTTTTTTTTTTTTTTTTTTTTTTTTGGTTTTCAGTTTTGGAAGTTTCTGTTGACATACCCTCAAGCTCAGAGATTCTTCCCTTAGCTGTATTCAGTCTACTAATGAACTCATCAAAAGCATTCTTTATTTCTGTTAGTGTTTTTTGCTCTATAGCATTTCTATTTTATTCCTTCTTAGAATGTTGTCTCCCTTCTTATATTACCCATATATTTTTGCTTTTTGTCTACTTTTTCCATTAGAGCCCTTAGCATATTAATTGTAATTGTTTTAAATCCCTGGCCTGATAATTCCAACATCCCTGCTGTGTCTGTTTCTAATGTTTTCTCTATCTTTTAAAACTGTGTTCTTTTTGCTTTTTAGAATGTCTTGCTATGTTTTGTTGAAATTCACACATGATGTACTGGGTGAAAGTAACTGCAGTAAATAGCCTTCAATAATGTGGTGGTGAGGTTTGCAGGGAGGGGAAGGTTCTGCCGTCTTGCGGTCTGAGCTGTTCCTGAACCTGGGCCCCTGGGCCCCTGGGCTGTGGCCTTGACCGGTGCCTCTCAGCAAGCCCCTCCCTTTGGTGGGGTAGGACGGCTGGAGGGACTTGGAGCTGGATATTTCCCTTCTCCTAAATGAAAAGCTGGAGGGAGCTGGAGTTGGGAACTCCCCTTCTCTAATAGGAGTCTACAGTGGGCTGGAGCTGGGTATTTCCCTTCCCACAGTTTGGTTAGGGTTTGAAAAAAACAAAAACAAAAACAGTAGGTTAGGTGCTGGTAAAATAGTTTCACTTGAAGCTAGGGCTTCTTAAGAACAGAATCCTTTCATACCTATATGTATAACTAAATCACTTTGCTGTACATCTGAAACTAACACAACATGGTAAATCAACTCTACTCCAATATAAAATAAAATTTAAAAAGGACAGAATGCTCTTGTGTATTTCAAAATAGCTACTTTTCCCCTTTCTCCTGCCAGAAGCCTGAGGGGATTTTTCTCCAGTTTTCACTGTGAGAAACTGGTAGATTTCCTGGAGATAAACTCACAGAAGCTTGGAGGCCTCACCTGTAACTGCCCCCCACCCCCAGAGTTGTTACCTCTCAGACCTGTCCACACTGAACCTCCAGCAGCTTGTTAATTCCAGTTCAGTTTTTCCTGCCTAGTCCCGGCTCCCACAGAGGTCTCTGCTCCCAGGTAAACTGTTGTGAGGCTCTGTATGTGCCTGACAATTCTGGGGGCAGCCCTTTGTTCTAGCCGTCCATCAATTTTCGGATGGAACTGAGCAGACTTGTTGACTTCTTCCGTTCAGCTTTTTCTTGTTGTTGGTATAGAGTAATACAGGAGAAAACTATCTTTAGGGAAGTAAAATACAACGGATGTGTTGAAACCGTGGCAACTGACAGTGGCCCCAACTGAGTAAAGAAAAGGTGTGAGATACAGGAGCTAACACTGAGTGGACACATAACTGGTCCCTGCCCCCAACATAGCAGATGGAGTGTTCCAAAGAATTTCATAAGATTACATGTTGATTTATTAACAGTGCAAACCATTTCCTATAAGGTTTTCTTTTGTAACAATAAGATGGGTCTTAAATAAATGGGGATTATTTGTAAACAATCATTTAGCAGGATTCCAAGATAAAAGATACGTTAAACTGTTGCTTGGCCCGTATTTTTCTAGGTTTAAGAGAAAAGCCAGAGGCTTATGTTGCAGAAAGGTTATGTGAAAAGCCAACAAGAAAATAGAAATAATGAAATGAGAAATCTTTTAAAGTAATTTCATGCCTATTATTTTTTTCTATTCTTTTTTAAGGAAAGTGGTTAAATCAAAGGTGGAAGCCATAGAAGAAAACAGATTTAAAGTTTAAAAAATCTGAAAGAAAGTTTGGAACTGTATAGGGACCAAGATATATAGATATATATGGATTCAAGAGTCTGGCTAAGATAAGAATTCATTCATAATGGTCATCTATCTATCTCATTCAGGAACTGAATTTTACTTTAAGATCATATACTCAACTAAAATTTCAAAATGCTCTTTCTGTAGTTTTAAAGCTGAAATGTTAAAATCATAAATCATGAATATATTTTCCAACATTAACTTAAATCCCTATCATCAGTATTCACATTGAGATATTATTTAAGCAAAATGGTGAATCGGAAAGCTGTGTCTTAAGAAAAAAGTTTTAGATGTACAGTATTATAAAACTATCATATTATAAGAATTCATTTAGCTAATGAAAAAAGTTTTTCATCAGTTCCTTAAGAACTTGTAAATGCATACATATATTTGTTTTAGTATATTTATATTTTGTATATTAGGTATATTATTATATCATATTAAATATACTTGTCTACATATTTATGTACATTAATATAAATATACCATATATTAAATATACCTAAGCATTTAGGTACATTAATATAAATATATTTATATATCTTTTGGATGCTTTTACAAAAGATAATGAAAAGGGACTTGAATTTACCAGATACACAAAATATTTCAACCTTTTTTTCCAGTCTTTGCTGGAACTGAATAGGTTTGGTGAGAAATTCTAGGCAGGAATCCTGAATGCAATAGGTAGTGTATGCTAGATTCTTTTTGAAGAAATTTACATATATTATCTCTTTAATCCTTAAACTATCAATATTTTGGCAAGCAGGTAATATTTGCCTCATTTTGCACAGAGGAAGACCACGGCCTTGAGAAATTAATACCTTTCTCAAGTTCATCCATTTCTATTCATCATTTTTTGTACATCTTTATCAGAGTGTAATTGCTTCACAGTGCTGTGTACCCCAGTGTTCATTGCAGCACTCTTTACAATAGCCAGGTCAAGTGTCCATCGACAGATGAATGGATAAAGGAGATGTGGCACATAAATACAATGGAATCTTACTCAGCCATAAAAAGAAATGAAATTGAGTTATTTGTAGTGAGGTGGATGGACCTGGAGTCTGTTGTACAGAGTGAAGTAAGTCAGAAAGAGAAAAACAATTATTCATCATTTTTTAAAAGAAGCTGCTGAGACCCAGGCTAAGTGTCCTGTCACAGCAGCAAACCCTGTGGAGTCGCTGAAGCCTCTTAAGGCCACATGAAGGTGACGGGGGGGGTCTGACTTTGACGAGGAGTCGGAGTGGAATCTCTGATAGCTGAGATCGAGGGACACTTGATTAGTGGAAGAAATAGGCCTGAGGGGAAAAAGAGCTTGGCATTGTTAGACACTGAAGGAAGGCCAGCGAGGCTGGAACAAGCAAACAAGGAGGGAGAGTCCACTGCGGGGACTCAGATGCCTCTGAGTCCTTGGAAAGAACGTTTGCATTTTCTCCTAAGTTTACAGGGAAACCACTGGTGGCGTTTAAACACGGTCGGGGCGTGGCAGGCGTGTGCATTAGCAGAACCCAGGAGCTTGTGCGTGATGAGCTGGAGGGTGCAGTTATGAAGGGGCAGACTAGGTGAGGGACCACAGGGGCTTGAATGGCGTGACGCTGGATGATGGAGAAGGGGACGGTGAAGACATTGTCGGGAGGCAGAGCTGACAGGACTCGGTGATGGATCCCACGTGGTGGGTGAGAGGGAGGAGATTCCTCCCCTCTTCACTGCTCGGCCGAACCAGGTGGCTGGGGGCACCATGATTCCACGTGAACAGCAGAAGGAGGGTTCACTTAAGTTTGTCAGGTAACTAAATTCTGTCTGAAGTCGAGAGGAGGGAAACAGAAGGCAACTGAAAAGGAAAAGGACCATCGACAAATGGAGTCATGCGATGGGCAAGGAATTCAAGGCTGTGCAGCCAATATTGCAGATCCGTGATTTAATTCTTGACTTTTCGGACTCCCAATCAGCTGCTCTTAACTGTGGAGCCCGGAGCTGAGACGTGCACAACTGTGTGAAAGCTGGAAGACTCCCTTCATCACCACGTCCTTTCTAATGAGCCACACTGACATGTAATTACACAGCGTGTAATCTTCTGTCACATGAGCACCGTGTAATCTGTCTGTCTATAACATGCATGTTATTTCTAACTCTTCATCAACCCCTGCGGGTGGTGGTTATTATCTCCATCTCACAGAGGAGAAAACTGAGGTGTAGAGAGTTAAGAACTCAGTCTAGGCATTGTTTCTATAGCCTTTTTCTACAGCCTTCCCTCTGCTGCTCCCATGACCCTCACCAGCTTAGAAAGAACAGAGTCCTTACGAGAAAATGACTACTTAAGCCTTGCGGGGAGGGGCGTATATATTCTTTTCACTATTAAGTTGATAGTAAACTGAAGGTTATTGAGGGATATTCAAGCTTGTTTTGGAAATAAAATGGTAAAATATATAGAAACGTGTAAAATGTTTAACAGTATTTGCTTAATTGTGGGATTCTCCTGATGGGATCAGCCGTTATGTCAGATCCCACGTCATCTCCTGTTGATAATGTGTGTCCCAGGTATGCATGACTGGTCCACTAATGCAACCTCTGTCCCTACAGTTAGATCGAGAGCTTTGCCAGCATCTCAGACCCTGCATCATCAGAACAGAGTATACACCCATCCCGGGCGAGGGGGCATTGAAGGCACTCAGGCTAAATGGTGACAGTGTCCCAGGAGGAGCTCAGTTACAGGACAGCAGGTCAGGTGGCTTTCTTCTGAAGGACAATTACTGTGTTCTCAGGACCACGGTAATCATTTTTTCTGTGGACTCAAGTTGGAAATGTGTATCAGTGTGTAACCTAATACAAATGTGGCAAAATAATGTATTATATTTGAGGTCAACTGACAGTAATCTGATGTGGCTTCAGATATAAAGATATTGACCCTAAAATAAACTAAAATGTTGGTAGCAAATAGCGTGAGCCTACAGAAATGAACAATGATGTGAACAAAAACAATTAAAAAAGGAAAATAAAGAGCAAGCATTTTCCAAGTCACTGCTGACTTTGTACAAACTTAATATTTTAATGCTCCCGGGGGTTTTCCAGCCGTTTTCCTCGTGCGGGATCTGCAGAGCGGCTGAACTCACCTCCCCCGTGAGTTTATGCTTAATTGTGCCATTTAGGTATCTCCCTGGGATATATTTTAAGTGATGGCTGATGTCTACTTCCAGGCACATGTTATGGCCTGGAGCCAGAGGTGGAGGGACTGCAGGGCTCAACTCCTGGCCCCTGGCTGTGGGCCCTTGGCCATGGCAGTCCCTCCAGCCTGTGCCTGTGCTTCCCAGTCTGCAAAGCAGGGAGACTAAAAGCACCTGCCTCGCAGGGCTGACGTTGAGATTAAATGCAGTGATGTTTCTCACCCCTGTGTAGTGCTGCCTGTCACATACTGGAGACTATTTGTTTTGTATTTTCTGAAATTTTCTAAATATAAGTGTTTTACATTTTCCCTGAACTTTTGTACACCTGCTTACCTCATTTATTATTCAGAACTTTATAGTCTGTTCCTCGCCGAGTAACTGTCACATCGCAGAGTTTAACCCTTTCACTTCAGAGCCAGCTCCTGCCATTTTTTGTGGTGAAACAGTTACAGTCTACCATTATTGTTGGGACAGTATCTTCTGGCTGCACACTGAGATTTAGTCAGAGGTTTCCCTCAATGTGTTCTCCCATCCCCAGTGATTCTGTGCATTCGTGCTATTTCCTCTTCCTGGAATGTCCTATCTCCATTTACCTGCCTGGGAAGATGCCACTCATTCATCAGTGATAGTCCTTTTGTGGCATTGGTGGAGGCTTTGGGAGGTCCTCCTAGATTATCTGAGCCAGCTAGTCATTTTCCTTCCCGTCTTTGCAGAGTAACTTGTTTACATACTACGTATCCGGTGAGCCGCGGTTATGGTCTGTCTCCTCAGAACGTAGGTGTTTTCTCAGCACACAGACCGCGTGTGTACACCCAGCTTCGGCAAAGCCCCCTGCGTGCAGTAAACCCACAGGACGTTGGAATGAGGAGATGGTGTGTAAGCGAATGTCCTAATAAACGTCAGATGAATTTACTGAGTTCAGGTTTCCTAATACTAGTAGCTCATGCCTATGTTGGCCTTATTCTGAGCCAGGCGCGCATCTTCTCTGGTGAGGAAACGGAGACCCTGAGCAGGTCAGTAACTGCATGAGGTCATCGCCAAGGAGAGAGAGGATGCCTTGAACCCAAGCATTCTGCGCATTGCGTGTGGACTCTTCCCTACCACGTGCTCTTACATCGACATCACCAGAGAAAGTAACTGCGTTTACTTTGCGTGTTTGTTATGCGCCAGACAGTAAAAATGTTGCTTTGGGAATATTAACTCTTCACAACCTCCCTGTGGAAGAGGTATTGGCAGACCCTTTCTGTCCTTCAGTTTCATCGGATTAGAAAATCGAGGACTCAGACTGCGGCTTCTGCTCTGACATGGAGAATTTAGATGTCATCACTTCCTTCCTCACAGCAAGAAAAAGCTGAGCAGCTCTCCTTAAATCCGTGAGAACACTGCCACCCCCCGCAGCTGGACAGACAGGCCATGCGGGGAATCAGAGCTTCCCAGGAGCCTGAAACACCACTGGAGCCAGCAGATGGGAGGAGGCTTTGGACTAACGGACAGATTGCTGGAAGTCCACTAGACTGGCCTGAGAATTAAATGTTCCTGGGGGTCCAGGCTTGAGGGACTGCTGAACATTCTAAGTTTTATCTCCAAGGACTCCACCAGGTTTCCACAGTAATAATCAGAAAAATATCCACCTGTTTTCTGCAGAGCAAGGGGAAAAGTATCAATAACTCTTTTGAACTAGACCAAGAACATTCTTTTCTAATTAACAGAGACTTCTCTTAGGAAAAACTAATTTATTAGAGCCAAACCAACATGGGGAAAGGTATATACTCACCTACAGACCCCTCAAGCCTTCCTGTCCCATCTGGGGGAGGGGAGAGAGGCTGAGAAACACACATGAAGGTCACAGTGCCGAGGCACAGTCTCCCTAAAAGACTGAGACATAATCAGAGGATATGGAACATTCCTCCTTCTCTCCAGTGGTATCAGCAACGCTCCAGTAAAATGCCAGTGGATTTCAGGTGAGAGAATGCCAAGAAACAGACTCGATTTCAGAAGGAGACTGGAGAGAAACCCAAAAATAACACAGGAGACAAAAACTGGGCCCAAGAGGAAATTGAAATCTTGGCACCAGTGGCTACAGTGAACAGTAAACACCACATAAACACAAAAACTCACACTAAAGTTCCTTTTTACCTATATATCATGTCCAGCTTTGAACAGCACTTTCAAAGCACACTAAAAGACAAAACAACGAAACACAAAACACAGCTTGAAAAGACAAAGCCAGCAAAAGAACCAGACTCAGATGTGGCAGAGATTTTGGAATCTTCAGACTTGGAGTTTAAAAATAACCATAATATGCTAATAGCTCTAATGGGGAAAATGGGCAATATCAGATGGATAATGTAAGCAAAAAGATGAAAACTGTAATAAAGAGTCAAAAGTAAATGCTAGAAATGGAAAACAGTGTAACAGAAATGAAGAATGCCTTTGATGGGCTCATCAGTGACTGGACACAGCCAAAGAAAGAACTAGGAAGCTTAAAGATACAACATTAGAAATCCTCAAACTGAAAAATCAAAGGGGAAAAAGACTGAAAAGGAACAGAGAATCCAAGGATTCTGGAACAATTTCAAAAGATGTAACATGTATATAATGGGAATTCCAGAGGAAGGAACAGAAGAAAGAGCAAAGTAATAATGGCTGAGGATTTTCCCAAACTAATGACGGACATAAGACCACCAGCCCAGGAAGCTCAGAGAACAGCAAGCAGACGAAATACCAACAAGACTAAAAGAAACAGATCGACACCGAGGCCCATCACATACAAACTGCAGAAAACCAAAGGTAAAGAGAAAAACTGGAAAGAAACCATAGAGAAAAACAAAACAAAAACAAAGAAACAAACTAAACAAAAACAACAACTTACCTATCTAGGAACAAGGATAAAAATTGCTTTGAACTTCTCATCAGAAAATATGCAAGAAGAGAGTAGAATGAAATATTTAGTGTTGAGAGGGAGGTAACAAAACCACCGAACTGGAATTCTTTATACAGTGAAATTTTCCTTCAGAAGTGAGGAATTAAAGACCTTCTTAATAAACCAAAATGTGAGAGAATCGGTTGCCAGTAAATCTCCTATGCAAGAATAGTTTTTTGAAAAGTTCTTCATAATGAAGGAAAGTGATGTAGATCAGAAATGTGTATCCACATAAAGAAAGGAAAATTCTAAAGAAGTGATAAGTGTAGGTGGGATAAAATCATTTATTCTTCTTATACTTAAATGAAAGCTAGCTCTCCATTCAAAATGTTAATGACAGTGATATGCTTTGTGATTTTAAATTATGGGACAGTGAAATGAATGACAACAATGCTGTAGGGGTCAGGAGGGAGGAATTGTAACTATTCTGTTATAAGTTACCAGCCCATGAATACGACCCATGAGTGGGTATAGTGTATATGAAAGCAGACTTAGATCAGCTGTAAATGTGTATTGCAAACATTAGGGCAAACACTGAAATAACTGAAAAAAATAAATATTTATATGCTAAGAGGAGAAAATGAAAACATATAAAATGCTCAATTAAAACCAAAGAAGAATGAAAGAGGAAGGCAAAAAAGAAACAAACAAAAAAGGCAACAAATAGAAAACAGTTACAAATACAGGCACACCTCAGGGGTTTTGCCACTTGGGTTCCAGACCACAGCAAGAACGCGAATATCGAGTATCACAATAAAGAGAGTCACACGATATTTTGGGGGGGCGTTCCCAGTGCATATGAAAAGTAATGTTTATACTTGAGTCTATTAAGTATCTAATAGCATTATGGCTAAAAAAAAACTTACATACCTTAGTTAAATAATACTTTATTGCCCCAAAATGCTAGCTCTAATCTGAGCCTTCAGCGGGTTGTAGCAGTAAAATATCAAAGGTCAACGACCACGGATCACCACAGAAAATGTAATAATGAAAAAGTTTGAAATATTGGAAGAAATACCAAAATGCGACACAGAGACATGAAGTGAGCAAATGCTGTTGGGAAAATGGTGAGCACAGACTTTCTTGACACAGGGTTGCTACAAACCTTCAATTTGTAGAAGGATAGTATTAGTTGAAGAGCAGCAAAGTGAAGCACAACGTGGTGAGGTGTGCCTGTCTGGTAGCTCTGAACCCCGCTGTTTCCCCAGTGACTTTCACTGTGAATGGATGAAATACAACAGTGAGAGGCAGAGTCAAAGTGGATAAAAATCAAGAAGACCAAAGACATTTTGACAATTTCTTACAAAACTAACCATCCTGTTACCATAGGATCCAGCATTAATACTCCTAATATGCACCCAAGTAAGTGAAAACTTACTTCCACAAAAAACCTGCACACTAGTGTTTATGGCAGCTTTATTCGTGATTGCCAGAAACTGTAAGCTACCAAAACGTCTTTCAGTAGCAGAATGAATAAACAAACTGTGGTACATTCGTAAAATGGAATAGTATTCAGTGATGAGAAGAAATGGGCCATCAGGCCACAAAACAACAGGGAGGAATTTTAAATGCCTATTCTTAAGAGCAAAAATGCAGCCTGAGGGCTTCCCTGGTGGCGCAGTGGTTGAGAGTCTGCCTGCCCACGCAGGGGACACGGGTTCGTGCCCTGGTCCGGAAAGATCCCACGTGCCGCGGAGCGGCTGGGACCGTGAGCCATGGCCGCTGAGCCTGCGCGTCCGGAGCCTGTGCTCCGCAACGGGAGAGGCCACGACGGTGAGAGGCCCGCGTACCGCCAAAAAAAAAAAAAAAAAAAAAAAAATGCAGCCTGAAATGGGAATGTATCGTATGATTCCAACGATACAGACACTACAAAGCTCTGTGATTTCCAGGGGCTTGAGGAGTGGGAGGGAGGGATGACCAGGGGAGCACAGGGTCTGTAGTCACGGAAGACACTCTGTATGATACTGTAGTGGTAGGTGCGTGACATTATACATTTGTCAAAACCCACGGAATGTACAACACAAAGAGAAAACCTTAACCTTGATATAAACTAAGGACTTTATTTAATCATGTATCATCATCAACTGCAACAAACATGCCACCCCATGCAAGGTGTTAATTACAGGGGAGACTGTACTGTGAGGAGGGATATTGGTTCTGTGCTTTCTGCTCGGCTTTCCTCTAAACCTAGCACTGCTCCCCTAAACAAAGCCTATTAACTTAAAAAGAAGATTGGCAGGTTAACTTATGTGTCTAGAGCAGCAGAGTCAGGATTCCAGCCCAGTTCTTTCTCCCCAAATCCTTTACTTTCAAAAAGTCTGCCTGTCTTGTAGAAGGACATCAAGCCACTTGGAAGGATGGTGACTGATGGGTTATTAGCCAGCACACAAGCAAAGTACTGACAACATATTTATTGAGAGTTATTAAAAAAGCAGTGTCATTCTCAATGATTAATAAAGTATTTTTGAGCAGCATTTACCTTTGTTGTTCCCTGCTTTTGAATCTTGTATGTTACCCTCAGAACCTTTCAGTTTCTGCTTCCACAATTAAAATATTTATGCATGAAAGCCTTCCAGTGATTTTACATGTTTGTGATAAACTTACAGCATGTGACTTGTAATCACACCATCACCTCCGTTTTGTTTTCTTAACTGAGAACAGACTTCTGCAAAAGTTTCAACCAGTGTTTGCATTGGTCTGTCTCACTGGTCCATCGACTGTAAGTAGATTAAAAATAACACACTGTGTAAGTCAGAGATGTTGTTTTTGTCTCTGCAGTGTCGCTGAAATATAAAACACTTCCTACTTCAAGTAGGTGCTCAATTTGTTGAATGAGTTTGATTACAGAGTAGACAGGATTCAATTTAGTGCAGAAATTACTTCACTTGTTCACAAAAGAATGATATTTTACTCTTGAACTGAGACTTGATTCACCTCATTCAAACCTGCAAACGTGGGACAGTCATGGATGAAAGCAAAGAGGTTGAAGTTATTTGAGTTTTTTATTGCTGCAACTGTTTGTTGTTGTCTTTTGTTTGTTTGTGGCTAAATAACAGTTTTCCAACTCAATGCAAGGCAGCATAAATAGAGACGGGTCTATCCCAAGCTTCCTTGGAGAGATTGGTCTCTCTTTCTCTTTTTTTAACTATAGAAATATAAAACTGAGTACTCCTCCTGGCACACTGAGAAGTGATCAGTATTATATAAAAAGGCAGTAAATGTGTTGGAGTTCAAACAGGGACAAATAAGAATTAGAAGAACAATCTCTAGTATTTTTTTCTCTGTTCCATAAATGGGACTGTTTCCCTCCCCATCTGCATAATCAGGCTTGAAGTTTAATGAATATTTGCTATATTCCTTTCTATGTAAAACATTAGGCCAGTCTAACATATTATTTATTCAACGAACATTTATATTAATTTATTCAACAAATGTATATTAGAGTATCTACTGCTTGCTACCCCGTTGAATAGTGAAAGCTGATCGATGCAGAAAGTGAATTTAGGTGAGGATTGACACAAAGAACAAGACCCACAGCAGAGCATAAAATGTGACTGGAGGGGAGGAAGAAAGCACACAGTTGGAGAGCAAACATGATATAGAGCAGCTTAATCATTTAATTCTGTCCCCACATGAATGGGATTTACTGTATTACAGGAAAATGAATGTCAGTAGGCTTGGGCTCAAGTATTAGTGGTACCAGTTTGGAGATGACAGTCGTCATTTTTGCCTCGTAGTGGTAATTGATATTGAGAGTCTGAATAACCCTCGATACATAACAAGATAATTGTCGTTGTAGAATTATAATAGGCTAAATGTAAATAAAGTTACCTTTTCATTCATTCTTAGCTATGCTAGAAAATAGTAAAGTAACTGAACATTTTCCAAAAAATAAGTTTTGCATGAGTACCATTTCTGTATTCTCAGATTAAACGTACTCTCCCAAATACTGTGATTTTCAACTTCCCTTCATCCAAACTACCCTTATAGTCTGGACCACAAAATGGCATAATCACTATTTGTACAGTAGCGATCTTGTCATTACATGCAGAACGACAATACATACATAACTCGTTTTTGTTCCACAGAATAAACAGCCTGCTGTAAAAGGCATTTCTTTTTCTTCTGCTCATTTCAGTTCTACATGAAGTAATTTAAAAGCGTCCAGAATAATACCATGTACCCTTTTAACATCACAGACTGCCACCTACTGGAAGATAAACTAAACATCTAAAGACAACTGTGAAAACACGCAGTATTTATCTTGTTGATCTCCACACACACACACACACACACGCACGTTCAATAGAAGAAAACATCAGTATGCTTTACGTGAACAATAATTGTCCTACTTGTTTCTATACTGTGTTGTAAAGACAAGACATTTTCATAGCTGACCAGAAACTAATTTACTCTGTGCATTGCAAAAAATAGTTCTTAACATGTAAATCAATAGGTAGAAAGGACTGTTTTGCTAAGGTAGACAAACCAGAAATATATTTAGAAAGAGGTGTTTTGGCTCCAAAACTTTCAGTACGTCCATTGTCTCCATCACACCACCTTCTAGGTTGCCTGAAATCTGTCATCTATGTTCCCCAAACAAAACTGAAGCCACACAAGTTGGAAGAGAAACCAAGGAAACACATGTTACTAGAGAAGAACGTCAGTCCAAATGAGTTAAGAATAACTTTGGAAAAACAAATGCTCATTTATGGTGATGTTTGTGTAAACTTATCTTACTTGTTTTGGCTAGATAGACCTAAACCTGGTAGTAATCAATTATAGCAAGAGAAGTCTTATGTTGCTTGTTACTGATGCAAAAAAAAAAAAAAATGTTTTTCCCCATCTTCTCACTACTGATCTGCTCTTACAAAACTGGAAATGGACTCTGAGCTCTCACAGACTTTCCATACAAGTGGGGAAAACAAGTTTCCATAGAAATTAAACATAAAACAGGTATTCTGCACTATATTTCTCTATCCTTATTTCTTTCTGTTTCTCCATAAAAGTCATTAAAAACTAGTGAAAGTGGTGAGACCCACAGGGGCAAGATGAGAGTCACGTTCAGCTGATGTGTCGTCCAGCTGTAGATACACTGCACTCTGACCATACCCGCCGGGACATCCTTTAATGTCCTAATTCATTTACCTTCTGAAACCCGTGCTCTGCACTTCTTTCCAGATATGTTTAGAGATGTTAGCATCTATCGTGTGTGTTGTACTTTTTCCCTGTGGGCTCGTTCAAAATATTTGAGAAGTGCCTATGAGAATTAAAACTAGTCACATAATTTCCCATTGTCTTAAATTTGGGCAAAACTATTCAGTGTGTGTATGTCTTATGTAGAAACGCAGTAGAATTGGAGTAACTTTCTTGATGTGTACGTAATGGATCCATATTTTGGCCTAGCCCACATCATTAGAATTTAGAAAACACGGGTTTTAAGCACTTAACAATCTATAGCTGGATAGTTTGCATATTTTTCTCTGTATTTTTGTGTATGTGTGTTTTTTAAATAAAGCTAAAAACTATTAATTAGAGGGCCATTTTATAAGGTTGAAACACACAAAATTGCCATTTTTCTCAGCGCCAAATTTTTCAGTATCAGCAACTTTATGTGGATTAACTCAATACTTATAAACAAAATTGACTCAGTTGTCATTTAATGATACGTTTATATTCTCATTTTTAAGTCATTTTGTTACAAGACAGTGCATGAATAGTACCTCATGTGGTGATGAGCCCATTCTGTTTACTAAGTCCCAGACTTTCTGTGTCTTCAAGATATAGTATATGTTAATTTGTGACTCCACGACAATTTGTAACAAGGATAAACATATCAATAGAAGAGAGGACATAATTTTTATTCACGTGTATACATATTGTCTTACAGACATAGTTATATGAAGGGGTCTAGGCAAAATCATCTTTTCATATTTGCTTAACCTGTAGAAGGAAAGGAATCAATCTGTTATCTGATGCTCTAATGCTCCATCTGTACATTCTCGCTAGACTATGTTTAAGACTTCCACTTTGCCATAAAATATGCTACTTTAATCTCTATTTTCTCTTTTCATATTTATAATTGAGCCCTTTATATTATATTTCCTCTCCTCAAGGACTATCAACATCTATGTGTCTGAACAAAATATTTTCCAATATATCATATCCTGTGATTTCATTGCAATCATTTGTAACAAGAAACAGGCAGAGCAGAGCTTGTTACCCCACATGAGACATGGGAACAAAGATAAAGAGGTCGAACTCTCCCCGTGGAAGGAAGGGTGGAAACTGAGACTGGAATCCTGCCTGCACATCCAAACAGGCTCACAGTCTGGGTGGCTGGGAGTTGAGGAGCCCTAGAAGTTCAGTGCTGGAAAAGGACTGGCATATCCTCTGGTCTAATCCATCCTTCAGAGCTGGAGCCAGCGGGTTCCAGAGACGCCGAGTGGTCTGCCTGGAGCCTCTGACCCATCCATCGGCGTGATGGCTCTGGATTAAGCCCAAGTCCTTATTCAGGCAAAACTGCCTGGGATTTTATTTCCAGGAAACAAAATTGAGATCAAAACCAGAAAAGCCACAAAACACACAAATCACACAAAATTTTGTCACTGAACCTTTCCTGCCTTGCTGTTGAATCCAAAGTAATTTCTAATGGCTTTATGCCAGTCAGAGGGATCGCACTCAGTTAAACTTGAAGGAGCTTAACCTCCCAGTGAGTGAAGATTTTTCAATCCTACACCAGAAGATGGGAAAGATAGACAAGGATGCCATCAGCACTGAGTAACGAGGTTACATGGCATTAATTAGAAAGTCGTTTATGAGCCAGCTGCTACATGGAAAACTTTGTGTCAGAACCATGATTTCTATGTCAAAAAGTTTATGAAACTACATCTTAAGGAGAGAATAGTGAATTGAGATATTTCTGAAAGAATAGCCAGTGACATGAATATTAGAATGGTTGAAAGCAATTAACGATTGATTTACTTTAACCCTAAAAACAAAATTTCAAAGGATTGCAAAATCCAAAGAAGGTAAACCCAAGAAAATTGTTTTAAACAGGATACTAATGCTGCATTGGATGTTTTTAATGAATAAGTGTAAATAGGAAACAAATAGCAAAGTATATCAGATTTAGGAAATATTTTCTTTTACTATGTTTTATCTGTAGGTTTATAAAAATTACTTTAATCACTGGTTAAATTATATTTATGACTCTTATGTGATCACCATACCCAGTTAATACAGTGAGTTTATCAGATAATGAAAAGCAAAGCAATGATCCTATGGATTTTTGAAATAAAAAAATAGTGATTACTCAGTATATATGAGATGCACATTTTTTATCAGGTTATGTTCTAGGCTTAATAGAGTTGAAGCCCTGGGCCTTAACACCCTCACAGTAGTGATGAATGTACATGCTTCTCAGGCTGGCAAAGTCAGGAATAAGACATCAATGAGTAGAGCGGAGAGATCGGAGTGGCTGGCGTTCAAGCCCTGAGGAACTGATAACAGTTGAGCAGCTAGCTTGTCTTCTTTCTGACAGAATGGCCTGGTCTCCAATGACAATATTCCAAAAGACAGTACATAAACAACAATGGCAAAGGCAGTTCACCTTCTGTCTGAGAAGGTTTAGGTTTGGGGTTTACTGCTTTACTCTAAGTCTGTTGGTTGAGTGTGCTATACTCTGAATTTGATTTTTTATTTTGATATTTTTTTTAAAATTTGATATTTTTCTATGAATTTTGATATATGGTCATTTTTGAAAACACACAAAAAAATCTCAGTGTTTAAAAATTCCACACAGCTTAGTGGCTTAAAACAACACAGAAAGGTTGATTTTGCTCAAAGATCTTCAATTCAAGCAGAGGTCAGTGAGGTAGGCAAGTTGAAGGCTGACCCCGTCCCCCTCTGAAGGTTCACTCATTCACTCCTCAGTCTGACACACCAGCTTGTGGCCTGCGAATCCTCACAACGTGGCGACTGGGCTCCAAGGGCAGAGTGACCAGAGAGAGAGAGAGAGCCAGAATGAAGCCACCCGCCTGTCAGGTGTCACCAAGGAAACACACAGTGTCCCTCTGTCCCTTCTATCTGAGCTGTCCTCACACGCACACCCAGTTTCAAGGGGAGTGGAAATGGATTCCACCCCTGGATGTTGGTGGCAGGGTTCTAGAAGAGCATGTGGGAACAGAACTGTTTCCGTGGCCAAGTTTTGGATGATATAATCTATCACATTCTGCCCTCTGGCTAGCACAATTCACAACATCCTTCTTACAAAGCAAAATCCACTCACCTCTCCCCCAAACTCTCCAAAGTTTCATCCCATTATTGCCCCAGGTCAAGATTTAATCACCCAGCTCACATCTAGGTCTATATAAGGCTCCTCATGTTTGATTCCTTGTCTGGTTCAGAAGGATGTTGTTATGAGCTGAATGACATCGGCTCAAAATCCAACTCCCAGGACCTCCGAATATGACTGTTTTGAGGATGGGCTTTCAAGAGGTGATTAAGTTTAAATGAGGCCATTAAGGTGAACCCTTACGCAGTCCGACTGGTGTCCTTACAAGGAGAGGAAACTTGGACACACAGACACACGCAGAGGGAAGACCACGTGAGGACACGGGGAGAAGGCGGCCGCCTGCAAGCCAAGCAGAGAGGCCTCAGGAGAAACCAAACCTGCCGATGCCTTGCTCTCAGACTTCCAGCCTCCAGAACCGTGAGAAAATCGATCTCTGATGATCAGTCGCCCAGCCTGGAATTTTGTCACGGCAGCCCCAGCAAACTAACACTTTCTGCACCAGAGAGAGCCGTCACCTTCGCCTCCTCCACGACCATTACCCGGTGGCAGGGGCGCGTGAAGAGCGCGGCAGACCCTCCCTTTCCAGGGCAGGGGACGCCAGGGCCCACAGCTTTCACTGCCCAGAGCAATTCTGAAAGCCAGCGGGACGTGCCTCATTGGTGCCTTGATTAGGTTCAGGTACAGGGCCTGGGATGAACCACGGGGCTCTTGACTCTGCTCCCTGCGGTCCTGTGTTTCTCTTCTGGGACCCTGGTTCCTCCTTCTGACCTTCTGGCTCTGCCCTGTGGGATCTTGGACTTGCCCTCTGGGACCCTGGCTCTGCACTCTGAGTCGTACTTCCAGTGTGCCACACCTGACAATTTAAAGTATATATTCTTGATTTATAAGGAACTGAGCACACTGGGAACATATTATATCAGGTAGAAATTGACTTCCATTAGATATTCATTTTGACTTTAGGCTTATTTTCTAATGGTTTTTCAAATTCAGACAAAAGTCAAAGTGTGCAATGACCATGTTTTCTTATATTCATACGAGTTTCCTTTTTAGTATTTCAGTGTTATATTGTGGCACACTTTTATTTATATTGATATGCCAGGAATTTCTTTACATAAAATAATGTCTTTTCAAGTAGATTTTTTGGTTGATATTTTTAACCCTTCTTTTATTTTATCTGTATTTGCCTGGCAGCTCTTTCCACTGAGTTAATTCCAACCATCTTTTTTTTTAGTTTAACAACAATTGCATTACCAAATCAAATTGTGTTTAATTATTCTGAACACCTGCTATGTACAGGGCACACGCTATGTACAAAATTGAAAAAACAAAACCCTAAACTGTGGGATCCTTGAGAGTGAGAGCACACAGTGTTCATCTTTGTATCTCATGAACCTTTCTAGAACAAATATGCATTCCTTCCTTCATTCATTACACAGAAGTCTGACGTTATGGGCCCTTCAAAGAGCTTTCAATTCAATGACATGGATAAGATACGGAAACACAAATATTCATATAGATATACATACTTTTAAACAGGATTGTGGGGAAATAAATCATGCCTGCATTTCCCCATAAGCCTGTGAAAAGCCCTGGCCTCATGAGCCCTGGAAATGTCTGATATAAAGTTAGGGAATATTTACTTCCATTTCTCAAGAAACATTCTCACCTACCACATGGATGAGATCTGTAGCCAGTTGTTTCTGTAATAATGGAGTTAAGTGCTCTGATGTAAAAGAAAAAAAGAGGTTTCTCTCCCCCGAAGCCAACTGGATACATCCTCAAGTAGACATCATCCTAGGTGAGCTCCCAAGCCTTGTCTTTCTATGTATTTTCACATTAGGGAGGAATGAGGCCAGGGAACTGGGAGGCATCGTCAGGTCTTGAGAGCCAGAGACAAGGGGTTTACCTGGTCCTTGGAAAGCATATTTGCATACTAAGGTGGTAAGGTAAGAACCCAGACTCCTTCCCTTCAAGTCTCAGTGGAGCAAAAGGGTTTCGCGTTTCCTCCCTCTCTCCTCTTGCGGCCTTGCCAGCTTGCTTTGGGCCCGGCCTTTCTGCTGCCGGGATTCCTCCACTGCTGTTTTCTGTCTCGCGGTTCTGCAATGGCACGGGCTGCCACCGTCTGGGGCTTATTTCTTCCACTCACGTCTGTGAGGGAGCCTGGGCGTGTGGGGGGACCTGAGGTCAAATGCCCGCTCGGTCCCCACCTCGAGGGGACAACAGATTCGGGTCATTTGGAGCCAGACCCTTCATACCAAAGAAGGAGCAGGGGTCCGGGGCGCACCGCAGTGCTGTCCGGACAGACCAGGGATTTAGAGTCCAAAGGAAGTGTTCAGTTTTACCATAAACATAAATGTGGTGTTATATTGGGCAATTGCTCTACCCTTGAGAGACAGCCCGTTTCCTCATCTTCACAAGTAGAAAGTAACTCTTACGAGGCTCCATTCAGGTGGTGTTTGCACAGGGCCTGACCCACAGCTGGTTCAAACCTCCAGGGGCCGCGGCAGGACGAGCCAGCCTGGGTCGGCTTCCCAGCCTCGGTGGGCTCAGCATCACCGTCTGAGCTTTGCGCTCCCATCCCACCCACAGTCGGATACGCACGTGTGCGTGCACTTAGCACACGCACCTCTTCTCCCCAGCAGCCCTCCACCCAGAGCCAGCCTGGAAGCCGCTCTGCCTCAGGGTGGGCTTCAGCTCCTCACGGGGATTCCCTCCTTCCCTGCGCTGCCAGCCACTGGGCAGCCAGGCATGGCCCTTCCCTCGGCGACAGGGCTCAGGGCCCCATCGCGCACAGCCCGCACGGATGGGAGCTGCGTTTCCCCCTCGGGTCTTCTCAGCCAGGACACCCAGGGGCAGGACTCTGCCCCCCACCTGCTGCACCCCTGCCCCACCATGCTACCCGGGCAGGTAGGAGCCAATCAGTGTGCTAAGTGCAGCTGCCTCGAAATGGCAGACGAAGACTACGTACTGCTTCTGAGACATGCTTTCTTACTACTCTGAAGTGATATGCGTTCTCAGAGCATCAGCACATGCATGTTCTAAGGTCGGTTCAGAATTGCATTCCAGAATCAATATAAATGTCCCTTGCGTTTGGGGATGATCACTACTCTTCCCATTCCCAAGATGAATAGATTCTATATTCGCGTATTAACACCGCTTTCTGTGCAGTAGGCCGACCTCAGGGAAACTGACGAGCCCTGACTCTGGAACAGGTTCCCTGCCCTCATCTCTCGATCATGTCCTGTCGGCACAGTCATGTTTTTCTGCATTTCCAGAGGGATTTTCTCTTGGCACCTACGATATTTTCAGGACGTTAATAAGTGCTTAGTGACGTGATTTTAAGGAACATCAAGCAATTTAATCTTGTATTCCTTAAAAATTGACAAACTAGGCTTAGTAAAGAGAAAACCATACAATGAACTCGAAAGCCAACCATCAGTAATTGCTGGGCTATAGGAGCTGCCACTTCCCTTCGGTTGCCTGGAGCCCTGCTATTTGTGTGTGGTTAGAAGCCATGCTTGTTTCCTCTTTTTTTGTTGTCTCAAGTACTTGCTTGGTCCTTTAAAATCCAAAGCCCAGCTTATCCATACCAGCCTTTTCCAGCTGCCCTGACATAACGTGAGGCCTCTTTCAAGTATTCATTGTGTGCCCGCCACGCGGCAGGCTCCACCTGTGCTGGGGGTGGAGCTGCTATACTGGCCAGCAGTGGTGGACCCGCCTCCTCTAGGGGCTGTGGGCTAGTTTCAAAAGCACCTTGAACTTGATAGGAACAGAAGTTAGAGAAACCTTAGAGTTGCCGCACAAGCTGTGCTGCTGGTCACTTGCAGTTTGTTTCAGGGATGCTCATATACTCCTGTGTCTGCTTCCTGCTCAGCAGAGCAAGTTTTGTTCTGTTTTGTTTTAACCTCACTCACCTAATGAGGATAAAAGCAAAAGTCAAGACCATTTATCTTCACGTGTCCTCAGGAAACCCTCAAACGCAGTAGAAGGGAACCAGTCCCATGTTTGCCTTTGACACACTGAGAGAGAGAACGGCCATGAAGCCAGGTGGGCGATTCCGGAGACAATTAGCCCAGGACCCCAGTTCACTTTTCAAGATTTCTGATGAGCTTTGCAATGATTTAGGGCTTAGGAAATGCTGACCCAATACTACTACGTTCAACTTTCCTAACTACTTCATTCTTTTAAGAATTCTCCCTGTAATGATTATGTGGATAATTGAAATCACTGTAATTACGAAATGACACTGCTGGAGGTGTAGAAAGGATGGTTTACTGCAGCAGTGTTGGGCTAATGCCATGTTATTTTTCACAGATTTCAAATTCAGTCAGTAAATTATAAAAATTACCAACTTCTATTCAGATACAGAAATGTTTTTAAGCCTCGAGTAATTTTTTCAAGTTCAAACCATCAGGTGTGACAATAGAACATTTTCCTGCCAGACATTAGTATTTCCTACCATTGCACGTGAATTTGCACACAGCTGGACACCCTTTGTCTCTCAGGATTTAAGAGCTTTGTGTGCTGGCATTACGTGACCTCAGAAGTGCCTTCCCGCCACGCTCCTCGGCCACCATCCACAGACACACCCCACGGAGCTGCCATGTCGTGAACTTGATCTGTTCTGCCTTCTCTCCCACTGCAGAAATGTTTCCCTTTCGCCTCTGCTGTCGTAACTGAAGCTGTCAGCTCGTTCCTTCCCTGGGTACGTGAATGTCAGGATTTCCCCAAATAGTCATGCCATTCACCCTACTCTGTGCTCAGTCTTCATCTGAGCTCACCGCCTTGATCCGGGGAGTCGCCCCTGCTGGACAGTGGCTCTGGGTTTCCCACTTTTCTACTCTATTCATACTCTCCGTTCCGGGGCCTGCTCTACACCTGCTGGACGGGCCAGCATGCAGTCGACGCCTGGACAGCGCTCGACCTTACGCTGCTCTATGCATCCCGCTTTCTGGGTCTGCAGGCTGTAACCTGCTGGCATTTCCGTGGTCCCCAGTCCGCTTGCTTTGCACGTTATCACACGATAAAACCCTGGCTTAGCTCCCGTTTTTGCATCTCTGTTTCTCTTGTTGCTCCCAGTGTGATAATTTTTTTCAGGAAAGTTTGCTTTGAGCTAATCTTGCATCCATGATAGCAATGTTTTCCAATCTCAGAGTGATTCTGTGAATCAGTCTAAAATACGACACAAATGTCTAAATGAAATATGAAAACAAATGCGTTCTAAATTAAATGTGTGAAAAAAAAGCCCCGAGTGGTCTGTCAACTTCTCCCATCCTAAACGCTTTTTAAAATATCTTTCAGCATCAAGGGAGTAAATTTTAAGGTAAAAAGCTTCAAAATTAAAGATTAAAAATCTTATTTCAAAGTATTTTTCTAGTTCTTCCTATTGGCTTCTTTCAGGCCTTGGTCCCAATTTAAACCTCTGGGCTATTTGTCTTCTGTTTCTTCCGCTGTGATGCTTTTTTCTCTCTTTGTACATGAATGCGTTACAGAGTTTTCTGACTATATTGTACTCATTTAATTCACTGAATGGTCATGTTAAAAAAATAAAACGAGACAACTTTCCTAGAAATATAAGTCTTTGTGTAGAAGAGATGTTAGGATAAATTAATGATGATTCTAAATCTCAATGAATGTGATAATCAACAGCTATTACTGACTAGTGTTACTGTTCACGCAGAAACGCACAACACACCCCACACAGACAGACCATCAGCACTCCAAATCTAGTAAGTATGGTCCAAGAACCAAAGGACCTTGACTGTCTCTCGGGAGCCTCACCTCCCCCCAGGGATGCGCTAACAGGATCCCAAGCCCATTCCTTTGCACAGTAAATTCTGAGCTGCCTCTCTCTGAAGTACAACTCAACTGCTCTCCTAGGCCTCTTAATGGGTGAAGATTTCTTTTTTTTAAGTTTTTCCATTTTCGAAAAATAATAGAACATTTTTTCCAATTTATGTCAGTCCCTGAATTTTCAGTGGCAGCCATTAATATTGTTCTATTTCCCTCTTTAAATTCACAACAGGATTTATGTCAATAGCTGAAAAGGGAAAAGATAAATCACATGTCTGTTAAAATTTGTCATTATTGTTCAAACCAAGGGCTGGATATTAAAACCATGATGATGAAAGTATTGTTCTTACTATAGAAAAATATGGTAATTGTTTTGAAATAACATGGTGGTCAAATATTTTCCTCTCAATATCTAAACATTCAGTTAGTCAGAATATCAGAGTTGTTATTTTTGGAGTTATAGAAAAAGATCTTAATAAGTAACTATGTCTAACAACATTATGTCAGCACTTTCAAATTTATTTAATTGCATTACCAAATTTTGGTGTATTGTTAGCATTTTGTGTGGGCAGTGGCTTATCTTTTGTTCCGATTCCAAAGCCTCGACAGTGTCGCTGCAATAAGGTGCACAAAAGGGTTTGATTTTCTGGCCCCTCTGTGAGGGCCTCTGCCTGGAACACTTCAGGACCGAAGGGCGACAGGGACCAGAGCAATTACCTAGGACAGTGGCCTTTAAACGTGGCCTTGCAGAGCTCTGGGCTTGGAGGAAGTGGCTTAATCTGATGTGGGAAGGAAAGCAAACCTGGGGACAGGAGCCTGTCCCCTGCCCTGATCAATGGGGACTGGTCAGCACTTACGTGTTTTTCATATTGGATTTCTATAGCATTTAGACGAAACAAAGCCTCCCGTGGCTCAGTAAATAAATACAGTTCCCTAGTTGATTTTATCTGCCTCTTAGATGGAAAACTGTTTTAGTTTGGAAACTTGGTTCCACACAAAGGAAAATATTTTCATGGTGAAGAGAAAGGGTCAGAAGCTGGCCTCAGGCACTGGGAGAGAACAGACACGTGCAGGAGAAGTGCATCCTCCATGAGGGAAACTGGTCAGCAATTAACTCAGGAGTAAGTGGCCTCCCAGGGTGAAAGTTCAACACACGCGCAAAGTATGTCAGCTGCCCAGATGGCCCCTGCTCGGTACTGCAGATCTCTCACGCAGAAGTACTGGGAAATGTGGGGCAAATGTTGTGCTCTGAAGCACAGTCATTTCTGAAATGTGATGTATGCCAGTGATAAAGTATGCTGCTTTCACCCCTGACTTCTGTGGGCTTGGAGCCTTGACTCTTCCTTTAATGTCACTGGGTCCCCTTCAGGCAGGTGAGGGCAGAACAGCTGGACCCAGGTGGGCTTGGGCTGACCTGGAGGATGTCCAGGAGTGGGTGGGTCACAGGAGGGTCTGGATGACAAGCCCCAGAACTTTACAGCATCAAGCATTCGTGCATCAAACAAACACAGCTTGAGGAGGCACCACGGGCAGGAGACGAGCGAGCGATGGGCAATAGAGAAGGAAGAAAGGCGGCTGTGGGCGAGAGCGCCGGATAACCAGAGGGACAGGCACCAGCCGGGTGGAAGCAGGTAGGCAGGACACTAGCGGGAAAAGGGAGATGTTTGCATGTCACCAGGGGCGGGGCCAGCTTTCCAAGCCCAGCCTGCACTTGCTCAGGCCACTGTTCCCACCCAAGGGAGCCAAGGTGCGATGCGCTGACAACATCTCCTTACAGTGTGATGAACAACTGGAACTTCACGTTACTGTAACCTCGTGGGTGCCGCACAGCCTGCACTTCACGTTCACAGCAAGGTTGGCAATTAGCGAAAACTGAACTTTATTCTGGCAGTTGAGACTTGAGTGTTTACATGTCCTACACTGGATAGAATGACTCTCTACATCCTCCTCCTGAGTTTTCCTTGCAGCAGTAATAAGATTTTTAACTTCATACTTATAATAGTTTATAAATTTAAAATAATACTTACACATATTGCATCTTGTTTGAACTGTACACCCTCCCTGAGACAGAGGGTCTCAATGTATAGAACAGGATATTGAGACTTGGACCTTTTAAGTGAATTATTTAGCAAGAAAGTAATATGCCACTATAGACAGGGAGCTCCCTGACCTGTAGCCTGTTGCTTCCACACTGCACCTGCCTCATTCTGAATCTTCATCCAATTAGACACTTGTTTTTCATCTGCCTCCCGAAATCCCAGGGCTTCATTTTAATCTTTTTCATATATATAGAAAGAGAAAAAGAGAGAGAGGGAGACAGGGAGAGACAGAGACAGAGAGACCAACAGAGAGGCAGCCGTGTTTCCTCCTGGGTTGAAGTATAATGTTACCTTACCGTGTGTCTCTCCATTTTCGCCCTCTCTGGTAAGTTATATATGTTGGTCATTCTTCTGTACTCTTCACATACTGCATTTGCAATTTACTTCCTTTAATCTCGTGGCTCAAAGCTAAAACTCCTACCTAGAGCTGCTGAAGATGAGACTAGAGACAGGCTCACTGTGTATTGTACACACCTGTGCACGTGCAGGAAAATTTTTGAAAGTAGCAACAAAATAATTGACTTCAAAAGAGATTTGTCACCGTACCTTGAAAATCCGGACATCAGATGCCTTGCTTGCATTAAGACCTTGAACCTAGAGAGATCTCGATGGATCCTAACCCTTCCTTCATGAGCCAGTGCTGTGCCAGACAAGAAAATGGCCAGTGAGGGAACCAGACCTGCCCTGGGGCTCCCCGTCCCGTCTGGGCAGCAGGAACCCCATGGTCGCGTGGGACAGGTGTCTTTGTCAGACTCCTGAGCCAGCTGTATAGGATGTGTCCACGTGGAATGGACCCGGCGCTTGCAGAATTCAGGAGCTGAGGATACAGAGAGTGTGGATGAGCTAGAGGCTTGATATAAAGGCACGTGGCTGAAGTGTTGGAGTAGTAAAATCTAGGCACTGTGAAGCCAGCATCTTCATTAATCAAAACTTTGGGGGAAAATGGAAGAAAAAAAATTGAGTGTGTAGCAACATGAATATTGACACCCACTTATATATCCTTTCCTGGTTTATTTCTGTGCACAGTGACAAGGCTTTACAACCTTGTACATAATTTCACGTATTTTATCCATTTTCTAGATTTGCAGGAGGAGATAATATTTGCAAAATAGGCATTACAGAAATTTTTGGAGGGCTCCCTTTGGCACATATGTCTCTTTCAACATCCTGTTTGTTTCATTTCTGATTTGGTAGGCTTGCAGTGGTATTCATAAATTTCCAGAATTCCTTCTTTTTTTTCTAAGTATTAAGTATTGAAAAATACTTTCTTCTCTTTTTCATGGAGTATTATCAAAACTCTATAATTAAAAATTAATATTCACTCAGAAATATAAAAATCTAGCTAAATAGATTGGGTGAAAATGAGCTAGCATAAAAAAAATGACTTAAGGACCTGACGTAATTGCCTAAATACACATTTAAGTGCCGTAAAATCAGAGTAGACATTTAGAGTCCCCGTAAGTTATCAAAATATCAATAAGAGACTTGAGTTGTTTCATTTTAAAAAATATCTCAGAGAGAGACAGAAAATTCCAAAACTTATTGACAACTTTGCACACAAGCAGAGTAAGCATAGCTGACCAAAACTGATAGAACATTTAGGGAAAAAAAATTATATGTGTGTATATATATATATATATATATATGCTAAAAAGTGCATAAAAAATGCCCTCCATAATCTCAAGGTCTGCAAAAAATGGCCTTAAAAGGAGATCTCTTTCTAAGGGGACAGAGCAAGCGGGGACAGGGGAGTTCTCAGCTGAGGGCTGGAGGCTAGCTGCCGGCCGCTCCCCTGGGACACCCACGTCAGCTCCGCACAGGCTGCCCCTGAAGGGCTGCTTTCCCTGTCCCTGTGTTGCTGCGTGTGGCACTGTGATGAGAAGGATGAATGTGATGGACATGCTATGTTCAATTCCCATTCTCTGCCCCACCAGGAATTTGGACGTTAGGGCAGAGGCTGACCTCTCTCAGACCACAGGAGCTGAGGGCAGCCAGGTGCGTTTCAGACCCTGTGAAATCACCTCTTACTGTTTGGCTTGGCCCTTACAGGAGGCAGAAGCAAACTGGCATCCTGTTTAAGCCACTGTTTTGTTGGCATTTTTAAAAATAACCAAGCACTCTCTTAACCAATATAGAAAGGGGAATGATGCATACAAACTCGCCCCCAAGGTACCCACCACAGAACGTACAAAAGGTTCTCTAAAATCAAACCCAAGTGACTGCAAGTGTCATTGTTACTCCTACTGCTTTAACCACCATATTTTTGGGGGGCAGTTAATCAATTTCCAATCGGTCAAGGCATCACGTGAAGATGTGAAAGCATGTAGAGAGGGTATAGGCTGGGTTTGACTTCGGGATACCCAAAAATATGGAAGATAAATTTTGCATATTTTATAATTTAGCCTAGGGCAAGTTCTATAAATAGACAACATTTTTCCATTCAGTAAACTGAACTGTCATAGTAAGCAGGGTGTGACAGAGACTTTTTTACACTCACTGAAGCATTCTGGAGAGTATCTAAATAATTTAAATCCACGTGTATTTGCACTGATGCTTTCTGTGCTGTCTTACGTAACTACCTGTTCAGGTCTCAGATCCCCATGTGTTGTGGCTTTGGAAAGAAGTTCTCTTTATCTCATCAACCTCATGCCAAGTGAAGCATTTTGAGAGAAGTAGTATTTCCACATGTCTGACTGTTTGTCTAACTCTGCTTTCCCGGTTTTGGTTATAAAGATGAGGTTTAATCAACAGGATCTGGTGCTCTTCTCAGCATAACCGACAGCAACAGTTGCAGTTAACTTCTGAGTCTTAGGTTCAATCATAGGAGACAAGACCTTTGCACAGAGGCCAGGTCTGAAGATCCATGACCTGTAAGTGGTACTCTGAGGGCACTCGGGAACATCCAGCTCCACTCTCACTATTCATGCCAGGGACCGGGCTGGCACTGTTCCTTGGGCCACATGTGTCATAACGGTAGAAACAGGTTTCCTTAGGCTTGGACTTTTCCATGCTGTGTGGCTTCTGCCTGAGCTGGTCAAGGGGATTCTAAATTGATCAGGAACGTGATAGGTCACATGTATATATTGTGATTCTGTAAACATTAAAGTGAATTTTATCCTTATCCACCCAAGCTTCTTATGCATTGCTTTTCTCATCTCCATATTTTAAGTGATGAAGTTTTCTAATAATCATATTTTAAGAAATTCATTTTCATCAAGGTTTTATTTTTTCCCTGATAAGACTTATACTAAATACTAATAAATCAATAAGCTATTTTTCCTTATCCTTGGATATAGAGATGAAAGATTTTGGAATTGTATATTTGTTATTGCATTACGTTTTAATACAGATTAATGATTTCAAAACAATCATATAGAGAAAGCCCTAAAGATTTCAGTTTTTTTAATTTCTAAGTTATGCAATAAGAACTATGAGAAAAGAACTTCATTTTTTGCAATGAATGTGCCTCTAGGCAAAACAAAAGACATTTTTGTTTTGTGAGGAAAAAAAATTCTTTGTAATTTTCCATGAAGGTGTTAGTTAATTTATCTTGTTAATAAACCAATTGCAAAAAATCAAGTTCTTTTCTCATAGTTCTTATTGCATAACTTAGGAATACCTAGTATAAAGTATATTCTGGAGCTTATGTCATTGGGCTTGCTGGTACTGATTAATTGTACTTAATGTATTTTCAGAAATACTTAGAAACATGCTGTTTCATTCAGTTATTGTCACACTAACACTGCCTAAGGAAACCACAGAATCTCAGTGGCATATACACATCTGTGTCAATTGGGATTCTCCAGATGGACATAACCAGTCGGATACCCATATATCTACATACAGGTATTGAGAGATTCATTTCAAAGAGTGGGCTGCCACTGTCACGGGGCCTGGAAGTCCAGAGTCTTGTAGGATGGGAGGGACTTGGTGCTGCCATCCTGAAGCAGAATTCCATCATCAGAGACATGTCCCAGTTTGCTTTTAAGGCCTTTCAGCAGATGGCCTGAGCCCACTGCTCCCCACATTATGCAGAATAATCTCATTTACTTAAAGCCAACTGTTTGTAGATGTTATAGCCATAGCTACAGAATACCTCACCGAAGTACCTATGTCAGTGTTTGACTCGATTACTTGGTCCCGGATTGAATAACTGGCCTAATCAGGTCGGCACATGAAAACTAACCATTACAGTCCACCCTTGGCAACTTGACACTCATGCTCTTCTCCTTAACCTCCCAATAAGGACGGTAAAGTCTTACTTCCAACCGAGATAAAACAAGCATCCTCCATGCAACCCAGAATAGCACGAATCATTTCCTCGGAAGGGAACGCTAAGTCCTGAAGTGACATTCACTCCTCTCCCTGATGCACTGTGACTTGAATGCTGTGACGTAAAAGTCTAAATTATTAATAAAACTTATGTTAGATCATAAGAGGATACAAGAAGGAAAAAACAAAGATTTTCGTCCTCATATTTATAATAAAATAAGGAAGAAATCCTCATACAATTACAGCTCTCATTTCTACAGCTGGACACATGGTTGTAACTGGTATTGAAAACTACCTTCTACTACCTTTGCCCTAAGCAAGCACCTCAGCTAGTCATGGCTCTGTTTAAGGTGGAGGGTTAGCATAATTTTAAGGTGGAGGGTTAGCATAATTTAGCATAAGTATAATTGTGGTGCTTCCTAACAATGGAATTTTACCCCGATAAAAATAAATGACGTATTGAGCCATGAAATTACATGGTTACCCCTTAAATGCATATTTCTAAATTTTAAAAGACAGTCTGAAAAGACTCTGTCCTGTGTGATGCCAATTATATGACACTCTGGAAAAATCACAACTATAGAGACAGTAAAAAGATCATTGGTTGACCAGGGGTTCACAGGGAGGGAAGGAGGGTTGCACAGGTGGAGCACAGGGGATTCTTCAGGTCTGTGAAGTGATCTGTGTGATACTGTAGTGGTGGATGCATGACACTATGCATTTGTCAAATCCCGTGGAAATTTAAAGCGCAGAGTCAACTTGATGTGTGAAAATTTTAAAAAATTCTTAGGGGGTCAGGAAACCCTGTTATGGCAAAGAATCTAACTGTAATACAAGGTCTGAAATAATCTTACTGAAATGGGGGAGGAGAAAAGGGGTTCACACTCATCATTTTGGAAATGAGTGCAGCTTGCAATATTAAAGGCAAAATAAACTGTGCTCTAGTGGATAAAATTGTTTCCCACAGGGATACGTGTTAACAGTTCCTGTGTGTCTGTCCCTGTACGCTGGGGCTGAACAACTAGGTAAGTGAATGGTGGGTCCCTGCGGGAGTGGGAATCTACAGACAGACAAGGGGAGAAATTAGGAAGGTCCACGTAGTCATGTGTTAGAGACGCAAACATCACTAAGAGCTCATGGTTAGCTTAACAAAGATACAGATGCTTATGCATGGAAATCTTTATAAATGCGTGCATTCCAACATGGGTTGTCATATGCGCATATATTCCTTGCTCTGTCAGCTGAGAGGTCCTAAGTAAATGATTGGATAAATAAATAAATGGGGAAGAATAGATGTATCTCCTCTCTAGAGCAATTCCAAATAATCCCTGTAGCTACTCAACCCTCTAGGAGGAGAAGCATAACTCCCCACCCTTTAAGCATGGGCTGCTTGTAGTGACTTGTCTCTAGAGAGTGCAGTGTGGAGAGTGGGACCGAGAGGAACTTATGGTGAGAAACCTGATAAACGTCATCTCAGCCAGACCCTCAGGGTCAGCCTCAACAGCAGGGATACGGTGTGCTGACTGTGGTTCTCTGACATGAGGTGGTAAAGTGGCATTTATCTCTGGTCTTCCTCTCCAAAACCCATGGCCCCACTACAGTCATGAGAAAAACGTCAGAATAATCCCAATGGAAGAACATTCTACAAATTACCAATAATCCTCAAAACTGCCAAAGTCATTAAAACAAGGAAAGTCTGAGAAATGGTCATAGCTAAGAGGAGCGTGATGAGACACGGTGATTAAATATAAGGTGGCATCTGGGATGGGATCCTGGAAACTCCAGAGGACACTGGGGGGTGAAAACAAGGAAATTTCAAAGAAGTGGGGCCTTAACAATAAGATTACAGCACTGGTTCATTAGCTGTAACAATGTTATACACCATGTGCCATACTAAGGCATGGTGTGCCTAAATGTAAGATGTGAATAATAGAGGGAAAGGCATGTGGGGTATGTGGGGACCCTCTGTGCCATTTTCACAATATTTCTGTAAGTCTAAAACCACTCTAACATAAAACTTTGTACCGAAAAGGTCTCAGAAATTTTTAAACGTGTAAAATACAGCTTTTACTCCAGTTTTTGAATTTATTATCACTGAAGACAGTTTTATGATAGCTATGAAATTTATGTTACCTAATGATTAAATTGCTTTGCATATTACATTAATTCTTTTTCTGAATAAATACCTGATATTATTACCAGATATTTTCATGAAAGCCAATGGAAAATTAAGAAAACAAGGAAGATGTGTTAAAAATGGTAGAAGGCATAGATACACCCCCTACTCAAATAGAGATTAAGTTTAGATGGTGGTTAGATACCTTCATGTCTATTTTCGCTGGTTGCATTTAGTAGCAGGAAATTGATTCTAGAGACGCCGTGTTTTTATCTAATCAGTAAATACTGAAATTCTCCTACTTTTATAGAAAAGGAATATCTTCATGTCAGAGTTGGCGATAAGTAGATACTTGCGGTTCTTTCAAATACAATCTTAAGAGCAATTTTGAAAAATAATGGTTAAACTAATGGCAAATTTCTCACAGACACTAAATAAATAGTTCGTATCATCAGGTTATAATTTCAACATCAAATTGCCCTTGTATTTGCTAATGACTTGTTCTTACCTAACTCTACTAAAATCAGCCTCCTTACGCTTTCCAGTCAAACCAAATCAGGCTCACAACCCACAAGACTTATTTATGGAAAATAATGTATTATGTGGCATGTTCAATTACTACTGAAAATGGTCAATCTCTTTTCTTTCAAAGGCAACAGTAATAATCCAGTGACAGCATACTCCATTCCACTCACACTTGATCAAGTGTTCATCAGTCTCACACAAGAGAAAATGACAAAGAGGACAAGAGAGTTTACTGTCCCCAAAGCTTAGAGGAGCAGTAATTGAGGTGTATAAAGTCTTCTATTTCGGAATTCACCATTCATTTTACTTGGGAGTCTCATTTACCTAAACTCTTATATTTTGGCTCCGCATTTTTTATACTGACAGGATGTCAATTTTCTATGACAACCCTTAGTTTTATTAAGTTCATCGCATAATTAAAACAAAACTCTCCAACAGCATTTAAAATAAAACAAGACATATGCATTTATGTGCATTTAAGTCTATGCCTATCATTTAGATATTACAGTGACCACTAAATGAATCTGTATTAGGTATTTCATACATTGATTTATCTTTATATTATTCACCCTGATAAATAGCTTGCTTTCTTAGATCACTCTGTTTGTGAATTACATTTTAAGTTCCGGAGAGAATTATTCATGCATGTAGCTTTTTAATTAAAAAGAGAAAGATTAGTCAACCTTTTATCAAGAGATAACCACATGAAAGGCAACTTTTAATTACTCCTTTTGAAGTTTCTTCCCCAGTTGCCAAGTGGGGTTTCACAGTGGATGCAGGGATGAGCCAGCCCCTGAGCGGCAGGCTGATCCCGCCCAGGATCCCATCCGGATGCTGAGTGGAGGGAGAGGGGCCTGGCAATGCACATCCTCGGCCCGCGGAACCATGGCCGTAGGGTTATTCTTCACAGAAGCTGGGGCTGAAGACGTTTCATCTCCTCATGCCATCTCTTCATTGTCCCCTGGGAGCTCTTGTCCTTACAGGTGGCTGTAAACAGTTTGCCTGCCGGCTCCGCTGCCTAATTTATTGTACTGCGTTACGTCCTCCTCTCTGCCCCTCGATGCTGTGCTTGATGGCCTTTCTCTGTCTTTTCAGACGACATCCTTTGCGGTGCCGCAGCACATGGATTTCAGGACTACCTGTGAGGAGGTAGGTCGCATGCCTTCCGTTTTTGATGAGGGGAAACAGGTGATAGGGAACGCTGGGCCCTCCCTTACGCATTTACGTGGAAAATGGCTTTCCACAGAGGGACGGGTGATGGGCCCACGGTGTTTCCAGAGCACGAGCTGTCTCTGCAAGACTGGAAAGGCCTCACAGGCCTGGGGAAGCCCCGGGATTCCAGTCTTCCTTCAAGAAGACGGGCGCAGGTTTCATTGGACTGAACTGCCTCTCCCCACAGACTATGCGCCGAAGGCTTCAGCTAGTGAAAGAGCGGGAGCTAATTCTTTTCACATAAATGGGTATAAATTAGAAGACATCTAAGGTCCCTTTCAGCACTGAAAGCCTTTGATTTTATGATTCCCATACTCTTTAAGTATTTCAGTATTTAAGTATTGATGTATGGCGACTCTCTGTAGAGCTGTCATCACATTCGGTGTGAGCGGAAGTGATGCATTCATTGCTCTTTCAAGGATGTTAAAGGCCATCCATTCAAGTGTGCAGTCAACAGTGCATGGACTTGGGGCCCCAGGAATGCAGCTCTTCTATTTTAGGAAGAAAGGTTATCTTTCCATGCAACACTCAAAGCATTGTCTTTTCACCCTTCAGGCAAAATGCCAATATTCATATGTTAAAATATTTCATATTTGCTTAAAATGTTTAAAATATTTTAGTATGTGTAAATAACCCAAGAAAAAAACAGCCATAACTAGATTACCTATAATAAAGTTTAAAAAATCTTCAGTATTAACATTTGTCAAAATTATTCTTTTAGTGAAATGTCATGTGTTAAGTTTCTTGCAAAAATATCTTTTTAAAAAAAAATATTTGTCACAGTAGGTTCAATTTTAGGTTGTTCAGAAAAAATAATAAATTACTTTCATTCCTTCAATATTATGCTTATTTTTTATTTTTTATTTTCAAAGTTTAAGTATGGTAATGCTTTTCAAAATCCTTTATACATGCTAGCACTTTTCAAATTATATTATATTATAGCTATTTGTTTACAAACCTCTCTCACATGCTACCCTGAATATTATAAGGTCAGAATGTGTAACTTATTCATCTTTTAATTCAGCCCCTTTCAAAGGTTCATACTGAAAAAAAAAAAAAAAAATTACTGTTTCCGAGCTTAAACTTAGAAGCATAAATTTTAATTGTGTCATTTCTGGTTGTAAATACAGTACATGTTATCATACTGTTAATTTGGTATGAATGTAGTAAACCTACAATTTCTTTTAAAGTTTTATCTTACGTTTTGGGTGGTGAAGCGCCCATCAATCTCAATGGAAATTTGTGTGAACGAGACAACGTGACACACATTGGAGACGCATGTGGTAGAGACTGGATGGTGGCCTATGTTTCTAACACGTGGTTCACCCTGGACGTGAGAGGCTGTATAAGATTGATTTCCCAGACCGTTTCTTACACAAAATGTTTTGATTCATTGATTTGAAACATACATCAAGTTCTGTCTAAGCTTCAGCTGCATGTTACAATGGTGATGCCGTTGAGGTGCTCTTACCCTTACTTCTGTAGTAGATGTTCGTGCTCTCCGGCAATGATCCCTTGAGGATCTCACCATTTCAACGCTGCCAGCGTGGAGCAGACCTTCTCAGAACTGTCAGAGCAGTTCCCGCGTGTCTGCCACATGCTGGCTGGACTGGAAGTGATGCAGGACTCTATGGTGCCCTGAGGATGATCAAATCGCCCTGAAGATGGACCGGAATCAAAGAGTTTGCCAGAAATTCACAGTCTTAGAACGTTTAAGCGGACCTGCACCTTAAAGACAATTTAGCTTAACTCTGCCACCTTGCAGATGAGAAAATGGAGAGGTTTTACAAGAATGCTGAGTGACATTTAACGAATTAGGTAAAAGCAAAGCCATAATGTATAGCTTGGAATGCCTGAGTCTAATTTTGGGCCTCTTTCTGAAGTACTACATTGCTGAAAATTATATCAAAGATACATTAAATGAAACTTGTTTTCTCTTGACTTTCTCTTGACTGATAATAAACTGCTAAAGATGAAAATTTGATATCCACGTCCATCAGACAGATCCAGATAGAATATTACCACGCAGATGCCAAGAAGTCTCTTCTTTGTGAAGGAACAGAAGTGTGGCTAGATACGTTTCATTTAAACATCTTCATTATCTAATACAGACTGTTCTTTTTAAAGAAGCGTTATTTATTGTTTAAAGAACTCTTCTCTTAAAAAGAAAACGTTGTAATTATTTTAAGTAATTGGGATTCAAAAGTCTGACAAGAAACAAAAATGAAGAGAGAGAGAGAAATGCAGTCAGGACAAATGCAAAACCCACATCGTAGAAGGAAAAGTGTGTGCGTAGCCAGGCAAAAGGACTGACTTCTCCGCCTTTCAAAGTGTCGTTAAGGGCTTCCCTGGTGGCGCAGTGGTTGAGAGTCCGCCTGCCGAGGCGGGGGACACGGGTTCGTGCCCTGGTCTGGGAGGATCCCACATGCCGCGGAGCGGCTGGGCCCGTGAGCCATGGTCGCTGAGCCTGCGCGTCCGGAGCCTGTGCTCCGCAATGGGAGGGGCCGCAACAGTGAGAGGCCCGCGTACCGCAAAAAAAAAAAAAAAACCTATGTGTTCCAGTAAACCAATATTCTATCTTTAGTGTGGGTTTTCCTCATTGTTCACTTTCATATCCACATTCTTTAAAATAGGATCACATCTAGGTGTTGAGTGTGAAAATACATATTTCTCTATAACATTTAATAATTTAATAATTCATGCACACTTATAATTTAGTCTCATATAATAACATATAATCTGTGACTTTGATTCAATCAACAAACATTGAAAATCCCACTATGAATAAAAGACTGTACTAGGTCCTATACGTTAATAATCCTTAAAAATGAAAAGAGTAATAACTTATTAAGATTTTCTTTCGATAACAGCATATAAGGTGAAGTCAGATAATGTGACATGGAACTAAATGTCATGGAAGTCACTACATGTCATGCCTAAATACACGATTAATTGTTAGGTGAATGTATTTATTCCATGAAAGCTCTGAGTTCCAAATATTAAGGATTCATCTTTGGATGGAAGGGTCTCTGAAGATTGCAAGGAGATACAAGTTTTGTACAGGTGCTTGAAAAGTGGCTGGAATTTAGCTAAGGAGGAGGCCAGGTAAGACACCATCCCAGCACGGAAAGGAAAGGGTAAAACGCAGTTTGAAATATCTTGTGTGAACCAGCATTTAGTGCACTGCTACTACAAGATGGTACAGTATAAGGAATTACATATCACTTACAGCTAGAGGCTTACAGGACAAGTTCAATTAGTTTTGGCAACCAAAATTCAGAAATATGAGGATTCCTACAAGACTATCGTGCTTAGAATGGTCTCTGCCTAGTTTCTTGCAGTTTATTATATCTGCTATTGCAAATTCCACACTTCAAAGTTAAAGGAACACAGATATTAAAGTTCCATGAAAACACAATTTGTGTTCTTTTCAAGGACTAGAACCTAAATTAAAGAGGTCTTAACTTTCAAGTAGAAAGTGGGTGATAGTCTACTTTTTAAACTTCCAAAGGTACTTGGTTTATGCAAAGCATACATTCTTAATAAGTTTACATGTGAGGTTCGTTTTTAAAACAAAGAGTAAATCCATGTAAATTCATGAACACACTTCATTGATTCACAGAAAACAGATCAATGACTAGATGTTTAAACATATTGCCTTTTAAGTAATTAAGAGGTATATTGCCTTTTAATATTCCTCTAAGCAAATAGTCTTCAGTGTGGGTTTTGCAAAATCCAGCTGCAATGTAGGATCATCCATCAGGGACAGGAAAACACCCTTTGAATGAATTTATCACTTTTCAAGTTTTACGTATGTTTCATAATTATGTAATATATTTGTATGTTATATGTAGCACATGCATTTCCTCACTCATGCGTGATGCATCCCCAGTTAAAAAAGTCTGAAGACAAATGACTGTTATGTTAGTAAAGAGAAAGAAGCTAAATGCGGGCCTTAACGTTTATACTGAAACGTGGGACTGATCATTATTTGAATGATTTTTTAATTTTTGGAACAATCTGGGTCCACAGATCTGTAAAGACTTTGCAGCCCTCAGTGTTTTCATTTGGGCTGCACCGGTGGCCACTCTCAGTGTCCCGTTGCCCGTTCTCCCCCCTGTAGCAGTCCAGGGGGGAGGAGCCCATGAGGATCAAGCCTCTGCTGGTACCCGCTAGTGTCCTGTGCTCCCTCAACAGCCTAGTGCTCCCTCAACAACAGCCTAGTGCTCCCCCAACAGCCTAGCTTTGGCAGCAAAAGCATCCATCAGGCCCAGAGTGGTTTCTGTCTCACTTTTCCCTCACTGGCCATCGCTCTGATCCCTGAAGAATGGCTGGTTCAAGATGATGTCCTTCTTAGAACTCTCTGCACTCCCATAAGGAGATGCTTGGTAACCACAGTTACCACAGATGCTGGTGAAAGACACGGATAGCCTTGTCCTCGTGTGTGGGAAGACTTGGGGAGGCATCCCCTCAAAGACCTCTGCATGAGGGCACCAGGGCCAGGGGATAAGAGCCTGGAGCCTGGAGCCAGGCAGCCCGGGTTCAAATCCTGACTCACCCATCTCTGCGCCTCTACTGCCCTGGGTTATCAGAGCCAAGGGGATTAATACTTCGGGGCGCACAGCCTGCCTTTCACAGTGGTGATGCCAGTCCAGCAGTGCTGCTCTGAGCTGGGGGGCGCCCCAAATGGATTTTACCCCTCTTCTTCCAGCTACTGTAGCAGCTCCGGCTCTGATCCAGTTGCTTCCCGTCCCCAAAGCTTCCTGCTCAAGGTTTATGTTTCTGCAACAGTAACTATGTTCTCACTTCCCCAATCCCCATCCATCTTCTTCCCTGCTGTAAGAAATACATTCATAAGACCTAACTATAAACGTTTGTGTTATTTCACTGCTCTTAGGTTCCTCCACGGCACCGCCCGCCTGTTCACGCGCTGGGCACGCCATACAGGGGCCTGACCGCCCCGCCCCCTGCCCTTCTGCCGCGGCCCCTCCCACGTACCACGGGCTCGGCCTCGGGGCTGCGCTGTTCTCCGTCATCCAGGGACCATATGCATTCTCATACTTCTCTGCGTTCACTCAAGTTTTTCGCTTTTGATGGAATTACCTTTGCCTTCTCGAATTACTGTTTTCTTGATTTATTTTTTCAAGACAAGCCACACATCCTTCTATCTACAGAGCCTCCTCTAATGCCCCTTCTCTCATGAATAGTTAAGTCCTTTCTCTATGTTGCTCCTGTATCAAGTGCTCCAGTATCATACTGCACGTTATTTATACATGTACATTTTTAGAAGTAGGAATACTCTGAGGCCAAAGATGATTGTCTAATTCATGTCTGACTCACTGTTAATGTTACACAGTATTGACAAAGTAAGTGGATGTGTGTGTCAGATTTTTAATGTATTTTCATGTCCATAAGCTGAATTTCCATAATAGAATAAATGTAACATCTGTAATGCCTGGAAAATGTATTTTAATGTGAATGTGTTCACATTATCTTCATTATCTTCATTATCTCTCAGTTTGTTATTTTCTCCAAACGGTGTATATATATATATATATATATATATATATATATATATATATATATATATATATATATGTTTAATTCTAACAAAAAGCTGCCTCATTCTTTATTTTCCTTCACTCTTGTCCTCTGAAGAGTCAACCATGGGCTCCAAGTCTGTGTTCTGTTTTCCAGACAACCATCTGATAGTTAGGGGACATTTCACACATTACTTGAGTGAATGGAGCTTTGACCATATCAGAAATGTGATGAGAGAAACTTCATAGCTGTGTTTGAGTTCCTCAAACTTTCCCTGGCTATCTTTGTGATCTCTTTGATGTGTAACAATAATGTATTTATGGGGTCTCAGGGAAAAGCCCCTCTTTCATCCACAAGTTGAGACAGAGCTTTATTTGTGATCGCCAGCTATTCCATTTACACTTCTGGGGGAAAAATGGCTTGGAATGGACTGTACACCTAAAAATCAGTAAATGTGCCCAATTTTGTTCCCTTAGCTTTGATATTATCTCCTACCCCTCTCTCCCCTGCATCTCAGAAGTCCCGATGTTGCCACCTGACCAAGATAACCTTGTAAGCATGAGAGACTTTTCCACCTGAAAAATGTACAAAAATAGTGTCTGTATTAAGGAAAATATAATTGGCTTTTGCTGACATTCTTTTGTCTTTTAGACATATGCACTTGAGTTAAGCTCTGTGGTAGATTAATGGATGCAATTTAGGAGCCCCAGCTATGCATAGACTCAGAGGAGGGACTGATGCCATCATGGCTCCTGGAGAAGCTTGTTTTTCCTTAAAAGATATTATATAACACTTACAAAATAATTACAGACCAATTTAACATTGTATATGATAGAGGGTATAATGGTATGTATTTTCACATGGGAAAAAGCAATTTACAGAAAGAGTTATCTCTGGAAGTTGCGGTATCTAAGTATATTCTCATCAACATTATGGAACATTCTTTTAAAGAAACAAACCCCTAGCAACCCACATCTAATTTGTATTCCAAGGGAAAGTCTCATATTATTTGCCTGGGATTTTGTGCTCATTAAATAGTAAGGGTAAAAATGTATTTCTATGTACTTCTCCCTTTATCCAAATTAAGAATGGCTCAATGGTTATTAAATGAAAATGTAATTTCCAAGGTGGTCATAGTTTTTGCTGACTTTTTAGTTCAGAGTAACAGCCAGCGATTATATTCTGCGTCCAAAGCATTTCCATTTGCATCTCTGATAAATGGGACCATAAAGTGCCCTTGCTAAGGAGAATGTTTCCATTTATCTGGCGAATATTATAACCCTGACCTGCTTCAGGAGGGACAAGATGTGTGGACTCCCTCTGTGATCACTAAGCTGATGGTTTAAAGCCATGCGGTTCAAGTTTGGAAATATTCACAGGCTGTCTTCACAATTCCCAGAAATGTGTGAAGCAAAAACAGTGGAAAGGGAATCAAAAATCTTGGGTCTCAAGCCAGGCTGTGTCTTAATTAGCTGTGTTAATTCAAGCAGTTCTTTCACCTCTTTATCCTGGTTCCCTCCTCTGTACAAAGTGCATGTGTGCTGGTGAATGGGTTGATCAAATAGTGGAGGGTAGAGAAGATAAGAAGGTATGTTTTTACAGGTTTAAAATCCTGTGAGAAAGACAGTAAATAGATGAGTGGTTGCCTAGGACTGGGTGTGGGAGGATGGAGAGATGGGAATATTAGGTTTCTTTTCAGAGTGATCAAAGTGTTCAAAAATTGGTTATAGCAATGGCTGCATATTGCTACACTAAAAACACTGAACGCTTTAAAGGGTTAAGTTGTATACAGTGTGAATAGCATCTCAATAAAACCATTATGAAATTTATATTGATTTTAAGTATTAAACAAAACTTTCACTGTTTTTAAAATATACTGTAAAACTGTAATCCTTACTTTCCAAATCTTTGTGGGGATTTTCTCACATAATCTCTATTATCTGAGGTCTACTCTATGTGAAAAGGTTATACTTTTCTGTGTACCTGTATTAAGTTTCAGACTCATCAGAGTGCATTTTCCGTAGCTTTCAGATGTTATTCATCATGTTTTGCTATAAATAAGCCATAAAATTATAATCTATAAACTAAGTATAATTCTTTTCTCTGTTTTGCTTTCTTTTTTTTTTTTCTGTCTGAAGACAAAGACAGGGATTTGTTTGCTGCAGGATGGTAATCCGGAGCCTTTCAAAGTGCGGCTACACCTGGCCAAAGATATTCTGATGATCCAGGAACAGGATGTGATATGTGTGTCTGGTGAGCCTTTCTATTCTGGTGTAAGTAGCTCTTCCTTCCCTTGAAGTTTTCTGGGGTATTTCTTATTGTTGCTGTTAATAAAAATGTCTATTCACAGAACATACTTAATATTCTTTCTCTTACTTTCAGAGCCAGTAATTTTTGTTTTCAGTATTGGTAAGCAGTGTCCTCGTATAAGGACTTGTACTTGAGTCCAAAGGTGTACACTGGGCCCATCTCCAGCTCGGTGTCTCATTGACTCCGAGCTGTCATTATGGGACTAGAGTGACACTTGTATTTGTAACCACGAGAGAGTGGGTTCTACACGTCAACACCGAGGACTAAATGAGAACAGAGCATGGCAGGTCCCCTGCCCTGATCTCCTCCTGCATCACGGTGAACCTTCAGAGGTGGTGCAAAGGCGGAGCCCAACTCTTGGCGTCAGAGAAGCAGGAGGCTTTAGGTCGTGGCCCCGGAACTCAGTGCCGAGGCTTCTCCCCAGGGGATTGTGCACGAATGATTCTGTGGGCCTCCTCCATAGCATCAAGCTAGGTGCCGTAGCAAGGTCTGTCTGTGCCTAAACAGTGAACGTGTGACCCTGATGGTAATCCAGCCTCTGAAGGAGCCGTAAGTTGTCTCAGAGCCCATCGCTCTGCCCCTGGTGCTGCAGTGCAGCTCTGGAGGACATCCTTAGCCGCGTTAAATAACAAAATTTTAACTGAGCACATTTAAAGATCTAATTAGCTTTGTTCAATGATCCATGAATCGGTCAGCATCGCATCTGCCAAGCTGTTTAAAAGAAGAGGTTTTCAAAGGGAGGAAGGGGGCAGAAAAAGGAAATTTTCCCCAAAGAATGTCTTGTTTCAGTGGAGGTTGTCCTCCTAAGGGGAAAAGATGGGGTCTGTGAGGGCAGGAGGTTTACTCAGTAGCGCTGACCGGGGAATTCCAGGTTGACTGGTTAAAGGTGACGGTCCTGGGAGAGGCTGAAACTTCATTTAGGTTAAGTATTAAGTTTCAGTCTGGCGACGTGGTCCTAGCACAAGTGATTCCATCTTGGGCCTATTGTCTCTTTTCTAACAATTTTCCCCTTTTGCTCAGACTCTCAGCTTCTCTGAGAGATGTGATCAAAATGTAAGGCATGAGCGCCACTCTCAGCTACTGCTCTGAAGCTCTCGTGGTTTTATCTGATCCTCTGTGTGGTATCGACAGGCCATGCTGTTTTGTTTAATCCCTGGGACATTCACGGCTTCGGGTTCACAATATCTAAGTTGGTCATTCTTGTTGTTCCTTTTCTGGAGTTCTTGTATTAGGAACATCATTTACTTGGTGGTTAGTGGCTGAGAACTTGGATTTAAAGCTCTTGGGAAAACACAATTCACCAGGGAAACTACTATGATTGTTATAAGCAAGATAATCCCCAGTATTTGGAGTGCACTTTGGAGTCATGGTCAAGACCCAAACCAATTGAAGTCAAATAAGTCATAGAAAGACCCCACTGAGGGAGTCACCTTTTTAAGCCAAGTTGCTTGACCTTGTGTACGTGAGTGTCAACTTCTCCAGAAGTGATAATCCAGGTGTAGCAGGCGGTATTGGCCACGGCACAGACACCTCCTGGCTCAAGCTAAAAGCTAAGCAAGGGCTGTCTTCTTATCAAAAACAACTTTGGCCAGAGAGTCAAAGGATCTTTGTTGAGCAGCTGTTGTTTTAATAGTGGATTCTGCAATACTTTCAAGAGTTAATGAGAGGTTTCTGATCGTAGCCTCATTTACATTTACTCCTAACCAAGGAGGGACAGCCCTACCAAAGGAAGCAAAACCTGAATCATGAATGCTTCCTGGTAATTCCCATCCGAACCTGTGGCTCAGGACTGGAAAGGTGCCAGCCGTGGAGGCAAGTAAAGTCTTAAGGGTGAACAGACCACGCAGCAGTGTTTCTCTTGCCTTGTGTGTTTTCTTTGCCTAAGCGGGGCTTAGGTGGGAATTTCCCCAAGTTTGGGATTGTTAACCAGGGAGAGGGGTTAACAAACCAGGGGGTCTCTAGCATTCTGACAAGTACAGAAACCTGTACTTGTCAAAAGTCCTTTCCTGGAATCTCCTTGAAGATGAAGTACTTTTGCACATATACTTCTGAAGAAACATTAGAGTAAAACAGTAACTGTAAATGACAAAGGATTCAAAACTGCTCGTTAGTAAAAAATCTGATGAGAGTTCATTGTAATGGAATTGGCAAGGGAATGTGGTTATTTTTTGTAACATACAACATTTTAAGATAATAAATAGAATTATGACTGATAACATTATACCAGGACATATCAGATTTCTAGGAATTTTATACAATTCAGGAACACTTATAACATATACCCATACAAGTACAGGATAAAGAAAGCTCAGTATTACTTTTTTTTTTTTTTAATAAATTTATTTATTTATTTTTGGCTATGTTGGGTCTTCGTTTCTGTGCGAGGGCTTTCTCTAGTTGCGGCAAGCGGGGGCCACTCTTCATCGCAGTGCGTGGGCCTCTCACTGTCGCGGCCTCTCTTGTTGCAGAGCACAGGCTCCAGACGCACAGGCTCAGTAGTTGTGGCTCACGGGCCTAGTTGCTCCTCGGCATATGGGATCTTCCCGGACCAGGGCTCGAACCCATGTCCCCTGCATTGGCAGGCAGATTCTCAACCATTGTGCCACCAGGGAAGCCCCTAAGTATTACTTTTTATTTGGCAGTATTACCCATAAAACCTGTCAAATAAGCCTAATTAGCCTAACGTCCCCCCCTTTCATGAGGAGAGAAAACAAATCTTTTGAGATGTTTCAGGGGCCCTCTAGAACATTCCAAAGTTATGTCCAAGTCAAAAAGACATTATTTAGAATCTTAATTTTGGGAAGTTTGTCAAAAATATCAAATGGTGGGCTTCCCTAGTGGCACAGTGGTTGAGATTCCGCCTGCCGATGCAGGGGACACGGGTTCATGTCCCGGTCCAGGAAGATCCCACATGCTGCAGAGCGGCTGGGCCCGTGAGCCATGGCCGCTGAGCCTGCGCGTCCGGAGCCTGTGCTCCACAACGGGAGAGGCCACAACAGTGAGAGGCCTGCATACCACACAAAAAAAGAAAAAAAAAATCAAATGGTTTGGACACTTGACTAAGTAGAATCACAGAAAAGTATGAAACAATATTTAATGATACATTTAATTAAGTGACAAAAGATTTCAAAGGCATATATAGAAGGTTACATTGTTCTGAGCAAAACAACTCTTTTAATATTGAGAAGACTTGGTTTACTTAAGTAATCAAAGACCAGATGATAAAGATAACATGAAACACAGGAAATCATTTTGATAAAATACAAAAGTTTTGCCTTCTAAGTGGATTACTTAAATGGTAAAGAAAAAACTTTCAGAACATCTTATCAAGAACAGATCAATTGTCCAAGGAAAATTTGTCATTTTAGCATATAAAAGAAAGCTAAGTTTTAGTGTTACGTAAGTACACTATTGGTATTAAAGCTTAATTTTAAAACATTTATAAAGATAACAACTCAATTTTTAGCTAACTTGACCATAAAAAATACTGTCCCTCTCTCTCTGTCTCTCTCTGTTCTCAAATTTCTATGTCCATTGTTTGTCCTTTTCCTCTTTTGCGTTTTGAAACATCAGCTTTATTTTAGGAGAAAATTACTTTCTTTTTCCCTAACAAAAATGAATCTCCATATCCATACCTTTTTTTACCCCAAAACACATCTGTTTTCCTTGCATCCAGAGTTGTTTCTCTTATAATTTCTAGTAGTTTTAACTCCATATATTAGAAATTTTAACCCTAAAAAGCTTTAATTTTTAGTGAAAAAAAATAAGTAAACAATTGTGAACTGTCTTTTACATTAGCATTCTGTGGCTTGTAAATATTTTTTATAAATCTGTAACTATTTTTTATAATTTCTAGAAATGCGTGTTTTCTCATAGTAAATTTCTCAGCATGGCACAGGACTTGTTTATTAATAAACCCAAATATCTTTAGTTTTTCTGTAAAAGGGAGTGGAAGTGGTAAACCTGTCTTCAATAGTTAGTGTTTCAGTATTTTATCTTGTTTGGAAATGGTCTGGATATTCAAAGAATTTAACTTAACTCATCATTTAACTTAGCAAAACTTTAAGGTTTCAGGTTATCAAAAACACTTAGGGAAATTAAAAGGTTTTCCTAAAAAGTTTTTCTCCTACGTACATCTATTTATTTAAATTATTCTTACAAGCACTACCCAGAAACACTTCATTAGACATTGGACAATGTCAGTCATTATTCTGAGTTATTTTTTCTGGCTGACAATTTTTGTAATAGAGATAACATGAATTAATTTGGTTAGTAAATTCAGGTAGGATAAAAGTTTTATTTAATGCTGACAACTCTAAAGACATGCCTATTTCAATTAAACCAACAACCTTAAACTAGCTTTTATATTTTCCCATATCACATGAATCTGAAATTCATTTGGGTTAGTTTCTGTTATATTTCTGAGAATTTCATTTATATAAGAACTGTGTTTTATTTAAGCCAATTAAACAGAGCCTTTTTACTAATTATTTTTTGCAGTACCATCAGTGGTAAGAAAATATCACATAAGATACATATACCCACATAAACATATAGACAGACATAAACTGAGACCTCATAGATTCTGTTTTACTAGTTACAAAAGAAGTTGGATCTAAGTTGCTTTTCTGGAAAATGGAATAAGTAGAGGCTACCTGCACAGATGTCTAAAGCTAAGTTTCAAATGAACTTTCCCTCTTGATTTTTTTTCGGATAAGCATTACCTCTCTGAAGTTTGTACTTTAACATTTACATCTTAGAGGCACCGAGAAAGAATGCAAGTTACAAGCCTTTTAAGATAAATAGGGGAAGTTTGGGAATTGGTAAAAAGAATAGGTAAATTCTGAATTGCCTCTTTAGTGGCAGTTTTAGATTTTTGCAAAGATTTGTAAGATTAGGACAGTTGCCTTTAATTCCTCAAGGAATTTGGTTGCAGCTTAAATGACATCATAGGTTGATCCACCCATAAATCCTTTACGAGGCTTTAGGTTTTCTTTTTAAATTTTAATTTCTGCTTTTCATAGTTATTTCAGGAAATAATGCAGCAGTCTCCCAGAAAGCCCTCAGAGTCCTGTCAGCTTTGGGAGGGGTCCCGCTTTGAGGGTAGATACGGTGTTTGTAAGGCCACTGACTTGGCAATGTTTATGGTTGAGGCTTCTCTTCAGAGGGAAAAGACCATTTAGACTGGTTAGTAGAGCAAGTACTGCATTCCAGCAAAGGAGGAGAGAGGGGTCACCAGGGTTAGGTCAGCCTCATGGTCTTTCTCTTTTTTGGGGCGGGGGGGTACCTCTTATGTCCTTAAAATTTTATTAGTGTTTTGCAATGAATTTTTTTAAAATGAAGCTACACGTATACCTCACTTTGCTGCACTTTGCTTTATTGCACTTCACAGGTATTGTATTTTTTACAAATTGAAGCTTTATGGCAACCCTGTGTCGAGCAAGTCTATTAGTACCTTTTTTTAACAGCATTTGCTCACTTTGTGTCTCTGTGTCACATTTTGGTAGCACTTGCAATATTTCAAGTTTTGGCTATTATTGTATTTTACGGTAATCTGTGATCAGTGATTTTGGATGTGACTGTTGTCATTGTTTTGTGGCACCATGAGTTGTGCCCATGCAAGACTGTGAGTTTAGTTGGTAAATGCTGTGTCTTCTGACTGCTCCACTGGCAAACTGTTCCCCCATCTCTCTCCCTCTCCTCCAGACTTCCTGTTCCTAACACGCAACAATATTTGAATTAGGCCAAATAATAATCCTACAGTGGTCTCTAAGTGTTTGGATTTTAAGGTTCCCATCTTTATTATTTATTTATTTGTTGGTTGGTTTATTTTATCTTTTTTAAGCTAAGACTTCAGTTCTCTTGGAGCCAAACCAATACTTGGAAGGGATGTGCTGCTGGGCTGGAGATTGTGTGATGGTTTACTGGGTACTTCGTCACACAGAAATTTTCTTGAGGTTGGCGGGTGACCTAGCGTCAGTCTAACCTGTTCTGACCCATTATTCTAACAGAGGAGTCTTATCCTGAGACAGGAGGGTTTGGTGGCAAGCGTTCTCACAGCTCTTAAATTCTTGACTCGTACCCACCAATTTTTGTGGCTTTTTTTTTGGCTTCCAAGATCCCCATTAGCAATAGCCTTTATCTACACAAAACAAGACAAACACCTTAACACACCACCAGCGATTCCCAGCAATGAACCATCAGAGCCCAGTAAGTGGGGACTGGGGAGGGACCCGGAGAATGGGGTCCCAGACAGCTGGAAAATGCAGGCTGAACCCAGGGCCGGGGACTGGGGCTCTGGATGGAGCCCTCTGCCTCTGCTCAAGCTGACCCGCTGCACCCTGGATGGGAAAGCAGATCAGATACCGAGTTTGGAACCGAGAGCTCAGAAAGGGTGCTGAAGACAGTGAGCTTGAAGGCTTCTCCGGAGCCACATCTGTGGTTCTCATCGTCCCCAAGGCCTTCAAAGGTCTCCTCTGGTCCTACCGCGGGCACCAAATCTGATAAATAATGAAAATTAGCGGAGTAAATTTAAAGAGCTAATTGGCTTTATTCAGAATTTCATGAATTGGGTGACACCCCATCTGGCAAATAGAAAGGCGCTCCACTGAGCTGCAGAAGGGGAAAGGTTTTTAAAGGTGGAATGGGGGAAGGAAAAGGAACCTGTTAACAAAGAATGCTTTGTTTCAGGGAAAGTCACCCTCCTGAGGGGAGTTTTAGGGGTCTGTGGGGGAGGATTACTCTCTAGCACTGAGCAGCGAATTCCAGGTTGAGTGGTTAAACCATGTGATAGTCCTGCGAGAGACTGAAACTGCACTTAGGTTAAGCGTTAAGTGTCTGGTGACGTGGGGTTAGCACAAGGGACTCCATTTGGGCCTGTTGTCCCCTTTTCAATAGGTGATGTTAAATTGAATTTGACAGAACAACTTTATCATAAAACAGGAAGTTTTAAAGTTTATCATTGATTGCGCAATAACATTGAAGACGTCATCTTAACAGTGTTGTCATGTATGACTTCAGAAGAAAACTACAGCAAATGTCATACAGGCAGCTCCCTGGATTCCCTAGACATCAGTAGTGGCTTAGCAGGTAGATTTAATCTGTAGCGTATTAACAGACTTATTTCAGAGTGTTTTGTTGGGGTGAATAATGCTGAACTTGAGCTTCTGCCACACTTCTCACTAGCATCCTGTGGAGTCACACAGGTCCCAAATCAACAGGCTCCTGCTAACTAAAGAAAATGGACCTTCTGCAGCCTGTTAACTGTCCTTTGGTCACAGACCATTTAAATTATCCTGAATCATGGTTCTGGCTGCCAAGGCTGATCGAATTGTTCCCACGGGGTTGCCCTTTCTTTCTTCTAGTTAATAGAAGAGTAGTGGTCAATTTCTTTCTTCCTTCCTTTCTTTCTTTCTCTTCCTTTCTTTCCTTCCCTTCCTTCCTTACTTCTTTCTCCTTTTTTTTTTGGAAAAGATATATTACATATATGTCTATACATATGTTACATAGATCAGAATGATACAGAGCAATTGTCCATCAGGTAGAAATGTGAAAGCTTCAGTTACTATAAGAGGAAGAAATCACCTTCCCTTGTGCTCAGAAATTGAATGTTCGGTCCCTGTCAGTCTCCTGAGTGACCCTGAGTCAGAGGAAGTTGTGTCTGTCCCTGGGATATTATCTCTTTCAATGCTGCCCTGAAGGAACATCAAATTTAGCCAAGGCTGGTTTTAAATGTTGGCAAAATATGTTTAAAAGGCCAATGAGACTAAAATCAACATGAGATGGCCGCATATTTCATCACAGACACACCAGTTTCAAAGGTGTTGCCAGTAAAATATAAGAAAATCTTGGAGATTAAAGTCTAAATATGGCAGAACGACCAGATATATAGCGTCACTCTAATCAGAGTTCTGATGAGCGTCGTTAGGATTTAGAATCAACAAAGTTAAGCAACTTCCTTTAGTTTTCCTTGTGGGAGAAAACATGCAGTTAGTAATCCCACGTGTGAAACCATAATCTCCTGAAGGCAGAGTTAAGAGAAGCTAATATCTGCCTTTCACAGTAAGAGTCAGTGTTCACTCCACATGTGATGGGATGGGATGGGATGCAGAGAAGCCGGGGGTGAGGCTCCTTATCTGTGGAAAATTTGATCAGGAGAGAGACTGCAGCTACAGTAGGCTGTGTGCTCACTGGGGTGGATTCTCACCAGGTCATCTAAGATGGATGGTATGTGTATCCTCAGATTTTTTTTCTCTTTTTTTCCCCATCAAAGAGCCATTTAATACAGAAATCAGAATCTGTGAACACACACACACACAACATACACATTATATATATTTTTCAAATTTAAAAAAGAAATCTCAATGCCAACAAGTACCTATTAGAACATGCAATAAAATTTGATCTATTCTAAGTAAATATATTTGATTTTTCCCCAATCGGTTTTAGAGGTAAAAGGGGTCATTAGTAAGTAAAATCAGAACAGAAGCTATCGGCTTAATCCTGATCTTTTTACATTTGATTTTATATTTATGAATGAAGCAGTGAAGGGTATTGTATGTGTTTGCGTCTCCTTTTAACCTGTTCTGTTTTGGAGACAGCCATTCCAAAAATGCTGCTAATAAGATTAGGAAAGGAGAAGGTATGGATACTTCTAAAAATTTTAAAAAAAAAAGTTATAGGTAGGTCACAGTGGTCTAGCTCGCTGTGATTTTATAAGAGAAGGATGAACGAAGGATGATCTTGAACCTAGGGTGCTTTCTCTGTTGTTGTCAGAGAAGTTGCTAACTTCACAAGACAGTGCTGGAACCCTTCTCTCCTGTTCCTCGTGTGCTGTTTGTTTTTTGCAACAGTCAACAGTCACCACTGGGGCCACTGATGTTCCTAAATTTCCCAGGGCTTAAGCTGCAGTAGATGAGGAGGCCCTGGAAGGAAGACTAGTTCCAAAGATGTTGTCTCCAGACCCCTGGTGTTGGCCACATGGGGATGGTCCCTCAGTGGCAGCAGTTGTGATAGGTCACCGGCAGCAGCAGTGGTGCCCCGGCAACAACAAGGTCACGATGCTGGCAGCTCCTGGGATGGTGACACACAGACCAGATGCAATAGACACTCTGGTGTTATTAGTTGTAGAATCTCCCAGATGAAAAAGAAAATGAATGGTGATATTTACCCCAAGAACAATAATGGTAAAGAAATGGGAGAAGTACACTTTGTAAACTGAGCTAATTTTTCTCACGAGATCGTCGTTAGGTCTACAATGTATAGAAAGGATATTAAGGACATTATGCTTAACATTGCTGTGTAAAATGCAGATTTTTAAAGGCGTTTATCTATCCTGCACCGTAACTTTTATTTTGCCCTCAAAGCAACTTTAACAAAAGATTTGCTTCTTACGTATAAAGTAAATTTATTGACAAGTCTTAAATCTTTCCTTTTTAGAACAAAAATATCATTTCTTTATTATATTACTTTTGAAGTTTATTGCCACTGAGTCTTTGTAAGAAACATCCAATTGTATGCCTGAATATATTATAATGATTACATGCACAATTACTGAAATAAAAGTATGTAAGAATAATAACAAACACTTTTTTTGAAATAGTGAATGAAATGCTTGAATAGACAGAATAACAAGTCATCACCATAATACATACTGAATTAGTCTTCTAATTTATAAATCCTATTGTGGTTGTCATACATTGGACATACACATAATAGATTTTGCCGCCTTAGCAACCATGGCTTCTTAATCCAGATTGCTAATTTATTTGGTTTGAAATGTAGTTTATCTGCCAACTTGAATCAGCCTGCAGTCACCAATCTGGGTGTGTCCTTTATTAATAGTATATCTTAAAATCCCTATTATTTTATATTTAGCATTTTCAAATAGCTTGCAATAAAATCATTTTTCCTTTATTAATCTTAACACTTAAAACTTATATGCACAGAGGTGGTCTTCTGGATTGTTGCTCACTATTTGGTAACCTCTCTACTACCGAGTTATCCAAGAAAGGAATGCATTCTCCTAGGAAAGGGGATGTGCGTTGTCACAGGTGCACCAGGTGAGGATTAAGCACTGACCAGGTTCATGAGACCAGCCCCTCCTGCCAAGTGAGTGTGCATCCATATCAACAGACAGAGCACGGGTGTTGGCATTAGACCAGCTCTAGGCCAGATTTTTCCACTTACATATTCACGTAAAATGAATTTTTATAACATATAATTTGAACTCACAGAACAAGAAGGATATGGTCACCCATGTGCCCGTCACCAGTTTAAGAAGGAAAACGTCACCCTTCACTCCGAAGCCTCCCCTGCCCTTACTGATGCCCTTTCTTCTTTCCATAAAAAAAAAACAAAAAACTGTTTTGCATTTTGTGTTTCTAATCTTCTTAATTTTAAGTTTGTTTACTACATATAAATAATATAAATCCCTAAGCTCGCTCTATCTATCATGTATCTATCTCACGTTGTGTGTGTGTTTGTGTATATGTATATGTGTAGAATATTGTCTATCGATCTATTTATCTACCTGCCTATGTTCAATATATGTATGTAGATAATTGGTAGATAGATATTTAAAATGTTTTGTTTGGTGATTTTTCTTTATCTTGTAAGAAGATTGACATTTTGCTTTATTTTATTATACATTGTTCACCCAACTGTCAGGTTGAGGTAGAGTTTTGGAAAGTCTACCATCTATTACTTATTCTTTCTTTGTAGGGAACCTGACCCTTCCTTCAAGAGCATTGGATATTTAGGAATCCCCACCTGTGGTGACCTGCAGTTTCACTGTGATGCAACTATGAAGATTTATTTTTATTTACTTTGCACGGGAGTCAGGGATTCGTGAATATGAGGATTTATGCATTTCTTCAGTTCAGAACAATCATCAATCATTTAAAAAGCTTTTGCTGGGCTTCCCTGGTGGCGCAGTGGTTGAGAGTGCGCCTGCCGATGCAGGGGACATGGGTTCGGGCCCCGGTCCGGGAAGATCCCACATGCCGCCGAGCGGCTGGGCCCGTGAGCCATGGCCGCTGAGCCTGCGCGTCCAGGGCCTGTGCTCCGCGATGGGAGAGGCCACAGCAGTGAGAGGCCCGCCTATCACAAAAAAAAAAAAAAAAAAAAAAAAAGCTTTTGTTTATCTCCCTCTCTCTGTTCCTGCCTGCGGTCCTGACCTGTAGGTGGGCGTTACGTCAGCCCCTGAGTCCTCACTATCTTCTGTTGCTCCACGCTCTGCGCCAGATGGTCTGGCCTTGGAGGCCAGACGGCAACTCCCTCTGCTTTCCTTTCAGTTCAGGAACTCTCTCTCTGGTTAGATTTAGTCTGTTGCTTAAACTATGTATTGAAATTCTGATTCTGGAAACTTTTTTTGCTTCTAGAAGTTCTAGTCTGTCTCATTTTATATTTGATGCATAGTATTTGATATCACTATCGTACGTTTGATATCTCCTCCTGTTCTATTCATCATTCTGAAAATCCTACTTACATGGTGAGTCTGGAATTCTAGGATCTGCAGTCTCTACAGAACCTAATCCGCCACTGGTTCCTTGTTTGTCTGTTTGCTGTTCTGCCGACTCACTTGTTGTGCTCTGCGAATTTTCACCCTGAGTTCATGTCCTTTGGTGCTCTGTGGGAATTTCTTGGGTTTGGCTCTACAATGTGTTACAAAGACAGAATTTTCATTTTCATTTGCTTTTTCAAGGTGCCTGAGGATACTGGTGACCCAGGTATTCTTTATACTAAATTCTCCACTGGGGATTCGAGACCACACAGGTAGACTGAATATCATCTCAAACCCACATGTAGACCAATTCATGTTGACAAATTCTCAGGAGAATTAGTTTTTAAATCTTTAATCCGTAGCCAAATTCACAGTGGGCGAATAGTGGTAGAAATGTTCATTCTTATACACACCACGAGCCACTTGTCTCCCTCCCTGGTCCTTCCAGTCCTGGGCCCGTGGTGGGTGCGATCAGGGTCACAGTTTGGGTGGAACCTTCTTACCTATCAGTAGACAATTAGTCTTCCTTTCTGACAACCATGAAATTTTTTTCTTCTTATTGCCCTGGTTACACTTTGACATTATTTTTTGTTTGTGTGCCTTATTTTATTCATCATTTTGTTGTGTGTTATCCTAGAGAAAGAATTCAGTATATCCGACTCAAAAGAGTGTCAGAACCAAGGTTAGTTGTGTGTGTGTGTGTGTGTGTGTGTTACAGTGGAAAATCTATTGACTCTAAAATCAGACAGACCTGGCTTGTCATCTCAGTCTGTCCATTTGCTAGCTTTGTGACCCTGTGTGAGTTAACTTCCTTCTCTGAATCTCAGTTCCTGTGAGTGAGAGAGAGAGAACATCTAATTTACAGAATTGGCTGTGACAGCATTGAATGTGACCACATTACCGTAGAGGACTGTAGAAGTGAAAACTAAAGCCTGGGTCCCTTCTTCCCACTTTCTGCTTTCTAACCATTTCTAACTTGTATTCCTCTCAGTTCTATAACCTAACGTGAGGTCATAGTTGTTTCCTAAAATAACTGATGGACCACTGATCTGTATGTCCGTCCCTTTCTCTAATTCACTCTGCCGCTAATGATTATCCCGGATGAGCAATTTAAACTGGATAAGTAATCTTTCTGTATAATATTAGAAAACAAAACTTCTCACCTCAAAAGAATCATTCTGTGAGTCAGCCCTTTTTAGATGCAAAGGAGTTTCATTATTATTGCTTCAAACAAAAGTGCTCTTTTTTTTTTTTTTCCCTATATGCGGGCCTCTCACTGTCGTGGCCTCTCCCGTTGCGGAGCACAGGCTCCAGACGTGCAGGCTCAGTGGCCATGGCTCACGGGCCTAGTTGCTCCGCGGCATGTGGGATCCTCCCGGACCGGGACACGAACCCGTGTCCCCTGCATCGGCAGGCGGACTCCCAACCACTGTGCCACCAGGGAAGCCTCTCCAGAGTGCTCTTAATATGGTATTAGTGAAAAGGAGCCTAAGGATATTCTAAAGTTTATAGGTTTATGAAGTTTATAGGTATATGATGCTTCATATAAATTATTTTAATTAAATGTGTAACACTTCAATGAAATTAAATGTAGATTGATAGACTAAAATTTGCATTGTTCTGGAAATGAAGACTCGTATAAACTAGGTGAAATGAAATAGGTAATAATGTGAAAATAAGGCCTATATTATTTATGTAAATACTATCCTACATGTTTAACATAATAGATTAAATAGTGAAAGTTTTGGTCAAAACTGTCATTTTTGTCATTGGTATATTTATTATTTTTCTCCCTTGGAACTGACTTCATCAGTTGTTTTGTACCACAGATAGAGAAATCTGCTGTTTAAAAATGTGTTGTTTCCTCCACCCTGCCCTGGAGAAGTACTGGAGGAGGCCTCGTGGAGAGTCAGGATTTACTGTAGCACGCTGATGATGAGACCGCGGTGGAGGCCTCTCAGGGAGCAGTGACCAGGCAGCCCTGCACTTCCCACCCAGGCTCTTGTCAGCGGAGGCCTGGAGCAGCTGGAACTTTCCCACCTGTGACCAGGAGTAACAAGGAAATTCTCACCTCGAATAAGAAAAGACGATCAACAGATGCCAACCTTGAAATGTCACAGATGTTACGATTATCTAACAAGGATGGGGAAGTAGCTGCCATAAAATGGTTTCAGGTCTGTTACAAACAGGATTGAAACAAATGAGAAAAGAGAAAGTCTCAGCAAAAAGCAACTGGAAATTGTAGAACTGAAAATTCAACTGAAATAAAAACTCAGTGGATGGGCTCAAGAGCAGCATGGAGAGGACAGAGGAAAGAACCAATTAACGTGAAGACAGAACAATAAAAATTACCCTTTCTGAACTAAAGAGAAAAACTGGTCTGAAAAAAATAAGGGACCTATGAGACTATAATGAAAGATCCAGCGTTTATATCATCAGAGTCCCAGGAAAAGAGAAGGTCAGAGCTCAAACAGTGCTTGAAGAAATAAGGCCTGAAAACTCCCCAAAGTTTGCAACTGACATAAACCTAAAGAAGGGGGGCAGATCTCCAAAGGATAAACCCAAGAAACCTGTGTTAAGACACATCATAGTCAAATCCTGAAAACTAAAGACAAAGAAAAAACTTAAAAGCAGCAAGAAACAATAATACTTTAGGAATAGGGGAAAAACCATTCAAATGACAGTAGAGTTTTCCCCAGAAACAATGGAAACTGGAAGGAAGTGGCATGGTATTTTTCAACTGCCGAAGAGAAAGAACTATCAACCCAGATTTCTATATATGCCAAAAATATCTTTCAAGAATTAGTCGGAAACTTATAACTCATTAATAAAATGGGCAATAAAAAATGAGCAAAGGGTTTGAATAGATGTTTTTATTACAAAGAAGGTGTATAATTGGCCAGTAAGGAAAGGAAGAAACGCTCAACATCATTAGCCATCAAGGAAATGTATATCGACCACAGAGAGGTACACTTTATATCCACTAGGATGTTTATAATCAAAAAGACAGGTAGGAGCAAGTGGTCCTGAAGATGTGGAGAAGCTGGGGTCCTCGGGCAGTGCTGGTGAGAACGTAGAACGTGCAGCTTCCCTGGAACAGCCTGGCAGTCCCGCCTTTCACTCCGTGGTACATACTCGGGAAAAACAATCACGCATGTCCACACAAAAACTTGTCCACAGACGTTCATAGCAGCATGATGCTTAGTAGCCAAATCCTATAAACACCCTAAATGTGGAGGGAGGGGTAAATAAAGTGTGGTATACCGGTACAGTGGAATGTTATCTGACAATTTAAGAAACGAAGTATTGATAATGCTACAACGTGGATGAACCTTAAAAACATCGTAGTTAGAAGACAGACACAAAGGACTACATACTGTATAATCTCATTTATGTGAAATGTCCGTAATAGGCAAATCCATAGAGATAGAACATAGATTAAATGCCTAAGGTTAGAATGGGTTGGGGGGGGGGAATCAGGAGTGAGGGGTTCTAGGTACACTTTGGAATATTGAATACAAATGTTCTAAAATTGATTGTGATGACGGATGCATAACTGTGAAACTACTAAAAGCTTCTAAATTGTACGCTTTAGGTAGCTGGTGTTAAGGTATATGAATTACAGCCCCGAAGAGCCATTTTTAAAAAGACAGACAATAACCTTTGTAGAGTCACTTATCTATGAGTATTTCTATATGTAACCACCTCTGTCTATATTAAGCTAAACATGTGTTCATACTGATACCTCCCCGCTGTCTTCCTTGACCATGGACTGTTCTAGCTGTCCGCCTGCTTGTGTCTGTAAATTCCCACCCCACAGTGAGAAGCTGGTCCCCCCACCGCCAGGTGCTTGTTTAATTTCAGTACGCACGCATAGCAGGGTCAGGATTGTCACTACACCCTCGCGTGGGACAACTTCATCAAGGAGGGTCTCAGCCCGTAGCCTGTGTCTCTCAGACGCCACTCGTTTCCAAAGTCGCTCAGGCAGCGCGTTTGCCCACCCCTCTCGGTAAGGGGCTGACGCACACCTGTAATGCAGTTAAATTACTTGTCACACTTCGCTTTGGGCCCCCTAGCTTCCTAACGTGCATATGTGCAGGTGGACTGCTTTTTCTCCGAAGTTCTATGGGGTTTGACAAATGCACAGTGTCATGTGTCCATTACTACTGTATCATAAAGAATGGTCTCCTCGCCTTATAAATCCCTGTGCTTCATCCATTCAACCTCTTCCCTCTGCCCGAACTGGCAACCACTAGTCATTTCACTGTCCTTTAGTTTTGCCTTTTCAGAACGTCTTACAGATGGGATCAGAGTATATATCCTTTTCAGACTGGCTTCTTTTGCTTAGTGATATCCATTTGAGTTTTCTCCGTGTCTTTTTGAATCTGGATAGCTCATTTCTATTTATTTGTTCACTTGTTTATTTATTGTTCATTCTATGAATAAACAGCATCTTGGTCACTTCAGTTTTTGGCAGTTATGAATAAAGCTGCTATAAACATTTGCGTGCAGCTTTTGGGTCAACATAAATTTTAAAGTTAGATGAGTAAATACCTAGGAGTGCAATTCCTGCACTGTGTTAGCTTTGTAAGAGAACCCCAAACTCTCTTTCTGAATTCCCACCAGCAAGGAATGAGAATTCTTAGTAATGAGAATCCTCCCCAGCATTTGATATTGTCAACGTTTTGGGTTTTAGCCATTTTAAAAGGTGTGTAATATTATCTCATTTTTTAACCTGCAGTCCACTAATAAATTTTGTTGAGTACCTTTTCAAGAGCTTTCTTGCTACCTGTATATTCTTTGATGATCAAATATTTTGGCATTTTTAAAATTAGTTTGGTTGTTTTCTTGCTGAGTGTTGAGTTCTTTGCATATTTTGGAAACAAGTCCCTATCAGATAGATATTTTGCAAATATTTTCTTCCAATCTGTGACTTTTTTTTCATCCTCCTAACAGTATCTTCTGCAAAGCAGAAGTTTTCAATTTTAATATTTCCTAACATCAAATTTTTTCTTTTATGGACCATGCTTTTGGTGTTCCTTTTAAAAGCTCATTGCCAAACCCAGAGTCATACAGGTTTTCTCCTAGAATCTTTATATAAGACTGTGATTATGTTTAGGTCTGTGATTCAGTCTGTGTTAACGTTTGTGAGAGGATAACATTCATATTTGGATTCCTGTCTTTCTTATTTTTTTTGCGGGGGGTTATGGAAAGACTGTCCTTTTCCCCGTTGAATTGCCTTTGTTCCTTTGTCAAGATCAGATTGACTCTGTCTTTTTTCTTGGCTCTAGGTTTGGGCTTGCTCTTCTGTTCCAGTGATCTATATGTTTAGCCTTCAAACAAACTGCACTGTCTTGATTCCTGTAGCTTTAGAGCAAGTCCTGAACCAGGGACCCCACGTCCTCGGCTTTGGTCCTTCTCCGTCAGCGTCGTGTTGGCCGTTATGGGTTCTCTCCATAGAAGAGTCTCAGACGCAGCCTCTTGATACCCACAAAGAGCTTGCTGGGATTTTTATCAGGATTGTACTGATTCCATAGATCAAGTTAGGAGGAATCGATATCTTGAAAATATTGAGTCTTCTAATCCGTGAATATAAAATCTCTCTCCCTGTTTATCTTGATCATCTTTGATTTCTTTCCTCAGAATTTTATAGTTTTCCACATAGAAAACGTTACCTGTTAGATTTATACCAAAGTATTCCCTTTTTAATGGGCTATTGTAAATGGTACTGTGACTTTAATTTCAAGTTCCAGTTCTCATGGCTGATATACAGGAAAGCAGTTGACTTTTGTATATTAGCTGTGTCTCCTACGACCTTGCTGTAATTGCGTATTAGTTCCATGAGATTTCTGTTGGTTCTTTGGGATTTTCTACAGAGACAAAGAACAAAGGCAGCTTCTGTTCTCCCCCTCTAGCCCGCAGGGCTTTCATCCCCTATCGCAGCTCTGCTGCGCTGTGACTATAACTTCAGGCACAAGCCGAAGGTCGAAGGTCGGTGGTGCTGGGCGGGGGTTGTGCTTGCCTCGTTCCCAGTCTCGGAGGAAGACCGTTGTTTCTGACGATGCCTTCCCTCTCTGCTCCCTATTTTTCAGTATCTTTGCTTCTTTTATCTATTTCTCCATCTTGTCTTGGGCCTGTGTGATGGAAAAGGTGGTGAGAATCAGAGACACTTTCATGTCGATCATGATTTGGATCTTGGCCAAGTGATTGTAATTCATTTGCATTTTAGTTTTTTCACTCTTGATTGGGAAAATATTGCCTACGCAGGTGGGATGTTGTGATGATGACGTGTTAGAAATGAAAATGTTTGGGGGAAAGAAAGCTCTTTATTCATTTAGCAGATGATTATCTAATTTTGATTTAGGCCCGATGCTAAATTCTAAGGACACAGCGGTGAACAAGACATAGGTTCAGAACTCAGGAAACTAGAGGGAAGAAACAGTCAAGGTCACAGTGTATTTTAATAAACAATGATGAGTGCTATGAGACCCGTAAGGGCACACAGTATTTATTTCTTTATTTAATTTATTTTTAATAGATCTTTATTGGAGTATAACTGCTTCACAACACTGTGTTAGTTTCTGTTGCACAACAAAGCGAATCAGCCATATGCATACATATATCCCCATATCCCCTCCCTCTTGTGTCTCCCTCCCACCCTCCCTATCCCCCCCTGTAGATGGTCACAAAGCACGTAGCTGATCTCCCTGTGCCATGTGGCTGCTTCCCACCAGCAGACTATTTTACCTTTGGTAGTGTATATATGTCGGTGCTACTCTCACTTCAACCTGGCTTCCCCCGCTTACCCCGTGTCCTCTAGTCCATTCTCTATAACTACATCTTTATTCCTGCCCTGCAACTAGGTTCATCAGTACGTTTTTTGTTTGTTTTAGACTCCATATATATGTGTTAGCACACGGTATTTGTTTTTCTCTTTCTGACTTACTTCACTCTGTATGACAGACTCTAGGTCCATCCACCTCACTACAAATAACTCAGTTTCGTTTCATTTTATGGCTGAGTAATATTCCACTCTATATATAAGGACACGTAGTATTTAGATTTTTGGTAATTAGAAGAGACCGTTTTATTCTTATTGCTTTTTGAGGTTTAGTTACTCTTCCTGAATTGTCGAAAAGAGCTCATAACTTTTCCTCTCTCCTTTCCTATGCATCTTCTTTGTTCCCAGTGCACAGAATCAGTACAATTCTTCATTGCAGTCTCTCTAGTTTCTGCCTTATTCTCACCACTCCCTCCTCTTTTTCACTGTGTGTCTCAAAAACGTCCATTCCTGGGATATATAAGAGCAATGTGTTCTGTTTGGTAACATGTGTATGTTGGTTCCCATGTAGTTCAGACAGTAAACACAGAGAGTATGTCAAATATAACATACTTGGCAGGGGTGACAATAATTATGTTTTTATATAATGCAAGTTAAGCACTTCAACATGTTGTCCATAACATGAATGAATTTAGGTGTGTGGCACAACTTCATACAGGCCAATACTACTCTTGGGCTCCATCCTTTCATTTCATAAAGAATAGGAAGAATATATGAAGGCTTGTCGTATATATGAGTGTGTGGGAGCACGTCTCAATTGTGTGTTTTAAGAAATAAAATAACCAGGCTTCCCTGGTGGTGCAGTGGTTGAGAGTCCGCCTGCCGATGCAGGGGACACGGGTTTGCGCCCCGGTCTGGGAAGATCCCACGTGCCGCGGAGCGGCTGGGCCCGTGAGCCATGGCCGCTGAGCCTGTGCGTCCGGAGCCTGTGCTCTGCAACGGGAGAGGCCACAACAGTGAGAAAACTGCGTACCGCAAAAAAAAAAAAAAGAAATAAAATAACCAATTATACTTGGTTTCCTAAAGGATGGTGCCTTGTTGCTAGGCAACGTCTTTATGAAACTCACACTGTGTTAACTAAATACAGCTCCCGAGCAGCTTCCAGATACCCTCTGATTTATGAGGTGAGCAGCTGAAACAATTCATTAACATCCCTTTCTTTCCTCTGATTTTTGGGGCAGGTGGGGAGGGGCTGGAGGACACAGACGACCAGGAGGGAGCCAGCAGGGACCGTCTGAACAGGGCTGTGCCTTTCCACGCCTCCTGCTACCTGCGGGCACCAATTTACAATTTTGGCTTTAGAACACGAAGTGATTCGTCCAGCCTGTCTCTCCCCGCTTCCTTACGAGTCAGCTAAGGAAGCCGGGCAGCGTCTAGAGGTGCTGTCTGCGTTCGCAGGAGTGTGCGCGTGTACCCGTGTGTTTAAGAAACATTAAAATAAGCGCTCTTCTGAGCTTTTCCACGGGTTCTGCTGACGCTTTAGTCAAACTCTTCTCTGCATCAGCGGTTTTGTATCCAATTTGGAACATGTGCTAAATATTCTCCACCGAAGATTGGAAGGCAGTCTTGTACAGAATGAATAAAGGCACTGCATAGACCTTTAATAACCTGCAAGCTTGCCGTTCCTTCAGAAAAAAAGCAGGGCTTCGGCACGCACTCTGCTGCTCAGGAGAGTTTGCTCACCAAATTGCCCTTGTGGCTAATGATTGTTACGGAAGATGTTCTAGAAACTTTAGGTGATACCATTTGCTATTAAAAATGCATTTGCTTTGACAGATTGAAATCTTTAGTTTGAGACAGTTGATGTGGGTTTTCTGAGCTAACTGTACCCTTGGTTTTGATACTATTTTAAGGAATCAAGTATTTATTCCTTACAGAAAAGAATTAAGAAAATAGCTGTGCCGTCTAAGAACTTTAGTTTAGTTTGATAGGCAGTGGGAAAGCAGCTCGCCTGTTTGTTTGGTAAGACTGAAGACGACCATGTAATCAACTTATCCCTCTGAGTCTCCCAGTATTTGAGCCCCTCTGTGATATATCAGAGGAATATGGATGTGGATAAATATTAATTATAAATATTAATTAGATATCTAAATGCGCGGAGTAACTTTTCTTTCTTCAGAAAGAATTCTATATAAAGATATATAAGAAGTAATTTTATTAAATATATTTTTCCATTGTACTTAAAATTTGTTTAGAATGTATTTTTTAAACTACCACAGGTGGAATACCTCAGGTGACTATTAAGTAGGGGAGTAGATAAACTGAGCCTTTGTGGAGACACAAGGACCAGAAAACAAATATCTATTCCAGGTACCAGGGAAGAAGGGTGGAGTCTAAACCTTCCTAGGTAGGGGAAGGTTCAAGAAGATGAGAAAGTTAAAAATAAATGGAGAAGGTTCTAAATAAAAGCTCTCAGCCCTTCAGCATGCCAGGAGATATGCATTATGTACAGATGATCACCATAAAAAAGCAATATTGATTTTTTTTTATTGGAAACTAAAGGATTTGTCCAAATGTGGCTCTTTGCGATTTTTAAATTTCATATGCCAGTGATTGAATGATTGGTTCCATTGTGGAAGGCAAAAGAGAACTGCTTTTGAAAACTGATAATTTTATTATAATTATCAGTTAACTGTAAAATGCATTCTTCTTTCAAACAAGCAATCATTGTGAACCTGGTTTATTTAGAGTTCCAACCCCAGACGTACACATGGACCATTAATGTGCTGAAACATGGCAGTCTCCCAGCCCAGCACTCAAGTCTCTGCAAATCACATGACCAGTAGTAATGGAGATATGACCTTGGTTGGCAAAGATAATATTTACCATGTGTTGCTGAATTATTTTTCAACAACAAAAATACATAATGTGAGAATGAGAAGAGGTTTTAAAGTTCAGATTCCAAACTATGTCCAAAAAATCATGGAAAGAAGTTAACTTGAGAATTTAGCAGTTTAATAAACTGCAGTCCCTTTTATCTTGACAAATAGCCTTTGATTTAAAAATTCCAAAATACTCCATTTATTGCAAAGTTTGGGGCCTTTATGCTGTCACAAAATGTCCTTCTTTTGAAGAGCAAGAACAAAACTGAGAGGAGGAAAATGGTGTGTAGGTACAGTAGCAGGCAACACTAACCACTTTTAAAATCTGTCTTTCAGGAAAGAACGGTGACCATTAGAAGACAAACTGTAGGAGGATTTGGATTAAGCATAAAGGTAGCCCATCTCTCCTGTCTATCCTTCCAAAGTCTGTGCTGTAACGTCCACGTTTCTGTGAACTTTAACTTTTTGCAGATTGATAAGTAGACGAGAATGGCTATAGCAAACTCCTCAGTATTTGGACTGAGAGGAAATTAAGCAGGCTGTCAAAATCTTGGCCACCTTTTGATTAAGAGATTTTAGAAAAGTATTTGGGAAATTTACCTTACCTGGAATTGAATATAACTCATTAATTTTCTTTATCTGGTTTCATCTAAAATATCAAATATGGTCTTGCGGTGTGCATATCTTTTAACCAGCCAGAGCGGGAAATACTGGTCTGTCAATGAAAGGAGCCGAACACGTTTTAGGTTCATATAAGGTCTGATAGTAAGTTAAGTATTAGTTCTGTTCTAGTCATCTTTTTCTTTTGTGCAGTTTTCTTTTTTCATTTAAGAAATCAGTAAAATCTCATGTTCCAATGCCAAGTATATAGGATAGATTTAAGTTTTAGCACCTCAGTTCTTTTAAAAATGGACCATATCTGTTCTTTTCTAGTTATTATTACATTTCAAAGGGCTTTTCTTTCTGTATATCACTGACTATTAAAGATGTACCACACCTGCAATGTATCATCAATGAAACAAAATATAAATTTTAAAAAAAGACAAAGTTATATAAATATTGAAAAAATTAACTCAATGATTTTAAATGCCCTTTAGAAACCTGTATCTCTGCAGAGATCAATGAAATTTAACTTTATCTTGGTTGTTGGGTTAGGCATTTTGCCTGTGTAGGGTGAAAATCATACATCTCGGGTGTACATTTCATGACATTTTAACACGGCTTGAGGTATATACGCTTGGAAAGTGGAACTCTAAATTTGGTGGCTGTCATCTCTAGTTGACATTATGAAAATGATTCAGAAAACTGACCAGTGTGGACTGGCATGGTCTTCGTCAAGTGATGAGAGCATTTACTATATAAAATATTAGTTTTAAGGTTTATTTTTTCTTTCACTCTGTCTGTCATCAACTAAGGCCAAGGAGATATGTAGGACAAATTACAGGATGTGGAAATGATGTTGTGGGAATAAACCAAGAAGCAAGCTTTCTTGTTTTTGTTTTTTTCCATATTTATTGAGATTGCCATGAAGGATTTAAAGGTACCACTGAAGATAGTAAATGTCCATGAAGAGAGAACAGGAGCTGAGCGTGAATAAGATCCATTCACGAGAGCTGCTTTCATTTGACATAAGCACTGCCTCTCTTTCTGGGCGTGGAGCTGTATGAATTTTAGATGGAAATGTTCTTTTCTTTCTGTTCTATTTCCACTTAGAGTGAAACTCAATAATACAATGTTACTTATTTTTACCGAAATACCACATTTTAACCTAGACAGTTTTTAAACATTAAGAATTTTGCCAAATAAATCATTTCTGTTTAATATTTACATTATTTCAACGCAAACAAAACTCTTATACATGTAATAAATAGAGTTATTTTTTAAATCAAATAAGTGTATATTTTCCATTCAAAATACTGGCCACAGAAGTAATATTTGAATTGTGATGGGGGCCATATATTAAGAGGTTTGACAAAAAACGAAATTATTTTATAATTCTCATGACCCACAAACCAACCAGAAATAAAAACATCAATATTTTTATTTAGAATATTATCTATTCAGCCTGAAGACTTTCCTTTTAGGGTTTTCCATTTTAGGTTTCTCACTACTTACCTCTGACCTTTGCTTTTCTATTTTTAAACTATCTTTCATTCCGTTAACATATTTCAACATGTGATTATTTATCTTTCATTTATTTATTTTAAATAGCAATATTTTATACAAATCCTTTTTCCCTTTACCCTGTCATATGTAAATTGGATGAACTGTGTTTATCCATTTGCACTGTTTTCTTTAGACCTGAAAATTAAAATATACATAAGCAATAGTTTACGAAAGTATTCTAGCCTAAATGCAAAATTCATATTTTGATGCTGACCATTTATTTATCTATCTATTTAGCAAATCTAGTGACTGGCCCTGGGGTGCAATGAGGTGGGATCTAGAGGCATGGCATACACACATGTCCACCTGATCCCGCCTGTGTCTCTGAGTCACAGTGCATCCCCAGCCCCGTCCAGGACCAGCCCCGTCCAGGACCTCAGAAAAGAACAGAGAGGAACTCTGGCCCTCCCTGCTGACCTGACACTCGGCCGTGAGTGGCTTCTGGGCTTTGTGCAATGTGCTCACTCCTTTCTCAGTCTTCCAGGAATCCTTCCCTTTTACACCATTTTTAGTCTCATGCTGCTTTTTAGAGCCATTCCCATATCTGCTGTAACTTTGGATCTTTTCTGACAATTGTTTGGGATGCTTCGTGGCTGTTACCATTACTCAGTCTTCCTTGATTCAAACATCCCTCAGAAATCACAGACTTGGGTGTTTTTCCCCTTGTATTAGTTTTTGTTTTTGTTTGCGTCTCATTAAAACGCCAAGCTCTTCTAATTACATTTTTAGATTTCAAAAAACAACATTCTCCAAAAGCTATACAAAAGAATCACTAAACTTTCCACTTACGATCACCTATTTTTCTGTGTCCTCAGACTGAAGCTGCTCCTAGAAGCTCTCAGGCTCTTGCATCCACCTGGTTTATATCCTCAAATTCCCTGCAGGAATGCTCTCTTCACCTTGATCTGCATGTGGCCTCTGGCTCTGCTCTACGTGCATCAGTATTCCTGTTGCATTTTCTGGTCCGCTTGTCTGAACCATCCAGAGACTTACCATTTCTAAATATAAATTAATGGTCTCCACACTACACCACCAGTAATCACCAAAGTTTCTCATCAAGGGATCTAATAGACTTGCATTTTTGCCCCATTCTTCTTGTAAGAATGACCATATAATCACCTTAAAGTAAGCTGCCATCTTGACTCCGTGAGACTTTAATTTTAATTTGTATCTCTTAAAATGCAATACCATCCATTTGCATATTATTAAATCATACCTCCACTCATTGTCATTAAAAGAATTACCTTTTAGAGAAAGAGTGTTTTGAATATTATTACTAGAAAAATGTTTTGTGGAGTATTTTTCAAAAGACTCAGCTTTTCTTAGCTAAACAGTAAGTTATCCACGTCCATCAGGGAAATGTTTGTGATCAAAGGTGATTTCCACCTGGAATCTTTAACTTTGCAGCAATCAAAGTGAAATTATAAGTATTATTACCATTACAATCTTATCATTTATAAACACTAATTGCTAATATTTATTAACTGCTGTGTAAGTGCCAGATTCTGAGCTAAATACTTTATATTGTTTCCTTTGGTCTTTAGTATCCAGAAAGTGGATAACTCTTGCTAGACCTCTACAGACAATGATTAAGTATTAAGAGGTTAAGTAATTTACCTGTTTGTTGTAACTGGCAGAGTTGGGCCGCAACCCCCATCAGAGCTGATGACATAGTCCTTATTCTCAATAAATATGCTCTATAGCTGTAAAGCCTACACTAAATTATCTCTACGCTCTCTATTTGGAAACACATGTTTCCTCTCTAAGTTATTCACATTCTGGTTTATTTAAATCTGAAATAAATGGATTGAAATGTCCAACATCAAGCAGACAATTTCTTAATATCAAGGGTTGGGTATTAATTATATCATATTTACCAAATAAACATATACATCTTCATAGTAGTTGTCATAAATGTCTGTATTTTCATTTATTAGTGATTTCAGGGCAAAAGTCTTTAAATATCAAGCGTTGCTACAAAGCACAGGCACGTCTGCATTCACTTCCTCATCCTGCCCTGTTCTCATTATTTGAGCGATTCTTCTGTTTCCCCCACAAGCATGTACAGGGTACGTACCTTAGCACCACAGAAATGGGAGGGTAATACGCAGGTAAAAAAGCTTAGCCAGAAGAGTGTGTGTTAGTTCCAAGAATCAGGTAAAACCACTGATGAATTATCATTTGAAGGATGATTTTTTAACTTAAATAGCTTATTGAGATGTAATTCACATACCATACAATCTACCCATTTAGAGTGTACAATTCAATGATTTTTATTATATTCACAGATGCATGCACCCATCACCACAGTCAGTTTTAGAACATTTTCATCCACTGAGGAGAAAACCCATACCATCAGCATCCGCCTTCTATACCCCATCCCCCGGCTCAGGTCTGAGCAACCAACAGTCTACTCTCTGCCTCTCTAGAATTCCCTATTTTGGATTTCCATGTGAAGGCAATCATAACTTAACGTGGGAAAGCCATTAATTTTGCCAGAGCTAGACTAAGTGATTTTGGCAGATAAGCATGGCATTCAAATGTATAAAGGTATTTGTCCATGATCTTTCAGATGATATTCCTTTAGGTGCCTCTCCCACACCTGTTGACTGGGCTCTAAACCTTAATTACTGTCTGTTATTATCTGTTTCTAAGTATTTTCCATTCTCTAAATGGATATGTAATGTTGGATCTGTGTATCCTTTTCTTTCCACAGCCCAGAATATGATTGATTGATTGTAATGAAAATATTGAATTGAAAGGATTTATTTGGCAAGATTCCCAGCATTATAAAAACATTCTGGGTTTGATTTAGTGGAATTTCAGAGTTGTACTGGCAAAATCATTGGATAGAGTCGTGCACAAAATGCTTTAGATGGGACTTTATATCCTTGTTCCTATCTAGCTATAAAATTAATTATGCTTTGTAGAAAGGCTATCTCAAAACTGAATGGTGTGTGTTTTAATATTTTCGGGGATGCACTCTAGAATGTCACCTCACTTTTTCTAATCTAATTTTACCCTGGATCAACAGAGCTCAAGTAATTCATTTATTCTCTGAACCGTGGCCTCAAGCCGTACACCCTGGCGGGCCTCAGGATAGGTCAGGGGGAAGATGGTAAAGGAAACCTGCCCTGACGTCAGGCCCTTTACATTCTAGAGGGAAAGCAGACATTGACCAGAGTGTCACGTAGAGAAACGTAAACCCCAGCCATGATCCAGTGCTATAGAAGTAATCACTGCAGGTAAGGAGAAACTGAGGAAGGAGCCCTTTGGCTGAACTCCTGGATGTGGCTAGAGTTTATACGAGGTTAAAAGTAAAGGTAAACAGCTCTCCAGGCAGAGGGGACCGTATATGTAGATGTCCTTTAGCTCAGAGTGACAAGGGTCCAGGATAAAGCTTCAGGGGATGCTGAGGTCACGTAACAGGGGATGCTAAGGACCTTGGTTTTTATTCTGCGTGTAACATGAAGCCTATCACCTATCTTAAACAGGGTGAGTCACATTATTTGATTTCTGTCTGGAAAACTTTGAATATCCCCAGTTAGGTTCAGAACTAAATCTAATTTACTTTAATAGAGCTGGACTGCTCTCACATTTTATTCAATAAATGAAGTCACTGTGATTTTACGTTCCAATTTTATCCCCTGAGTTTTGTCTTAAAATTAGCTCTCTTAATCAATTAATGAAGTGATCTCCTTAAACTAGCTTAAAAATTCTCTCAGAGCTCCAAATGTCTGATTGAAGAAATAAAGTTTAAAAAAAACCACCTTTGGGCTCAAACCATTCAAATTTCAGGAGAAATTTTACATATAAAAGGAAAATGTTGATAAAATAGGGGCTAGTTGTATCTTATTATTAAAAGATATTTGTAAGTCTCAGGTGTTGAGGGAAGAATGGGATTGCTGAGTTGACCCTCAGAAAATCGATATCTCTAGACCAACCCTGAGGAGAGGTTTCCCACTGTTCCACCATGGTAACCTGCATTAAAAATCTGAGCACTGAGAAAATCTTTAAATTCAGTAGTGCAAGGACAGAAAACTGTGAGAAGCAAAATCAGTTAATGGAAAATGCTCTGATAACAACCACCAGCCTGGAGTGACAAACAGCATTCTTCTCTGCCCCCAAATATCTGAACCATAATATCTGGATGAGTTTGTTTTCTCTTTCTATCACGTAAAACCTCATCAGTGCTTGATTTATATTAGCTAACCAGCATCTTATTCTAAGAAATGGAGATGTATTCTTAATTTTTTTTCCAGTTTCCAAGGATCTCTAGAAACTATCTGCAACCGTGCACGTTTGATTTCATTTTTCACCGTCTTAGTTTCTCCTTAAGATCATGAGCCTTTTAATGCGCTGTTGGATTCTGTTTGCTAATATTTTGTTGAGGATTTTTGCATCTATGTTCCTCAGTGATATTGGCCTGTAGTTTTCTTTCTTTGTGATGTCTTTGTCTGGTTTTGGTATCAGGGTGATGGTGGCCTCGTAGAATGAGTTTGGGAGTGTTCCTCCCTCTGCTATATTTTTGAAGAGTTCGAGAAGGATAGGTTTTAGCTATTCTCAAAATGTTTGATAGAATTCGCCTGTGAAGTCACCTGGTCCTTGCCTTTAGTTTGTTGGAAGATTTTTAATCACAGTCTCAATTTCAGTGCTTGTGATCGGTCAGTTTAAATTTTCTATTTCTTCCTGGTTCAGTCTCGGAAGGTTGTGCTTTTCTAAGAATTTGTCCATTTCTTCCACGTTGTCTGTTTTACTGGCATAGAGTTGCTTGAAGTAATGTCTCACGATCCTTTGTACTTCTGCAGTGTCAGTTGTTACTTCTCCCTTTTCATTTCTAATTCTATTGATTTGAGTCTTCTTCCTTTTTTTCTTGTTGAGTCTGGCTAATAGTTTATCAATTTTGTTTATTTTCTCAAAGAACTAACTAGTTTTATTGATCTTTGCTATTGTTTCCTTCATTTCTTTTTTTTTTTTTCATTTTAACATCTTTATTGGAGTATAATTTCTTTACAATGGTATGTTAGTTTCAGCTTCACAACAAAATGAATCAGATATATATACATATGTTCCCATATATCCTCCCGCTTGCGTCTCCCTCCCTCCCACCCTCCCTATCCCACCCCTCCAGGCCGTCACAAAGCACCGAGCTGATCTCCCTGTGCTATGCGGCTGCTTCCCACTAGCTATCTACCTTATGTTTCATAGTGTATATATGTCCATGCCTCTCTCTCGCTTTGTCAGAGTATACCCTTCCTCCTCCCCATATCCTCAAGTCCATTCTCTAGTAAGTCTGTGTCTTTTTCATTTATTTCTGATCTGATCTTTATGATTCCTTTCCTTCTGCTAACTTTGGGGGGTTTTTTGTTCTTCTTTCTCTAATTGCTTTAGGTGTAAGGTTAGGTTGTTTATCTGAGATGTTTCTTGTTTCTTGAGGCAGGATTGTGTTGCTATAAACTTCCCTCTTAGAACTGCTTTTGCTGCATCCCATAGGTTTTGGGTCATCGTGTATTCATTGTCATTTGTTTCTAGATATTTTTTGATTTTGTCTTTGATTTCATCAGTGATCTCTTGGTTATTTAGTAGTATATTGTTTAGCCTCCACGTGTTTGTATTTTTTACTGTAATTGATATCTGGTCTCACAGTGTTGTGGTCGGAAATATACTTGATATGATTTCAATTGTCTTAAATTTACCAAGGCTTGATTTGTGACCTGAGATATGATCTATCCTGGAGAATGTTCCATGAGGACTTGAGAAGAAAGTGTATTCTGGTTTTTTTTTTGGACAGAATGTCCTATAAATATCAATTAAGTTCATCTTGTTTAATGTATCATTTAAAGCTTGTGTTTCCTTATTAATTTTCATTTTGGATAACCTGTCCATTGGTGAAAGTGGGGTGTTAAAGTCCCCTACTATGACTGTGTTACTGTCGATTTCCCCTTGTATGGCTGTTAGCATTTGCCTTATGTATTGAGATGCTCCTATGTTGGGTGCATAAATATTTACAATTGTTATATCTTCTTCTTGGATCAATCCCTTGATAGTTATGTAGTGTCCTTCTTTGTCTCTTGTAATAGTCTTTATTTTAAAGTCTATTTTGTCTGATATGAGAATTGCTACTCCAGCTTTCTTTTGATTTTCATTTGCATGGAATATCTTTTTCCATCCCCTCACTTTCAGTCTGGGTGTGTCCCTAGGTCTGAAGTGGGTCTCTTGTAGAAAGCATATATACGGGTCTTGTTTTTGTATCCATTCAGCCAATCTATGTCTTTTGATGGGAGCATTTAATCCATTTACATTTAAGGTAACTATCGATATGTATGTTCCTATTACCATCTTCTTCATTGTTTTGGGTTTGTTATTGTAGGTCTTTTCTTTCTCTTGTGTTTCCTGCCTAGAGAAGTTCCTATAGCATTTGTTGTAAAGCTGGTTTGGTGGTGCTGAATTCTCTTAGCTTTTGCTTGTCTGTAAAGGTTGTAATTTCTCCATCTAATCTGAATGAAATCCTTGCTGCGAAGAGTAATCTTGGTTGTAGGTTATTCCCTTTCATCACTTTAAATATGTCTTGCCACCCCCTTCTGGCTTGCAGAGTTTCTGCTGAAAGATCAGCTGTTAACCTTATGTGGATTCCCTTGTATGTTATTTGTTGTTTTTCCCTTGCTGCTTTTCATAATTTTTGTTTGTATTTAATTTTTGGTAGTTTAATTAATATGTGTCTTGGTGTGTTTCTCCTTGGATTTATCCTGGATGGGACTTCCTGTGCTTCCTGGACTTGACTATTTCCTTTCCCATATTAGGGAAGTTTTCAACTATAATCTCTTCAAATATTTTCTCAGTCCCTTTCTTTTTCTCTTCTTCTTCTGGGAACGCTATAATTCGAATGTTGGTGGGTTTAATGTTGTCCTAGGGGTCTATAAGACTGTCCTCAATTCTTTTCATTCTTTTTTCTTTATTCTTCTCTATGGTAGTTATTCCCACTATTTTATCTTCCAGGTCACTTACCCGTTTTTCTGCCTCAGTTATTCTGCTATTGATTCCTTCTAGAGAAATTTTAATTTCATTTATTATGTTGTTCATCATTGTTTGTTTGCTCTTTAGTTCTTCTAGGTCCTTGTTAAATGTTTCTTATATTTCCTCCATTCTGTTTCCAAGATTTTGGATCATCCTTACTATCATTACTCAATTCTTTTTCAGGTAGGCTGCCTACTTCCTCTTCATTTGTTTGGTCTGGTGGGTGTTTACCTTGCTCTTTCATCTGCCGTGTTTTCTCTGTCTTCTCATTTTGCTTAAATTACTGTGTTTGGGGTCTTCTTTTCACAGGCTGCAGGTTCGTAGTTCCCTTTGTTTTTGGCGTCTGCCCCCAGTGGCTAAGGTTGTTTCAGTGGGTTGTGTAGGCTCCTGGTGGAGGGGATTCATGCCTGTGTTCTGGTAGATGAGGCCGGATCTTGTCTTTCTGGTGGGCAGGACCACATCTGGTGGTGTGTTTTGGGGTGTCTGTGACCTTATTATGATTTTAAGCAGCTTCTCTGCTAATGGGACGGGTTGTGTTCCTGTCTTGTTGGTTGTTTGGCATAGGGTGTCCAGCACTGTACCTTACTGGTTGTTGAATAGAGCTGGGTCTTAGCATTGGGTTGGAGATCTCTAGGAGAGCTTTCGCCATTTGATATTTTGTGGAGCTGGGAGGTCTCTCGTGGACCAATGTCCTGAACTCGGCTCTCCCATCTCAGGGGCACAGGCCTGAGACCCGGACATAGCACCAAGACCCTGTCAGCCACATGGCTCAGAAGAAAAGGGAGAAAAAAAGGAAAGAAAGAAAGAGAGAAAGAGGGAGAGAGAGAGAGAGAGAGAGGGAGGGAGGGAGCGAGGGATGAAGGAAGAGAGAGAGAAAGGAAAAAATAAAATAAAAAATAAAGTTATTAAAATAATTTTTTAATTATTAAAAAGTAAAAAAGAAAGAAGAGAGCAACCAAACCAAAAAATAAGTCCACCAATGATAACAAGTGCTAAAAACTATATTAAAAAAAAAAAAAAACAGAACCCTAGGACAAAGGTAAAGGCAAAGCTATACAGAAAAAAATCACACAAAGAAGCATACACACAGACACACTCACAAAAAGTGAAAACTGAAAAAAAAAAAAAAAAAATATATATATATATATATATATATATATATAAAGGAAGAGAGCAGCCAAATCAATAAAGAAATCTACCAATGATAAGAAGCTGTAAATACTAAACTAAGATAAACATAAAACCAGAAACAAATTAGATGCAGAAAGAAAACCCCAAGTCTACAGTTGCTCCCAAAGTCCACCTCCTCAATTTGGGATGATTCGTTGTCTATTCATGTATTCCACAGATGCAGGTGCATCAGGTTGACTGTGGAGATTTAATCCGCTGCTCCTGAGGCTGCTGGGAGAGATTTCCCTTTCTCTTCTTTGTTTGCACAGCTCCCGGGGCTCAGCTTTGGATTTGGCCCCGCCTCTGCGTGTAGGTCGCCGGAGGGCGTCTGTTCTTTGCTCAGACAGGATGGGGTTAAAGGAGCCGCTGATCTGGGGGCTCTGGCTCACTCAGGCCAGGGGGGAGGGAGGGGCACGGAGTGCGGGGCGGGCCTGCGGCGGCAGAGACCGGCGTGACGTTGCATCAGCCTGAGGCGCGCCGAGCGTTCTCCGGGGAAGTTGTCCCTGGATCATGGGGCCCTGGTCGTGGTGGGCTGCACAGGCTCCCCAGAAGGGGGGTGTGGAGAGTGACCTGTGCTCGCACACAGGCTTCTTGGTGGCAGCAGCAGCAGCCTTAGCATCTCATGCCTGTCTTTGTCATCTGTGCTGACAGCTGTGGCTCACGCCCATCTCTGGAACTTGTTTACGCAGTGCTCTGAATCCCCTCTCCCTGCGCACCGCAAAACAATGGTCTCTTGCCTCTTCGGCAGTTCCAGACCTTTTCCCGGACTCTCTCCCGGCCAGCCATGGCGCACTAACCCCTTCAGGCTGTGTTCACGCCGCCAGCCCCAGTCCTCTCCCTGCGCTCTGACTGAAGCCCAAGCCTCAGCTCCCAGCCCCGCCCGCCCCGGCGGGTGAGCAGACCAGCCTCTCGGGATGGTGAGTGCCGGTCGGCACCGATCCTCTGTGTGGGAATCTCCCTGCTTTGCCCTCCGCACCTCTGTTGCTGTGCTCTCCTCCGCGGCTCCGAAGCTCCCCGCTCCGCCACCCAAAGTCTCCACCAGTGAAGGGGCTTCTAGTGTGTGGAAACCTTTCCTCCTTCACGACACCCTCCCAGAGGTGCAGGTCCCGTCCCCATTCTTTTGTCTCTGTTTTTTCTTTTTTCTTTTGCCCTCCCCAGGTATGTGGGGAGTTTCTTGCCTTTTGGGAAGTCTGAGGTCTTCTGCCAGCATTCAGTAGGTGTTCTGTGGGAGCTGTTCCACGTGTAGATGTATTTCTAATGTATTTGTGGGGAGGAGGGTGATCTCCATGTCTTACCCCTCTGTGGTCTTGAAGGTCTCCCTCTGCAAAGTACTTTAAAGAATGAACAATTTTACAGGACTTCTCTGTTGGTCCAGTGGTTAAGATTTGCCTTCCAATGCAGGGGGTGCAGGTTCAATCCCTAGTCAGGGAGCTAAGATCCCACATGCTTCGGGGCCCAAGGCACAAAACACAAAACCAAAGCAGTATTGTAACAAATTCAATAAAGACTTTAAAAATGGTCCACATCAAAAAAATCTTGAAAAAATTGTTTAAAAAAAAAAGAATGAACAACTTTAGGTCTGGAAAATTTTAGACTTCATTTATTCATTCACTCAACAAACATTTCAAAGCTTAAAAAAAGAATCATTATTCCAGGCACTGACATTACATCAATGCAGCAAACAAATAAGCAAAATAAATAAATAAATAAATCGGTTGCGCTTGTGGAACTTGCTTTGTGGTTAGGAGAAAGAAAACAAATAATGTATGTAGGAAATGTGTAAGACTGTAGCAGGTAAGAAGCTAATAACTATAAGGGGGAAAGATAGAACAGAATGCAGGGATTGGGAACTTGGAACCCTAACTGGTAAACATGAAGGGCCTTGGATTCTGTTCCGGGTTTACTGTGCTAACGAAGCACTCGTTTTGTATTGCACCCTCAGTCCCAATCCTGTGCTCTGATCAGATGAGAGGTTGTCTTGGACAGGATCAGGGCTTGTTACGGACACAAACACAAATGCAAGAGCAGAGTCAGAAGCCAAGGAAGCTTATGCCAGAGACCTTCTGCACAGACTTAGTGAGGGCGGGTGGGTGAATGTCAGGTTGGTGGGAGATGGTGAGAACAGGAGATTCCGGGGTGGGTTTGAATTTCACCCTGGGTAAGACAGTTTTCAGTATTTTATTTATCACGTCTCTTCTTAATATCCCAGAAGTAGAAAGGACTACTTGCCAAGAAAAGCTTGAAAGCCACTACTGTTCTCTACAACTACTGCCTATCTTATATTTAAATATATTGACGACTCAGTGCTACAAATGGACATTCATGGGAAACAATGTCTGTTCTAAAATAATTCTTGTCCTTGAAGGAAACAAGGCTTAGGAGGTTTGCTTATTCTGAAGCTACAGAAAGCCCATGGAAATTTAGATTATCTTTTCAACTACCCATGTTAAAAGTGCTGTACTTGTTTTCTGCATGAAATCTTATTCTTTAATGCACTTACTTGAGTTTTCAACTATTGCTTTCAGCCTTCTCAAATCTGTTATATAAAAACCATAAGTTTATGCCGTTACTTCAGGGATTTATTTTTTTTCCGTCCACATAAGTTTAGCTTACTTATTTTTCTTTATTTTCTCTATCTTATTTGGTCAATTAGACAAAGCACTGTTGCCATATTCTTGTCAGTTTACTGTATTCTGTTAATTGTTTAGTATGCACTTCCACACAAAGAGGAATATAATGACCCCTTCCCCATCAGGCATATACACAGTCTGGTTTTTTGTACCAATTTGTGTATGTAGTCTCTCCAGCCATGCAGCATCCAAAGGGGCCCTTGCTTGGTCCCCAGCATAGAACAACTTAGCCAGATAATGGAAATACATAATTATCTACTGTTTGGAACCCTAAGTATGAGTTTCTACAATGGGCAGCGCTGCTACACATTGGAGGAAATGCCTTCTTAAGGAATCACCAATCTTAATTTAAAAAATTGAAATTTTCAAACTCAACTGCTATTAATTATTGCATGTCACAGAGAAATCCTAAACAGTTAAGTTTCTTGGGAGGACAATCTATTTTGTAGAAAAATTCCAGGGGTCTATTTTAATTCTATTTGGTGTCCATTCACATGCTGTTCATAACTTGTATAGTTTCCTAACTAAAGGCTGTGTATTTAATTTTTGAGATTAAAAAGCACGATTTTCTCTTTTCAGGGGGGAGCGGAACATAACATTCCAGTTGTGGTTTCAAAAATCTCCAAGGAGCAAAGAGGTAAAGTGTTAAGAGGGCTGTCCCGTGAGTCCCTGTCACTGAGGAAAAAGACAATAGTTAGAATCATAAATTCGTATGGGACTGACCAGCCGGGGTCCCATGACCAGGCAGCACGTGACGGTTCTGACTGCCGAGCCCAAGTGCTTTACCCACCCGGTGGGCAGGGAGGGAAGACAGTAGAGCAGGTGGCTGTGTGTGAGCCAGAGATTGCATGACTGCACAGTGTCTCATTAACAAGTAAGCGTAGAAACGGCTCTGATGCTTACAAGTCACATCAGTTACAGGCAACTCCAGTTATGTATATATATTTTTTCAGTTTTCATATGCAATTTAACTCAGCCCTTCATATGAAATTTCATCCAGGAAAAACTCTGAGGAGGTAAACCAACTGTTACAATGACCGAAATCACTGAGACCGCCTAGTGTTTAAACAGAAACGGGGAGCTGATTCCACTGCCGACGGAGTGAATGTGTAGTTCTAAACATTTTCATAGATGCCTTAATGCTGCCATGAGAACATGAGAACATTTAGTCCTCCATCCAGAAGTGTGGCCCATTTCTGGCAACTAAGATCTGAAATGAGAGAATGAAATGGAACTATCACAGCATGTGTTTCAATTCAGCTCCTGTTTCAATCCTAGGAGTTGAATCATGTGATTGTTTTTGCATTTCTGTTACCTGTGGATCTTTTAAGATGCTACCCATATAAAACATTTCATTTTTTTCCTTTTATCAGTTTTGACTTTATTTCATTAAAAACTCTTTCATCTGTGTGAAGAAAGTAGAATATGCATAATCAATTGTCCTCTCCATTCACAGCTGAGCTCTCAGGACTGCTCTTTATTGGGGACGCAATTCTGCAGGTATACACCTTACCATTATTTTCCATGTGCAGCCAAAACATAAAGTCAATTCACGATATACCACGTGAAGCCGTGTCTCTCTTTCCATTGCAGATAAACGGGATTAATGTGAGAAAATGCAGACATGAAGAAGTGGTGAGTTTTCTTTACTTTTTCCTAATATCATAATTTTCCCCGTGTGCAAATGAGGATTTAGGGCATTGCTAAAAACTTTTCATTGTATTAATTAGGAAATATGACGCTCATCCAGTGTGCTATCAGACTTTCGGATAATCTCTTACTTGATGTTTGGTTTTTAATTGTATATTAGAAACAGGTCAGTGAGTATCACTAAGAACAAAATGTAGTTCAAAGAAATACTTAAGGAGGCCATTTGCTATGTTTTCCAGTTTTTGGTTAATTCCTACTAGTCCATGTCCACTAAGTGCATCTCTAGGTGAAATATATCTCTAAATCTTTGCAAATGTTTAGAAGCTTATAAACAATAAAATTTATGTTTGTAAAATTTCATCTAGTAGCTGGGGCAATGGATAGAGCATGTAAAGACCCTGTGTGTGTGTGAGAGAGAGAGAGAGACAGAGAGACAGAGACAGAGACGGCATTTAGAGATACTTCATCTCAAGGCTCACAGGTTCAGCTCACTAGACAGCTACGCAGAAAGATCAGCAGTGTTTACTGTGGTATTTTCTTGGATGCTGGTAATGTGCAGACTTGAAGCCTAGCTTCAGATACTTTAAATAATTCACTCAGCTTACGTGACCCAGGAATTTGTATTTTAACAACGGGCCCAGCAGTTTCACTGTCAGCGGCCTCTAATCTACACCCTGGGAGAAGCCGGAAGGTTGAGCAGCTTCTGTGGAGCTGAGGGGGGACGTAAAAAGTGATGCAGAAAAGAACAGGCTGGTGTCGGGCATTTGGGAAACGTCTTTCACGGCTAATTCAATAACGTTCTTAGAACCTTCACTGAATCTCCATATCAGCTCACAGGGGGAAGGAGAGAGGAGAAAACATGCCTAAAGGTTTGTACTCAAGGGTCAAACCAAATGAAAATACCGTAAGCCTTTGGCTTCTCGCGGCTCCAGTTCACTTGGTTTGTGAAGACGTCGCCCTGCTACTATTTGGAGAAAACTCTTCTGATATATTTACATATTGCAGGCCTCAAAGAGGCAACTCCGAGCATCTGAAAAGCCCCAGCTCCACAAGCAGAGCTGTTGGAGAGCGTTCTCTGTGGGACAGGCAAGGTGTGTCCATATTCATCGCTCGGTTTTTCTCTCAAAACTCCTACTTGATTTTTGAAAAATCACCCCGTGGTGAACCTCACATAAAATATACGTACTTCAAATCTCAGGCTTATGTCAAATAGGTACAGGGAAAAGCAGCACATCACAGACTACTCGGTTCTGAATATACACAGATTTCAAATACAGCCCTGTAAGCAAAGATATTTTAACTGTAGTCTTTTTTCAAAAGTACAACGTGATTTTAAATTCATTGTCCAGGGAGCAAAAAACAAGTGCATTCTCTTCCAAAACCGCACTCTGTTCCATGGAGTCCTGTTTGCAATTTGCCCTTCAGAGGCAAGCAGCAAGCTTACACTTACTGTGATGAGGCTTTGATTAAACAGATCCACGTGGCATGAAAGATTAGAATGCGCTAATCACGCCACTTCCGAATGGTATTCATTCTGTTTCAAAGAAGAGGGATTTAAGATTGTATTGCAAATTGCACGTGGCCCTTCACAACAAACTTTTACTCTTTTGAGAGGTTTAACCATATCAGCTTTGAAGTGTAGGTAGTGATATTCTTATTTGCTTCCAATCTTTCACTTTGCAACAGTGATTAGGTGCTTTTGTCTTCACTACTAATTATCTAAGCAAACTGACTTACACCTCAGTGGGACTGAGATATTAATTAAATGTTTAAGAAGGGACTTATATGGGCAGAAAAGGTCACCGCAAGCTCAGAGGTGTGGATGGTTTTAAGTACCATGCTGACGGACCACATTCCTCATTCCAAGTCAGGGCTCCCAGAAGCCCAAATTCAGAAAGCAGCCCTGGAAGGTATGACAATAGGTTGTTTGTGCCCTTGACTTTCTTTTATTCACCTACACTATTCACTGCCATTGTTAGAAGTCTGCATCATTCGTAGATGCCGTCAAGGGTGTGTAGCCGTAGCTTCTGTGATGGAGCCAGCTACAGGCTTGATCTGTGTGGCAGGGGATCCCTGCTCTCCGTGTGGGCACTCAGTGGACTGTTGTTAACGGATTCTTTAGCTAAATAACTAAAATTAGGTCATCACGGCGTCTGCGTCTGTATGTTTCTCATGCCTGGGTGTGTGATCATCAGTTTTGGGCTTCACCCACACCACCCCAGGCATTCTTCTTGCTAGAAGATTGCGAAGCAAGAAAAGTTACCAGTTTCCTGACCACGAAAGATTAGAGCAGGTGCCAGCTTTGAGACCGAAAAAGAGTTTTTTGGTTTTTACGGTTTTATTGATAGAAAACGTTAGATAATTAGAACTGCAAATAACCATCACCCTGATTCTGAATTTGCGACTTTGAACCAAACTCTAAAATTGTGTAATTTTTACAGGAGCAGAATGAATAGCTCAGATTATGTAAGTTAAAATGATATATTCATGCAATGAAAACAAATTTTGATAAAAGAAATACAAAATATTGTTTAATAACATTTTGATTGTTATGATATATGCTTAACTTAATTCAAAATTTCCATTGGAATTTTCTTTTTTAGCTTAGATGAATCAGAAAATAAAATTACAAGAGTTACATTATATCATCTGAAAATGAGGCATTACTTTATATATTGGAACCATTTCGGAGATTTTATGAGTTATCAAGGAACATATTTAGGGTGTGATTTGGGAACGTAAAGCATTTGAGATCTTGGCAAAACGCTTAAATTGTCATTGAGTAACATATCCTGTTTCACCTAACTGCTAACAATTCTCAATTTGTTTTCAGTTTGGAAGTAGGTTTTGAGGTCTAATGGATTAAGAGTTTCCTCCAGGATTCTGACTGCAGGGGACTCTTTTTCTTTGAATTAACTACCACAGAGGAAAGCCATACATGAAATCACTTGACTTTTAATATTTCCCACCGGTTTGGGAAGGGTGTTAAATATTGTTTATTGTATCTCTGATTTTAAAAAGTAATAAAATATCTAGAACTTGCCTAATTTACATCCTCAGATTCCCATTAACACTCTTAGGAGTTCCTTCTCTGCTGGACCCACAGGTCTGTCCCCTAATTAGGCTATGAATAGACAGCACAGGTGACAAGTTCCTTAACTGCATGCTCTTTACTCTTGGCTACCGATTCCCATCAAATCCCTATTTGTTGTCTTACACACACTAAAGACCCATTTCGCAGCGCCCTCGATAATGAGACAAAGCCAGGCCAGATAAACCCTTCCTTAGTGGAGCAGGAGCCAGTTCCCACCCAGAGGGATCGGCAGGGAGGACACACAGCAGAAGGCCCAGGTGGACCCTGTGTACAGAGAAGAGAAAGTGACCGGCGGGTAGAGACAGGCGTGTGGACATCACCACACCCCAACAGAGACGCTGCCCAGTCACTCTCCTGCCCCACAGATCAGAGTGAGGAGGGGAGGTGCGTGTCATCCAGGTTATACAATTCTCACATAGCTGACATTTTACTTTCAGAATGATCGGACTGGAAGGCAAGGAGAAGAAAGTGTCTGAGGCTGGAAATCTGAGCACCTAAGTTAGAATTTTTGTTATAGGTGTTTTCCAGCTGTGTGATGATCATGAAGGGCCTACATTTCTCTGACCCTCATTTTTTATCTGAAAGATGAAGCGCTTGAAATAGATCACTCTTGATGTATTTTGCAGCTCACTCATGAGAAAGCGCCTGGGAATGTGTGTGTTTTTTCTCTTTTTCAATTTTAATAGACTTCATCTTTTAGAAGCCTTTTAGGTTTACAAAATAATTGTGCAGAAAGTTTTCTCCCCATCTTGTCTCACACAGAGTATCCCCTCTTACTAAGATCACAGGCTGCTGTCGACATTTCTTACAGTTGGTGAACCCCTACTGATGCATCACTTTTTTTTTTAACATCTTTACTGGAGTATAATTGCTTTACAATGGTGTGTTAGTTTCTGCTGTGTAACAAAGTGAACCAGCTATACGTGTACATATATCCCCGTATCCCTTCCCTCTTGCGTCTCCCTCCCACCCTCCCTATCCCACCCCTCCAGGCGGTCACAAAGCACCGAGCTGATCTCCCTGTGCTATGTGGCTGCTTCCCACTAGCTATCGACTTTGCACCTGGTAGTGTATACATGTCCATGCGGCTCTCTCACTTCGTCCCAGCTTACCCTTCCCCTCCCCATGTCCTTAGGTCCATTCTCTACATCTACATCTTTATTCCTGTCTTGCCCCTAGGTTCTTCAGAACTTTTTTTTTTTTTTTTAGATTCCATATGTATGTGTTAGCATATGGTATTTGTTTTTCTCTTTCTGACTTCCTTCACTCTGTATGACAGTCTCTAGGTCCAGCCACCTCACTACACATAACTCAATTTCATTTCTTTTTATGGCTGAGTCATATTCCACTGTATATATGTGCCACATCTTCTTTATCCATTCATCTGTTGATGGACACTCAGGTTGCTTCCATGTCCTGACTATTGTAAAATAGAGCTGCAGTCAACATTGTGGTACCTGACTCTTTTTGAATTATGGTTTTCTCAGGGTATATGCCCAGTAGTGGGATTGCTGGGTTGTATGGTAATTCTATTTTTAGTTTCCACACCCTGTTTTCCCCATTATTAACATCCCACATTGTTACATTACATTTCTTACAAGGAATAAACCAGTACTGTTACATTATTATTATTAACAAAAGTCTATACTTTATTCAAATTTCTTTATTTTTTACCTAATACTTCTTTTCCTGTCCCAGGATTGCATCCGGATTACACATCACATGCAATTATGTCTCCTTTGGCTCCTCTGGGCTGTAATAGTTTCTAGGACTTCTTTTTTGATAACTGTTACACTTTTGAGGAGGACTGGTCAGGTATTTTGCGGGCTGAATCTCGATTTGGAATTCTCCGATTTTTTTTGTGATTAGACTGGGCTTATGTGTGTTGGGAGGAAGATGACAGAGGCACAGTCTTATCATGTCTTATCACGTGTACATGCCGTCATGACTGCATCACCAGCACCTGGATGAGGAAGAGTCTGCTAGGTTTCTTTTTTTTTTTTTCCTGTACGCAGGCCTCTCACTGTTGTGGCCTCTCCCGTTGCGGAGCACAGGCTCCGGACGTACAGACGCCAGACGGGCCCAGCCACTCCGCGGCATGTGGGATCCTCCCGGACCGGGGCACGAACCCGCGTCCCCTGCATCGGCAGGCGGACTCTCAACCCCTGCGCCCCCAGGGAAGCCCGTCTGCTAGGTTTCTTCCTCTGTGGTTCTTGGTCCCTTTCCATGCTGTGCTCCTTGGAAGGAGCTCCTACACTTAGTGGGGAATATGCTCTACCTCCACAGGGGTGGACTCTCTGCATACATTCCCTGGAATTCTGCTACGTAGGAGATTCGTCTGTTCACCTCAATTTTTCAGATTTCTTCAGTCATTTTGACAGATAAGTGTGGATTGTGGATACTTCTTTTATACTCTGGGCTGTAAGCTCTTCCAGTTGGTTTTAGTGTTGCTTTGAAAAGTCCCTGGGATTTTTTTTTTTTTTTTCTTGGAGCACTTTCTCAGTTTCTGGCGCTAAAAGGTGTTTCAGGCTCATCTTGTACATTTCCTGCCAGTCCAAGAATCAGCCATTCCTCCCAGAGGCCTTGCTTCGCTTTGTTAGAGAATGTTTGAGAAACTACATTCTGGGAGCTGGTGTGCTTATTGCTTGTGGAGTAGCTGTGTCTTCTAGGCCCCTCAGCTCACAGAACAGGAGGCGTGCGCGCGCGCGCGTGTGTGTGTGTGTGTGTGTACTGAATTGCTCACATACCTACTCTGTACCTACATTAAGCTAAACGTGAGTTTACGTGGCTGCCGCTAAGGGAACCCGTCATCACACAGACAGTCCTAGCCTCCTCCCCTTGCTTATGTGTAGCCTCCCACCAACAGATGCTACACCATCTGCCATCTGCTTATCTAATTGTTCTAATCCAGTACATGTGTACAGCAGGATCAGGACAGTTAATCCACTCCTAGTGGGAAAACTTGACTAGGTAGAGGATTGATGTACTGTTCTTTTTTTGCCTTTAGTCTTAAAGATTTCATTAATTTCCAGATTCACTTAGGTCAATTCCACTCTCCTAAGCGCTTCAGTGAGGTTGTTTCAGATGTTCGTAATACATTCAGACCCTCTTGTCATATCCTGCATTCAATTGTGATATCCCTTAACCTCCAAAATGATTTTTTTTTAAGATTTGCACACATTAAGGCTCACTCACCTTTTAGCTGCAAATTCTACAGGTTTTGACAAGTGCATAATACCATGTATCCACCATTATGGTATCCTACAGAATAGTTTCACTGCCCTAAAAAAATCCTCTTCAGCTATTTCCTCGCCACATCATGGTGCTCTAGAAATGACCATTTCACTGTCTGTATAGTTTTGCCTTTATCAGAATGTCATATAATTGAAAGCATAGAGAATGTAGCCTTTTCAGAATGGCTTCTTTCACTTAGCAACGTGCATTTAGGAATGATTCATGTCTTTTAGCTCTTAGTAATTTATTTCTTTTTAAGCACTGAATAATATTTCATGGTCCAGACAATGGAATATTAAGCAGCTTCACTACAGTTTTAAAAAAAATCTATTTACCTATTGAAGGACATTGTGCTTACTTCCAGTTCATGATGATTATGAATAAAGCTGTTATAAATATTTGCAAGTAGGTTTTTGCATGGACATAAGTTTTAAATAAATTGAGTATATAACTTAGGAGGTGTCTTGCTGAATTATATGGTAAGATTATAGTTAGTTTACAAGAAACTGCCAAACTGTCTTCCAAAATGGCAGTACCATTTTGCACATCCACTAGCAATAAAGGAGAGTTCCCATTGCTCTGTATCCTTACCAGCAATTGGTACTTTCAGTTTTGTGGATTTGAACCATGTGTACAGTGGTATCTCATTGCTATTTTAATTTACAATTCCTTAATGACAGATGATGTTGGGCATATGTTCATATGCTTATTTCGCCTCTTTGTATTCTCTTTGGTGATGTCTATTCACATACCTTGCCCATTTTTAAATTCAGTTGTTTGTTTTCATATTGTTGAACTTAACAAAGTTCTTTATATATATATATATATTGGAGATAGCTCCTTGTTTGTATTGGCTACCACATCAAATATATGTTTTAAAAGTATTTTCTCCCTCTCTGTGGATGGGTTGCCTTTTAATTTTCTTTAAAAGTATATTTTGCAGAACATAACTTTTTTTTTTCTCTTTATTAATTTTATTTATTTATTTATTTTGGCTGTGTTGGGTCTCCTTTGCTGCGTGCGGGCTTTCTCTAGTTGTGGCGAGCGGGGGCTACTCTTCATTGCGGTGCGCCGGCCTCTCATTGAGGTGGCTTCTCTTGTGGAGCACGGGCTTCAATAGTTGCAGCACACGGGCTCATTAGTTGTGGCACATGGGCCTAGTTTCTCCACGGCATGTGGGATCTTCCCGGACCAGGGCCTGAACCCATGTCCCCTGCACTGGCAGGTGGATTCTTAACCACTGAGCTACCAGGGAAGCCCAGAACAGAACTTTTTAATTGTAATGAAGTCCAACGCATGAATTATTTCATGGCCATAAAGATGGCTTTATTTCCTTCTTTAAGTCAATGTAACTTTATTTTTTCATTATTGTCATATTGCAGTAGCCTGGATTTCCAGCATAACTTGAATATTCATTGTGAGAAAATATGTCCTTTCCTTGTTCCTGGTCTCAGTGGGAACGGGTCTGGTTTCTCATCATTAAGTGTGATATTAGCTGTGGGTGTTTTGTAGACGTTCTTTATCAAGTTGAAGAAGTTCCCCTATATTCCTACTTTGCAGGCAATTTTAATCATGGGTGTATGTTGAGTTCTTTCAAATGCTTTTTCTGCATCGTTTGATATGACCATGCTTGTTTTGTTCTTTAAACATTTGATGCATAGATTACATTGATTGAATTTTCAATATTGAATCATCCTTGCTTACCTGGAATAAGCCCACCTGGTTGTGATGTATAATTCCTTTTATACATTATTGGGTTTGATGTGCTAGTAACTTTTTGACGGTCATTGCCTAAATTCTGATAAGATATATTGGTCTTAATTTTGTTTTTCTGTAACGTTTTTAAAGTCGTTTTTGGTATTAGGATAATGCTGGCATCAAAGAATGACTTAGAAAGTGTTGCCTTGCCTCTATATTCTAGACAAGACTGTGGAGGATTGGTTCCATTCCTTCATTAAATATGTGACAGAACACACCAGGAAAACTTTCTAGTTTAGGTGGTTTTTTTTCGGTTCAATTTATTTAATACATATAGGCCATTTCAGAGTATCGATTTCTCCTTGTGTGAGTTTTAGTAGTTGTGTCTTTCAAAGAATTGATCCGTGTCACTGAGGTTATCAAAGCTGTGGGCATAGAGTTGCTTGTAGTATTCTATTATGAGCCTTTTCTTAATGTCCATGGGATCAATAGTGATGACCCCCCTTTCATTTCCAATATTGGTAATTTGTATCTTCTCTATTTCTTGATTAATCTGGTTAGAGGCTTATCAATGTTTATTTATCACCTCAAAGGACAGGTGTTTAGTGTCATTGACTTTTCTCTGTTGTTTTAGTTTGTTTGTTTTCCATTTCACTAATTTCCTGTGTGACTTCATTATTTGTTTTCTTCTTTGTGCTTTGGGCTTTGACTACTCCACTTTTTCTATTTCCTATAGTAGCAGAAGCCTAGATCATTGACTTTAATCATCTTTATGAATATATGCATTTAATGGCATAAATTTTTCTCTAAGCACAGCTTCCCACAAAATTTGAAGAGTTCTATTTCATTTTTATTTAGTTCAAAGTATTTTTAAATTTCTCTCCAAACTTCTTCTTTGACTCCTGTGTTATGTAGAAAAGTATTCTCCAAATATTTGGGGGACTTTCAAGCTACTTTTCTGGTACTGACTGCTAGTTTAAATTCCTCGTTGTCTGGGGGCATAGTTTGTATGACTTGTATTCTTTTTGATTTGTTAAGCTTTGTGTCTGGCCTAGAATCTGGTCTGTCTGTGTGAATTTTCCATATGAGCCATGGGAGGAATATGCATTTTGCTGTTTCTGGATAGAGTGTTCTGCAAAAGATAGGAGTCCCTCCTTATCTGTGGTTTCACTTTACTTGGCATCAGTGACCCAAGGTCAACCACAGTCCAAAAATATTAACTAAAAGATTCCAGAAGTAAGCAATTCCTAAGTTTTCAACCACGCATCATTCTGAGAACGGTGATGACATCTCGCTCCGTCAGCTCCGTCCTCATAGGACGGGAATCATCCTTCCATCCGTGTTCCACTTCAGTCACTCCGCAGTCGCAGGGGTAGCAGGTCGACTCCCGGGGTCACAGTGCTTGTGGTCAGGCGACCTTTCTCCTACGTGATAATGGCCCAAAGGGCACGAAGAATGATGCTGGCAGTTTAGATACGCCAAAGAGAAACTGTGAAGTGCTTCCTTTAGGTGAAAAGGTGAAAGTTCTCAACCTCATAGAGGGCGATAAGGACTCTCCCACTCGTGAACCTGTGAAGAGGGAAAAAGAAATGTGTGCTACCTGTGCTGCCACGTCTGGAGCTGCACAAGTTACAGTCAGTGTGTGATGAGTGCTTAGTTAAGATGGAAAAGGCTTTACATTTGCACAGGAAGATATTTTGAAAGAGAGAGGCCATGGTCGCCTAACTTTTATGGCAGGATATTGTTCTAGTTGTTCTATTTTATTATTAGTTACAGTTGACAGTCGCTTACTGTGCCTCCTTTATAAATTCAGCTTTATCACAGGTATGTATGTACAGGAAAAGACATCGTATATACAGGGTTCGGTACCACCCAGGGTGTCGAGCATCCCCTGGGGGGCTTGGAACGTGTCCCCTGGGGATAAGGGAGGGCTGCTGTGAGCCAGTTTGAAGGATAGCGCCGTTTACTTCAACTGTGTCCTCACCGAATCGCTGCCCGCCTGAACTCACAATTCCTGAAAGAGGGCTGTTGACGTCCACAACTCCAGTAGTGGAGATGTCCGTTTCTCCTTTCAGTTCTATCAGTTTTGGCCTCACATTTTTTGATATTTTGTTGTTAGGTGTTTAGCATGAATACATATCATTGGAGAGTCTACCATTTTATTATTGTTTATTTCCTCACTTTAACCTGGATACTTTTTCTTGTTCTCAAGTCTGCTTTGTGTGTAATTGATATGTCTCCTCCGGCTATGTTGATCAGCGTTAGCAAAATACATTTTTCAATATGCCTTTACCTTAAACCTATCCGTCTTTATATTAAAATGTTGTGTGTTTTTTGTAGAACCTAGAGTTGGGTCTTTTATATCCCATTGACAATTTCTGTTTTACAATTGATATATTTAGACCATTCAAATATAAGATAATTACTGATAAACCGAATTAATATCCACCATGTTTAAAACACTTTTCTATTTGTTGCATATTTGTTCTTTGTTTCTCCCATCACCACCCTAATTCTTCTTTGACTTCCTTGGTTTAAATTAAGCTTTTTATGTAAAAGAGTCCATTATATCTCTTACCTTATTGTATCAATTATACTTTAAAAACAATTAGTGTTTGACTTAGAGTTTCCAATATACATTTTAAACGAATCCACATGCACTTTCAAATAGCCCTGTACTGCTTCTTGCATAACTCAGGTACCTAATAACAGAATATTCCTGATTTATCTTTCTCATATATTATGGACATTGTTGTCATTCATAGCACTTACCTGTATTCTTCAATAAAACCATACATTGTTACTATTATTATTTTAAACTAAAACTTGTTTCCAATCAAGCAAGAATAAGAAAAATAAAATATTTTACTTTCATTTACTCCTTCAGCTCTTCCTTTCCTTATGTTGATCTGAGTGTTGACATATTTTCCTAAACCCTAAAGAAATTCTTATAACACTTGTTGCAGCACAGGGCTTCTGGTAAGGCACTCTCTGTAGTTGTGTATCTGATACATTTTTTATTTCTCCACTTTAGAAGAATAATTTCACAGGATATAGAATTCTGAGTGTATGCTTTTCTATTTCAACACGTTGAATATTTCACTTCACTCTCTTCTTGATTTCAAGATTTCTGATAAGAAGTCAGCTGTAATCCTAATCCATGTTCCACGATAGGTAAATTTTCCCCCAATTCAGTGGCCTATTTCAGAATTTTTTCTTTGTCTTTGATTTTCGGCAGTTTGAGTTTCTGTAGTAAGTACCCAAGAGAAATAGCATATAGCCACACAAAAACCTGTACACAAATGTTCAGGGCAGCATAGTTCATAGTAGCCAAAAAGCAGAAACAACACACTAACTGATGATGGATGAACAAAATGTGGTATATCCACATAATGGAATGTTATTTGATAATAAAAAGAATAAGTACTGATACAGGGTAAAACATGGATGAACCTTGGAAAACACACTACGTAGAGGAAGCTGTTTACAGAAGACCACATATTGAGTGATTTCATTTGCATGAAATATCCAGGTAGGCAGATCCATAGGGACAGCAAGTACATTAGTGGTTGCCTAGGGCTGGGGCGAGGGGGTCATGGGAAGTGAGTGTGGATGGGTTCAGGATCTCTTTCGGGTTGGCAGAAAATGTTCTAAAATAAGATCGTGGTGATGGTTACATAGCTCTATGTAGATACTAAAAACCACTGAGCTGTCTATTTTAAATTGGTGAAATTCATGATGTGTGAATAATTTATCAATAAAAATGTCAGATTAAAAAATACATTTTTCAAAACAAATACATTTTTCAGAATTCATTGAGCATATGGTTTAAATGTGGTTTTAACATTTTACTTCATTTCATTTCATTTCATTTCACTTTTTGTGGTAAAATAAAAGGCAAATAAAGAAAACCCCATGCAACAAATGTATAGCTTAGTGAAAATTTTTGAGGCAAATAACCTTTTAATCATTTCTATGCCAAGAGGTAGAATTTCGTCCACCTCCCAGAAGGCCACTGTGTACTTCAATCATAGCCTTCCAAATGAAACCACTAGCCTAAATTTCATATTCATCAGTTACTTGAATGATTTTTATTGTATCTCCACACAGGATTGTTTCATTTTGCCTGTTTCGAAAACACCTGCTACAAAGTTTAGTTTCTTAATCTCCAGACTTCCTCTGGAATCTCCTCTGGAATTTTGAATTTTACTGTTCATTGATAATGGGATACTTTATACGAGGAATGTTAAATACCATCTCTTTACCTTATGTCCTAGGAATATAGCACAACTGTAGTCCTAATTATATCACATGATAATGAGGCTTTTTGTTCTAATTTAAGTGTAGACTCACATGCAGTTGTGAGAAATGATACAGAGAGCTCCTACGTGCAGTTTACCCAGTTTCCCCCCAAGAATAACATCTCACACAACAGAACAACATCACAACAGGATACTGACACTGATACAGTCAAGACAAAGCACCTCCATCACCAAAAGGACCCTCCTGTTACCCTTTACGGCCACACCTACTTCCCTCCTGCCCTCACCTGCTGCTGAACACCTGGCAACCACTAATCTGCCCTCCATTTCTATAATTTTGTGATTTCAAGAATGTTATATAGTGGGATCATAAAGTCTAACCTTTCGGAAGTTGTTTTTTTCACTTAGATTTCTCTGGAGATTCATTCAGGGCGTGAAGACTTAGGTTCACATAAAACCCACACATAGATGTTTATAGGGCTGTATTCGTAAGAGCCCAAAACAGGAAACATTGCAGATATTTTTTAATGGTTAAATAAGCTGTGGTATATCTATACCATAGACTACTACTCAGAAAATAAAATGAGTGAACTGTTGATGCAGCGTGAATGGTTATAGGCCTTTAACATCTATTCCGAATTCCTAGCAGTGCTCGCTTCAGTGTAAAACCATGAGCGTGCAGACCTTTCTCAGTCCCAGTCAGTGAGCATCAATGTACAACTTTTCTTCAGTTTTACTGAATTTAGAAAAACAACTGAATATTTAGCACAAGCAGGTTTTATGAACTCAAACCAAAAATAATGTAAGAAAAATGCTGCAAGTAAATTCTTCTGTTAACTTATTGAGTATTCGTTGGCAATACTGATTTTTGGAATTTGCCCAGCATGATTGTTTAATTGTTTACAGAGATTTAAAAGGTAAACCTTAGGGAAGTGGCTCATTCTAAACAAATGTTTCTATTACTGGTTTTACATTTATTCAGCATTCTGAAAATAGGTAATAATACTAATGTGAGAAATTACAATGAAAATCAGTTGAGAAGTTTTTCTGTGTAAGATAGATAGATAGATAGACAGATAGATCCAGGGTATGTGTGTATATATTTAAATAATCTCTATTTATGCTACAAGTTTATTTCCCAATATAATGTTACTTTATCTGTAGTATAAGTCGTATAAGTCTCCTTGCTGAATCTGAACCTACGCCTGGCAAATATAATGAGATTTATTAAATTTTTGGATATTTACTTTTTAAAAATGTTTACTGGGAGGAACAGAAAACAAAATTTCAAACAATCATTGTTTTGTTCATTAGGGAATCTTTCGGAGATATTGTAATGATGGGATAAATCATATATGTGATTGAATTGTATATTTATGGGCTTTTATTTTTCTTGGGTGTGTATTCCTATTTCCTTCTTTTTCAAGGTTAACTGGAGTCTATTTGTAAATAGATTCCTTAACATGAGAAGATATTTATAATATATAACAATATTTAGTTGAGTTTTTAAAAGTTACTTGCATAAGAATATACATGTCTTGTCTAAATTACAGTTTAAAAATAAAAATATTGAATGTAAAGGCTTAAAAGAGGTTAACTCACGTGATCATAATTTGGATATGGTATCACAGATGGTATTTATATTCTACTTGTGAACTTTTATAATTTCTAAATTTTCAACAAAAAATGTATAGAAATAATTTTAACAATTATTTATTTTATAATGACAAGTTACTTAGTCATTTAATAATAGTATGAACCAAGCAGTGCATCAGGCAATGTCATTACCTCAATTATATAGAAGTCATTACTATTTCACTTCTATCTGTGGGGAAAGTAAGGCCAAAAAACATGGGAGAAATTGGTCCGAATTTGAGTAAAAATTGAGTTTTGGTAGAATTAAGTCAAATCCAGTTCTGACTCCAAAGTTACGGCCAATGGGCTACAAACATTATTGTCCATATACCTTAATAAATACATGTTTTGAAAAAACATGATTACCGTAAATTAGAGACAAAACAAAATAAGCATATTTTTTAACAGAAGATTCTCTTCAGAGTGATTTCAATACAAAACTGCCATAGTTTGGAGAGTCGTTAGAAAATACCTCCCCGTAATTATCAATGTTTCCATCACAGATACTTCACATTAACGCTTCAAAAAAAGGATTTAAAATGACGTTCAAACTGAAGTTAACTTCAGTTACAATTTAGGTGGAGATGGGATTTTAAGGCCCTAGACATTCTCGTTTTTCCAGTGATGTCTCTCCCATGCTCACTGCAATTTTGAGGTCTAAGGTGTTCCACTGTGAATGTCAGAGACCTATTTACTCACCTCATGAAGGGAAGTATACAAATGGAAGGGATAAACATTTTATATTGAAGAGATAGAGATACAGATAATTACTTTGGATTATGGAAGAACACTTCCTTTGTCATTCAAGGTAATTATGATGTGAATTTTTAAAAATTACTTTAAATTATATACAAATGATTATTAGTTTGTACATTTATGTACAGAAATTTACACCAATTAATACTCTTCTCTCAATTCCAGCTTGGTCCTTCCATGTGGACCGAATGCACATTTCATACTTAATACAGCAACAAAAGTCTGAGTTAACCAAAACCCCGATGAGGGGAAGGAACCCTCCCTTTTGCTCTCCTCACCTCTGTAGATGACACAACTTAGTAATTAAGTCTAAAAGGCAAGACACCCAGCTTTGATTCTCTTCTTTCCTTTCACACTCCTCAGCCTGTGGACTCATCATCTCAAGTATATCGCAGCTACGTTCACCTCTCTCCTGGGTAACCACCTCCTCATGTGTGATGCCGTCATGTTTGTCTGGACTTCCACAGTGGTCTCCGAACTGCCCTCACTACTCCTCTGTGTGCCCAGCCCCACCATGATCAAGCTGCCGGTGGTTCCCCAGCACGCAGGGAAGGAGTGCAAGCCCTTCATCTGGGCTTACGTGAGCTACAGGCTCACCTCTCCAAAACCCATCCGGTACCCCGGTCCCTTTATCCCTCCAAGTGTCAGCCCCACCCTACCCAAACTTCTGCTGGGCCCTCCCACCCCGGGCTCACAGGCACCTTAGCACCTTTGCCCTGGTCGTGTCTCTGATCTCCTCATGGTTGGGGCGTCCTCCTCATTCAGACCTCAGACTAAAGTTCTGGTCAGAGGCCTACCCTGAGAAGTCACTCACCTATTTGACCCTCTCCACTTGCCATCTGGGGCTGTCCAGCATCACGCCAACGTTCCTAGAGGGGGATTTTCCAAGATAATTGGGAACTAGAGCCGTGCCTTCAATAACAAAAGCACAATGGAAGGAATACATATTCCCTCACTCAGTTCCATGGAGAGTAGAATGTAAATCAGTAGACTAATTTTGGCCAAATTGGTGTTCTGACTAAGGAATTTTAATCCCAAGAGCATGCAAGAGAGGTAAAGGTTAGTATGAGATTATGTTCTGTGACTGAACTATGGTCAAGACTTCAGTGCAATAGCGTGAATTTCCTCATGTCACCCCTGGTACAAACATCTTAAACAATCCGTCATTTTAAAATCACATTTTTTGTGTGAAGGCAACTTTGCTCCTTCCTACCTGAGCATGTTTCTCTACCCATCGCTTCGACTTTGTGAGCCGATACCTTCCAACATACTCATTTCCTGTATGTTTAAAAAATTGTCATCTATCATGCGCAACAAACAAAACTGAATAGAAAACAAGATATCACCATAAACCTATTATAATAACACGACCCAAAAAATCAACAGTACAAAATGCTGGAGAGGATGTGGAGCAACAGGAATATTCACTCATTGCTGGTGGGGATGCAGAATGGTGCAGCCACCGTGAAACACTGCTCGATGGTTTGTTACAAAACGAAGCATTCTCATACAACCAAGCATGCACATTCACAAGTGTTTCCCCAAGAAAAATGAAAACATATGTTCACACAAAAATATGTACAGGAAGTTTTAGCGAAGCTTTTATTCTTCATCACCAAAACCCAGAGCCAGTCAACAAGTCCTCCAACATACGATGGATGAGCAAACGGTCCTACTACCGTTAAGTGTGGGATACTCTTCAGCAAGAAAAAGGAGTGATTGTCTCAACCAGTGCATAAAAAACCATTGACAGAATTCAACACCTTTTCCTGATAAAAATAACAAACTGGGAGCAGAAGTAAACTACCTCAACATAATAAATGCTTTATATGAAAAGCCCAGTGTTAGCATCGTACTCAGTAGAAAAAGTCAGAAAGGTTTTTTCTCTAAGTTCAAGATAAGAAAAGGATGCCTACGTTTACCACTTCTACTCAACATAGTACTAAAAGTTTTAGCCATGCAATTAGGCAAGAAAAAGAAAGAAAAGGCATCCAAATTAGAAAATAAGAAAGAGTGTATCTGCTCACAAAAGACGTGGTTTTATTTTTAAATTATTTTTGGAGAGTTTAAATTTTATTAAAAGGAGACAGATAATAAGCTGTCAGGTAAAATACGGAATCACACTGTGCTGTGAAACCACCCTTTACGTAAAGCAATTGTTCAGGAGTCTTCTACTTCTGAGATTTAGCTGGAAACTTAGGAGCAGAGGGGTTGGTAGAGATGCTTTTCTTCTGGGCTCCAGCAGTACTTTGTCTCCTGTGAGTCTTACTGGCTCTGGATTATCTACTTAATACAGATGACATAATTTTATATGTAGAAAATGCTAAAGAATTCATTAAAAGCTACCAGAACTAAGAAAAGTTATTGGATGCAAAATCAACTCACAAAAATCAGCTGCATTTTTATACACTAAAATGAACAATCTAAAAAGGAAATTAAGAAAATAATTCTATGTATAATAACATCAAAAAAGAATAAAATATTTAGGGAAAAAGGGAATCAAGGAGTCAGAAGATTTGTATACAGAAGACTACAAAATGTTGCCGAAAGAAATAAAGAAGAAAGAAATGGAAAGACATCCCAGATTCATGAATTGGAAGATGTAATTTTGTTAATATGTCAACACAACCCAAATCAGTCTACAGATTCAATACAGTCTCTAACATAAAATCCCAATGACTTTTTGTGTGTGTGTGTGTGTGGCAGAAATAGAGAAATCCATCAAAGGACCACAAAGATCAAACCATAAAGGGCAATGAATAGCCAAAACAAAATTGTAGGTCTCACACTTTCAAAACTTATTATAAATCTACAGTAACAAAATTATGTGGTACTGGCATAAAAGCAGATATAAACTGATGGAATAGAACAGAGAGCCCAGAAATAAACCCTCATATGTATGGTCAAATGAGTTTTGACACAGTTGCCAAGACCATTCAATGGGAAAAGGACAGTCTTTTCAACAAATGCTGTTGGACCGTTCCCTTTCGCGGTATAAAAAATTAGCTCAAAGTAGACCAAAGATCTTAATGTAAGACCTAAAACTATAAAACTCTTAGAAGACAACAGTGGAAAAGCTTCAAGGCATTGGATTTGGTAGTGATTTGTTGACTATGACACCAAAGCACAAGCACCAAAAGGAAAAGTAGAGACGTACGATGGAGCACTAGACGTACGATGGAGCACTAGACGTACGATGGAGCACTAGACAGACGACGGAGTACTAGACAGACGATGGAGCACTAGACGTACGATGGAGTACTAGACGTACGATGGAGTACTAGACGTACGATGGAGTACTAGACAGACGATGGAGCACTAGACGTACGATGGAGCACTAGATGTACGATGGAGCACTAGACGTACGATGGAGTACTATTTTGTCATAGAGAGAAAGCTAATCCTGTCAAATGGGGCACCTGAATGAACCTTGAGGACATTATGCAAGTGACGGAAGCCAGACACAAAAGGTGAAATTCTGTAGGATTCCATTTATATGAGGTCTCTAGTGAAGTCAAACTCATAGGAACAGAAAGTAGAATGGTGTTTGCCAGGGGAGGGGCGGGGGAGAGGAAATGGGGAGTTTTTTTAGAGAAGACGGAGTTTCACTTTTGCAAGAAGAAAATTTTCTGGAGATCAAAACAATGTGAGCATGCTTAACACTACTGAACTGTACACTTAAAGGTGGTTAAAATGATAAACTTTAGGCTATGTGTATTTTACCATAATTAAAAATGTAAAAGAATGAAGGGGTCACATAAAAATTCAGACTTGTGGCTTTTGCTGAAAAAGTGAGATGCTCTGGCGGCTCTAGGCCTACACATCTTCCCTCTTTTCCACAGTCTCCATCCTTCCTTGCCCACCCGTTTGCCTGTTCCTTAAATTCGATGGTTATTATCAGCCATTTCATTCTTCTCACCACGGAAGCGGCTTTCTAATCACCAGTTTGGTGTTTTCTGTTTTGTCTTGCTTTTAAGACTTCTGGGATAATGCCCTTTCTCCAAAATGTAAATCGTATCCTTTCAGAGTATACAGTTGACCCTCGAATGAGGCAGGCAGTTGGGGGCACCTACCCCTCCACCGCCCAGCCCACCCGACCCCCAGCCCCGTGTAGCTGAAATCTGTATTCTGCTCTCCCCGGCCTCAGAAACAAAGGAATTGATCAATGACTCGCCCAAGGGCAGGAAGCTGAAACAGTCTGGACAGAATCCGGGCTCCAACCCTAGTTCTTTTGTTTCCACGTATTGGGATCTCTAGTCAAACACAAACTTTTCCCCACACTTAGTGAACTCAAAGATTGTGAAATGAAAATACAGGTACTATATTTACTGGAAAACTTTGCGTATGTGTGGACTCATGCAGTTCAAGCAGGTATTGTTCAAGGGTCACCTGTATTTTCAGACCTCTCCTTCTTCCTCTGTCTCTGAGTTTAGTCATGTGTTTGTATGGCTCAAGCTTTGGGGATTCATCCTGTGTCAAACAGCCATGTTATTTAAATGTTGGGAGTCCTCCTTCCTTGTCCTGTGGCTCTGAATGTATGTCTGGTCTGATACCTCTATTTCACAGATGTTCCAGATATTTATTGAATAAATCTATTACTAGAGTATTTCTGTTATAGAAATACAAAGAAGTTCTATCATAAACTTTATATGAAATTCTTAACGTTTCAATTAATCGAATTATTTTTTCTACTGTTAGCTAACATTTATTAAGTAAATACAAGGTTCCAAACTCTTCTCTAAGCATTTCACTGAAACTAAAACACTTAATCTTCATAAACTTGTTAGGTAGAAATGACTATTACTATTGTTTCACAGAGGAGAAAGACCTGTCCTAGAGAAATTAAATCAATTGCCCGGGGTTATACAGCTGGCAGATTATGGCAATAGAATTCAAACGAATGGAACCTACCTCCAGGGTTCAAATTTTAACAAGTACATGCCATTTAGAGTAAATAGTTTGGGAGTGATTTTCTTATAGTAATCTTTCTTCTGAAGACGATATAAAAATTAAAGTTCTTGGCTGTTTTTTTTCCTTTTTCTTCCGGAATGTGACAGAGTTTGGGTGCTGAGGGACTCTCCTGATTATTCAGGGCTCTGATCTGAATGTGAATCTCATCTGATGCTCCACATCTGCCGTGTGTGTCCTGTGCTTTCTCCCCTGCAGCCTCTGGAATGGTTTTCTCAGTGCCTCTCCTCTGCCTGTGTCCCCCGGGGGAACATTCTTGGCTGTTTGCCTTATCCCATCCAGCTCTCCTCCGCCTTCCCAATGTCCCTGATGGTTCACTTACCCTCATCTGCAGAGGCGTGGGATTTGTACACCCTGCTTCCTTGTGACTCACTGCAGGGCCCCTACCCCTGCTTCCCCAGCAGCCCGAGGCTGAGCGCCGCCCGATCCTGAGCGCAGCCCGAGCCTGGGCGCAGCCCCACTGTGGCTCCTGCGCCCGCAGCATCTCCGCCGCCGTGGTCCTCTGTGGCAGGGTGGCCGCGGGGTTCTCCAGCCGCTGGTCTCCCTACTGCCTCGTTCCTCTGCTGAAAATTTCCCCGAGTCCCTAATTAAATCCCCGTGTCCGAAATACCTAGCTTCTATCGACCAGATCTTGACAATTACAGATATTTATATTTCAGGTTTTCCTGGGCTCTTAATAAATGTGGCTCTATTTTTCTTTGGAGAAGTTCAGTAAATGTTTGTTGATTAGGATAATAAATTGGATGAGGAAAAGTTATAAAAATAGATGGATTCCTAACTATGGAGGCTATAAAATGGTAAGACCTTAATCTAACTGAGGAAAGAACACATGTCAAACATCTGGAAATGGAACATTACACCTTGTTTTAACTCACCAGACTCAACTTCACAAACCCTTGCATCGAACATTCTTAAAGTCACTCGCTCTGCACCAACCCCCTGCAGCCTGCCTCCGCCCCACACACATTTATACTCACTCTGACTGTGGAGTCCAGGTTAGTTTGGCAAATATTATCATATTTTCCTTCCTTGAGGTCTTTTCCCACATGGACAAATGTAACTTTGGGCCACCCCATGGTCAGGTGCGTGCAGCCGCCTTTGGGATGGATACAGCCGCTTTCCGTTCACTGACCTGAGATATCTTGAAAATATACAGGAGAGAAATACATCTACATCCATTGCAGCAGTCGGAGCTGTAGTGCCTGGTTTACTTAAAGTTATTTACTGTTTACCTGGAGAGGCTCCCAGGCGAAGGGACAAGTGCCAGACATCACAGCATCATAAAAAACCCAAGCAGTAAATGGAAACGAACTCTTAGTTAGCATTAAAATAATTGGATGAAGTGTACTCTTGGCATGAAAACGTTAACAACATAAAGTTACGAGAAAACATCTATAATATCTAAAGTGTTTCTTTCACACTGGCTTGATGTTGAAGTTCTGGTCGAAGACGTTTTATATTCTTCATGGAAGTATATTTTGATGATCAGATGCAGAATATTTTGCATAGTCTAAGAACGATTAGGAATTTTTTTACTTTCACAACAGAAATCAGCCTGTATTTAACAATAAAAAATATTTCATTGAGGAAATTACAGGTTGTGAAAATGAGGGAACACACAGTTGTTTTTAAAGTGATGTAGCTCAAATACTGTGTGAGAGACACAAACCCATGATTAGCATTATTTTTACTAACAAGTATTGGGTATCCAGTGTACATATCACATCTCTTGGATAAAACAATCATACTAGAAACTCTCTTTCTCCCTGTAAAGAGTTTATCCTTTAAAATGACAACACCCACAAAACAGAGCCCTATTAGTTTGAAGGCATACAATATAAGCTGCCATACGCAGCATACAGTATAAGGCGTTATCAGATGCTACTGAGAGACAACATGTAACATTTGCTTTATTTTGAGATTTTTGTACTTGCTCCCTATAATTACTTATGCTCCATCTCTTCAAGGAATGTAAAGGTTATGCTTATTGGGTAGCAAATAACTTTGACCACATCAAATGAAATTCAAAACCTATACTCTTTCCCTTCCTTAAACCCACGGAGGTGACACGTGAAGGACAAGAGCCCGCCCCAGGTCCCCTCCACTTTGTTACTCTGGACGTAACGTGACGCATCTTAGCAACCCTCCGAGATGTTTCCTCCTCAACGATAGGGATCTCCCGGTTGCTTCAAAAAGAGCTGGACGATTTGTTTGGGAGTTTCTTTGGCCAAAAGCAACGTCAGAGAGAAGGCACGCCTGATGATTCTTAACGGGGCCCTTGACGAGGCACAGCTGCTGTCAGCCAGCGCCATGGTTTCTGCTCAGCGATGAAATGACACGGTATTTCCGTGAACAGAAACCGTGCTGGGCCTAGAGTTCCAGCCCCACGCGGCACAGACGCACTGACCGAGTCTCCCGTTCATGAAACCCGGGTGGGAACGGTCTACAGCACTGTTGGAGCAACGTCCCCGTCTGGTGATCTGATAGCTGCTGCCCCCTCAGTCTCTTTTCCCTACCCGACCTGTGCTGGGCAGGTGCTCTGTCTGGGGACCTGGCTGCCCAGGTTGCTATGACGACAGAGAAGCAATAGATGTGGAAGTAAAGAGCAGCTTTTCTCCTCCTCTCATTACTGGCAAACGTGAGCTCCTTTCTGCTCAGGACTTCAAATATAACTAAGGCAGGTGGAATGAGGAAAAGGGGGTTTCGACGACACGGGTCTCGGGCAGGGAGCCCGGCATTCCTCACCACCTGCCTTTCAGAGGAGATGCTGGGGAGAATGACGGTCAGTAGTTTTCTCCAGCACTGTTTCATTTGAAAGTGTGCTTTGCGAGCTCACATGCCCTCAGTGAACCCTCATTCTTCTAAAATCTCTAAATGAACATAAACCATTTCAATCTTATGACTCAAGATTTCTGAAATGGGCATTCATTTACTTGAATTTATTTAAAGAGGTAGAGCTTAAAGTCCCTGTTAACTCAACCATCGTTCTGGGGGGGGGCGGGGGGGGGGGGGTCACACAAGATAACGCGAGATTCCGGACGGCCTCTGACACGATGCAGTTTTAAGACAAGACAGGCTAATATCCGGGCACCGAAGTATGTCTAACATCTTGTCATGATCGGCTTACCCTTTCCCTGAAGTGTCTTTAGGTTGAGACAATGGTGCATGTGCACTGGAGAGGAACGGGGTGAGCGTGGGGTCTGAGCCTGGAGCTAAGTGACTGACACAGAGACTCCCAGACAGTCTTTTTTGTTTTCTGTTTTTGTCATTCAGGTAGCAGGTGGCAGGAGTGTCCTCTGGGACTCCTTTGAAAAGAAATAGGGTTCAAAGTAGAAGAGGAGACTTGAGAGAAGTTCGAGGTGACAAAATAAAAAGGCAATAAGTTTATACTTTTGCTAAGGGCCATCCTTACATATTCTCAGTAATTTCCATATGAGTAAGATGGGGACATACACAACTTCCAGACAAGGTGCATGCATCTCATAAAGTGGTAAATATCTTAATGGCTTTTATAATTGTACTGTCTCCACCGTTTTTATGCGTGATAGATTTCTCTGAAGACTGAAATTTGAAGTAATTATGAAGTAATAAAATGTATCTATTTTTTCCTCATGTATTTAGCAACATATAAGGCAGATTATTTTCTCCCTACTCATTTAACACATTATATTTGAGACACACATCTATTTTCAAGTATTTGAAATTACCAGACTCTTAGAGAAACCACTGTTTTCCTGTGGCAGGACAGCTGTGTTTCTCCCCCTGCAAACGTCAGTTGCCAAGGAAATGCTGGCAGAGCCACAGCCTGGTGGCCCTGCGATGCTGCAAAGCGATATCCAAGTATTTATGCATCGCGGGGGGAGTGGCATCTAAAACTCAAAGTTACCTATTTAAATGACTCATGCAACAGAATGAGATGAAAGGCTATGGGAGGAAACAGCACTACAAGCAGTTCTGCAGCATTTACTCCTTAGTCCTATGTTGTGCAAACACGTTGTGATGATGTGTATAAACAAATACTTAGCAACTGTGTGTGCTGCGGCTACAGACCCAATGTGGGTGATACCGCGTCTCGCTTTGCTTTTCACATCTTGACAATTCATTTAGTACGAGATGATTGTAAAAATAAAGAAAAGTGTTATGATTTCTCTCCTTTCCTTCAAGAATTCCACTTAAATCTGGTGCACTGTTTGCAAACTAGACATCCATGTAGCCGTGGTTAAGCTTATGGATTTAGAATAAATACGTGCATTACTTACTTCAGTCTAATGTGATTATAGGAAATGTTATCATCTGTATGGGACATTATTTTTAAACATTCTGGTTTTTCTTGGATGAATATGAAGATGTTCTGTACTTCACTTGTCTGCCTCAAGTATATCATAACCACGTCCTATAAGAAATATGCTCCGTATTTTTACCCTGGAATGGATGTCTTTTCTCCCCATTCCTCCAAGATTCGAACTGAACATATGTTAATATGCAGTGACTGCATTTTATAAACTTAACTTTCTATCATCTAAGGAAGACGGGGGCCATTCAAACAAAGGTCTGACTTAATTAAACATTCTAAGGCCTCAGTAAACGTTTGATTACACTTGGTGGGGTAAGTGGACCTTTGCTCATTTGAAAAGTCGCTGATGCCCTCCACGGTCTGACCAGTGAGAGAAGTGTGGGAGCAGAGGCATAGCTGCTGAGACCTTCACGTTGCGGGCAGGTTCGGCCCACGCGTGTGTTTGTTCTTATCCTGCTGAGCAGTGAGGGAGGGTACAGAGCGTCGGTGGCAACAGCGTTGCTAGCAGAGTGACCAGAGACACACTGTGACGCCTGCTGTTGCTGAGCAGATTTGGGCTGAGTAATTTCCACATGCTCTTCACTTTTTAAAACCTTCCTGATCTCTTTCTGTTCCTTTTAATTTACTGTAAGCATCTGTCTTCTCACTGATGATTGTCTCAAGAACTAAAGGGTTTTATCATCCTCCTGTCCACACTGCACCTGCTATATCACACGTGTGGTGTTTGAACGTGTTAGATGCTCGATGTACGTCTGTGCATTAACCGAAATTCTGTACTCATCTGTCCCGATGCACAAGAAAGTACTTTAAGCAGATGCAGTCTCCGCAATTTAGAGGGAAGCCACTGACGCCTGGGAGACTCTCTCGCAGCACCTTCTCAGACCCAGGCGGCATGGTGGTGGGCAGAGCTGGAGTCCACAGGTAAAGGGACAGGTGGGCTCTGACCCATGGTGGACAGTTGCTCCAGGTCTCTGTGAGAGTCAGAAATGCTTCCTAAGGAATTGTTTAAGCTTCACCATTAACCTTTTTGGGCAGTGGCCCAGTGGGAAGAAGGGGGAACTCACTTACTCATGTAGTTTTACTTCTCAGTCTGTCATATATCAGATGTTATGTTTGAGCAGGTCACTTCACTTTTGAATATTTTCAAATTCTCATTCGTAAAATAAAAGCTAATAACTTTTGCCTTGTTCTCGTCACAGGCTTTATTTTATAAACTGAAGGCTGCACTGTAGCTGGCACACATGGTAACACGTTATTCATTTATATTAACGTGAATCATACAACTGAATGTAAGACTTTTAGCAAAAACTAATTAACGAATCAAAATAATTTCTTAGACAGCATGGCCCAATATTCAGGAGAGAGAATATTGTCAAAATGAATTATTGTTGGGATATTTTAACAATGTTGTGTCGCGTGTCCTTGTCATGTCTGACAGTGTGGTGTTTAAAGAGCCATTGAGTGTGTCCACTGGCTGAGAATGATGGAGAAGGTCAGGACAGGGTGGGGGACCTCTGCTCTGTTCAGCCAGCTGTTAGTTAGCCTGTTGGTCTGGTTTTGTTCCTGTGGTTTAAAGAATAATCTACATTCAGTGAGATGCAAGATTCAAGCTTATTATGCTTCCTGTTTGTGTCCAGTAAAGAGTACACAGGGTCCTCTATACACTTTCTTACAACATCATCCTGGTAGTAGTATTAACACTTAACTATTCAATCCATTCGGATTTATTGTTAGTGTATCCCCAGCTGTGCTTGCACCATTTATGATACCAGTCCTTTTGACACTAGGTTTACAAAAAAAAGACACTCTATCATGTATTACAAGTTCAAATACATTAAGATCTATTTTGGAGGTTCTATCCATTTCTACTGATGAATTTGTCCATTTGAATATTAATACATTGATTTGATTATAGGATTTAACAGCATATTCAGGGATTGATAACTTCTCCCAATTCCTACTACTCTTCTTTTTAAAGCATTTCTCAGATGTTCTGGGGGACATTTTAAAACTTTCTGTTGACTTAGTTTGTTTTTATTGAAAACTTCACCAAGTATATGGCATATCGTTAAGAGCTTAGAGTTTATTTTCTGTCCTTCAATAAGAATTTACAATTTCTTAAAAGCAATCTATGACAATTAGTTAAATTTCTAAAGATTTTATAGGATTCTCCCCCAGATTTTTAATAATTTTCCTGGTGTTTATTGCTATCATAGGAAAAAGGGTATTTTTATGTTACAGTAATCTTATGTGAAGCTACATTATCTTTTAAATTCCAATTAGCATTTTAGTGGAGTATACTTGGAGTCTGCAATTATATTTTTAATAAAAAAAAATTGTATTTTCTTAATAGTTATAAAATTAATTCCATTTTCTTATTTTACTTTATAAGTAAAACTCATCAATATGTTTGAAAACTAATGGGCATCTTTATCCAGTACCTGATTTTGATTAACATGGTTTCCTTGTTTTAACATTTAGGATAATTTTTACTGCTTTTTAAAATTGACTCTATTAATTTTATTCTTTCAAAAATATTTAATGAAGGCTTTTTATGAGCCAGGTGCCACCTTAGGCTCTTTGACTGCATCTGAGAACAAGATACAGCTTGCTGCCCTGGTGTGGAACCCAGCTTCGTGGGGCAGAGACAAGTGACAGCATATTAGACACAGTGGGTCAGCACAGTGCAGGTGGGTAGGAAGGTGCTGACAGGCTCTGAAATGACAGGTAGTGCAGGTGAACAAAGACAGAGGTATGTGGAGAGCTATAATTTGTAAAAGGTTGATGAATGTAGGACTCCTTGGGGTAACTTTTGATCAAAGAGTAGAAGGAGGTAAGGGTGTAAGCCACACAAGTATTTAGGGAACCACCGTGCTGGGCTCAGGGGACGGCCAGGCATATTCAAGAAGCATCATAAGGTTTTCTTCTATTCCTATTTTTCTTAGAGTTTTTATTAGGAATTGCAGCTCAGTTTGACCAAATATCCTCTCAGAATCTCTAAGGGAGGTGAAAAAAATCTACCTATCTCTCTCTCTCTCTCTCATCTCTCTATATATCAATAGATCTATGTATCAATAGATAATGTATGTACATTTAACTTGATGAAAGTAATTACTTTGATAATAACATCTGATATTTATCCATGTTTGCTGTTTTGAAATAAAACCTACTCAGTCATAGTTCAATTTCTTTTGTCACTTGTTGGAGTCTATATGCTAATAGTGTGTTTAGAATGATAACATCTATATTCATATTAATAATGGTCACGTTTTCTCTTCATAAAATTTCTTATTCATTTGCATTTTAGTTTGATTTAATAACATGAATTAAAGCAACTTCAATAATTTTATGCTGGAATAATTACTTTTTAAAGAATTAGGTAAAACTTAGTTTTGAACCCATCTGGTCCTGATGTCTTTTTAAAAGTAAACTTTTTACCTATTTAAAAATTTAATTTAACCTGACTAATAGAACATAAAACTAGTCAGTTGGCACACAGCAATAAGAAAATACGGTAAAATATTACTTGTATCATTGAAGAAATCATCTTGGAATTAAAACAAATGCTGAAATAGTGTTACTATAGTGTGTGCACTAGCTAACAATTCATTCCGCTTGTTGAGTTAAAGTTCACCTTATCTAGAATGTGACATTTCACCCACTTTTATTACATAGAATCTTATTTTAATGAGGTCTTTGAAAGTGATGGGATCTTTAGTCATAGCTTTAAGTATTACAGTAAAAATGGATCACATGTTCTACATAATCTTGCCTCTACTAAAGTAAATGGTTCTCTTCCATGTTGAAATTCATTGATATGTTATCATTACTATATCCTGATTATTAGAGCTGACATTTGTTATTCAGTCAGCCTTCATTCTTATTTGTAATATTTACCAAAATTGAAAAATTACTGAATAATTGAATACAACTTTAAGCTGAAACTTTAAGAATTCAGGAGTATTAAATATTTGGTAGCTCTTTTTTAAACATACACCTATGTACACAGTTTTGCTGTGACTTTTTATTTTACAACATAACATTCAGACTTGAAGTGCCTATGTAAAGGATCCTACTGTACTTATCTATGTACATGGAATGTTTTTCACAAATTAAAATGCAGGAAGGGTGGTGAAATGAATGAATGTGTGAAATGGGACTGTGACGTTGCCTTTTTCTCCAGCTGTTATGTCCCCAGCAATCCTAACCGTCATCCCTTATTCCATCTATTTTTAGCTTTTCCAGCACAGTTCTGTGTCACTTGGTGGTAGCAATTCAAGGTGAGAATGTCTAAATTATCCCCAATTCCTTTCTTATTTTGCATCGATTCCTCCAAATTCTACGTGATACTTGATTTCTCACAATTGATTCACCCACTACTTCCAATGGTGATGTGATTTTCCCAGGTACAGTTCTATACCTTATTTTCCAGCTGGGTAATTTCTGCTGTTACACTTGATTCACTATCCAACCAACAGCACCAGGGCTTGTGGACATTACAGACTCTGTCCTTGATTGGACGTCTCTGTCTTATGAAGGCCCTGTCTCCTGCCCTGAAAACCGGCATCACGCTGCTCCACCTGCCATCTGTAGGTGTGAACGTGTACCCCTGTCCTCACACCACAGAGGGGGTCGTGTGCCCCTGCCTCCAACGCTCCACAGATTCCTCTGAAAACCTAACCATGGATGTAGAGTGACAAGGGCCAGAGGACCCAACCCCATTCAGGAAAACCTTACAATTACAGTTTCACCTCAAACTCTTATGCTGCAATAATATATGGAATAAGTAAATTCTTTCTTCCCCACAATTAATATGAATGAAAAATGATTACACAATGAAATGCTTTGTTTACTCAGTGTTCACAGGTGATCACCATCTCAACATGAATAGTAAAGCTTGATATATTATCTAGTGTTAGCGTAGTTGTTTTCTCTGAAAAACAGTGTGTTTAAAATCATTCCTCAAAGTCACGTTCAGTTTCCTTTTCTGCCAGAGGTCAAGACTTTAAGGAAATTATTTACTGCAGATAACATGTCAAGAGGGACAAGTCCAAAGTCAAAGTGAAATTCTAGGTAACTGCTTTGCAACGCGGCCGTCAGTGAGTTGCAATGCTTATCTTCCCCTCTGGAGATCTGAATCTTGTCTGGCTGTCCTGACATCATGCTGGGCTAAGAGCTGAGGTCTTCACAAGCTGTCTCAGTGCTCGTTTGCCACTGAAGATGTGTGTGTGTGTGTGTGTTTCCTAATGTGTGCTTCAAGCAGGTCCAGGCAAAACAGAAGTCTCTATTTTCATCAGTTAAAAACAATAGCCAAGGTTGGAGTGGAAGAGGGATGAGTAGGCAGAGCGTAGAGGCTTTTAGCATTTAGCGAAAATACTCTGTATGATTCGCTGATGGTGGATACACGTTCGAACGCACAGAATGCTCAGCACCAGGAGTGAAGGCTAACGTAGGCTGCGCACTCTGGGTGATGTTGCCGTGTCAGTGTAGGTTTGTAAGTTGTAACAAAGGTCCCACTGAGCGGGGGCATGTTGATCATCGGGGAGACTGTGCATCTGTGGGACAGGGTGTCTAGGGGAAATCTCTGTACTTTCCCCTCAATTTTGCTATGAACCTAAGACTACCCTACAAAAATAAATTCTTTAAAAATGAAAATAGAAAATAATCCCCAGCTATGAGCACTTTTGACTTCATAGCAAAGCAGTGGCAGACAGCTAAATTCCTCTTTAGAGTCTCATAGAAGATAGGATGGCCCACAACGGTATGGAGGAAGGACAGAGACCACAGAAGGATTTTATGAAGTTTCCCTTCTAACAGACGACTGGAGCTTAAGAACATTCAGTTCACGGACTGAGCTGTTAGCTTGTCCTGGTGTAACAAAGTCAACCTATAAATATCCCCTTTAAGTCCACTTCCCTTTTCTGTTTTTACTGATTGCCATTTTTTACCAATCTCTGTCCCTTTGCTCACATACTCACCCAAGGCAATATGAGAGTATAACTGTGCTGATACATTATCTGATTAAAATGCACATTTGATTTGCATCATAAAATGTGAATGAACATGAAGAAGACAGTTGGATTGGTGCTGATTTCTGATTTTTCAGGAAGATGACATTCATCATTATTCATGATGTGGAACCTATATTTTCCAACCTGACAGTATCAGGCCAATGAAATATGCTTCCAAGGCATAGTAGGAAAAACCTGAAAAAAATTTAAAAACACATTGTGTCAATCCTGGTCACTGAAAAGATGGATATTTCTGCATTAAGAAATGTGTATGTGTCAAGGACTTGAAGTTATGCTTATCCAGAAAGATACCCATAATTAGCCTTTTATTAAAAACAAAGTAAAATAAAGTTCTCTCTCTAGGGTAAGATTTTATAATTTTTAAAAAGTTTTTATTTTTCTCAGTTACACTTGACCAAAACTTCAAGATTGAAGTATACAAATGTAAAGCTTTAAAAGAAAAGCAGTTGCCCATTGCCTATTTCTGAGGTAGCTATATTTAACTTATACATTTCTACTTTATTCTCTTATTTACACTTGAGATGCTTGTAATGTTATTTTTTATTTAATGCTAGACATTATCTATTGCACGCTTATGATGGAATGTGAGTATTTAGCCATTGCATTCCACTCTCCCATGTATTTCACTAACACACTCCCAGTGCACTTACATAATAATGATTATATAAATATTAAATGTCACTTGGAAACAAGCCAAGTTCATAAATTCATACTAAGCTAAAAACTAAAGAAAAAAAATGGGGACTTTGCATGGGATTGCCTTGAATATGGAAAAGCAGGAGAGAAATGGTTTCCTCACAGTGTTATGTCTGGGAATCCATGACATAGCATCTCCCTCATTTATTTAACAATGTTGTATTTGTTTGTTGAAATTAAATCAAAACCAGTTGATCTTTGTATATTACTTTGTATATATGCTCTTCCATACTAAACTCACTTAATAACTCACCGGATAATGTCTCATGTAATAGTGTCCATAGGCTCTTAAAGATTTTCTGTGTTCAAAATCACGTTACCTCTGAATGTCAGTTTCATTTCTTCTTTCAATTTTTATGATTTTTATTAGCTCTTTTCTTGCCTTATTACAGTAAAATCTGAAGAAAAATTAAATAGAAATGAAATTGGTGGACATTCTTGCCTCATTTCTGATCTCAAAGAGAAATGTTTCAATAATTCATAGTTAATGCTATGATGCATACATTTTTGTGTATACTCTTTATAGTTTGAAGGATACTCCTTTGTATACTCAGTTTTCTATGAGCTTTTAGCGAATGAATGTAATCAAATGCTTCTTTGTATCTATTAAAATGATGATATAATTTTGTTCATTTTTAAAATTTTCTACTTTTAACGTGATGAAATATATTGTTTTCGTGTGTGTGTCTGTATCTTCTCTGTTGCTCAGATTGGGCTAATTTTATTGTTCTGTCCTCAAGTTTACTGATTCTATCTTCGCTCACTCTATCACCGGGCTAATCCAGTAAGGTTATTTATGTTATTGTATTTTTTAGTTCTATAATTTCATTTCCTTTTTATAATTTGTATTTCTTTCCTGAGATATTGTAGTTTTTCATTTGGTTCAAGATAATTTTTAATTTCTTGCTGAAATACTTTTAAGGTGGCTTTAAAACCCTTGTCAGATGATTCCAATATGTAATTCATCTAGTTTGTGTTACTTGATTATCTTTCCTCATTCAAATTATGATTTTCCTGGGTCTTAGTGTGACATATTATTTTAATCCTGGCCATTTTGCTTATTTGTTAAAAGAGTCTCTGGTTCTTATTTACTTATTTTTCTTTTTAGCAAGAAGTCACTGTTGAGCACACAGGTCCTCGCCTAATTCTGTGGGCTGTGGTTCCACTGACAATATGACATTTAGAACCATTTTGGTGCTAGTTGAGTCTGATTGATTCATCTGTGTCATCAGGCTCCCCACCCCCGCACCCTGCCACCTCGTTCCCTGATGGTGCTAGAGGAGGGGAAAGGGCTTCCCCAGGTCGGGTCCCTGCTGCCACTAAGTGGATAAAGGGATGCTTCACCTAGCAGCGGGTGGACCACCCCTCTGTTGGGAAAGAGCGTTTAAGACATCCCCCCTCTGTGCTCTTCCTCCAGGCCTGGGAGCCCTAATTGGTTTTTTTCTCTCTGCCTTTCAGAGTTCTACTTGGTTGTCTCTGGCACTTTTTTCAGTGTTTTAGTTGTACTTGTTTGGGAGAGAGAACTTTATGCCATCTTGTAGGGACCAGAAGTCATTCTAACCCATTTTGATAGTCAATCTTTAATGGCTTTATGGTGAGCATTTTTCTATATGTTTATAAATTATGTTCCCATGTTTATTAATTGCTTCGTCACTAATTATTCTTAATTCTTCTCTTATTTTATGTGAGTTTTTAAATTATATATATACTTATATATTTTCCAGGTATGTTTGCTATAAATAATCCTCAGCTTTCTGAACTTCGTCTAATATTGCTTACATTTGTTTTGGTATAATATTTTGAGAAATTATCCATTATTTAACTGGTAGAAATAGACCTAGTAATTCCAGAATTTAGGGAGTTGAGAGTTATTGATAATAGCTGTCTCCATCATTATTCTAAATTTTGAGGGAAAGGAAAAGAAAATATACAATGATATAGTGGGACAATAACAACCATTTAGTTTTTGCAAAAGTGTTTGAGTGAATTGGAGCAACTTTAATTAGAATTAGCACCCTGATCAAATCTGCAGGGTAATTTATTCATAGATCTCCAAATAGTGCATCATGGATGCTCAATAAATATTTAGTAAATTAATAAATATAGTGGTTCGAGCACTACATCTTTCTGTAGACCTAACATAGGCCATAAACTCGCGAGAGCCTTGATAAATGTGAATGGAAGATGATGATATCGTGAGTGAACAGGGACCGCAGGATGATGGGAAGAGGAAGGATGTGGATGGCGGCATTCCTTCAGCGTTAGATCTTTCATCCCCTCCATGTGCCATAAAATGTTTCTGACCACTAGGGAAAAATGTGAGACGTGGAAAAGACGACCCATTATTTCAAGGGTTTTCAATCGTACAAAAGTTTTTGCCAGCGTACTGATAATGGTATCATTTTTATTATGTTTTATGTTAGGTTCAGGTTCTTCGGAATGCCGGAGAGGAAGTGACCCTGACGGTCTCATTTTTTAAAAGAGCACCTGCTTTCCTCAAACTCCCACTGAACGAAGATTGTGCATGTAAGCATTTATGAAGAATAGGTAAAATGCTCACGTCATATTTGCTTTCTAAACCATTATTTCCTGGCAGTAATTAGTAATTTCTTTTTAAAGTTGGGATTTCTGCCTGAATGCAAACATTTTTCTTTAATATCACAAAGCATTCAATTAACCCTTCTCCAAAGGGAACAGCTGTTGTTTGTGTATCAGAATGTATTCATATTTAGTTATTTTCCAGCCTATAATTGGGGAAATATTTACTTTAAAAATAAATGTCATATCAAACATATACATTTTGTATCTCTATTAAAATTTCATTCATATTGTTTGATGAATATATATTCTCTAAGTAGAAAATAATATTCTCTTATTTGGCTACTGAACTTACTAAATAAGCATTTACCCTTAATTTGTCCTGATGAGAATAGGGAGACTGCAGGAAGCGCCAGTCTATGTGGAAATGTAATAATTTTCATAAGAGCTACTTAAAAATTTCTGTATCTATTTTCATATTATGAAATGAAATGCATGTTATCTTATAGTTTTTACTAAAATCAAAGAAGAATTCTTTTTAACTGAGGCACAGTTTACAGGAACTAAATGCAAAGATCTTCAATGCTCAGTGGGATCAGCTCTGACAAATGCTCACATTTGCTTAATCCACATCCCGTTAGATCACAGAACAGTCCTGCTGTGCCTCTTCCAGTAAATAACATTCCCAGAAACAACTACTGACTTAATTTCTTGTCATCAAGTATTAATGTAATCAAACTGTATTTATTCTTTTACGTCTGCTTCTGCTTCTTTCATTATGAACCGTCTCGTGTTACGTATTTCAGGAGTTTATTTATTTACATTTCTGTATAGTATTCTACTATATGAGTGTAGTAAAATTTGGGAATGCATTCTCCTGCTGATAAACAGCAGGACTGTTTCTGGTATTTTGCTATTGTAAATAAAGCTGCTATAAACATTCTCGTACAAGGCTTCTGGAAGTCATAGTATTTTATGTCACTACTGTTAAGTACCTAGGAGTGGAATTACTGAGTCACAAGACGGATGTGTAGTCAACTTGCTAACAAACTGCCAAATATATTTCTAAGGTGGGCGTATATTTTAAAAAACCTCCCACTGTCCACTCCAGTGGTGGATGAGAGAGGTCTGGCTGCTCTCCATTAATTCCAATATTTGACGGTCAGAAATTTCTTTAGCTATTCTCTTGAGTGTGTAGTGGTACCGAATTGTAGTTTTAATTTGCATGTCCCTGAAGACTAATGATGATTAGCTCCTTGTCATGTGCTATTTGCATATTTTATTATCTATTTGCATATCTTAGTTTGTAATGTGTCTGCTCACGTCTTTTCCCCATTTTTCTGTTGGTATGCCTTTATATTATCACACTGAAGGAGTCAATAAGCCTGTTTATAATGAGCTTTTTGTTAGCTATATGTGTTACAAACATTCTGTGCGTGACTGTCTTTTTTACCTAAACATGTCTCAAGTTTGCACAACTTTTTGATTTTGATAAGGTCTAATTTACCATTTTGTTGTTGTTGTTGTTTTTGTACATGCTTTAGGTTTTCTGCATCTTTCCTAAGAAATATTTGCCTACCCCAAGGTTGCAAGGATCTCTGCCTACACTTTTGCAAGCAGCTTTATAGGGTTAATTTTTATGTTTAAGCTTATAATCTATCTTATATTAGTAACATTTTGGTTCCGAGGTAGGAATCAAGAATGAAGGTATCTTATTTCCACTAATGTATGCATCTGTTCTTTCACAAAAACCACACCGTTGATTACTGCAGCTTTATAATACTTTAAAAAGTCACCTAGGATAGGTTCTTCAACTTTGTGATACTTCAAGATCATTTGGCTATTCTAGATTCTTGGCATTACTGCATCCATTTTAAAATAGCACATCAATTTCTATTTAAAAAACTATTATGATTTTGAATGTGACTGAATTTATAGACAATTAATATAATTAACACCTTAACAATTTTAAACCTTTCATTCCACAAACATATCTTTCCATTTATTTATATTTTATATTTTAATTTTTCTCACCAATATTTAAATGTTTCCAGTGGGAAAATATTGCATATCTTACATTAAATTTCTTTTAAGCATTTTATGTTTTTGTTTTATTGTAAATAATATTTTAAAGATTTAATTTTCTAATTATCTGTTGCTAACACATAGAAACAATAACACATCACATTTTTATATATCAACATTCTGCAGCATAGTTTAATTTTCTTATTCTAGTAAGATTCTTGTACTTTCTCTGAATTTTTCTACATATAAAGTTATGTCATCTGCAAATAATGTTTTGCTTGTTTCTTTCCAAGCTGTATTTCTTTTAATTCCTTTCTTTGCGGGGGAGGGGCAGGTCATCTATTGCCACAGCTCGGGCCTCTTGTAAAATGCTGAGTGAAGTGCTGAGTTCAGACGTCCTTCTCCTGCTCAGGATATTAGTGGGAAATCTTCCAGTTTTTTACCATTAAGTGTGGCATCAGCTGTGGGTGTTCATAGATGCCCTTTAAGAATAGAATAGAGGTGCCCTTACATTACTGGGTTCCTGAGCATTTTTCTTTTCCTTTCTTTTCTGTAATAGAAGTTAATGTTGAGGTGTGTCGAATATTTTTCCATTTTTTGAGATATTACATTTTTTCTTTTTTTTTATTCTGTTGATAAGGTGACTTTTTAAAAATTGATTTTGAGTGCCAAATAAAGCTTGCTGCATTCCTAGGTTAAACATCATGGTCATGGCGTATTTTTTTATGTATATTACACGGTTTAATTTGCTAATGTATTGCTTTTTTTTTTTAATCTCTGTGCATTAAAGATTTCCAGATGTACTTTTCTTTTCCTGTAGTGTTTTAGTGGGATTTTGGTACCAGGGTTACTAAATCTTTGTATAAGTTGTGAAGTTGTAACTCCTATTTCCAGAGAGAAATTGTTTAACAGAGATCATATCTCTTTCTTAAATGATGGAATAAATTCATCAGAGAAGCAATCTGATCCAAGAATTATCATTTTGGTTTTGTATGAATTAATTTCTTAAATGGATATAGGACTTTTTTTGATATTCTCTTTTCTTCTTTTGTAAATTTTGGTTAGATTTTTTTCAATATTTTTGTTCATTTCAACTAAGTTGTCAATCTTTGCATGAAGTTATTCATCATATCTTTTCATTATCCTTTTAATATCTGTTGATTTGCAGTAATGCCTCCTCCTTCATTCCTGATACTTATAATTTATATTTTCTCTCTTTTACTAGATCGTTTTTGCTAAGGGTTTTATTAATTGTTCCAAAGAACCCACTTTTGTCTTGGTTAGTTCTGTCTGTTATTTGCAGTGTGCTGTTTCATTGCTTTTCACTTTTATTTTTATTATTTTCTGTCTTCTGTTTACTTTGTTTGCTCTTCCACTTCTAACATCTTAAGACACAAGCGTAGATCACTGAGTTTACATCTACCTTCTTTTTGTGCTATAGTTAAGTCTTTAAATTCCAATGGACTGCTGTCGATGCATTACAGAATTTGATATGCTATGTTTTCATTTCATTCAGTTCAAGATGCATATGAGTTTTAAAGTAATATGTGTGTCCATTAAAAATATTGTCTCATAAGAGAAATGCAGAGAAAACATCAAAAGAAAAAATACAAAGTATGAACTTCTTAAGATTTAAAGAGTGTGAAAACTATATCTAGGCTAATATAGCAAAAAAGCCTGTTTCCCTTCATAGCACCAGGAAAACTATAGAATTTCAGGGTCATAAAAGAGGAGAGCAGCGTCATTTTGGGGGTTTTTTTGAGCACGTCGGTTAATACATTAGGAGCGTAACCTGTAATGATGTTTGCATTTAAGCATTGTATGTCAAATAAAAATTGGGAATCAATTACATTAATAGATCATATTTATCTACATTAACAACTCCAAAAATATAATGTTTACAGAAAAAGCAATGAATCAGAAATCAAGAAATATGTATTTTAATCCTGACTGAAACAATTACTAAATTGTAAAATCTTAGAAAAATCACAAATCTTTAAGACATATATCACTCATCTTTATTTTTTTATATACAGCAGGTTTTTATTAGTTATTTTATACATATTAAACACTCATCTTTAAAAAATAGACATTGGTAGGTTTCTCATGAGGATCTAATACGAAGTGTTTTAGTTGCAAATTCACAAAATTAAATAGTGTCAATGAGGGTGCTTCCAATTACAGTATATACCAAGAACAGTTGTAAAGACAGAGCACCTACAAACTTCTTTTGCATCATGGAGAATTATGGTAAATAAACATGGGATTTGCTAGTAGATTAAGACATGGTATTAAATAGAATTTTGTAGCCAAACAAAATCTTGCACCATTCTAAGTATGATTCATAAGAATAGGACACTTTGGATAATAAAATGAGATAGTATTTTTTATATGGCTGCATATTTCCCTTAATAAAACCTTAATATTTATGAAATCAAAGATAAATATTTAGACGTGGAGAATGGACTTGAGGACACAGGGAGGGGGAGGGGTAAGCTGGGACAAAGTGAGAGAGTGGCATGGACATATATACACTACCAAACATGAAATAGATAGCTAGTGGGAAGCAGCCGCATAGCACAGGGAGATCAGCTCGGTGCTTTGTGACCACCTAGAGTGGTGGGATAGGGAGGGTGGGAGGGAGACGCAAGAGGGAGGAGATATGGGGATATATGTATACGTATAGCTGATTCACTTTGTTATAAAGCAGCAACTAACACACCATTGTAAAGCAATTATACTCCAATAAAGTTGTTAAAAACAAAAAGAAAAGAAAAGATTTGCAGGTCTCTATTGGGGCCACTTTAGGTTTTAATTTTTATTTTTGTTTACTTGCAAAACTCTGGCTTTGATATAAGTGAAATACAGATTTATTTTACTCCCTGGCTTACCTGATACCACTGAGGGTACTGAAGTACGCAGTGTACAAGGTGTCCGTGTAGAACAAGTGGGCTTCTAACCAACGATGCTGTGACTCTTCCCGCAGGTGCACCGAGTGACCAGAGCAGTGGCACCTCCTCTCCCCTCTGCGACAGTGGCTTACACCTCAACTATCATCCCAACAACACAGTAAGAGGCCCAGGGCACAGTCCCCGTTAATGAGGAGGGCACCCAAGAAAAATATATGTAGTTAGAGTTTGCACAAGCTGGTCTAGGACCCGGTTTATCTGATATAGTTGAAATCCTCGGCTGCTTTATTTTTTGAGAATTATGATAATTCAGGGAGGAGAAAAATAAGTAGGTCTGTTATTTTTTTCCCCTCTCAGGTCTGTATTAAGCCCTTTGTAAGCTCTAGAGACGACTTCGAGAGGTCACGTGTAAAATCATACAATCATTTTATAACATTGCATATTATATGTAATTTCATGTTCTAAATAATTTGACATAATTTTTATCACTTTTCTTTTGAAATTATTTAGCTAAAAGTAGCTATATAATTTGCCATATATTAGGATTGCTTAGCAATCTTCATGCACACCAGGGAATCAATGTAAAGGGAGAAAATCTAACCTACACATTGTGTAAAATGTGAGGAATATTAAACTATGCATGTATTTAATAATTGATAAATTTGGCATGTTTGTTTTATAAAGTGTCCATTATTATCTTCCACCTGTACTTTGGAGTAAACAGGTTTTTTTTTCTTTTATAAATATTTTGAAACTCCTTGTATTTCACCCTTCAAAACACGTACACATTCTAAAGACAAAACGATTCCCTCTGGTTAAATGTGAGACTAACAATTTTTCCTGTGCTCACAAACATGAAGAGAAGCAGAGCTCACTTTATGTAGAATTTTATCTTTCTATTCCATGTATTAGAATGTATGTGATGTGGAACTTCCTCTGACTTGTGTGATTCACTGTCCATTGGAAATTCTTGAGCTCACTGTGGCATTTTACTCCAGAGTCCTCCTGTGGACATCTGCAGGTCTCTGTGGCCCTCACCGTGCAGGACTGCACAGCAGTAATCTCAGCTGAGTCCCACAGGCCTCCACGTCCTTTTCATTTGTGTGTTTTTTGGCTCTGAAAGAGGAACCCTTGGCAACATCAAAGGTTATCTCTACAAGTATAAACCAACGCCATCTGGGTGCACTTCACTGCCCTTCTCTGTTACTTTTGTTACCAGAGAAATAACTGTCACACAATAGTTCATACTTAAAAGGCGGGATCTTCAGAAGATGGCAAGATCTGAGTGACTTAATTTCCTGATGAGAGAACGAATATACACGTCCTGTGCTCCCATCAGCTCCGTCCTCAAGGCCCTTACAACCTCCAGCCCAGTCCTTGCCTCTTGCTTCAGTAATTGCTCTGCTCACCTCCGTCCGTTCCAATGGAGATGCTCTTGAGGCCTTTGATGTCTTTCCAGTCCTTTGTCCTGGACGGTGCCCTGAGCCCCGCTGCTGTGAGTGTCGCTGCCCCTCTTACAGGAGTCTCTGCCTGGAGTCGGTATGGCTGCAGCCAAGGACGCAGAGATGGGGCACAGAGGCAGCCTCCCTGGCCTTGGCAGGTGACATGGTGGCCACCTGCCCCCAGGAGCCCACATATAGCCAGGTGTTCCCTCCTCATCCACTTTCTCCTGAGAGCTTTCGCCACCCATGTCACTCACACAACAGTCCCCATCTCAGCTCTGCCATTTACTGCGGAGTGGGGACAAAGGTGCCTGGGAATATTTTTAGTCTAGTTCTTGCCCCTGTACCCTTGGACTCCTATGTAATAATAAGTGGACAGGAAGGTCTGTGGGTAGGAGCCATTCTGGTCCGTTTTGAGCTCATTCCACTGATGTACACAACAGCATCTACAGACTTGGTTACATGACTTGCGCCTCTATGTGGTTGCTTGATATAATGTCTTCCTTTACAAAGGCATAATGAGAGTAAGGAAACTGCTCAGCAGTTCTGGAACATGGCTGTTCCAAACAAATCCAGCTGTAAACTTTTCAAAAAATCTATCATCATAAATTGTTCTTACTGAGTTGTGTCGTTCCGTTTTCAGGAGGCGTATTTTATTTCCATTTTTACCATTAGGATTGAACATTATTTGACATTGCTAAAGATCTTTAAGTGTAAGGAAATTAATGGCACTTATGATGTTTTAGACAATAAGAATCAAGACATATAAATCAAAGTGTAATAAAAATAAAGACAGTAATTGCATTTAAGTTAATTGGATATGTGCTGAGAACCTACTCTGAGAAAACCCTCTTCAAGGTGCCATGGGAAAAAGTCCATTATGGTTCCTGACCCCCAAAAGTTTAAAATCCAGATCTATAAAAGTAACTGTAATGTAAGCAGGAAAATTACAATGGATGTTAGCATTCTAATATCAGAGAAAAGGGCTGCTAGAGTCTTTGAACATCTGACTTACAGAAATCAACAAAAATGGGGGACTTCAGACCAAATGTGAGCCCGCCTGGGAATCAGACCTGAGTGGGTCATGCAGGGTCGGCATCCGGTTGAGGGGTGGAGGATGTGTCTACTCGGAGGTTCATGAAATGAGGGGCAGTCAGAGCGTGTCTCCTCGTGACCCATCACTAAATAATGAGGCACCTGGGCCCCGGGAGGCGCGTTGCACAGAAAGTGTGCAGATCGCAGAGACGGGGTCCGTAACAGAAGCACCCGGTCCTCTGCTGTGTCTGCGTCCTCACCTCTATCCCAGGCCCAGGGACTCTGGTTTTAGTCCCTGTGCCTTAATTATCCTCTGAAGGAAATTTTGCGTAAGCAGGTGCCATTCGAGTTCCCTCAAACATTCTGTGTATATTTTAAGGCAGCATTTTACACATATGAGAAAATAACACCTTATAATGTATATATTAACATCACTCCACTTTCTTACATAAAAATGTAGTCTAGTCCTTCTAAGGGCCTGAGATCACTAATTTTAGCAGATACAAGGTTCTCCCGGTTTGCTAGCCAAAGTGAAGAAAGAATTTGCTTGTGCTCATCAGGAGACTTAAATTCAGATAACCAGCTAACCAGATTCTGAGAAACGTTTTTCTTAACTATATACCTTTAATGAATGCTTTTATGCCAGATCCTTAACAAAATTTGGATCAGCGTTCTGCCCTGTATGCTATTCTATTTTGGCCTGATAATTGCTCTTGAGGTTATCGTATGGCAACATACCTTGAATGTGTTACATTTTGAGAAGAGAGTTTATTTTAAAGTAAAGACTCTGTAGATGCTACTTTTCTCGTCCACACTATTAATATTATAGGAAACAACATTCTTGACACTGAAGAATAAAGATCTTGAAGCCTTAAAGCCATAAAAATTCTTGTGTTTTTAGATCATTTTATATACAATTAAAAATAACTCCGAGACTGCTGTTACACAACAAGACTAGAAAGCAAATTTATATTCTACTGTTGGAATTAGGATAAATAATAAGGATAAATAATTTCCAAAAGATACCAGCTATTCCACTGTAAGTAACAGATCTGTAAAATGAAATACATTAACCCTGATTAGTTCAGTACCTGAAGCGGACTTACCTCCTATTTTTCACAAGGAAGAAACATAAAAGAAAATGACATGTTTACAACTGTGGTTCATAAAGACACCCAGTCGGGGTGCTGCATCAGGACATGTCGAAGATCACATGCGTTTTTACATCTGCTGGTCCATGAAGTCTATAAAAATGTGATTTGTAAAACTTCTCATCCTCACCTATTGGTGATTGTCATTCTCCATATTCCATTACCTGTGTCTTTTACGTTCTTTTACATTTTCTGTCTGTTCAGGGAACGGTGAAGTGAGAGGATCTCTCTGTGCTTTTCATGAACGACAGGAAATAAATAATTTGCCTAAAGTTATGTTGCAAAACTGTGAAATAGTCAAGACAGACGTCTGAGTCATTCTTTCCATGGTTTCAGCTCTGACTATGAAAGTTAAATGTTGTGCTGTGGTGTCAGAGAGGCGTAGGTCAGAGTGCATCCTGGCCCTGTTGCTGGCCGGCTGGGGGCCTCGTGTAGACGCCTGGCTGTGCCACCTCTCAGGCGTGGGCCTCAAGCACGGGGCCCGGGAGCAGGTTTCAGCCGCGCGCTGCTGTGAGCTTAGTGACGGGGCTGCTTGGTCAGGTCAGGCCTGGCCACAGAAACCGCACCCATTTACCCCAGGGTGTCACACAGGACTGTGGTTTCAAGTGCCCTCAGGCAGAAAAGACGGGAAGCAATAATTTACTGCTTCTAAAAACCATAGGTTTTCCTTTGGTGACAGCCTTGTCTTTGGAGATGGGTGCAGTGTGGCACAGAAGAGCTAAGTAACTTGCCCCAGGACTCATCAGTTGGGAAATCGGGGTTTTGAACCCAGATGGTCTAATTCTTATGGGGAGCCTCAGCCCTCACATGCTGACCGTCTGTGACATCTGACGTGAGGTCCAGGAGAAAGGAAACGATTAATGGGAAACCTGGGTCTGTGCCTTTCAGTCACCATAGAGGAAGCACTGAAAGCAGCCGTCTTGCACCAAAAGGCTGTGTGTCCCAGAGGCCTGTCACCAGTGGAGCCCCTCGCTCTTGTCAGCCAGGCCTCCTTCCTGGGTGCTCTAAAATGCTCGAAGGATTTTGTAGACTTTCATTGGCACAATGGTTGACAATTACCCTAATGCCAGAGAACTCTCAACCTCTAGTGAAAATAATGGAAGTTTCCCCCTCCCCGCAAATAAACAATCTTGAAGACGTTAATACCTGAAAGAAAAGTTAATAATATCTAGACTCACAGAGGTTCAACCTTTAGACTAAAATGGAATCTCCTTCTAGCATCATCACTCAAAAATTATGGAATCTATAGCCTAGAGAGAAATCCGTCCATGTCAGCAGTACTCTGATCAGATGGAGGTTTGGCTCGTACAGCCCAGGCCGACTGCAAGTCTACATCATTCCTGTGCTGGTGCCAGGAAAAATCTTAACAGGGAAGCTGATCCAATGAAAGAAACATGGATCAACATCTGCTGAAAAACTGAAATGTTATTCAAAGATATGTCTTTTGTACACATAAGGAAAAAAACTTAAGCTTTTTATGAAACTTAAAATATATGTAATTTTAAACCAGTAGTAGTTGTCTTAACATTAAAACCATATAAGAAAATACAGACATTTTATTGACATAAACATGAGATTAAAACAATGGACAAAGATTTCCTGAGTGTTTGAGGGCTGTTTTATGGGAATATTCATTCTCACAAATACTTTTAGGTAAGTGATGAATTGCAAGTCCTTATAACAACGTTTAGTGCTTGGCAGATAGAAAATATTTGCTAATTGAACTTGATTTTTGTCACCTGCTAGTTCACTCTAATTACAGTTCTGCCTCATCTCTCTCATTCTTGAATGAATTCAGTCGTCGCTACTTTATTTCTTCTTCCTTCTCCTCTGCCCATTTTTCGTGTTTTCACTACAATGCTTAATCTCAGTGATTCCCTCCTCACCTTCTTATAGAATTCCATTAACAGCACAATTAACAAATATAACTTTATTGCCAACGAACAGGGATTTCTTGTGGTATTCTATAAATGTCTTTTGATTATCTAAGGGTAAAATATCCCTCAAATGACAAGGGTGTGACATCAACACTGAAAACACGGAAACACAATAGCACTGCTGAACGTTTGTTGTCTTTTCAGGACACGCTGTCCTGCTCCTCGTGGCCCGCGTCCCCGGGCCTGAGGTGGGAAAAGCGGTGGTGTGACCTCAGGCTGATCCCTCTGCTGCATTCCCGGTTCTCCCAGTACGTGCCCGGGACAGACCTGAGTCGGTGAGTTCATGTCAGCGGCCTCCGCTCGTCTGTTGATTGAAATCGAGACCTGGAGTGAGACTTGTAACATGACATGCCTTACGGGTCTTACCCTCAGGTGTCTAAATGTAGGAAGACCCGCAGAAGAATAGCGTAATGTAGTAAAGCACACCTCACACTGCAGGTGCTCGAGGCATAGGTTTGGCTCAGTTCTCAGCCCTGCTGACCGAGCCCTGGTGACAGTCAGGTACCAGCTCCATCACGTGTTGCCTCTGAGTCGGGGGTCAGCTCAGTGGCTGCGTCGGCTCTGCTGCCACCAGGGAGGGTGGGCGGCAGGGTCCAACGGCCACTGCTTTATCGCTGCCGGGCAGCGGTGAATGCTCAGCTCTCCACGGAGCTCGGCTGACGGAGGACAGCGGGTGGAGGGGGAGCTGGGGGCAGTCGGCCGGCTCCCACCACCTCACTCCCACCACCCCACCCCACCTTGGGGATGACGGCTGGGTTGGAGCCTGAGGTCCTGCTGGGCCAGAGCGGTCAGCATGGGAAGGGGGCAGAGGGCTGAGCAGCTCCATCTCGGGCTGCCTCACTCAGTCTAACGGCTGCAGGCGGGTAGGGAGCCTCAGCTCCCCGCTGGACCTCACGCTACCGGGACGGGGCGGGGGCTCGGAGCGCTGCTTGCTTCACGTGGGTCGGGGTGGGCAGGGCAGCTTGCCGCTCCACGCCTTGAACACCAGCAGGCGGGGACGGGAGGACAGGGGCAAGACCAGCTGCTGCTCTGCGTGCTGGAACCCTGGCGGGAAGGGTGGCGGTGCCACTGACGTTGGGCCAGATTAGGGCGGGCCGCCAAAAAGGTGGAATGCTTGCAGCCCGTTGCTTTGCTGGCCTTTGCACTACGAGGACAGCACCTGGAAGCACTTTCTTGTCTTGCTCTTGGTCATCCTGGATGGAGACCCTGGAGGACCCTGCCTAGGATACACGGGAGACGACAGGGAAGTTCAGGAGACTGACCCCCAGTCACCTCTCAGCCCCACGGCCCCCGGCAGTCGCCCTACCCTTCCACCTTTCAGGAGCTGCCTGTGCTGGCCCTCGGGTCACGTTCAAGGTCCTTTAGTTGTATTAGGGAGCCCTTGGGAGGGGTGGGCTGCTCTCCCGTGCCCGGAATTGGAGGCTCACCGGTACTGATAGATATTTTTATTATGTATTTAATAGTGTTTCCTAATTTTTGTTACAATTAATTCTTTGGCCCACGGGCTATTTAAAAGTGTATTGCAAAATTTCAAAATAGTTTGAGATTTTTTAAATTATCTTTTGTTATTGCTTTCTCGTATGATTTCATGCTGAATGGTTTCAGTCCTTTGATATCTGTTGAGACTTGATTTCACCTAGCATATAAATAATTTTGACAAGTGTCCCATATGCACTTCAAAGAATGTGCAGTGTCGGGCTTCCCTGGCGGCGCAGTGGTTGAGAGTCCGCCTGCCGATGCAGGGGACGTGGGTTCGTGCCCCGGTCCGGGAAGATCCCACATGCCGCGGAGCGGCTGGGCCCGTGAGCCATGGCCGCTGCGCCTGCGCGTCCGGAGCCTGTGCTCCGCAAGGGGAGAGACCACAACAGTGAGAGGCCCGCGTACCACAAAAAAAAAGTGCAGTGTCATTTTCCTTAGTTCAGTGTCTACATATTTCAACTAGGTCGTATTTGCTCATTAGGGATTCTGATCCTCTGTATCATTAATGATGTTTTTGTCTGTTTATTGTCTCAGATATTGAGAGAAATGCATTAATCTCCCAGTATGATGGCGGCTTTGTGTATTTCTCCTTTTAAGTGTGTCATTATTTGCTTTATACATTTAATTCTATATTATCGGATACACACAGATTTAGGGTTTTTACAGTTTCCTGATGATGACCCTTTTATCATTATGAAATGTCCTATATCGCTGGAAGTTTTCCTAACCTTCAAGAATTACATCAGGTATCTACACTGTATATTCTTTTATCCATTTCTTTCAACTGTTTTCAGCCCTGTGCTGTAATATGTATCTCTTCTGTGTTGCATATACTTTTTTTCTTTTTTTTTTAATTCAAAGTAACAATCTTAGTCTTTTAATTGTATTATTTAGTCTAGTTGCTTTTTTTTCTGCAGTACGCGGGCCTCTCGCTGTCGTGGCCTCTCCTGTCGTGGAGCATAGGCTCCGGACGTGCAGGCTCAGCGGCCATGGCTCATGGGCCCAGCCACTCTGCGGCATGTGGGATCTTCCCAGACCAGGGCACGAACCCACGTCCCCTGCCTCGGCAGGCGAACTCTCAACCACGGCGCCACCAGGGAAGCCCTAGTCTAGTTGCTTTTAACATAATCACTGGTATATCTGAGATTATATCTGCCATCTTAGTATTTGCTTTCTATTCAACACTCTAGTTCTTGTTTTTTATAATTAAAATTTTTGTTTTGAGATAAGTATAGATTCATATGAAGTTGTAGAAATAATAGAGAGAGATTACATTTTTTTTTGCCCATTTTCCCAAATGGTAACATCTTGCAAAATTATAGTACAACACCCCATTTAGCAAACTGACATTGACAAAATCCACCACTCATTCATTCAGATTTCACATGCCTGAGTGTGTGAGAGTGTGTGTGTGTGTGTGTGTGTGTGTGTGTCTGTATGTTTAGTTCTATAGAATTATATCACATGCTCATGTTCTCATATCCACCAACCCAAGCACAAGGTGGAAGAGTTCCAACACCACAAGAACCCTCCTGTTGCCTGTCTATAACCGTATGCCAGCATCCTTCTTCCCCATCACATGATAACTCACTACTCTGTTCTTCACCTCTAATTATCTTATCATTTTAAGAACATTATATAAATGGAATCCTACGTTATGTAACTGTATTGGATTGAATTTTCTCACTCAGCATAATTCTTTGGTAATTCTTCCTAGTAGTTGCATTTTTCAGTTGTTTATCCCTTTTTATTTCTGACAGTATTCTGATAGTATAGATGTATCACATTTTAAAAATTCATCCCTTAAAGGACATCTGGGTTGTTCCAGTTAATTCTAAATAAAGATGCAATGAACGTTTTGTATAGATTATTGTGGGAATGTGCGTTTTCATTTCTTCAGGTAAATGTTCAAGAACTCGAATACTTGGTTGTGTGACAACATCATGTTTAGTTTATTGAGAAACAGACACATTGTTCTGTAGGTGGCTGTACAGTTTCGCATTCCCACCAGCAGGATATGAGCCATCCAGTTTCTCTACATCTTTGCCAGAATTGGGAGTTGTTGCTCTCTTTTACTTTACCATTCTTACAGGTATAAGATATAGGTATGATATATCACTGTGACCTGAATTTGCATATCCTAGTGATGTTCAGCATCTTTTCATGCGCTTATTTATCACATGAAATCCTCTTTGGTGAAATGTCTCTTTGTCTTTTGACCATTTTGTAATTGGCTTTGCTTATATATTTTAATTTATTTTTTTACTGTTGAGAGTTTTATATATATTCAAGAAAAAGTCCTTTGTCTCAACACACTAGTTTTTGTATTCTATTTTCTTTAACTTTTTTCTTACCTTCTGAAATAATTAAACATTTTTATTTTTTAATATTCCCTCTATTATATTGTTATATATGCATTCTTTTCTTTTGTTTTAGTTATTGCCTAAATGTTACACCATATGTCTTAGTCCTTCCAGGCTGCTATAACACAATACAGCAGATGATAACAGCAATAATCAGCAGAACTTTGTTTCTCACAGCTCTGGATTCTGGAAGTCCTAGTTTAAGGCACCCAGATCATGTTCTAGTCCTTTGATGAGCCCCCCCCCACCCCTTCTTGGTTCATATCTGGTGTCTTCTCACTCTGTCCTCACTTGGTGGAAGGGTCAGGGATCTCTCCGGAAGCTCTTTGATAAATCACTAACCCCATTTCACGAGGACTCGGCCCCCGTGGCTCTAGCCTCTCCCCAAAGCCCCATCTCTCAATACCATCACATTGCTCACTAGGATTTCGAAACATGAATAGGAGGCGGGGCACCAACACTCAGACCATAGCACCATCCATACATGATTTATTAGTGTTTAATGCAATTTATTACTTTTGCCTCTTTCAGAAAATTCTAGAAACTTAGAACACTCTAGCTAATTCCTTTATTTCTTTCTTGTCTTTGGGCATATATATATATATATATATATATATATATATATATATATATATATATATATATATATATAATTTGAATTATACATGTATCTTAAAATTTTATTATTTTCAGCTATTATTCATATCCTACCTTTAATCTTTCTCTTTATTTTTTTCTTTTGTTTCTATTTTCCTTCTGCTTTAAGAACTTTTGAAATATTTCTGTTAATGGTATTTTTAATGTGTATACTTGTTTTCTTTTGTTTTGTTTTTACTTTAAAAAAAATTATGTAATTACATGATTTAAAAATGGTTAGCTAAAGCAATTTATGAGAAAAAGGAAATTGTATGAATCCAGATGACTTCTTACATTTTTACTTTTATGGCACCTCAACACATCAACAGCTTTTAGCAATCGAGTTAATTTCACACAGTAAATAAGCCAGTAATAAGCAGTTATAAACGCAGCACTGTTCTGAGTGGATTGCACAGCACTTCAGATAGTTCCTGCATTCGCTCAGTAAGTACTGATTCAATGTCTGTGTAGGAGGTGTTGTGTTTGCTTCTTTCTGTGAAGGAGTTCACAATCCAGTGGCAGCTGAAGCAGGGGATGAAAAAGAAAAGATAAATTATTGGCCCAAGATGACAGATATACAAAATTGTTGAGCTTGGTTCGAAATCTAGGATATTATGTGCTGGTTGGTTTGGCCAAAGGCCCATAATTTTAACTCTGATGATGTGATGCGTATTTAGTGGCAACAAATTTTAACTCTGATGATGTGATGCGTATTTAGTGGCAACAAAGTTGTGTTACTGTCATATACTATTATGTAGCCTGAATTAGAACATCACACTATTTTATCAGTGGTGAGACAGTTTATGTTCATCGTATAGTAATGATTTAGAAGTATATGTCTCATTTCAGTTTTGAAGTGTCAAAATATGACAGAACATTGCAGTGTCAGGGAATTAGAATGGGAAGGTTATTAAGGAGAAGAAAGTGGTTGATGGTATTAACTACAGAATAGAAATACTGAATAGACTGAGAAACAGATTAAGCTGAAGGTGACTTTGGCTACAGTAATTATTGGAGTGAATTGGATAGAAAAAAAATGTTTGTTATGAGAAGGATAGTGACGGTAAAGTAAGGGAAACAGTGTGTAAGGATATGTCACCCGTAGTGTGATGGGGGGAGGGATAGAAAACTCAAGGCGTCTCCTGCTCGTGCTTAGTGGCCAAGGGGAAGGAGGAGACACAGCGGCCCCGTTGCGTGCGCCATTGCCTTTGCTCTTCCATCGCTCTGTCACAGGTGGTGCTGTGCAGATGTACTGGGAGTCGCTGAACGGATGGACTTTCCTCCATCTTCACAGACAGACCAGCAGGTCCACCAGGACTTCACTCTATGTGGAGCCGGAACAATTGATGATTTAAAAAATATATTCAACTAAATAACATTAAGATCCTAGTTGATTTCGCCTACTCTATGAGCCATGCAGTGTCCCCTTGTATATGTTTGGAAGTAAGATGTCCTTCAGTAGGGGGTGGATAAATAAACTATGTACACCCAGAGAGCAGAATATTATTCAGCCCTAAAAAGAAATGAACTACTGAGCCATGAAAAGATGTGGGAGAACCGCAGATGCATGTCACTAAGTGAAAGAAGCCAATCTGAAAATCCTACACACTGATTCCAACTATATGACCTTCTGGAAAAGGTGAAACTATGGAGACAGTAAAAACATCAGTGGTTGCCAGCGGTTGGGAGGTGGAGAGAGACGAAGAGGCATAGCAGAGATATTTGGGGGAGTGAAAATTCTCTGGATTATGTTATAATAATAGATATATGTCATTACATATTTGCCCAAACCCATAAAATGTGGGACACCATGAGTAAACCCTAATCTAAACTATGGACCTTGTGTGATATGACGTGTCAATGTAGGCTCGTTAATTATCACAAAAGTGCGACTCTCTTGTGGGAGATGTTGATAACAGAGAGGGTGTGTGTGTGTGTGTGTGTGTGTGTGTGTGTGTGTGTGTGGAAGGAAGTCTATGGGAAATCTCTATACTTTGCCCTCAATGTTGCTATAAACCTAAAACTTCTCATGACAAAAGTCTTTAAAATGTGAGGTACGCAGGACAAATGTCGCCATCTTCATTTTACACAGAGAGAAATTAGAGGTCGGAGAGTTGCATAAAATCAAGGTACTTGCAATACCTTACAGATTTTAACTGAAGAGGGACAGAAGGGCATTGCAGACAAAGAGAACAGTGGGGAAACGCCTCTGTTGAATAAAAGTTCAGGGCTTGTGTCGGATTGGTGAATTTCAGCTTTGGAAAATAGGTAACAAAATGGTTTGGGAGAGCTTCTGTACAACCTCACCAAACAGTTCAGGTTCTGAGCCTGAACCATAAAGGCTGTGATGAGATGGTGCCCCAAGGTAGCATCACGAGCAGAAACAATCTGAACTCAGTAAGAAACAGAGCACTTTGCTGGAATCATTAACCCGAGCGGGTTTTTTTTTGTTGTTTGGTTCGTTGGTTGTTTTAGTTTTTCCTTTCCTTAATCACCTCCCCAAATTGTTAATAACCAGATCAAGAATAATGGCCCGTTTTTCAAATACTGCTTGAGTCAGCACTGTCCTACACACAGAGAACCACGCTCACGGGGCAGTCTTCTGTTCCTCCCGAGTACTGGGACACCCTCCTTGCTTCTCTCCCGCCTTCATTCGCATCTTTCCACGTCCTTATCCACCACAGAGAGAACATATTTGTATCATAAAATACAATATGATCCTTTCGCTCCAGAGTCAGTGTTCCCACAGCCCTGTCAGACTCAGGATTAGTTGGAAACGCCGCCACGTGGTTTGCAAAGCTCTCGTTGATCAAGCTCTGCTTTACTGCCACCTTCGTGACTCACCACCGCCCCAGATGCACATCGCATCGAGCCAAACAGCCCCTGTTCCTCACAACCTCCCACGCCTTCAGGCTGCTGATACTTGGTTCTGGAGTAACTACCTCCCATCTGAAATGTGCACGTTCTCTCCTCTGCCACGTCTAAGCCATTCATCCAGTTGGATCCAAAACCCAGGAGCAATGGGGAGTCTGGCTGCTCCCTCATATTCTGGGAAAGGAAGCAATCACTGACCCGCAGACTTTCTAACGCCTTTATAAATCCCGTGAGCTCACTGTTTTATTTTCACTCTCACTAACACATGTGTATTTCGGTCCCACGTCATCTCGTAGCTGCCAGGTACCCTACATGGTGTGACAGGACAGCCCACTCCACGCAAATCTGACCGTGGGGGGCCTCCAGGGAGGCTCAGCCGTGGGTCCCGTGGGCTCTAAGCTCCTTCCGGGATGTTCACACACTCCTCCGAGCCTGCCTGCTTCCCCATGATGTCCCCACTCCCTTTCCGGACAAGGCCATCGAGCCACTCCAAACCTGTGTAGTTGAGTCTCTACAGCTCTCACTTCTCCCGCTTGAGATGCCTTCTCCACCTCACTCCTCACAAATTCAGCATCTCCGACACGTGCCTTCACGTGGCACACGGTGCACAGTGAGTCAAACATGAATAATCCAGCTGTAGTCATAAGACATGTATGTGTTTTCATGTAAACGCATGTTATATTGAAAATTATGACTATTTTTAGTGAGCAGTCTATTTTTCATACAAAGAAAGACTAAGTTTGTATTTTCAATGAATAAAACTACTCTGAAATTCAGCAACATTTGAGAATAACTTTTGCTGCCAGAGTTGTGATCAAGAATCCTTAGAAAAATAGAAAAAATGATTCTGAGCAGAAAGTGGAAAAACAATATGCGCTCAGAAGTTTGGATTTTCCAACCGTAATCGTGTCACTGCGTTTTTCAGCCCGTGTGTGTGTGTTTGTATCTGTGTGTGTGTGTGTGTGTGTGTGCAAAGAATCATAATTTAGTCTAAGAATCCTCAAGACTACTGCAAATATTGTTAAAGTTTAACGTTTCCCAGTTACTACAACACTAACTTAATGCGTAATGTAGTTTATTGATTTCAGAGAGTATATGATCAAATAAGATAAAACAAATAACTTTTTTTTTTTACGATTGCTGATTATCTTGACTCAAAGAATTACATTTTCTAAAAGCTCCAAATACAGCCACAGCACTGCAGTTCTTGCTAAGTGCTGGGTGACACCTTCTTGCAAAACTCTCTCAAATATTTCATCAAGACCACACATTAATGTCTCATTCAGGGAGCTTCAGTGATTAATGAAAGTATCGGGGTCCCACCAGTGACTCCATAAATCCGTGAAGTATATTTTTCTCATTTTCTGTTAGGGGAAATTGAGGCGCAACTAAGTGGAGTAATTTGCCAATATTCTTATTTATTCAATAGCAGAGGCAGAAATAGGACCCAGGCTATAATCTTTATGACCAATTTATTTTGTAAGAGGTTGTATGTAAGCAAATAAACTGTTCAAATACTTCACTTATATTCATGAGAGGGTTTCCAACAAATCAACCTGAAAAGTGGAAACAGAATGTAACAATTGATACATCTTAGTGTATAAGCCTAGGTTTATATAAGGTTAGTCCTTTAGAATTATTCCATGTGGAGACTGTGTAGCATGTGTGGTTACATAGACTGCAGATTTCCTCTAAGTGCATTAACTCTAATCAGCTAAAAATATCCAGCTGCCACGATTCATTTAAAGCAGAGAGTACAAATATGTTCAAGACATGCTTTAATTTGTGGTGCATGAAGCAATGGTTATGATAATCAGAGAGCAGAGAGAAATGTATGTTACTAACTCAAATTAGTTCTCATCTTCCATGGATAGTTGAGCTCCTCTCTGCATATTTTAAATGTCTTACTCACTCGTGAATATCAAAATTAAAGTTAAGAAAGTCACGTGAAGTTGCAGTATTCTTTTTGTGCTGTGCATATTTTTTCTTGTCACAAATTCAAAAAAACATTAGTTCAAAGAGACAGACAATAGTTGTCCCCTCTCAGGCTTTTCATGTATTTTTAAGAGCAAACAAAAAAGACTATTCGAACACGTCCCTGTAATCATTTGAAAGTGCTGGTCAAGGCTACCAGAACAAGTTTCTCTGAACACATTACTAATGTGGATGCAGAGAGCCGTAGGTGTGAGAGTCTCTGCCATGTGTCCGGTTCTGAAATTGGACCAGCCTCATGGGACAGGAGAGTGACACAGGCCTCCTCATGAAGCTGGGCCAGAGAAATGGCGCTTGGGGTGTCTTTGTTTGCAGAAATGAAGTCATGTGTAATATCCACAAACTCCTACTTACCAAATTAAGAAGAGACCAAAAAAAGCAATTTAATTGGAGAAAAATATATAAATATACACTATTTACATAGCATTTTGAACACTGAACTACACGATTTTTCTATTGCTTCAGAAATGGCTGGGATTTAGAGATAGTTTGTGCATTTTCTAAAGTGCACAACAGAGTGCACTTTATTTTGTTGCACCACAGAGGCATTTGGCTACTTTCCATTCATTCTGGGATTTTTATCCATTCCTCTCCATTAAGCTTGTATTGAAACATGTAAGAACTTGAAACAGGAAGATAAAAGTAAATAATGAAAGCTGTAGGAAAGCTGCTTTAAACTCAACAGCACTTTTGTAGACCATTTAGGACGGCATCACTGAATGTTCTCTACCAACAACAAAAACTCAGTAGGAGACCATAGAGATATTTAGGGTGGCCGTGGCATTTTAGGGAAAGCTTAGTTGTTATTGAAATGCGAACATCCGCATAAATTTCAAGCGTGAGTATTTAGACGTGAGGAAGAACTACGAACCTCTTGTCCGAAACCATCTTAGAGAAGATGAGGAGCAACTGGCTTCACAGCTGACGAAGTGCTTCAGCTCGTGACAGCAAATGATTGTATATGACGCTCGGTATCTGTGCGTGTGGTTTTTGTGTGATCTTTCCACTGTACATCAGGAATGCATTGAAAAATGTCAAGAGGAGTCGTTGGTGGCCAAAATAATGGATAAAGATCTATGTATAAGTTTGTGGCACCCTGGAGAAAGAATCCCTCTCAAATGTCTTAGATGTGCATCTCAAAGATTCTCCAAATGTACCTGGAACTCAAGATGCTTTGTAGTCATTCAGAGTTGTGTGTTGTCTGGGTGCCTCTGTAGTGTTCCATTTAGAAACAGAGTTTTTTAAAAGGGAAGTAAGCAAATTTGCGTATGTTTCTTGAAAGACGAGCTTTTGAACACATAACTGTTTCAAGCCGCAAACAGACGAATGAGACGACGTTTTGATCTAATTTGTTCTGACATCTCCGCAGGCAGAACGCTTTTCAAGTCATCGCCGTGGACGGGGTCTGCAGCGGGATCATCCAGTGCCTCTCTGCTGAGGACTGTGGCGAGTGGCTGCATGCCGTAGCGACCAATATCTCCAGCCTCACAAAGCACAACGTAAGTAGTGATTCAGGGAGCTCCTGGCCGGTTCCTCAGCCTTGGTGAATTTCTTCAGTACATACATAACTTGGCATCAGCTGCTTGGTGTTCTAAGAATGGACCACTGCACACCCATCATAAAAACTACTGTGGCATGTTTAAAGAAAATCACTCTGTCCTGAGAGTTTTAGTCCAATGTATCAGCTCAACAGTATTGACACCCAAGTTTCCATTCACAGACATTGTAACATCTACATTAGTTAAAGTAACTGAAAATAGATATTTAGCATGTGAGCACTAAAATATCTGTTATCTGTATCTATATATATCATCCATCTATCTATGTCTATATCTGTCTATATATGCATCTATCTAGATATCTTTACATCGACTCTCCCTCTGGTGCCTCTGGAGGTCCCCAAAATTTAGAGTATTAACTTGAAGCAGGTACCGTCTGTTACAACCCATGAATCTTTACCTTCACAAATCCATTCAAGTATGGGAGCTGGTTTAGGCTTTAGCTGGGACCCAGCCCCGTACCCCATGGCTCCTGCCACCTCTCTCCTTCCACGGGGTAAGGGAGTTAGTATAAGTAAAGTGAGCGGGCTTCTGCGCAAGCACGGCTCTGAGGCGAGTCTCTCTGAAGCATCATCTTCCATTGTTTAGTTTGGTGCCACCTTGGATAATGGTAAAATAAAATCAAAATAGTTTTGTCAGAATATTTTTAACCTTTATATTCAACGATCTAGAAAAAAGTTTTCAGGCAGCAAATATAATTGCGTTGTTTTTTTGCCTTGGGTTTTGTGGGGTTTTTTGTCAGTGTGAAACCTCTTGTCCTTTTCGGCGATTCCAATATGATGACACCACCAGATCAGCAGAGACTGAATCTTGGGTGGGCACTCCTGCCCCAACCAGATGTGCCCCGGAGATATTAGCCTGGATTATCCGGGAGGGTCCAGTATCATCACTAGAGTCTTTACAAGTGGAAGAAGTAGGAAGACGAGAGGAGTAGGGAGAGGGCAGCACGGGGAGGGGGAGGGCTGACATTGCTGGCTCTGAGGATGCGGAGGGACCAGGACCACCAGAGAGCAGGAGGCCAGGAGAAGCCGCCCAAGACGAGGGGACACTGCCCCCCCGGGCAAAGACCATCCTGCCCTCGTCCTGATCTCATCCCAGCGAGGCCCACTGAGGCTGCTGACCTACAGAACTGCAGGATCACAGATTAGTGTTTCTTTTAAAGCACTGTTTGTGGTAATTTATTATTTCAATAATAGAAAACAAATATAGCACCTATTTACCTTCAAAATAAATCCATTGCATTTTTTTCACTTAATCTAAATCTCATGGTTTAATCTGAAAATCATACTTTTACTCTTGCACATTTAACTTTTTCGGAATAACCATGAAATGCACTTGCAAATAAGAGAAAACAACCTAATATTTGTATTATCAGTTTGTCCATGTGCAAAGCAGCCTACAATATTATTTGAATCCCTAGACCCTTTCAAAATAACTCGTTTGTAATAATATCACAAGAAAAGTCATCATAATTGCTGAGCTAAAGCCACCTGAACAGGGACTGTCTCTGGAGTGGGAAGGGTCTGTGTGTCTCAGTGCCTCGGTGGGCCGGGCAGGGCTGGGAGCCTTCAAATACCACAGAAAGGGGGAGGGATAAAGGGCAAGAAGAAAGTGAAGGAAGGTGGAAGCATAGCTCGGAACACGCTCCTGTTTGATCAAAGGGAATCTAAGCTGATGCTTTGGCAGAGGCATGGCTGCCATGGGGAAAGCACGGCTGCAGTGTCAGGGACTCGGCGTGGAGCCTTGGTCTCTGCTCACCAGCTCTGGGACTGGGCTTTGCGGTCCCCTTCGTCCGCAGGCACTGTTAGCTCCAGCCACCGTGAGGGTTAAATGAAAAAGTGCTTCAGACATCCTGGCCCTTAAATGATGCTGAAACATTTGCACTTTTTCTTCTCTCCAGCTGCACTCTAAATTAAATGATTCAATCCATAAACCACCAACAAATGGCCGTATCGATTTGCTTATTGTATGTGAGGTTGCACATCTTTGTTTTGTCCAGTTGTCATTTAAGATTCTTCATCTTCTGAAAGATGGTTGTTTGGATAACAATATTGATAAAACGGGACAAGATGAGTTAAATGTCTAGTAGTGACTAGACCATTAAGCAGCTATATTTCTGGCAGCCACAGATCTACCCCTCAGTTCCCTCATCTTTAAAAGAGACAGAGGGAAAACGATAAAAGACAAAGCTCTCTTTCAGCCAGCATTTCATGAAGCTAACCTTTCCAGCCACTCTTTACCGCTCCAGCACTAAAATCAATCCTGAATGATAAGCAGAGAGAATTTCATGCAACATTTCTACTAAGGTTACCTACTAACATAAAGGGATCTCTTCTAGTCTAAATTCTTCCGTGTATATCCTATGCATGCATTTCCTTTATTGGAATCGAGTATGCAGCTAAGAAATGTATCACTTGTGTGTGTGTGTGTGTGTGTGTTTGTGTGTGCGCACGCGCAGACATAAATATATATGTATATGTAATATGCCTCTATTCTTTTTTAAAAGATTTATTTATTGTTTATTTATTTATTTTTGGCTGTGTGGGGTCTTAGTTGCGGCATGCAGGATATTTGTGGTGGCGCACGGGATCTTCACTGTGGTGCGCGGGCATCTCTCTAGTGGTGGCGTGCGGGTTTTCTCTCTCTGGTTGTGGCGCATAGGCTCCAGGGCTCGTGGGCTCTGTAGTTTGTGGCACGCGGGCTCTAGTTGAGGCGAATGAGCTCAGTAATTGTGGCGCGTGCACGCGGGCTTAGTTGCCCTAAGGCACTTGGGATCTTAGTTCCCTGACCAGGGATCAAACTCATGTCCCCTGCATTGCAAGCTGATTCTTTACCACTGGACCACCAGGGAAGTCCCAATGCTTCTATTCTTAGTGATTCAATGAAAATTACTGTGATCTTAAATAAGAATGATTGCATCTATGAGATTTTCAAAATACATAATTCATATTTTGTTATGTGAAAGAGAATAGACTCTTTCCCCCAAATGTTTGTATCAGTTGAGAATGATTTCAGTGACAAACTAGAGAAACCCTAAATACTGATAGAGTAAAGAGTTGGGTTTTTCCCCAAATGAAAAGAATTGTGGATGGTGGCATCTGCTGGAAACCACCATCCACCCAGAACCCATCCTCTGCCTACACACATTATTGCTACTATTATTCTGTACCTTTAGAGTGTTGGCTTTTACCTTATGTTTGCCCCCTGATGGTGACATAAGGGCTGCAACAGTTCCAAACATCACTTCAGTGTTCAGAACAGGAAAGAAAGGGGAGAAAGATAAGTAGCACCAGCTACATCTCTCCCCTTTCATCAAGATAAGAGAAAATTTCCCAGAAACCCTTTAGTGGACTCATAATGCTCACTTCTCCTGAACTCAGCCCCATGACGATTCTGAGGGGTGGCTGGCTGGAGAGTGGGGGGGCTAGTCTCTGCCTTTTCTAGTGTTTGTAGTGGGAGAACGAAGAAAAGAAGATTGTGAATGGCTTCTGAGTCAGATAACCAACAATATCTACTACACTGCTTGATACTAAAAACATATTAATTCTAAAAATAATGCATGAACAACCAACACCCCTGTGCTTTTTGTGGATTGATCACAGTCCTTCAGGATTCACACACACACACACACACACACACACACACACACACACACACACATTTCATCAGTCATTTGAGTTCCTGCAGGATGTATTTTAGCCATCTTCCTATATTTTACCCATTTACCTGCAGGAGCAAAAAACATCATTTGGGAGTCATATTTAATCCATAGAGTTCTGCTATTTTAGATGGCAAACACTTGCAAGTTGAAAAAAGGGAATTTTTTTCCATAATACCGTTTGTTGTGGAAAGCTAAAGAAGAACTTCTATCGTGTCCGCCTCATTGAAAAGACTCGACAAAGCTTGTAGGTGAATTGAAAGTCATGACAAAATAAAGCCCAGCAGAAAGGAGATTTACCGAAAAGGAACTGAAGTCTGTGATCAGAGGTTGCAGCGTGTGGTTCCGACAGGCATGGGTGTCACTTAAGGAGACTTTCTCTTCCTTTTTATAGCTGAGGATTTTTCTGAGTCCTCAGATGCACTTTAGCATAGTGTGTTGTTTTCTGCATTGCTTCTCCTCACACACCAAAATGCAAACTTCACACATGCAGATGTCTACCAAAAATGGGTTACAGAGGGTGAAATCAGACAGTGGCAGAGTCAGTAAATCAAATCCCAAGAAAGGCAAGGGCAAGCTGGGCGTTCTGTTGTATGTGCATACGTAAACCAGCCAGCCTACTTTGTCTCTTAGAAAACTACTCACCAACAGTTAAAGTTCTTAAAGAATTCTTGATATTGGAGAATATTAGCTGATATTTACTTTTGCTCAGTCCAGAACGTCTGCCTTGATGTTAACTATAAAGCACGGTCATAAGCAAACAGGCAGCTTTACTGACAACTTCCGTGCCAGCCCTGCTCCGGTTGGGCTCTGCCCGCCTGGCCCCGGCCCCGCCTCCCCTTTGGAGCATTCCCAGCCCCTAAAGTTCCAGGGGCCTCAAAGCCACAGGCGCCGCACAGGGGCCCTTGCCCCGGCACAGCCACCCCTCTGCCACCCCTGCCCAGGCCTGGACTTCCACGTGGCCTTGGTCGTAATCATAGCGACAGGAGCTGACTGTCCTGGGCCCACAGCTGCTCCCAGGCCGACGGAAGCTCCACGGGAACGTGGGGTAATTCCTCCCCCGGGGCATACCTTGTCCGGCGCAACTCGGGTGGCAGAAGGAAGTATGCTAACAGAGGACTCCCCCTTGCTCACTGGATGAACCGTCTGGAAACACAGTGACTGCACGAGGCTCTGAAGGTGGGTCACACCTGGTGAACAGCCGACAGCGTTTGATGAGAAGCCCTGGGCAGCTCGGGCACACGGACCGCTCACCAGCTGATGCGTGCTTTCTGCTGCCGGCCTCCCTTCCCTTCACCTATGACTCTTGCCTCCTGAGGACTGTACATCCTCTTCTGGCTCTGTTTCTCAGGAGGTGAGACCAAGGGCACCGAGCAGTCCACGTTCCCCCCAGGAGCGGATGTCGTGTGGAAGAGAAGGGCACTAAGTACGCAGGTGAAAGGCCCCAGGATGTCACGCGAGAAATCACTGGGAGTTTTCAGTGGCTCCATGGAACGTTTCTTAGAACTGCCGTCTTCGGAAACTGAGCTTAACAGCCAGACCCGAGGGAGCAGAGGCAGCTGCAGGCCTCTCCTGAGGATCCAGGCTGGATTCTTACTGTAAACACTGCACGTTCCCCTCCTTAGGAAACCTGACTAATAATTTGGCAGTGATGGACCTACTCTCTCCACTTGTGACCAACACCGGCCGATAAAACACATCCCATCACTGCCTGCAACCCAGGGTCCCCGCTGCCTGCACACGCCACGTCCGGCCAGGGTCCCCGCTGCCTGCACACCCCACCTCCGGCCAGGGTCCCCGCTGCTCACATGTGTGCAGGCATTGTGCGACCTGCTCTAACACTCATGCCAAAGACATGTTTGTTTTGCCAACTCTACCAGAGGGCTCCTGAGAACAGGGATCTGGTACCCTTGGCATCCCTTCACGTCTGGCATACAGTCATTTCTGGAGTTCAGTGAGTTCATGGAAGAATAAGTTAGCTCTGAGCAAAGAACTTTTAGCTTTTAGCCTTCTAATTCACAGTAAGATTGTGTGTGTGTGTGTGTGTGTGTGTGTGTGTGTGTGTGTATTATATATACTATGCATGATATATACCGTTTACATGCTAACCGTAAGGATAGCGACAGGTAAAATTGAAAAGTTCTTGTACTAGAAAAAATAAGAAAGTTCACTTGGGTATAACACTGGGCGGTCATCCTGATGGACTCTTAATAGACAAGTTTTTAAAAGCAACAAGGCAGGCAATTACATTGTACCCACAGGCCTGGAGAATAACCAAGGCGTCCAGGGCATAGAATCCATAGTCTGAGAAAAATGGATGAAAAAATTGAGTTGAAGTGTGGGCTCCTGAGGCAGAAATCATTTCTGATTCTTCCCTTTCCCGGTGAAGGCAGTTTTATCAACAGCTGCAGAATGGATATATCGCCGTGATGCACCCACACTAACATCATGTGTCATCGGGAGGACTTATATCTATGGAATAAAGATCTCTCTGGGTCCTCACACATCTGCTAACTAACATTGGCCACAAATCTCTAAGGAAATTGGGGGACCATTTCTTGTTTCCATAAGAATTATTTCCTTGGATAAATCTTCAAAATTAATTTTCATGGGAAAATATACCTTGTGAGCAGGGTCCTGCAGCACCCATCCTGAGAGCACATCACTCATCAAAATTGACGTGTACATGAGGTTGAAAAAGTGAAAGAGTAATAGAATTAGGATACAATTTTTTAAATGTAAGCTCGTCACTTATTTTGTTTTGTTTTGTTTTGTTTGTTTTTGCGATACGCGGGCCTCTCACTGCTGTGGCCTCTCCCATTGCGGAGCACAGGCTCCAGACGCGCAGGCTCAGCGGCCATGGCTCACGGGCCCAGACGCTCCGCGGCACGTGGGATCTTCCCGGACCGGGGCACAAACCTGCACCCCCTGCATCGGCAGGCGGACTCTCAACCACTGCGCCACCAGGGCAGCCCCTCATCACTTATCTTTAAACATTTAATTGGAAAATAATCCCTAAAGATGTTTAATGTAGGAAGAGAAAAACATTTTAAAAGAATATTTGAATATCCTATGTATTTTTCTTTTTGTCTAAAGAGAATGTCAAAAGACAACATTAGTGCTTTGGTTTCTGGATACAATTGGTGATGCTAAAATTGAATATACAAAATTAAGGAATTAAAAAATAAGAGTGATATTTAAAACTAATGGACACTCCTATTACTCCAAATTTTATTTTTAATAAATTAAATCGAAACAGATCTTTATTAGAACCAGTTGTGTAATTATTCTCAGTTTAACAGACCTGCAATAACTAGACTTCCTTTAAGGGTCTTCCATCATTAACATTCAATTAAAGGTTTTCAAAGAAAAAGAGAGACACATATTATCATTCCCCCCAGCATTCAAAGTGAATATTATTCCTTAAAATACAGTTCATAGGGCTTCCCTGGTGGCGCAGTGGTTGAGACTCCGCCTGCCGATGCAGGGGACACGGGTTCGTGCCCCGGTCCGGGAAGATCCCACGTGCCGCGGAGCGGCTGGGCCCGTGAGCCATGGCCGCTGAGCCTGCGCGTCTGGAGCCTGTGCTCCGCAACGGGAGAGGCCACAACAGTGAGAGGCCCGCGTACCGCAAAAAAATAAATAAATAAATAAATACAGTTCATAATATTTAAGCAGATGTTCACTTTTGATGTTGGATAAATTATAAAATAGTAGAATTATCATTTTATTTTCAGTTTGAGTGTAAGAAGTATAATCTGAAAAACACTTGTAATGTGAGCATTCAATGCCTTTATACGTGTCCTTCATGTTTTTTAAGGGGAGTCGCAAATTTTAAATTTAATTTAAGTTCTAATGAAAATTCTCTAATGAAAAAGCTACTGGATTTAAATTAACCTTTCAATAATATAAGAATATACTATTGCATATAATAGAGTTTTAAAATATTTGTTTCTTTAAATAAGACTTCATTAATACCAAAGATTCCCATAAGAAAAAAGAAATCACTAATGTAATAGAATAAAGTAGGAAGACAAAATAAATGGTGAAAATGTTTGATAAAAGAAGATACATCTTTTTCTTAACATTATTTAACATCTACAAAAGTACGTAGATGGTATGCCGAAAGTACTCTTCCCAGTAATAAATTGTAAGAGCTTGAAAAAGAACTGTCTTTTCTATTCCATTTCATCCAAATGTGAAGATTCTTCTCACGTTGGGTTTTTAATGTGTTCTTTCCCTTAAAAAATTATTCAGACTTCTCTTCCTGCAAGAGTATATCTATATTACTTGATTTTTATATCTACTGGGCATGTTGTTTCCTAGAAAATCAAACACTAAACCCTATTTGCCATTTGATGTAACAGAGTTGGTAAAGATATATCTTAAAATATGTGCTTTCATAATAATTTTAGACTTTAGGTATTTATTAAAGTTCAGAAGAGAATAAAAATGAAAATTTATGACAATAATAATGGTATATTTATTGCTAGTGTTCTTATTAGTGTATATGTTACATGTACATTAAAATGTGTACTTTTGTTGACATATATAAAATAAAATTACCATCCTCTTGTGTAGATGGTATTATCCTTTGTTGAGTTAACATTTAATCATGGGCATTTTCCTAGCTACATTGAATGGACTAATAGGTATTTTGCTATTTGTTTAAATCATACATAATGAACGGATTATTATTTGACATACACATCATTTAAAATATATCATTAATGTAATAGCGCCCTCTGAATTTTCTGGCATATTACTTTGTAAAGGATGCTAATTATATCTTAATATAGGTCTAGGAAAAGAATCAAAGACTCTACACATGCTTTAGTCTCAAAAACGAAGACTGATGCCTTAATCCAGCTAAATCAGGCGGGGCTGAACTCTCTGTAAGGCTCCACTTCTGTTTCTTCTGCCCCAAAGGTGCAGCCCACCCTCCCCGCCCGCCCCAAGCCTGGGGGCTGAGAGCGTGTCTATTCCCGAACACATCTACCCCCGGGCTCTGACTTCTCCTGGCTTCTCTCTCAGCACAGATTTACGAAACTCTGGTCTGTTTTCAGAGGTTCTCAGATTAATTTTTTTAGCCTTTTGTCCTGTTCAGATTCAGACTCCAGCAACTGTCTTGAGGCGAAAAGCAGTGTTGCATTTGAAGCCGCACAGATCTCGCGTGTTGCCCCTGTAAACCCAGGAGAAAATACATGCTCTGTTCCCCTGTCTGTCCACATGCTCTCCGTCTGGGCGTCTGTCCCCGAGCCTGCCTAGCGGCGCAGAGCTGTCAGCTCGTCATCTCATCTCCGGAATCTCAGCCATGCTCACCCTAGTTACAGCGGGAGCTCTCAGAGGCCTTTAAACAAAGTGCTTTTACGAGGTTTATCTTTCCATTTCCGTGGCCCTCAGTAGGATGGTTGATGTGCCTCAGGCCACCGCATCCCGTCTTAAATACGTGTGCATTAAATATGAGTTGCACTGGGAGTTTGTGGGTGATACATCATTTTCAAGTAATTAACCACCTTTTCCAGCTTTGTTCTCTATTCAAATTTAAAATACAATCTTTATCATTAACTCAGTAATATAAATTTTAGATTCAATGTTTAAGTTTCTATCAGAAGTCATTGTCACGATTAGTTTGGCAGGGTAAAACCCTGTTTTAATGATTGTAATTCTGTAATGCATTCAAATAACCCCCTGAGATTAACCTTAAACACCTTTGGGTGTATTTGACCTTTTATTCTTGATGGGCCCATAAAGGTCTAAAAACAGTTGCACTTGGAATAGCACCACCAAATAATATTTTAATTTGGAAGAAAGTTGACATTCAGCAATGGATCTATAATTTCATATTAGGTTGATTGTTATGAATTTTATTTTTATTAGGTTGACTAAAAAGCATTTTGTTTTATTTCTTTATGTTTTTTTCAAATTTAGGAAGATTGTTGATTTGGATAAACGTATTTCATATTCAGACACCTTGAAATCACTAAATCCTTTTTAATCTAATTGTCTTGGGTATTTATAATAAAGTAGATTATCTTCCATTAACGCCATACAAAACTGTCCTTTCTAATAGTCATACTTTTACATTCTATTTTTACCATATTATCTTGGCTATAATTTTTAATGTCACTGTTACACATTAATGATAAGGGTAATTCTCATAGTCTCTTGTTAAATGGATTTTATATGTTTAATTTTTAACCATGGTATTTGTTAATTTGATATAAATGCTGATTCTATATGATGTAAAAAAAGCATTATTTTTTCTTTTACTTATTACATTTACTTTACCATTATTTTTATTACTTTGGGATTAAGTTTTTAGAAAAGTTTTTGCATATCTTTGTAAGATTAAATTATTTTTCTTCTTAGCATAGCCATCCCATAGATGTGTTTCTATAAATCATGTCTGGTTCACAAACATGTCTTTGTGTTTAGTCCTCACTGTCTCTGAAAGTTAAAGTAAATGTCAAAATTTACATATTGAGATTTGTCATAACAATTAAATTTCCAGAATTGAATTTCTGATAAAAGTAGAACACTGTGTTATATTTTGGCATAGCAAGAATATGTCAGGTCTTAGTACCAACTGTTCCCTTTAGTCCAAAATATGTATTAATCTAACGATTGCCATTATTTTTGCATTTCTATTGATTTTACTCACGTGGAAATCATTAGCAAAGTGGATAAATGGGGTTCTTTCAATCAATTACAAAGCTCTGAGATGATACTAAGAAAGAGGATTAAATCAGTTGCTAGTTAAGAAGAATCAGGATCTCTGAGCCAGTTGTAGACTTCCGGGTCAGAAAGGCGGGCATCCCAGGGGCCCCAGGCAAGGGTGGCAGCAGAAGGAACAGAGGCCCCCCTCCCCCCTCCCCCCACCACGCTGTGATTCAGGGCGGGGCTTCGGAGGAGGTGGGGCCAGCACAGGACACACCCCACAGGACAGCCGGCTGTGACTGATAGTGCTGGTCGGTCACGTGGGCACAGAGGGAAGATGAGGTGGAAAAGACCTTCTGCAGTCAAGGGTCCTGAAGCAAAGGCAGGGCAAACACAGCTGGACCCACACACAGGGCCCAAGAGAAGGTCACCGGCCACTTCTGCTTGGGTTTTCATGGCAGACCTGGTTCTTGGTTACGCAGTCCCAGGGCCAGGCCTGCGGTGTCACGCAGACCCGGGCTGCACCACCATCTGGGGTCATTGAATGCTATTTAGTCCCTGTGCCCCTCAGGTAAACATACAAAAAAAGAGAGAAGACTCTTGCCAGGTGAAAAAGTGCGAGGGAGACAGAGGGAGCGAGGGAGGGCAGGAGAGAGGGAGCCAGCAGGTGGGCAGGGGGTGGGGGGGTTGGTGAGAGCCAAGCCAGAGCCAGACTACACCCCGAGTTCTGTACAGAGGGGACCCCACCCTCCTCACCCTGCGGAGACCACATCCCCGTAAACTTCCTGCGGAGAAGCTCCTCCTGGGTGGCCAAGCGTCACCGTGGTCTCTGATGCTCTGACGCGTGTGGTCCCACTGGTGTCTCCAGCTCACAGCTCAGGAAGCTGCGTCTAGTCCTCCAGCGTTGCTAGGATTTTCTCAGCAGCCTCGCAGGCAGGAGACATCTCGGAGCCTCTCCTGCAGATGGAAACACATCCTCTGGCTTCAGCTCTCCCACCATTTGGAAACCACCCTTGACATGGGGATTCCATGAGCACCGGGGGAAGAGTCCAGAGCTCTCTCCATTGGGACCCCCAGACTAACTGTGTCTTTCTGTGTCCAGTCCCTCAAGACTTGACCTAAGGTGACAAGTTGCAGGAGCCCAGATCCCTCGCCCCCCCCCCCCTTCTGTATTTTTGTGTCCACCGAAGAACTAGTCTTCCTCTGGGGTAAGAACTTGCTTTTAAATCAGCAGCATTCTTTCCCTTCCCATTATGGTATAAACTCTAGGTATCGAAGCCATTACAATTACTATAGACATTCAAAGCTAGGAATTTAGATTTTCTTTTCTCTTTAGAAGTAACTTGCATTCAGGACTAAGTTAGAGTCAAATAAAAGAGTATGACTCTGTTCTGAGATATTCTGTCTCTCACTTGTTCAACAAATATTGATTTTGCCCCTAAGACCCAGGCCGACGTCTAGGTGCTAGAAGTGATGCATTTAATGAAACAGACAGAAATCTATGACCTCGTGATCTTGTTTTCTGGGGAATCATAATACAAAAATAAGTTAAAATAAGATAAACAGTATTAGATAACGCTAAGTGATAGAAGGGAAAAATCAGAAAAAGACCATTTATAGCGGTGCACCGCTTGACATCTCTACCTCGCTACCTGTAAGCAAGGGTTATAAAGAAACCTCAACTTTCTTTCTTGTTCACACCGGGATAACTTAAAAGAATTCATTTGTTTTCTTTTGATCCTTTCACCCATTTTAGTGAAGAATTTTGTTCAGGTTACTGTTTTTAATCTCAATTTAAAATTGTTCAACATATTCTCTGGTTGGACTCTATGAACCCAGATTAGCCACATTGTTCCCACCCTAAAAACCTAGAGCTGTATGTTACCAGTGTGGTATGCGTGCATGTGTTTGTGCTATAAATCAGAAAATATCTGTCTAGTTCGTTTAGGCACTGTGATTTTCTATTTAGAAGGAGATGTTCCAGTATGATTCAGAAAAAAATAGAAATCGGAGCCGCACTATTATATATTCTTTTCTTGAACTAATCCGGAGGATCCCATTTAAGCAAATTTGATGGCAGAGGCAGGATTTTGAAAAACAGTTTTCATTGAATGCCATGTAAATATTGCGCAAAGAAGTGTAAATATTGTTTTAAGATTTGAGATTTGTCATAACAATTAAATTTCCAAAATCAATTGCTTGATTTTGAAAAACAGTTTTCATTGAATGCCATGTAAATATTGCGCAAAGAAGTGTCATTTATTTAACTTCAGTCATACATTTTATGTCATTCATAGAACTAAAATTACATGTCAGGGGAGCTAAAAAATACAAAGCTAGATAGTACTCACTCTAAGACAGTGGTCCACATAAAATGCCGGTAGGATTTTACAGCAATCCTTAAAAACTAGTAACAAGCATAGTTCCACAAAGTATTCAATATGAATTTTTTGACTGGTAGTGAAACATGCTTAGGGCTCTGCTCTTCTGTACCCATCTCCAGACCATCCTGATTTTAGCTGAAGGCACCGATAGTTCTAGAGGTTTCTTTCACTGATTCCTCACCAGAGCAAAAACTACTTGGAAATGATTGTAGCAATGTTAGAAGGATATGATATTTGTGCATGACCCTGTGGAGGTCACATACCTATGCTCAAGTTTTAGTTTCTTTCACATTTTAAGTGACATATACCCTGCCAGTAAGTCTGTTCTTGTACATGAGCCATTTGTGCCTCCAACTTTGTGCCTCACGTTCATCAAATTTCCTCTTAATTCACGTTTATCGGTAAGACAAAGGGAAATAAAACTAAAAAAGGAAAGCTAAAATAATTCAACAAAACATATTCTAAGTGAAAACAGTCAGTGTTTAGTCTGAGGTAAGAGTATGTCACACAGGGAGCATCATTTAAGCTTCTCTAGAAAACCAATGAAACATAATAATTGGTTTTAACTAGTAAAAATTCTGTTGAACAGAGATTTTTTGTATTATAAGGTCATTTGTCTAAATCTGATACTCATTTTCATTTGGCTTTTGAAGTTTGTTTACATGACTTAATACAGAGGAAACTCTTTCTCTGAAGACTTATTTTAAATTCTTATGACGTGCCAATACATTGTCTTAAAGTAAAAGTTTATTTTATTTGAGGTCCTGACTAAAACTATTTCGATATGTGTACATTACCCTTTAGTGTTTGAATATTCCATTTCTTCTGTTCTCTTAAGTGTTAAAACAGACCGAGTATAATATGATTTCAAAGTGAAAACATAAATTATAAAACGTTACTCTGGGGCCTTCCCTGGCGGTCTGGTGGTTGAGACTCCGCGCTTCCACTGCCGGGGGCCCCGGTTCGATCCCTGGTCGGGGAGCTGAGGTCCCGCGTGCGCCGCGCGGCACAGGCCCTCCTTATTCTCGGCAGCTTCTCACGTAACATTTTATGGAAACGTAGGCGTTTCATTTCTCATAAAGAGAAAATTATTAGACGGAAGCCTTTCCAAAATATTTCTATATGAAATTGGGGATAATTTTTTTTTTTTTTTTCTGTACACGGGCCTCTCACCGTTGTGCCCTCTCCCGTTGCGGAGCACAGGCTCCGGACGCGCAGGCTCAGCGAACATGGCTCACGGGCCCAGCCGCCCTGCGGCATGTGGGATCTTCCCGGACCGGAGCACGAACCCGTGTCCCCCGCATCGGCAGGCGGACTCTCAACCACTGCGCCACCAGGGAAGCCCTGGGATAATTTTGGTAGTCAAAATATTTAAAAAGGTCGTAATTGGTGTTAGATATGCAATGATTTTAGTAAATAAATGTAAATATCAGTTTACATAAACTCACTAAAAATAGATTCTCATAACATTTGGGGGATATTGCGTTGTCCTCACTTTTATTGTTTATTTATTATTACAGATTAGAAAAATCAACAGAAACTTTCCTGTAAACCAGCAGGTAAGATGGAGAAACACTCGCAAAGCCGAGTCATATGTTTCTTTCATTTTATCTATTACGTTAATAGAAGATAATCTTGATTGCATTTAGTTTTATGTGGAAATAATTGGTACTATCGTTTGCCATCTTCAGGAAAATACATAATTTATTAGATTTCTTTCATATTATATAATATACCTGGTTTTTCTAATTATACTAATAAGAAAAGCTTTTGAGCTAAGTGAATTAAGTCAAAGCTATTTTGACAAAACAATTATATTTGAACGCAATGCTGAAGAACTTTGACAGCTATTTACATAAGACAGTTTTACTGTATCTTAAACATTTGGGAGACCTATGTTTAATTGACCTAAAAGTTAAAGGGAATTTTCAAAATTGGCTGATAGTGTTGAAAATGAGGCTAAACTAATGTGTGGAATGAAAATAATGTCCGATTAATCAAGCTAAGAATTTAGTTGACCTATTGGACTAATAATTGATGTTAGAACAAAATAATTGATTATAAAAAGAACTGGTTCCAGTTATAATTTTATTTTGCTAAACTTAACTTTTATTGCTTCCGTAAACATAATATAAACATTAATCAGAATAAGAAAATGAAGCGCAGGTTCAGCTTGTGGACTCAGAGTCACCCTGTCCGGCATGTGTGACAGTGGCAGGGAACCCATGGCTGGACACAGACTTCTGACACTTGACATCAACCTCAGTTTGCAACCGCTGATCAAAATCCAAACACCTGCGATATTGATTCATAGATGGTACACCCGGCGCAAGTTAATTTCCATGGTAAAATTTTAAAAATAATCTTCAGCTTGTCAAAACTAGGTTGCTTTTCTCATCTAAGCCTCAGCTCCCGCATCTGTAGCATTTGTGTAAGTCTAACTATCTCACATGTTTATTTTTGAAAAGTAAATGATAACAAATATAAATTTCTTAATATATGCCATGATTTGCATTAGTGTACTAAGTGTTTACGTGTGTTCTTTGCAGTAGAGAATTTATGTCCTGGTATAAGTTGTATTGTTAACGATACCCAGGCTGCCCGCAGAGCCCCTTGTGACCGAGCCAGGAGTGAGCAGAGCCTTGGAGAGCGTGGCGCGCCTACAGCTCTGACCTGTCTTCCCCCTGGTGCGGCCCAGGGTACCCGGCACGCGTCCTCAGGCCCCACGCCCGAGGCAGCCGGTGCTCTGGGCCAACACACAGCAGTGTGGGTGTGTCTGGGGCCTTGTCCACAGCGCAGAGACCAGGCTCCAGCCCAGAGCATCTGATGCACTAGCTCCGGGATGATGCCTGGGAAACTGGTTTTGTTGCTCCCATCCCGTCCCAGGTGATTCTGAGGCTGGGAGTGCACAGGTGACATCTGGGAAAAACAGTTTAACAGTTTCGCAGGGCTAAAGCAGAGGGAAAATGTCATTAAGGATAAATTATTCAAATAGAAGCCTCAGCCGTGAGGGAAGAGGGCCATGCCCAGGACTAGACAGGGTCGTTTCATAGTCACAGATATATGAAAATGTAGACCCACTCATTTGGGGAATCCTTGCCAAAAATACAAATGAAGAATTTTTCCGTAAAAATGACTCTAATATTTGTGTTATCACTTCCCTTGCTCTTTAGACTCTCAACATGTGAAATTTTTTGTTTTTGTTTTTGTTTTTGTTTTGCGGTACGCGGGTCTCTCACCGTTGTGGCCTCTCCCGCGGCGGAGCACAGGCTCCGGACGCGCAGGCTCAGCGGCCATGGCTCACGGGCCCAGCTGCTCCACGGCATGTGGGATCTTCCCGGACGGGGCACGAACCCGTGTTCCCTGCATCGGCAGGCGGACTCTCAACCACTGCACCACCAAGAAAGCCCTGAAGTATTAATATTTAGTGTAATTTAATTACTGTGAATATTTCATAACCCTGACTACGCCAGAGCTATGCTATATTTATGATGGCAATGACATGGAACACTTCCTACACACACCCTTCAGTGACTTGGGACAGTCCTCGCCACCTCTGCATGTATCTAGGTTTTGAATAACACGGAGCGAAGTCATAAGAATCTGAAAAAGATTGCACATAGAACAAATCATAATAAAAACTGTTTAATATTCTAACTCATACATAATAAACACAGATAAGCATAAGCATTTATGGGCTTTTACTTGCTAGCCTTTTAGTATTATTATTATAGTGAAATTTTATTTCAAATATCTTAGTATCTCACAATTATGAAATTATAGTGAACTCTTCTTGGCACTTTAATAACTGAAAGCGGGAGTTAATAGATTTTTCCCTCACTACTTTCCACCATGTTAATGAAGTCTTTCAGGAAATAGGATTAGTTTATAGTTCAACATTCATGTATATGCATAACAGGAAAAACTCACCTGCACGGTGTGTGAGCAATGCATTAGGAGATCAAGGTACATCCTCTACTTAAAATCTGAGCCACGTTAGGGAATAAAAATTGAAAATCATACATAATCTCATTTCTCATCCAGATTTAGCACTCAGACATTACCTTGGACTAGTTGCTTTCATCTCAAATTTCTTCCTAACTTAATTTTCATGTAGTGTTCTCTGAAGCTCAGATTTGATATGAATATGTATGTTTATACATATGCTTTTTATTAAATAACTCAGACATAATGTTAAAGTATTTAAGTCCCCTCATATCTGTGATACTCTAGGTCTCAAACAAAACCAAAAAGACATCATCCAAGATACATTAGAACAGAACTCTTCTGCTTCCTATGGGATTTGGTTTTGATTTTGTGCCGCCTGTGTGATACATGTACCCCAACCAGAGAAATTAAAATAAAAGCAAAACACAAAGGGATCTGGAACTGGAAAAAGTCACTGTGCGCAGCAGGGGCCAGTGCTGGGGACCAGCTCTTCAGGGACACCCTCACATTCCAGGGGGCATGAGACTCTCAGTAAAGACCACCTCACAGAAGAAGAGATTTTAATCAGACGTATAAACCATATGAGCAAATAAACCATTAGAAGGGAAAGCATAGTGTGGACATTAAAGAACAGTCCACAACTATTTTTACTTATCATGTGTTGTTTTTTTTAAAAAAAATAAGCAAGTGGAAACTGTAAGTCAAGAACAGGAGATGGTGTCCAAAAATGTGGACTTGCAAAAGAACCCCACAGAAGTTCAAAAATGAACAAGATATGAGTATATTTGAAATTATAATCAATTAACCAATTGAATAACAGCATAGATACAAATGAAGATAAAATATGTAATTGGAAATAGCATATCTGAGAGTATCATCAGAATGCAGCACATACAGAAAGGGGTGAAACTATGAAAGATAATGTAAGAGTTGAAGTTTAGAATGACAAGCTCCAAAAAAGGGACATTCTGCAGAAAGGCTGGAAACAACGTGTTGAGAGGCAGCGTTTCCACGCGTCCTGAGATAAAGAACCACGCCAGCCCCGGATGATGAGGACAACCTGAGCCACGTCCCCGAGCGACCGGAAGCAGCCTGCACATCCCGTCCGCGGGAGAGTGACCCGCCGTCAAGAGGGTGAGCCACCTCACCTGGCACCTGTCTACGAGACCCTCCCCGGAAGCTCATTAGGTGCCAGTGGCAAAGTGAAGAACAGAGAATAGGCCACTATTTTTAACAAAGGGTGAAATATACACGTTATTGTACGAGAATATAGCACCTCAAGAAGATGCGCAGGAACATGGTAAAGTGTCTGTCTGTAAACCCAAGTTGGACACACAGTGACACTGCCCACCACACCGTCTGTGAGGGTGTCTGTGACATTGAATGGGATCTGTTGTCTGCGCCTCGTTGTATGAATATGACTTGTCCTCTGTGTTAACTGAGTACGAAGCCAAGACTCCTAACCTTCTCTAGAAGGGTGCCCAGGAGGGCAGAGCTCCCAGGGCATCAGAGCAGTGAGTCATGGTCAGTGACACCAGGCCCCCATGAGGGTCTCAGCTGCACACGGAGATGCAGGTAACTTGGATCAGATGTGGCTCATAAATGCAAGTGACGTAGGCTCAGAACTCACTTTCTGGAGAGGTTAAAACAACAGTCAACGTGATGTCAGAAAGCCTAGTGCAGAGGAAGAAAACACTGGCAAGATTGCTAAGGCTTCCGAGGCTGCTCTTAAGCATTTAATACAGGGAAGGGGCCTGTTTAAAAACTGGGGAAATGGGAGCAATGTCTTCATCAAAATTCAAGTGCAGGATGAGTCTAGGGTGGGTGTTAGGTGGTAATGAGAGAACCATTGCAAAGTCTCAGGCCAGTCTCAAAGTGTTAGTCTAGCGTGATTCAAATGTGTGCTTTCTGAGTATGGAAGCGTTAAGAAAGGCTTGGCTGAAGCTAAGCCTGCTGTGGTGAGGGCAGAACTGCAGGGCAGTGTGGATGGCTCACAATGTCCTGAGTTTATGTTGCCTTGATTTTGAGATTTAGAACAGACGAAAGGAGTCTCTTGCAACAAAAGAAAACAATAACTTCCCTGAGCTCTTGTATTCATTACAGAGAATGTATCCCTTGTAGAGGACATTGATAAATTGCAATATGTATTTGAAAATCCAAATGAAATAGTGTGAATTCAATTGTTTATGATTTCATTATGGTCAGGCAAAATACATAAGAAGACAGAAAATGTACAAAGCTAAATTTTAGCTATATTCTCCATACCTTAATGAATTGGTGAATACAGATATTTTGTGAAGCACAGATATCATCAATTAGATTTAATTGATGTATTAATGTTTATAAAAACCTTTAATACATTTAAATCTTCAGACATTCTCATATAATACTCTTGGTGAGACTATGAATGGTTACAAAATTTTTGGAGGGCAGTTTTATATTAAGTACCAAAATTTAAATTGCACATTTCATCGGGCTCAACAGTTCTTTTTTAAAGGATGTTAGCAGAAAAAAATTTACATGTAATAGAAAGATAAAGACAATTGTCCCACAAATATAGAAATGATTACATAAATTTGTTGCAGTCACTCTGTAGATTATAATACCACTATATTCAAATAGGTCTACATGTGCAGAAATTAAGGTTCAAAAATAAAACACTCACACACACAATGAATCCATCTGTTGGGGCTTTTTTAGGCCTATGTGCAAACATTTCTTTTAAAGGTTTAGGATGATTTCTATGAGATGGTTACCCCCGAATGTCTCCAGAGAAGGGTGAAGATCTAGAGGAGAGTGAAGATCCAATTTTCATGTTTTATTTTACATATTCTGTATGTTTGACTTATTTTTAATGAACATTTGTATAGATATTATTTATTAACTTAAAAGTAGATATTATTTATTAACATTAAAAACTTGAAGGACTTCCCTGGTGGCACAGTGGTTAAGAAACCGCCTGCCAATGCAGGGGACACGGGTTCGAGCCCTGTTCTAGGAAGATCCCACATGCCACAGAGCAACTAAGCCTGTGCGCCACAACTACAGAGCCTGCGCTCTAGAGCTCGCGAGCCACAATTACTGAGCCCACGTGCCACAACTACTGAAGCCTGTGTGCCTAGAGCCCATGCTCCGCAACAAGAGAAGCCACCACAATGAGAAGCCCACGCACTGCAACAAAGAGTAGCCCCCACTCACCACAACTAGAGAAAGCCCACGCACAGCAATGAATACCCAATGCAGCCAAAAATAAAATTTAATTTTTTTTTAAGATCTAAAAATAGTTTTTAAAATAAGACAAAAATAATCACATATAACTTATTACACAAAAATAAGAAAATCTAGATGATTTTTTGTGACATAGCAATTCTTACAGTTTTAAGTAAATTTTGTCTTAATTATATTTTGAAAAAATGCCAATATATTTCTGAAATACTACAGAAAAGCAGCACTTGATACTATTGAATTTGAAGGAGGTTCATTCTTTCTAGATTAGAATGCCTACAATTCTCATAGCAGGAGACTCATGCCATTTACATAGCAAGGAATCAAGAAAATTTTTTTTCACCAAATGTGGAAACTTTTCTGGTTCATTAATTTGATTTCATCCTCAAAAATGAGTTATAAATCTAGAGGGAGAATTAGTTTGTCAAGCCAGCCTCAAAGTATATTCTAACAAATTGACATACAGTAGAATGTCATGACAACACATGTAGTTATTTTTCACTATGCAATGAGCAATGACCTATACTGAAATTTGCATTTTAATTACATGATCCTACCTACTGAGGCATGAGTTAATTTTAATCACAGTTTAAACAACAGGCAGATTTAGGAGAATAACTAAAATGGATATGCTTAATGTGGATTTGTTGTAATGACAGAAACTAAGGTTTTTTTAAATGAAAATGATTTGTATTTCTTACACTCTGCATAATAGTATATTTTGTTCCATGCGCAAAACAATAAATGCAGTACATGTTTCAAAGCATATGCAAAATATAACAAAAAATTAGTACTTAATAAAAAGCTTAAAGAATTATGGTAATGTAATGTTTAAAGATAAATAGAGATGTTGGGGAGAAGTTTTCCTCTAGATAAAATGATGTAGTATATTTAGAAGTTAATAAATATTCAATATTCTATGATAATACATTAGAAGGAAATGGGGATCTGGAACAGATGCAGCTGTGGCTAGAAGAAGGAAAACAGAAATAAACCCTTGTTAGCTTTTATTTTTTTGACAATTTAAGGCAGTTCAATGAAAGCCTCTTCGGGTTTCCATGTGGAGAAGCTCTTCTGCTAAACCTTTTATAGGGGCTTGAAAAGTGGTTTCTGGTGTATGTCAGATCACTCACTGGGGCTAGAGGGATGAGAAATCCTCCTTTCACAAGAACTCGCCAATAGCTTCCATTCACTCTGAATAACAGCAAAGTCTTTACAAGAAAGCATCATTCCGAGTTCAATCAAGAGGCAGAAGCCACTCCAGTTATTTGAACAGGGAGGATTTAATGTACAGAATTTTAACTAGATATCAAGTGTTAAATATGTGAGTGAAAAGGTGGAAAAAAATCACTACGGTTTTCATGGAGGTAGCAGGAAGCAGCCTCACAGGTAGGTCTGATGCGATGCTGAATTCTGTTTGCTAGTAGTTTGTTGAGGATTTTTAAATCTGTAATTCATCAAAATATCAGTATTTAGTTTTCTTTTTTTTATAGGTTCTTTATCTGGCTTTCATATCAGAGTAATGCTATCATCATAGAATGGAGGTATTCCCTCCTCTTCAATTTTTTGGAAGAATTTGAGAGAGATTGGTGCCCATGTTTTTTAAATCTTACGTAGGATTCACCAGTGAAGCCATCTTGTCTTGAACTTGTCTCTTTGGGGAGGTTTTGATTCCTGATTCAGTCTCCTTACTATTTACAGGTCTCTTCAGATTTTCTGTTTCTTCACGATCCAGTGTTGGCAGTTTGTGTGTTTCTAGGGATTATCCCATTTAACCTATGTTATCCAATGTACCCTTCTACAATTATTTATGGCACTGTGTTATAACACTTCTTATTTCTGTCAAATCGGTAGTAACAGCCCCGTTTCATTTCTGATTAACTTATGTGAATCTTCTCTCTTTTTGCTTCATCACTATAGCACGTACTTGTCAATTATGTCGATCTTTTGGAAGAACCTACAGCAGGCTTTGTTGGTTTTCTCTGTTGTTTTTCTGTTCTCTATTTTGTTTGCCTCTGCTCGAAACTTTATTATTCCTTCCTTCTGCTTATTTGTGATTTAGTGTGTTCTTTAAAATGTAAGGTTAGGCTGTTTTCACTGGAATTGAAAAAAGTATAAATTTTAAAATTTGTTAGAGAGTACATTTCATAACCTATAATCATAATTTTAAGAGCAACTTCAGTGCAATTTACATCTCTTTGGTGCCATAAAATAAGACAGTGAGGTTCTAGTCAGTGAGTTAGTTTTAACAAGACAATAACTGGCAAGCTTCATATACAACCTTAAGTAAACACATACTATTCCTACAATATATTTTAAATCCCCAAAAATATAGTTTCCTATAACAACATTTATAATCCAAGGTTTATAATTCAGTAATCCTTAAGTTTTGAGCTTAAGTCGTCCGAAGCAGTGTTAATACCACTTTATTGAGCTATCGGATTCTAGTCCTGAGGAAGACCGTCCGTGTTGTGTAACCTGATCCTCTATTTCTAACTGACGAGACTTATTTCACACCTAACTCCCTTTATTTGTAAGTTAGCCCTTTCTGCTCACAAAGTGCGGTATTTAAAAGTTTCCTTAAAATGACAAAGGTTTCTCTCTTCCATGTGGCAACTTTCATATAATCAAAGACATATTTCTTCCTCTAGGTCTTTTCTTCTATGACCTAAATTATTAAATTTATTTTATTAAATTATTTTTAAATCAAACATTTGATTTAAATGTTATTTGAATTATTAAATCAAACATTTCAAGGTTTTTGTTGTTAGTAGTAAATAGAACTAATAGAGAATAAGTACAAATTTCAGTCAAAAATTTTGATAACTTATATGTAAGTATTCACTTTCATCTCATTGTTTAAATAAAGTTATTTGTTAATCCAATGCTTTGCATTCCCCAAAATGCTTTCAAATCATCAACCTTGTAGCACCAAATCCTATCTGAACTTTAATAAAAATTAAATTACAATTATTTTAGGCTTACAATAACTTATTTCCTCTTTAGATATAATTTAATTGTATTGAAACATCTGAGTATCTCATAAGCATGAAGTTACAGAATATAAAAGACAATATTCAATATAGTAATCAAGAAATGCAGTTTCCTTTGTGTGTGTCCTGGATTTGCCCCCTTCTGCTCCATGCAAACACTTTAAGAATTTTCACAAACTGCCATTCTTCACATCGTTTTTTTTGTTTTTGTTTTTGTTTTTTTTTGTGGTACACGGGCCTCTCACTGTTGTGGCCTCTCCCGTTGCGGAGCGCAGGCTCCGGACGCGCAGGCTCAGCGGCCATGGCTCATGGGCCCAGCCGCTCCGCGGCACGTGGGATCTTCCCGGACCGGGGCACGAACCCGTGTCCCCTGTATCGGCAGGTGGACTCTCAACCACTGCACCACCAGGGAAGCCCCACATCATTTTAACATAAAAATATATACCGGCTTTTCACAATTTTTCTCTCTTTATGAAAAGAAATACTTAAAATAATTTTTATGTAATTATTTTAAAATAAATGTTTTCACTATGAGAAATTGAAAAATACTTCAAAAGAGAAAGAAGAAATATGAGTCTCATAATCTCAACATACAAATCTTACCATGTTTAAAAAATTAATATGCATTTTGTGTATATATCATACATTATGTAATATTTACCTGAGATTTTATTTTTCTCATAACTTTAAAAATTATAGTCAATTGCCTTATTGTGAGCTTTTCCTATATTCTTTCAAAATCTCATTTTCAGTGGTTCTATCAAAGTATATAGGTGCAATCTTCTATTAATATAAATTAATTTTTCTATTTCACCCTCCCAAATATTGATTCAATAAATAGCCTGTGTATGCTTGTTCATATGAATTTCTGATAATTTCCTTAGAAAATTGCTAACAGTAGAAATACTGAGTCAGCAATGATGTTCATGGTTATAAGTATATATATATATATATATATATATATATATATATATATATATATATATATATATATATATGGTTATATCTCACTGAACTGTCCTCAACATTTGTTATAAAAGTATCTCCCTGCAGCCACGTTAGCGTGGAAGCAGTTGCCATTTGAATTTCAGCGCCTCACACTAAAATCGATGTATTTTCTCTCCTTTTGTGTGATGATTGAGTTCCTCACCTCTGGCAGGAAACCACTTCTCTTCGCCAATAATAGCAAGTAGCCTTGATAACTCTGTTTTGCAGCTCTAAAGGAATGTTTCATCTGCTCATGTATCAAGAATTTCTGTTTCTTCTCAGGGTCACTCGGGCTACATAGCAACTGGTCAGCTTCTCTGGTATGAGCAGAATGGCCCTGGAGGTCATTTTAAGTCAGGGAGAGGGAATGTGATACTCGAAATTCTCTGAGAGAATGAGGTGAAGGCCAGTTAGGAGAGTTATCATGGTAGTACTTATTCTTAGAAAGTTTAATAGTATTTTTTTTTTTAAGAAGATGTTGGAGGTAGGAGTTTATTATTTATTTATTTTATTTTTGCTGTGTTGGGTCTTCGTTTCTGTGCGAGGGCTCTCTCTAGTTGTGGCAAGCGGGGGCCACTCTTCATCGCGGTGCACGGGCCTCTCACTATCGCGGCCTCTCTTGTTGCGGAGCACAGGCTCCAGACACGCAGGCTCAGTAGTTGTGGCTCACGGGCCTAGTTGCTCCGCGGCATGTGGGATCTTCCCAGACCGGGGCAAGAACCCGTGTCCCCTGCATTAGCACGCAGATTCTCAACCACTGCGCCACCAGGGAAGCCCAGTTTAATAGTTTGGAGCTTAAGCCATCCGAAGCAGTATTGATACTACTTTATTGAGCTATCGGATTCTAGTCCTGAGGAAGACCTTCCGTGTTGTGTAACCTGATCCTCTATTTCTAACTAACGAGACTTATTTCACACCTAACTCCCTTTATTTGTAAGTTAGCCCTTTCTGTTCACAAAGTGCGGTATTTAAAAGTTTCCTTAAAATGACAGGAAGTCATGTTCCAGGCACTGTCTACTCAGTGACACCATGGTGTCCTCTGGAGGACACAAAGGTTTCTCTCTTCCATGTGGCAACTTTCATATAATCAAAGACGTATTTCTTCCTCTGTGTCTTTTCTTCTATGACCTAAACATACTCAGTTTCTTTAGCTGTTTAATTTGCCCCTTGCTTTCCAGAATCTTCAACATTTTTGTTGAACTTTTCTGAGCATACTTTAATTGATCCATTTCCCTATTAAACTATGATTCCAGAATAATGACAATAACCATGGTCTATTCCTAAGCTCTTAACTTATCCTATTTGATCCCATGTCACATGTAAGTGTTAAGCTCTCTGACCCCACCTTGCAGATGGGGGGGCGGGCCCAACGTCATGGAGGTAAAGGATTTTGAGCAGAATTACAGTTACTGACATGACTAAGTACTGGACCCCAGAAATGTGAATCCTTCTAAACTACTCGGCATTCATTGTTTCAAATATAGCAGACCACCTAGATCGCAAGAGGTCTGTTACTCCCCTTGTTGTAAGCATTATATTTAATGAATATGGTGGAGAATAAAGTCAACGCTCCTGACACTTACCTCAAATCATCTACTTATATTAATCTTTCAGGCAACTACTTATTTTTTTCAAAACTGTTGCCATCATAGATTACCCCACCCTTATTCATGTAGCGAACATTTTAAGAGTAAGTGAACACTTTCACATTTAATTGTCTTAAATTCCATCGGTTTGTTTCAGTCTGACAGAAAGTACTTGTATCTGCATCTTCACTCCAGTGTATTAGCTGATATTCCCAACTTTTTTCCACTGCATTTTGATTAGAATATTTTCTGCTTGCATCCAAATTAGCCATAAAATTGTTAAAAGTGACCAGGATGTCCTTATATGTTCAGATATGATTCTTATCGCTAGGATGGGGATAGGACTACGTGTGTATTAGTTATTTGTTAAACCTTCTTTTAGAAAACAGACGCCTCCTATCTTCCCTCTCCCGAGGGTCACCGTGGCAGGGGAGTCCAAACACTCCCTTTAGCCGGTACTCATTTTCAGACGGTCACCTCGTCGGTACTCATTTTCAGACGGCCACCTCGTCGTTCCACGTCTCTTCTGATACCAGAATTCAAACCCAGGCTTGCCCGTGTGAGAGCACACACTCTTCCAGGTTATTCTTCTAGATTCAGGAACTTCCTCGAGGCACAGCTGAGCATTCCCACACTCACAAGAGTTCTGTGTGTCGGATTTCCTTTGCACAGCAACCTCCTTTTACTATATATCCTGTGTCAATTTGTCAAAGTATTTCACGAGTACGCTGAGAGTATTAGTTATGGGCTGTTATTGACTGCATGTCGAAGTAGGTGACAGGCAGCAATGCAAGTGGAGATTACACAGCAGAAATCTAGTAAAACATGCTCCTGGAGTGGAAGAAAGAACACAGTCTCCTATGTCGTTACTTGGGTTTTATCCACTCGATCTGCCATGGAAAGAAAATGTAAATCAAAGCGTCAGTTTGTTTCTTCTCATCATTCCCGTTATTTCCCATTATTGATGTTGATGTTTTCTTATTTGTTATTTGTGATAGTTTACACATTTTATTATTCTGAAGTGCCTGTCTTAGCCTCACATGATACTTTTTCCACTTTTTTCTGATATAAGTAGGTATTTTATATTTCATTTCTGATATTTTATTCCTTCTGGCTGGCATGTCTGCCTTTGCTCATCTTTTTATTTACTTTCCTAAATCACTTTCTTACATATTTTTTGTACATATTACATAGTTTTGTTTTTCTTAGTGAACTAATATGGCAGACATCTTTTAATAGATAAATTTACTTCATTTATAGTAATTAAAATAAGTGATGTGAGATTTCATTCTACAGTCATATTTTTATTGGTTTTAATAAATAAATTGTATTATTCAATACTCCCTGCATGTTCCTACTTTTAGCTGAGAAAGGTCTACCTTACTATAATCCTCTAGTTTACAATCATTCTCCCTTTCACTAGATATGAGCTATATAATCCCTAATTTGAAAAATAAGAGAAGGCTTACACATGTCTTACTTTTTCTTTTCTTCATGACCCTTCTTCAGTAAATTACTTTATATTTTTAGTGTATTTATTTCATAAGTACTTGATTTTTAGCACTAAATGACATGTTTTGATAACTGGTTATAGCAGACGATGAAATTAGCATAATTACACTACCGGTGGTCCCCTTTCCCCGACCACTGCCAACTATTCTTATTCATTTTCATTTCATTTTTTTCATTTTCAACATTTAAATCCTCTTTTGTAACAATAACTGCCAATTCAATTTTAGTCTGGTTTTCTACACACTGTATGGTTTCTACTAGCCAGCACCATCTATGTTTGCTTTTTCTATTCATCTCATTTCTCTGGCAGGCAGAAAGTTACCTTCTTGTATTTTCTATAGGAAACTCTCTGGGGAATAATTTTTCCATTTGTTTGTACATGTTCAGGATTTTTAAACTGCGCCCTTTATTCTTGAATAGCATGTTGGTAGTGGCAGAAAGTTCACATTTTTTGCTTCTATCAGAGCACTACTCCACTGTCTTCTTGGGTTAAATTTTTCAGTCGAGGTGACTGAGGCTAAATTGATTTTTTTTTCCCTAAGGAGACTTCTTCATTGACCTGGCCAAGTGGACTGAAAGTTCCTCTCGTTTTCTTTGAAGTTTAGTAGCTTATCAACTTAGGCCTCAGGATGGACTCTTCCGGTGCAATTATTCCTGGAACAATGTGTGTCTATTTCACTGGTAGATTCAAATAATTGTACATTTTACAAACGTTTCTTTAAATATATCTTTATATTTTTTTCCTCTTGCTTGTGCTTCTCTTATTCAGGGTCACTAACGGTGTCCATACTGAGCGTCCTGTCCTTCTTCTCCGTACTTGCCATTTTCTACTGAATCTTTTATGGTCTTCATCCATTTCTACTTTATTTCTCCCGTTTTCTCAGTCCTGTCCTCCACTCCTAGTTGAGTTGTTGGCAACGTCTATTTTGACAGTATGTTTCAATTCCATCTTCATTTCTGTGACATAATATCTTTTCCACTTCTCTTCTGAGGTAAACCAGCTGTTGCTTTCTCCCTCTTGCTTTACTATCTTCCCTGTGGTCTTTAGACTTACCTACTTTTCTTGTTATACGGGGGGGATGTTTTTTTTTTTTTTTAATTTCTCTAATTCATGCAAATTTTCATCACAATTTAAATTTTGATTGCAATCAAATTACATATTCTTTATCTTGAAATGAGAGTGTCTGTTCATCATCTCCCTTATCTTTTATTAAGTTTAAAGAGATACTATGGGTGTTCCTTTAAATGAAGTGAATTTTTCCTGGTCCAGCCTGTAGCAGAGGAAACAGCTGTAGCAGACATACAGAAACTTTCCTGAAACAATGGTAACACAACAGATCCTTACTGACCATACCCAGAGAGTTAATGCAACATTCTGGTTAGGAAAAGAAAAACATTTCAAAATTCTGTGCATGTGCATGTGTGTGTGTGTGTGTGTGTGTGTGTGTGTGTGTGTGTGTGTGATACCATGTTTGCTAATATAATCCTGTGTGCCTCTTATGATGGGAAGTTATTTAACTGTGTCATCAATGCTATGCATCATCTCTGTATGCTGAGAGAATGGCTGAAGGCTTAAAATCAGATGCGAATTCCCTGCTCACCGAAGCCCGTCTCAGCACTGGTCTGCTCTCCCCACTTTGTAAGAAGCCACACCAAGCACTTCATTTTTGCCTTCAGAGCCGCGTTGATTGGCCATCACCTGTGCTCATAGGAACTGCAGATTCCTTATTCTCTCTGCTTTTTAGCATGCTATACTGTAATGGGCACATTTCATCATCCAAAAATGACAGGGAGCTATACTGTCTGATGGACTTCGCTGCCGTGTCAAAGGAAACGACTATCAGAGCTCTTCAGATACTATTATTCCATGTGACCTCACCACCCAGTCCAGGGCCCAAGCATGGGGAGTAGCTGATTGTTTTTTCAATTGATAAATCAGTTGATTTTCTCTAATATCTGAATAATTTTGTAATTATTTTCAAGATTCAGTTTCCGTTAGGCTTGTGGTTGGTGAGAAATCAGAAATGATAAAAGCTAAGTAGGAACTTGTGCAAGGTTTAGATTATTTACATAGTTTCAGATAAATAAATATATGCAAGACTGTAAATATAAGATGAGGCTTGAAATCTTAATTTATGTCTATCTTTGGGTGATAAAGGAAGAATATCAAAGGTTAAATCTCCTTGAAAGGGAGAGAAAGGTGGAGTTAACTTAGTTTAAGGTTTCAAGAGGAGACCAGAAGACAGAAGTTGTCAGCCTTGAGCCTCCGAATCCTGGCCATTACCATGTGTGATAGTAAAGGGCCGCGTGGTATCTAACCAAGGGCTTGGGGTTCTGCAGCCAAACTTCTTATCTCCACACTTCTTACTGGGTGAGTGTCCTTGGTGGTTGTCCTAAGCCCTGTCTTCTAGTTGCATTATCTGTAAATGAGTTGTTTTAAAGTATGATGCGATTTAATAGGTGTAAATAGCTCAGCTTTATGTCTGGCACATAGTAAATATACCAGCTTTGGTTACAAGGTTATGTGCTTTACATATGTATTAATATTGCAGAAACATGAGGCACCTGGGTCATGGGAAAAAGTTCTTCATTGATTCTCACAACCAGCTCTTCAGCCAAAGGCACCCAGACTGCAGGGGATGTGATGAGAACACCTGGTGGCGGCTACGCCCCAGAAGACAGATGGGGGAGAAGGTGCTTCTCTGCTTACACAGGGCCATGAAACCCCTGCCCCCAACTGCTAGAAGGAGACAGAGACAACCTGTCCTGAGGCAGGATGGAAAGAGCCCTGGGTCTCCACCTAACCTTTTAAAATGTAAATGTCACTCCAAGGGCCAGAAAAACCCAGGTGTCTCTGAATTTCATGACTCAGAGTCTCCAAGCTCTGGGCCGCCTACTCTTTGAAATGAATGTGTCCAGGGAGAGAGCCACCCAGTCTCCCTGGCACCGGGGGCCTTAGCCGGCAACTGTCCGGCTGTAACCATTCAGCCTCTTGGGGAGATAAAGCAAGTTTTATTATCCTTTCAGTTCAGATGAGAACAAGTAACTAGAAAAATGACCCTGGTTCTAATTCTCAAGGTATATGAAAAGAAAAATGTCTCTAGTAAAAGTAAAGACAAGCATTCTAACATTCTTGTATTCTTCTGTAGATGTTTCCTCGTCTCAGGAGCTAGAGCTTTTTTACAGGAGCACTGAGAAATCCAGAGAGTTTTATTTCCTTGTTGTAAAGTGAGTGGACACAGGTACCTTGCAAGTTAATACATTTTCTTTAACGTCATTTTCTTCATAATCATCCATCGTGGTGCCCACTATATTATGAATCTAGTTTAACTAGAGCACACTTTGTATGGTTGCCCAAGTAGTAGTTTTTCCATATTTTGGAACACTTTTTAACATTTTGTAGACGGCATCAAATCATGATACCAATGAGTGACTCTGAATCCCATAACCGAAAAGTTTACACAAGGGGGTATTACATGTTAAAAGGGGAAGTTAGCAAAGGATATGTAAAGACAAGCCCAGTAGGTGCAAATGTTTTTGTTTTTAAATATACGTGGATAGAATAACTGCTATATTTTGCTTCCTTTATCACTTCCTTAAGGGTGATTTAATTGACCAAACTGTATAATCCTTTTCCCCTGATATGTGAAAGAAGATTTAAGTGATTGGTGCCGCAGAAAAGCACAGCAAGGATGTTCCCGTAAGAGAATCATTCATCCCATTTGGGGTTTAATGGATTGACACTATGCTCCGTAGTGCACGCACTGCAGAAACCTGCTTTATTGCCAGAATCCCCTTCCTACTGGTTTTGATGGTATAGGCACTAACCCAGTGCTCCCGTCCACTGTGTTCTACTGGACTCGTTTCTAGTGCCTTTGAAGCCTTAGAGTATAACCCAGATGATGTGGCTAACATGTTAAATGATTCGTCATTAAGAAATACTTTGAAACAAGCTCACTTCAAACAGAACTACTGCACTGTTTAGTTGTGTATTTTTGCAGTATTTTTCATTACAGTATTTTTCACCTGAAGAACAAAACAGCTCAAAATGCAAAACTGTCCATTAAATTATATTTATAGTTACCTTCTAGCTGCAAACAGTAGATGTAGGCTTGGGAAATGGGGGAATATGTTATAAAATGATAAATATCATGTCTTATACTTTATTATCTTTTATTAGCTTAAGAAAAATATATTTGGTGTGCTCTTCCTATCATGAATAGCTCAGGGCCAAATATTGTAAAACCAGTAAAATATATACAAACCCAAAGCTAAAAATAGGAAGAAGACTGTCATATTCAAAAAGAAATCGTGGTTTTACGGCAAACGGAGGTTGATGCCATTTGTGTTCAGTTGCAGGCCCCAAATGAGGTGGGTGGCAGCTGTCCTCCCGAGCTGGGTCCCAGGTGGGAGGACTGCAAGCCCATCTGAGTCAGACAGGCGCTACTGAGACACCAGAGGTGGGGAAGAGAAGAGGTGTCAGTGGGAACTGGGCTAAAACATAAACACAGAGGGTGAGCTAAGGATTCAAAAGTGAAGTGTGAGTGAAGCAGGTAGGCGATTGTCAGAGGAGAGAATAAAGTCAAGTTGTCTGTGGCGCGTGTGTGCTGGGGCTTTGCGTCTTCGGAGGTCCAGGGAGGGCAGCTTCCAAGGTAGGAAGAACTGTGTGTGGCTGGACAAATCGACAAGGGAAGGAATCATGTTACACTAATGAAGGCTGGGAAGACGTGATTTTCAGGTGAAAAGTGATCAGGGTGTCAGGCATCAGAGGGACCCAGTGGCACGTGAAGGAAATACATCTTCAAACTAAGGGCTGCAGCTCACGTCATGTTTCCTTTGGAGACTCGCAGAAACAGACCTTCTAGATCAAGGAAAGGACCCAGCAGGAGCATCATGGGAAGAGGTGCCCGTGCTTTGGGGGACATCCTCTCTGGCCCTTCTGCATTTCTGCAGGTCTCATGAGCACACATTTTGTCTCGGGCTATTTTTTCAAGGGTGTTTACATAGAAAGCAGACTTAGAAAATGGAGATAGTGCTTCCCTCGGAACCAAGGGAAGATTTTCTTACCTTCCATTCGGAAGTCTTGGAAAGTAGAGATGATATCTCCCTCCAGGGCAAAGGGGAGTTGTGCCTACAGCCCGTTATACAAGATTCAGGTTCCCTAAATTCAGGGATCCTCGCATGTGATGCGACCCATCGTGTGCAGACACATCTGACACAAATATGCTGATGCTCATGGTGTTGGCTGTGCCACGTTGATAAAGTCCTTTGTCTCTGTCCCAACAATATAATGTCTTCTGCCAGCATCCATAAACCCGTGAGAACTCGGGAGCTCTTGCAAAACCTCACACCCTCCCTGGCTCCCAGCGGTTTGCAGTGAGGATGAGATGCTGACACAGAAACATTGCTTTTTGGTAGAAGAAGGGTGAATAATTAGATTTGAAGGAGTCGGCGCACCTCAGCAGCAAACGCGTTGATTGCCTCTTAATGAGAATTGTTTGTTTGTTTGTTTGTTTTTTATTTATTTTTGCGGTACGCGGGCCTCTCACTGCTGTGGCCTCTCCCGTGGCGGAGCACAGGCTCCGGACGCGCAGGCTCAGCGGCCACGGCTCACGGGCCCAGCCGCTCCGCGGGATCTTCCCGGACCGGGGCACGAACCCGCGTCCCCTGCATCGGCAGGCGGACTCGCAACCACGGCGCCACCAGGGAAGCCCTGTGAATGAGAATTTGAGATGAGGTTCCGGGCAGAGGACTGGGAAGCAGATTAAAGAACAGCCTCCTGAATCGAGCGTCATCAGATGTTCTCGGCTGTCCTTCAGGCGGGACAGCCTTGCCCAGCCCTCCTGCTGCAGCCTCAAGTCTGGCCCCCTGTAGCAACTAGATTTGTGCTGGGGCAGCAGAAAGGTCTGACCCTTTTCAGACAGCAGTTACAGAAATTCCCGTGCGCTGAACATTAAAGAGGGGGAATTTATAGGCACTCTGGGGAGAAACCCGGTGAATAGTCAGCACCATACCCGGTTCACCTGGGAGATGAGAAGCGGGTGCACGTAACGCCTCATAAGGAAGAATGACGAAAAGGGAAGAAATGCTCCTTGCTTCCTAGCATGGAGGGCACTGCAGGCTCTGTCGCTCTTGACTCCGCCCTCTGGATCCTCGGAATCACTCTTTCCTTTTTCATGAAAGGAAACCCACGTTTGCACCTGAGTCATTTCATCAGCTGCTTCCTGCTAATAGAATTTAGGGATACCAAGAGGCTCCTTTAATTCTACATTCGCTCTGTCCCTCTGTGGTTCAAGCTGGCGGTGTTTCTGCTGAAACAGCTTTCTTGCTAATTCCTAGGTCTCTCATAGATCTCAAAAGCATTCACTCTTCAGGACAAAAGCTAACTTCACAGATCTTTCTGAGAAGGTCTCTCTCAGCCTTCTGCTGAGGTATCCGGAGACAATACCCTTTAAGACCCCTAGAGACCCTCCAGTTCAGCTGATGAGATCTCTGAGCACATTCTTAATCCCTGGGAAGGACCCTCCGCGAGAAGTTTTGATCCTTCTAAGATCTGGGGGAAAGGTTGTAGATCACACACCTAGGACTTCCTCTGTGCTGAAATTTCAGGAGTCCCCCGACTTTTATCGTATTGGGGCATCTGGAGAAGCAGAGAATATTGAGAATCGCCAAAAGCCCTGGTTCGTTATATCTAATTGTTCTTCCCCAAGTTCTGCCCTTCCTTCCCTCCTCTCACATTTCATGTTCGAGGCAAGAAGAAATCAGGCAGCATCTTCAACATTTTGCTGGAAATCTCCGTAAGTGTGTAACCAGGTATGCATAATGATTGACAGTTTTGCTTCCGCGTAACTGCAGGAAACAGTTTCACCAAGCTTCCTGCTGCTACACTGTCTTCCAGTTTCCAATAAAACGTTCCTGACTTTCTTCTGAGCTCTCTTGGCAAGTAGCTTCCCCAAGTTCAGATTTCTGCTGACGGTCAGTTCCAGCTGATGAAGGCTTTTGCAGTGTGATCTAGGCCCCCTCGCTTGTGCTTCACCCCACTCCTTTCCAGCTTCCACCCACTGCTTCTCAATTCCAAGCTGCTCCCGCCTGTTAGGTATTTATTAAAGCAGAATTCTACTGGTACAAAAATCTGTGTTAGTCTTCCATTGTGGTACAGCAAGTGACCATGCGTGTAGTGACATTGAACAACACACGCTTATTAGCTCTCAGTTTCTGTTGGTCGAGAGTCCACGCTTGGCTCTGCCAGACCCTCTGCTTGGTCTCACAAAGCTGCAGTCATGGTTCTGGCCTCCACTATTGTCTCACACGAGGCTTGGGGTCCTCTGAGACCCTCGGCCCCTGGAGGCTGCCCGCCATTCCTAACACATGGTTCTCTCCACCATGTTGGCTTCTTAAGGCCAGTGGGCGTTGTCCCTGCTGTTTCCAATCTCCTTTAAAGGGCTTCCTCATTCAGCTCCTCCAGGATCATTTTCCTTTTGATTAAATTAAACTCAACCGATTAGAGGCTTTAATTACATATGCAATATCCCTTCATCGTCACCATAAAAAGTCACCATATAGGGCTTCCCTAGTGGTGCAGTGGTTGGGAGTCCACCTGCCGATGCAGGGGACGCGGGTTCGTGCCCCGGTCCGGGAAGATCCCACGTGCCGCGGAGCGGCTGGGCCCGTGAGCCATGGCCGCTGAGCCTGCGCGTCCGGAGCCTGTGCTCCACAACAGGAGAGGCCACAACAGTGAGAGGCCCGCGTACCACAAAAACAAAGCAAAACAAAACAAAAAAAGTCACCATATAATTAAGGAAGTGGCATCTAAGCTATTCATCGTTTCCTACGTACACTTAAGAGAAGAGCATTATGCAGAGCTATGGGCCATCAGGCAGCATGGTAGCATCACTTTTTAAAAACCTTTTATTCTCTTTAATAGATTTATTAGTCCTTCAAAAATTCTAAATGATTCTTAGGGATTCTCTTAAAACTTCTGTGTGATCACCTAGAACAGGATCCCATGATAATCTGGAGACTCAAGTAGTAATAGTTGCATGAATTAATCTCTTCATTTTCCATATCCTTTATGGTGTCTGGCAAGATTATGTGGTCAATAAGGACTTGATGACATCTTAGAAAGGAAGAACTAATGTAGTCATCGTCTTCTATTTACATAAGTAAGACACTAAGTTTTGAGGAGATATCTATACTTGGTTCCTGAGATAGACCCCCCGTTACCATTAGATCATAAAAGCAATTTTAAAGAATTATAATAATGCGTTTAACATTTGAGAAAATAATTAATTAATTATAACAATACTCATTTCTCTAACCGTTATATTAGTTAGGGTGAGTAAGCCACCATAACAGAGAGTACCAAAAGTGTGACGTCTCAGACACAATATAAGGTTAATTTTTTTCTCACTAACAGTCCAAGATAGGTATTCTGAACAGACAGGCAAATTCTTTCCTCACTGTGATCCAGGAACTCGTCTTGTAGCTCCGCCACCTGCCAGGGTCTTGGTATCAAAATGCATCCAGTTGGAAGAGCAGGATACAGGAGCCTAGCCTGGAAGTGGTCCCCATCACCTCAGCCCCCAACCCACTGGTGGTTCTAGTCACATAGTCATACTTACCTGAAAAGAAGTGTAGCATATGTAGCCCTTCTGGATACCTCGCTGTATTTTTCAACTTCATTACTAAAATTATCTCTAAATCTTAGCATGTTATCCTTACTTGCTTTGGGCTCAGGTGACTTGTGATGAATAAAAGTATCTTATTATACAGTCATATTCATTACAATTGTAAAGTCTTTATTTTTTTTAATTTTTATTGTAATACAATTGATTTACAAGGTTTGTGTTGGTTTCAGATGTACAGCAAAGTGAATCAGTTATACATATACATATATCCACTCTTTTTTAGATTCTTTTCCCATACAGGTCATTACAGAGTATTGAGCAGAGTTCTATACAGTAGGTCCTTATTAGTTCTCTATTTTACATACAGTAGTGTGTATATGTCAATCCCAGTCTCCCAGTTTACCCCTCTCCCCCTTCCCCCCTCCGTAAACATAAGTTTATAAGTCTTTAATTTAGAGTTGGCTTTATAAATTCTTGAGCTTAGTTTTCTCATTTTACACAGAGAAAGACCTCAAAAGGTTAACTTTGTTCAATGCATTCTCTTTCTGTTATGTCTATAAGCTAAACTCTTTTAGGTCTTAATGGCCCAATATGAATAATTCATTCTTACTTTTGAGGAGCTTAAAATACAGTCTTGGTTAAATGACTTTCCCAAGGTCAGAAGGCAAGTGAATTGCAGAAACAGGCTAACAATACAGGTTTCATAAATTGTATTTCACCACAGCAATTAATACAGTCTTAGTCAATGACAGGCTCCTATTTTATCTCTGATCCAAGCAAGACACAGAATTGGATGCCTTATCTTTTTGATGAGGGAAGATAAGTGACAAAACATCCCAGGATCAATTTGGACTATTTGCTAACGTATTTAAATGAGTCATATCAATGTCGGATTTATTTAATTTTTTAAAGAATTATTCAAATATAACTATCTAGATGTTAAGTTATTGTCTAATTAAAGTATTTTAAGGTGCAAGAATTAATTAAAAATATCACAGTGTAATTCTCTTTGAAATATTTCCTTGAATCCACACTAATGTATCAAGGATAAGTTTCTCGAGCACATTTTCTCAACACACTGATTTTTGCATTGCTTTAAAAAATATGTCACCAATAATATGAGAAGCAAAATAATGGCCACCAAAGAGCTGTCATGTCCTAATCCCTGGAACCTATCAATATATTACCTTACACAGAAAAGGGGACTTTTCAGACGTAATTTTGGTAGAGAATATTGCGGCAGAGACATTGTCCCGTATTATCTTGGTTTATCCAATGAAATCACATGAGTCCTTAAAAGCAGAGAACCTTTCCAGGCTCGGGTGAGTGGATGAGAGAGAAAGAAATTATAGGGACTGTGTGACCATGGAAGCAGGGCAGAGATGCCTAGGTGCTGGCTTTGAGGATGGAGGAAGGGGTCATGAAATAAGGAATGCAAGCAGCCTCTGTAAGCCGGAAAAGGTGAAGAAATGGGAATGCAGCCTGCTGACATCTTGATTTCAGCTCCATGAGAATGGTTGTAGACTCCTGACCAACAGAACCGTAATATAACAAATTTGTGCCATGTTAAGCCACCAAGTTTGCAGTAATTTTTACATTCCCGCAACAGGAAACTAATGCAGGTGTTGGTATAAAGTATAAAGTACCAAATATGTAATTATTTATAAATAAATGTAGATGCAAAGGCATCATGTAACAATGTGGGGCTTTCCCATCTGCCTTCTGCTATGATTTTTGAGTGAAAAAGCAAGGAGTGAAGTTCCAAAATCTTTTTATAAAACATTGGGTACCCCAGTGGAAGCAGGAGGAGGCAGAAAACGTCTCTCCTCCGCTGCCTTAGTGGGAAACACCTTACATACATAGAGGATGGAGGAGAGCAGTTATTCCTCAGGTGCTGAGCTCTTGAGAAGTTTCTTGAGGTTCTGTGGACACCCCCCCCTCCATTCTAGAAGAGGAAGTAACCGTAGTTCATCTCAGCAGACATTCTTGCCAACAGGAGAAGCCTCTCTCAAGTTTTCCGCTTTAGACAGTTTTACATCACTGAGAATGTATTTGATGGTTAGAGTCAGAGTTTAGGATGGGGTTTGCTATAACAGCAGTTTTCCTGCACCAGTGAAATAGTATCAGCTTTCTACAAAGTCATAAACTTTGACTCTATGTGTAGATTACCTCTGTCCAGATCTGTATTCATGATTGATTTGATTAACTGAAGTTAGAGAAAAAAGATCGTGATTATGCTCAAAAAGCTGAAAAATGCTTGTTACTCTTGTTTGTTTTTTATTTATTCAGTTATTGGAGTTTTTATAACATCATTTCAATTGAGTAAGAACTTAACTACAGCCTGGTATTAAGGAGAATGTATTATTTATGCAAACGTAGAAACTAAAAATACACTAAATGGAAATACAAGTTGAAAGTTCTGTAGGAGGAGAAACTAATTGTTCTGTTATGAAATATCTGTTAGTGACAAAAATGCTTTTCAGAAAAAACGATTTCTATATTTCAATGACTTATTTATTTTCACAATGGTCCCGTAGCCACTGGTGTTTATCAGAATAGGAAATTAGGCCAAGCCTCACTATAAGCTCTCTAAATTTTCAGTGATTTGATTCCCTTCATAAACTTCTTGTATATGTGGAACTTATTGGGTTTTTTCCTCTGAAATTATGTAGTAGAAAAAAATCGTAATGTCAGTATAGCAATGAAATTAAAATGGATTGTAAGAAATGTGATTTGATTTTATTGCTTCCATATTAATTTCAAATACACGTTAGCTTAGTCTACTAAAACACGTTTCGTTGATCCCCACAGCATCCTCGACGATCCTACCTACGATGCCCATTTTTGACAGCAAAATTCCACTACATCTCTGCTACCGAAATACATATTTAAAGAAATACTTACATTGAAATAAAGTATCAATGAAACCCCCAGGCCTGAATATTTATAACCTGTAACTATTAACAGATCTTTTAGTTTATAGTGATGCCTTAAGACTTTTAACCTTTTCAACCAACCATTCTGATGAGACTTTCCTTTCTCCATAGATATTTATTTATCAGCAAAGGTGTTTATTAAGTGACCTACGGGATTTCACTTTTCATGACCAGTCCTCATGCCGTGTCCTGCTGTTTCTGTGGCTGCAATCATGACACGTCCTGGGTGCTGTCACTGTGGGTTTGAGCACGTTTTACTCTCACCACCAAAATGAGATTTGGCAAATTGCTTGAGACGTTGATTCAGCAATACAAAAGCAAGTATTGAAATTTAATTTAAAAACATGGATTAATTAATTTGTGTCGTGAAAACTTCAGCCGTAGGAGGACCGTATTTAGACTCAGGCAGGGAGACGTCCCCTGCGGAGAGGTGTCTTGGTTTGTGCTGTTTGCACCCCAGGCTTTTGCTCCCTCTGTCAGCCTCGCACTCTGAACATGGAGGGGTTCACAGAGACCGGTCAAGGTCACCTGCAAACCGCTACTTCCTGAACCTGTGAATCTGCATTCTCCTCACCTCCTTTGCTCCCTGGGTCTCCTGTGCAGGATCGTTGGATCCTGTAGTTCCTACAAGTGGTGCCTCATTCCTTCCCTGACTCTTCATGTTACTAAAGGGGGAGACACAGGCACCGAGCTCGTTCCCACTGCGGTGTCACTTAATGCTCCTGCGTCTCTGCCCACATGCGTGCGTGCACACACGCACACGCACACGCAATTTCAGTTCAGCTCCACGGTCTAAAATATCTCCACTGTGAGTCCTTCAGTAAAGCCAGGGCCCCCCGGGGCCTGCGGGGGGCGCATCTGAGGTCATGGTCAATCTCATCTCATCATCAGCTATTCTCTCCAGACCACCTTCTCCAGCTGCCTGGCTCTCGGCCCTCACGTGGTCCTGCAGGCGCCTGCATTCCCGCGGTGCCTTGGTGGTCCCTCTGTCTCCACGCTCTGCCCTCTGGCGGATTCTCTGCTCCTGCACACCTGTCCTCAAATGTTCCCTCTGGGAGACCCTGTGGTCGGTCACCTTGTGGGAAATGCCAGCCCCTTCGCAACACTTCCCGTCTTCCCTTCCCTGACTCATTTATCTCATTTCCCTTGCAGTCCCTTGCTCTATAGCATAACAGATGTTTTACTTTTTTCTATTTTAGTTCTCAGTCCTCCAAAGTGCGATCTAAATTGTACTACTGCATTGTGTATTCAGTTCACTGCTGTTTCCCAGATGTTCATGACAGAGGCTCGAACAAATTACTGCAAGTTTGGAGTGGGGAAAGAGAAAAGACACAGGTTACCACCAGCTGAAAATGTTACCTTTATACACAGAAGCTTTGCGTGCCTGTGTATCTGCTATATCTCTTGGCAAACATGTATATATATAATTCACAAGTACATATGGAAAACAGTATATATGTATTCATATATGCATATATGTTGTTTTCCTCTTGAATTGTGAACTAGACACATATGTGTTTATGTATATGTGTGTGTATATATATATATATATATATATATATATATATATATATATATATGGAGAGGGAGAGAGAGAGAGAGAACGAGAGCATTCTCCTCTTTAATTGTGAATCACGGTGGCCCAGATTTATTTTATAATTGTCAGAGAAAAGCCGGCCTAAGGAGAGCAAAGTGGTTCCGGTGACACCAACAGGTCGGCAGAAAGCAGGCCCCAGCCCTGTCCGTGCCCCCGACCCCCTGCCTCTACCCGCTCCCTCGCGCTGGCGGTAGGGTCCCTTTCCCCTTGCCTGATCGCTTCTCTCCAAAACACCGTGGCAGAGCCCCAAGCTGCTAAAAGTCCACGTCTTGCAAGAAGCCCCCATAGCCAGCGCTTTGCGGTGACAAATCCGAGCGCGGCCGTGGTCCCCGTGCGAGGGGCCCGGCGCTGCTCCAGAATCGCTGGCTCAGCGGAGCTTTTCAGGGGAGCGGCTGCAGGCGGGAGAGGAGCCGGGTTTTCAGCCGATGTAAACGTGACAAAAGTTCACCTGTAAACTCGTGATCAAGCTGGTGCCCTTCCCCCACGGTGAGCAGTACTTCTTTCCACTTCTGCCTGACCACTCGGGACATTTAGCTCATTTTGCAACTTTCTTTTTTTTCCATTTAAAGCTCTCCTTGAAATTCATTTTTGTAAATTTCTCCTAAAGGAACATTAACACAGCAAACGTTTTGTAAGAGCCTCCGCAAACGTAAGATCACCTGCTGGGAAGTTCCTCAGAAGGCAGGCGCCTGAAGTAACAGCGCGGGCTGGGGAGAGGGGTCTTCCCTGGGAGAAGTGCCCGAGGGCCTGGCTGTTGCCCTGCGGGAGGGTGGGCCGGCCTGGCTCCCAAGGCGATGGTGGCCTTGAGGCCACATAACGTCAAGGCTGTGACGGGACATAGTCTGGCCCGTTTCTTAAGCAAAATGGCCTCAGGTGCTGGGAGGGTGTCGCTGACCAGGTGAACAAGGGGTGGAGGAGACAGAAGGCACCCGTAGTAGAAGGCGGGGGGCCCAGTCCAGGCTCCACCCCAGAAGATGCTGAGGGAAAACTCCGGTGAGGTGCGCCGTGGTTGCCATGGCCACATAGCATCGTCAGTGAAGACTCGCTTGTGTCACAGTCTCTTGGAAACAAGATCAGAAGCAGACGTGGTTCTTAGGTGCCCTGGATGCTGCAGTCTGAAATAAAGGCCGGTGGATCGTAGAGGTGGTTGTGATTTGGGAGACATGCATCTCTGCTCCTTTGATTCAGGGATTTTTTTTTAAAAATAAATTTATTTATTTTATTTATTTATATTTGGCTGCATTGGGTCTTCGCTGCTGCGCACGGGCTTTCTCTAGTTGCGGCGAGCGGGGGCTACTTTCCGTTGCGGTGTGCAGGCTTCTCATTGCGGTGGCTTCTCTTGTTGCAGAGCATGGGCTTCAGGTGTGCGGGCTTCAGTAGTTGCAGCACGTGGGCTCAGTAGTTATGGCTCGCGGACTCTAGAGCGCAAGCTTAGTAGTTGTGGCTCACGAGCTCAGTTGCTCCGTGGCATGTGGGGTCTTCCCGGACCGGGTCTCGAATCTGTGTCCCCTGCATTGGCAGGCGGATTCTTAACCACTGCGCCACCAGGGAAGCCCTGATTCAGGGATTTGAGATGAATTCTGAAGGTCTGCAGGGGGAGGAGTACCGCAAGGTTTCTTATTCTCTGGCCTCTGTATCCATCTTCGATCACTGTGACCTCGGGAAACATCTGTTACTCCACCTGCTTTTAGTTGTAACATTTAAACTTCTGCTAATCAGCTATGTACACCCACGTACACACACTCAAGGGGTGGAAAAATGGTCTACCCCTTGAGCATAGAAATGCAACTGATTGTTATGCTGATTCGTATGCAGTGTTAAATTCACTTAATTCTGTGTTCCTCTCTTCAGCTCTATGTAAACTTCTGCACGTCTTGATACTGAGCTGAAGTGTCAGCTATTCTATTTTTATCTCTAGGTACGTGTCTTATTATTTTGTAATTTCCAGCTATCTGACACGAGTTTTGAACTAGTCATCTAAATTTTGAGGGTACTGAGTATAGAAGTTTTTACCTCTGAACCTGGTACACCCGGAATCTGAATCTTCTATGCCTGTGTGCTTCCCCTTTTGTCTTTTCTCTCCTGACTTTCTGAATTCTATTTAATTTTGCCTCCTTGCATGGTTTCTCAATATTGCATAAAGAGTAGACGTTGCATGTAAAAATCATATATGTGACTTGAGTCTCCAGAGGATATCTTCCTTCAGAGAGTGTTCCTTTTATTTCTGCCAAAATAAAATCAGAAGTACGATTTAACCCCAATCAGGATTGAGTGCTTGTGAACTAGGCTCCCGTCCTTATGAGGCCTGGCCTGTTACTCATTTCTGTTTACTCTTATGTTGTATCCTGCTGAGTTTTTTCTTGGAAGGAACTGAAATCCAACATGTGTGACTTAAACCTTGAATCTACTGAGACCCACCATTTCGGCCCCCAGGAGCCAGCTCACAAGGGACAGACCCTGAAGCCGGGAAGTGACCCTGAAAGGGTCCTCACCCATCTGAGCTTTCCTTCCACTAGCAGCTGGGCTGCTTATGTCTTTGTGCCTTGATAACACTGAAATATCTTCTAAAATGGTTTTATCCTCATTTTAGGTTTTTTGCATCTTTTATTCCAGCTGTTCCTGGGAGTGGGATGGGTCTTCAACGAGCTTGTCCACCACTGTTGTGTTTGGAAATACCCTGTTCACCAAGAACCCTGCATTTCTTTTTCTGTTTCAAGTACAGTTGACCTTGAACAACATGGGATTAGGGGTGCCAATGCCCTCCCCGTGGACAATCTGCATATAGCTTTACAGTCGGCCTTCTGTAGCCAAGTTTCCTCCACGTACGCGGTTCCACAAGTGCGGATTCAAGCAACCTGAATCATGTAGTCCTGTAATATTTACCGTTGAAAAAACTCCACGTGTAAGTGGACCTTCACAGTTCAGTGCGTGTTGTTCAAGGGTCAACAGTACTAGAATGCTTTCCTTATGGCTTCTTCTGTCCTAAGTAACAAACACCATTCTCAGTAATACACAGCCTCACCAGCTGTTGGGATTATAACATAATCAGGTGGTTTACTCCCTGACGTAGCCATAAATGTGTCACAAATCGAGACAGCATCAGCATCTAGCAGAGGGTTTGCTAAGACGCAGAGTGCCAGGCCCCAGCCCCGTGGCTGCCGACCAAGTAGGTCAGGGATAGGGCACGAGACTGTGCATTTCTAACTGGTTCCCAGAGGACAGATGCTGAGGGACCGAGGGCCACACTAGCCCAGGGAGATCAGATAAGTCCGTCTGTCTTCACTTTGGCTGAGAAAAAAGTTAAAGACAAATTAGTGGACCCATGTTAAGAAATGTGAAGGACTTTGTGTTCTATGATAATTTTGCTTCAAGAATTTATCATTTGGGCTTCCCTGGTGGCGTAGTGGTTGAGAGTCCACCTGCCGATGCAGGGGACACGGGTTCGTGTCCCGGTCTGGGAGGATCCCACATGCCGCGGAGCGGCTGGGCCCGTGAGCCATGGCCGCTGAGCCTGCGCGTCCGGAGCCTGTGCTCCGCAACGGGAGAGGCCACAGCAGTGAGAGGCCCGTGTACCGCAAAAAAAAAAAAAAAAAAAAAAAGAATTTACCATTTGCTTCCATTTTGTTCTTTATTAGAATATGTTGTTACATGGAATATTGTATCTTCTAAAATACATCCCCCTCCCTTTTGCCCCCCCCCCCAAAAAACTTTGGATACATATATTAAAAGAATTGTTAGGGACCTCCCTGGCGCTCCAGTGGTTAAGACTTCGCACTCCCTCTGCAGGGGGCACGGGTTCTATCCCTGGTCGAGAAAATAAGATCCCGCATGCTGCCGGGTGAGGCCAAAAAAAAAAAAAAAAAAAAAAGATTATTAAATGTTGCCAATTCCAATCAAAATCTCAGCAAGGTATTTTGTGGATATTGACAAAGTGCGTCTGAAGTTTCTATTAAGAAGCAAAAGACCCAGAATGGCCAACATAATACTGGAAATTAACTCATTCAGACGACTAATACTCACTGAGTTCAAATTTTACTTTGAAGCTACAGTGAACAAGGCAGTGTGGTACTGGTGAAAGAATAAACAAATAGATCAATGGAGCAGAGTAGAGAGCCCAGAAATAGAACCACACATTTATTGTCAACTGGTCTTTGACAAAGGAGCAAAGGCAATACAGTGGAGAAAAGGTAGTCTTTTCAACAAATGGTGCAAAAAAAAAGTGGACCTAGACACAGACCTTACATCCTTCACAAAAATTAACTCAAAATAGATCACAGACCCAATGTAAGATGCAAAACCTTAAAACCTCTAGAAGACAACATAGGAGAAAATCAAGATGACCTTGGATATGGTGATGACATGTTAGAGGCAGCACCAAAGGCAGGATCTGTGACATAAATCATTGCTAAACTGAACTTCATTAAAAGAAAAACCTTTGCTCTGCAAAAGACACCATCAATAGGATGAGAAGACATGCCACAGTTTGGGAGAAAATATTTGCAGAACACGTAGCTGATATAAGACTGTTATCCAAAATATACAAAGAACTTTTGAAATTCAACAATAAGAAAACAAACAATTTAACTTAAAAGTGGGCCAAAGACATTAATAGATACCTTACCAAAGAAGATATACAGATGGCAAGTAAACCTGAAAATATGGCCCCCATCAGATGTCATCAGGAAAATGCAAACTAAAACAACGAGATACCACTACACACCTATTACAACGGCCAAATCCAGAGCACTGACAGCACCCAATGCTGGTGAGGGTGTGAAGCAACAGGAACTCTAATCCACTGCTGGTGGGAATTCAAATGGTGCAGCCACTTTGGAAGACAGTTTGGTTGTGTCTTTCTTACAAAACTAAGTATACTTTTACCGTACATTTCAGCAAGCACACTTATTGGTATTTACCTAAATTAGTTGAAAACCTATGTCCACACAAAAAGCTATGCATTGCTGTGTACAGCACTTTTATCATGCTGGCCCAAACTTGAAAGCAACCAAGCTGGTCTCCTGTGGGTGAAAGGATAAGTAACCTGTGCTACATCCAGACAGTGGGTTGCTATTCAGTGATAAAATGAAATTAGCCATCCAGCCGTGAAAGACATGGATGCAACTTAGATGTGTATCACTAAGTGAAGGAAGTCAATGTGAAAAAGCTACCTACTGTTTGATTCTAACTATATGCCATTCTGGAAAAAGCAAAATTATGGAGAGAGTAAAAAGATCATTGGCTTCTAGGGGTTGAGTAGGGAGGGATGAATAGGCTGAGCACAAGGGTTTTAGGGCAGTGAAATTATTCTGTATGACACCATAGTGGTAGATACATGTCCCTACACATTTGTTAAAACCTATAGAATGTACAACACCAAGAGCAAACCTTAATGTAAACCATGGACTTCGGACGATAATGTGTGTCTATGTAGGATCAGCAGTCGTAACAAATGTGCCGTCCGGTGGGGGGATGCTAATAGTGGGCGGAGGCACACAGGCTGTAGGTATCAGGGCAGGAGGTCTGCAGGAAGTCTCTGTCCCGTCCACTCAGTGATGCTGTGAACCTAAAACTGCTCTAAGAAATAAAGTCTATTTCAAACGAGAAAAAATAATGCACAATAAAAAGATCACAATTTAAAGAATAAAGTGTTGCTGGGCAGCACAGGCTTCATGTATTGGGTGTGTTTTCACATGTAGCTTAAAAAAGTTTATGCAAATCAAAACGTGCAGTGAGATATCACCTCACACTTGTTATAATGGCTAAAATCAAAAGATAAGAGGTAAGTATTGATGAGGGTGTGAAGAACAGGGAACCCTCCTCCACTGCTGGTGGGAATGTAAACGGGTACAGCCACTCTGGTAGACAGTATGGAGGTTCCTCAAAAAAACTAAAAATAGAACTACCATGTGATCCAGCAATGCCACATCTGGGTGTATTTTCAAATGAAATGAAAACAGGATCTTGAAGAGATATCTGCCCTCCCATATCATTGTGGTGTTATTTACAATAGCCAAGATATTGAAACAAACTGTTAATAGATGAATGGATAAAGGAGATGTGAGTGTATACACACACACACACACACACACACACATATACATATGTACACACATATATGAAATATTATTTAGCCATGAAAATGACGGAAATCCTGCCATGGATGAGGCTTGAGGGCATTTATGCTAAAAGAGAAAGATAAATAATGCACCGTATCACTTACATGTGGAATAAAAAAAAGTAAAGTCAAGCTCCTAGAAATATAAGGTAGAAAATGATTTCCAGCAGCTGGTGCGGGGGGTGAAGGAAACGGGGAGAGATTGGTATAAGGGTGCAAACTTTCATGTATAAGATAAACAAGATCTGAGGACCTAATGTATACATGATGACTATGGTTGATAACACAGTATTGTATATTTAAAATTTGCTAAGAGATTAGAATTTAAATGTCGTCACCAAATATATATGTGTGTGTGTGTGTGTGTGTATATATATATATAAGTAAATATGAGAGTTGATGGATATGTTGATTAACTAGATGGGAAACATTCTTTCATAATATATGTGTATATTAAATCACTTTAATAGTTTACATGTTTTTTATATCCCTTCCTAGCAGGGGTATAGGGCTTTGGGGAACGTATAGGAAGGAATGGGTAAGGGTTTGTTTGTTCGGTTTGTATTCTAAGGACTCTGTGAATGCTCATTCTTGGGCCTTCCCTGATGCTCCCATTACTTTACAGCTCTTGTGACTGGGTGTGCCTGATCTCATGTTCATTACTGAGCAAGTGGCATCAGTGTTGACTAATAACTCTACAGGCTTTCCCCCTATGTCCAACGTCAGCCAGGGCTCCTTGAGGGTCAGTGAGAGCGCCCGCTTAGGAGCCCTTGGGCCCCATAATTCAACGCCTGTTCAAACCACGTGCCTTGGAGGGTAGTGGCCAGGATCTGCCATTTCCATCCCCCTGCGGGGACTGTGAGGGATTCTCCCTTCCAGTGCCCCTTTTGTTTGGGGGTAGGCCGTTAGGGTGCATTCTGCAGAATTGGAAGTTTTCTGGGCATCATCCGCAACCCGAAAACATTTAATCTTCCTGTGTAGTACACCCTGGCCCCAACACCGGCTGCGAGATGGAGAAAGTTGGCCCATCAATGGGTCTCTAAATTATAACACCATTATTTTATTACCCAGATTCTATTTTTTTTTTCCCTGGGAATTGTTAATGGGCTTTGCTGGTGACACTTTGCAGTTTGAATTTTTGAAATATTACTTCTCTTGGTTACTGAGTGTTTTTGGTACATTCAAGTCGAGTGCCTCATTTGCCTTGTCCTGGTTCTTATTTTAGATTTTTATTTGTCAATTTATACCTCAGTAAGGCTGAAAAAAGTAGGCAAGTCTTCGAAATATTTATCTGAAAAGTGTGTGATACATGGTTGGCAGTTCGCTTGTCATTTCACAGGTATAGGAAACTATTTTCTTTTAATTCTACTTGTTATTAAATATTCTCTTTGAAATATCCTTATGCCAATATTGCTCATTTGTTTCTTTTTTTAAAATGAGATTAAGTGATACAGTTTTTCTTTAGAGTTATTATTTGCTGTGACAAGAGTAGGATGAATTTTCTGAAAATGCATTATGTCTCCTCAACCATATAATCATTTCACAGGAGTCAAGGTAACGATGAGAAACAGCAAGTGCCTTTTGGTCTTTCTGTAGAACTGAGAACAACCCTTTTCCTTGGCATAGAAAGTGATTAGGTCAATCTTTGGCCTGGAGAACAAGCATGAAGAAATATCCCTTACAGATCCGATAATCCCATTTTTATTAGTTACATCCTCAGCTCATTCCTCCAAGCTACACTCAGTTCAAACTAATAAAATTGTATTTAATGATAATTCTTGAAAAATATCAGTATATCATCCTTAATATTTCAGCTTCCAGCAAATTATAGAGGTGGGAAGAGACAGCAAACGCAAATTTCACAGTCTTAGGAAAAGCTCAAATATTTCCTTCTCATGATTATGTCGCCACTTCAATCTCTGTTTTCCTCTTGCCAATGCAGAGAAGTCATAAGCACAGAGAAACTGTAAGTTTTATCAAATTGAATTAAAATGAAAGACTGACTTAATTGAGAAACGATATAATGATTAAGTTGATATAATTCATAACTAAAATTTTATATCATTGCAATGGCCCCAGAACGACAGGGCGATTTAACCCTGTCGTTCGTTGGAAGACTTTCTTCCTATAAAACTCACAAAACTCTATTATTTTTAAGATGAGTTTGTTATAAAACCGTTATTAATAATACACAGTGTGTGCTATTTTAAAAATGGGATTTTATAAAATATAATACAGTATAGAAAGTTCATAAAACATAGATGTACAGCTTGATCATTCAAAAGCCGAACCCCTGTGTAACCACAATCTGGGTCAAGAAAAGTGGCTTGTTCCAGCTTAGATTCTCTCTCCCCCTCTGTATTCTTCCCCATGCACAACTGGCTTGCAGGCTTCTAGAGTAACTACTATCCTGACCGTTTGTCTTCTTTACTGAAGTACTTTTTATTCCAACCAAGAATGCATTCCAAAACACGACTATAGTTTGTCTTAATCAAATCATATATATATATTTTTTTGATATAGGTTTTATATATATATATGTGTGTATACATATATATATATATATATATATGATTATATATCTCCTTCTTTTATTCAACACTGTGTTCTGTGAGGTTCACTTCCATTGTTCCATGTAACTATAACATACTCATTTTCCTTGCTGTATACTGTTCCTTTATGATTTCACAATTTGTTACTATATTCATCTACAGAAAGTATCGTAGGGTACATGGTTTATTTTAAGCCATGTGTACGTGGCTGGGACTAAGAATAATGTTACAAGGAACATCCTTGCCATGTGCCTCGGGGCACAGGTATACACACTGGGTTGAGTTTATATTAGAAGTGAAGGATCAAAGCCTCACCAGCTGTCAGAAATGCATAACTGTTTAAAACTGTGATGGTTTCAGGTCTTCCATGTAAGTGTCTAATTCATTTTGAACTGATTTTTTATACTGTGTAAGATAAAAGTCCAATTTCATTCTTCTGCAGGTGGATATTAAGTTTTCCCAACACCATTTACTGAAGAGATTCTGCAGGTGGATATTAAGTTTTCCCAACACCATTTACTGAAGAGACTATCCATCCCCCATTGTGTGTTCTTGGCACCTTTGTCAAAGATTTGTGGACCATATACGTATGCATGGGTTTATTTCTGTATTTTCTACTCTGTTCCATTGGTCTACATCTGCTTTTAGGCCAGTATCTTACTCCTTTGATTATTGCTATTTTGTAATACATTTTAAAATCAGCACATGAAATACCTCTAGGTTGTTCTTCTTACTCAGTATTGATGTGGCTATTCAGGGTCTTTTGTGGTACCCTGTGAATTTTAGGATGACCTTCCTACTTCTGTAAATAAAGCTGTATGGATTTTGATAGGGATTGCACTGCAATGGTAGGTCACTTTGGATATGATGGATATCTTAAAATACTAATTCTTCCAGTTCATGAGCACAGATGTCTTTCTATTTATCTGTATCTTTAATTCCCTTCGTTAATGCTTTATAATTTTCAGTGTACAAGTCTTTTCACCTCTTTGGTTAAGTTTATTCCTAAGTGTTTTATCCCCTTGTTATTGTGAATGAGATTGTTTTCTTAATTTCCTTCAAAGACGTGTGAATGAACTCCTTCAAATAAAGTTAAAAATAGCTAAAGGGAACAAAATTAAGGACCAATGTGCAAACCTAGATAGTAATGGAATAACTAAATTTAAAAAGGAATGAGGGCTTCCCTGGTGGCGCAGTGGTTGGGAGTCCACCTGCCGATGCAGGGGACACGGGTTCGTGCCCTGGTCCAGGAGGATCCCTCGTGCCGTGGAGCGGCTGGGCCCGTGAGCCACGGCCGCTGAGCCTGTGCGTCCGGAGCCTGTGCTCCACAATGGGAGAGGCCACAACAGTGAGAGGCCCACGTGCCGCAAAAAAATAAAAAAACAAAAAAACAAGGGGTTAATAACCTCACCCATTTAGAAAAAAGAAAAAAAGAAAAAGAAATGAAAGCAAGGAAAAACTTTGAATCACATCTTAAAGCAGGTAAAATGTTTCCAAAGTTTAAAAATAGCATTTCTATGTTTTCTTCCATTTCATTACCTAGTGTGTTCCATATATTTGTCATAAAATATCTTAGCAAATGTTTTGAATAATCTGCTCAGTATTGTGTTTCTTTGAGGATTAAATCTGCTTTTGAAGGAAAAAGCAACTGTTTCTCTACAATATGATAGCAAGATAAACCATGTCTACTGGGTCTAGTGTTAATAGTCATTAATACCCACAAAGTTGTCTTTATGTTGCAAACAGGGACCAGTACAACATGTTTACTTAACATTTTTGCTTCTTCCTGTCTAACTGCTATGTTTATTATCCAGATTATACAGCTGTCCCTTGGTACCTGCAGAGGACTGTTTCCAAAACCAAAACCTGCAGATGCTCAAGTGCCACAAACCCCTCTCCCATATCCGCGGGTTCCAATTTGCAAATTCAAACAACCGCGGATTGTGTACTGTGTTTACAGTCCACAGTTGGTTGAATCCGTCAGTGCGGAACGCTTAAATACTCAGGGCCGAATGTAATATATTAATTGTCACCATAAAATAAGACATTCACACTTTCTAAAGCAAAAGAATCTCAACCTAATTGTTGCTGAGGCAACAAACAGCACAATAGATATGTACAATCTGCTTCCGAATAATTTTATATGTGATTCTGAGCTAATGGTAACACAACATTTAACTGCATTAACCTCCCTGTAATATTTCTCAAGTTGAGGATGGCTTACGTGTAAATAGGAAGGTGTTTTGTTGGGGGGTTTTTTCCCCATGGAAAGCAAACACAAAGTTAGACTGGTGATATACTATAAGTCAAAATATTTCTCTTCTCTGAACATATTTGTCAGTTGAAAGAAAGCAGTGCCCAGCTGCTGTGACTTTCAGACTTAATCCATCAGTATAAATATAGATACATAACATTATCCTAAATTTGGGTTAGCCCTATTAATTCATGACAAAAATCATAATTCTGCTGCATATGAAATTCTAGGCTGGCGGTTGCTCTCGTTTTATACATTGAAGTTTATGTCCCATGATGTTCTGGCTTTCGTTCTTTCTCTTGAGAAATCAGTTATCAACGTAATTGTTGGTTCCGTGAAGGTAACATGTTTGTTTGTTGATAAATATTGATGGAAACATATTATAAAATCTTATTAGTGGTTCACACTCATTTATTGAAGGTAAATCTGGTTAATATACTTTTTGCATCAATTAAACTGATAATTTTATGAAAAAATTAAAATACCACAAAAGATACAAAAAAACCACATAAGCCACCTGAAACGAGGCTTTTTTGACTGGTAATCATGTTCCGTTTCCTTGCAGATTGTCTACATGGGCTGGTGTGAAACACGGGAACAAGGTCCCCTGCAGGACGGCGCGTACTCGCCGGCGTTCCTAGCCCTGAGGGGCTCGTGTCTTTATAAGTTTCTGGCACCTCCAGTAAGTGTTTCTGTTCAACATTCCTTATTTTTCCCATATTATCACAACAGAGTGACATCAGTGTAACAATAACAAATATGTTACCAATATATTTCGAAAATAAGATACAGAAAAAAATAGAAAACAGTCCAAATGCTTCTGAGAATTTCTTGCTAAAGATATAAGTTCTGGCATTAAACATTGGCTTTATAATCCTTGAAAAACCTAGAAGGCATTTCTGTTTTGACATTTATGACAGGCTGAATATGTTTATCTACATGGCACAGGTCTGTCTAAGTCAAATCAATGGTGCTTGTGATAATCTGTTACATCCCATATCTCGTCATCAGGTTTCGTGTTAAATATGTATGGTGATCTACTGCACCTAAGGTCTTGCTTTTGGAAACATGTACTTTACACAACAGTAGATTCTCAATGAATATTTATTGACTATAAATATTAAATGCCAGACCACTCACTTACAGGTCTAATACTACATAGGGTCTTGGCGTGATCAGGTTAGACTTGCTGTAATTTCGAATATCTCTGTCTACACAAAGTTCAAATCACCCGGAAGACAGGGGAAAAAACCAGAAATATTTCTACCTTTTACATTATTCCTACGCTGAATAATTTCTTATGACTGGACAGACTAATACATGTTTCAGACACAAACAAGTGAAACAGCCTCACGGTGGTGTTTGGTGTTTCACGATGTTCAGAACGTGGTGTGACTTCCTGATGTAGACTATATCCTTCTTAAAAATCAAAGCCAGCATGGATATGGTATCTAGTATTCTTTGCGTGTAACAGGTGGTAAATGGAGAAAAAACTATGACATGTGAAATATGAACACTTAGTATTTTCCATTTACAGTTACCCAAAATATTGGCTATATTCCCCATATAAAAAAATGAATCCCACCCCCAAAAAACAACGCTTAGTATTTATGTAGAGAGAATGCACACACTACTTAAAACACATCGAGACACTGAACAAAGGTAAATTGTTGCCTATAATATAAAACATCTGCTGAAAGAGGGAGAGAAATGGGTGAAACTTAGGAGAAAGGAAACAGAAACATTGTTGAAGGTCAAGGACGTCTAGGAGGAGAAGCTCACAACTTAGAGACGGCCTAGTGCACGTGTGAAGCTCCATGTGTCCACCATAGCATAGAATAAAGAGAAAAGCAGGGGCCATCTTTCTAAAACAAATGATGTATTAGTTTCTCATCTTTTCAAGGTGACCACGTGGGACTGGACCCGAGCAGAGAAAACGTTTTCAGTTTATGAGATTATGTGCAAGGTTCTCAAGGTAGGACCAGCAAGCAGTGATGATCGTAATGGCTTTTCCTCGGCCAGGAGGGGTTCTGGGCTAATAGGTAGTTCATGAAAACAAGTGATGCATGGATACGAAGGAAGATACAAGGTAAAAACAAAGAAAAGAAAAACACGTATGAGAAAATGTAGAGTGAAGAGAAATGCTCGGCTTCGATAATTCTGAAGCAGATTCCGAGGTTCCTCCATGTGGGGGGGCAGTGGAAACAGGAGGAAGCTTGTCAGGGGTCCTTTGAGGATGAAGTAGAAGGTCAGCTGGAAATAGTCTAAGTTTAAACCACAATTATTACCATAGTCCTATTTGCTGTGTAAAATACAGGAGAGAAAGATTTGGATAAGACTTGGAATTAGAAAATACAGAAAATATAAAGGTATATGCAAAGAAAGGTATGCTTAAAATATGTTTAAATCCCATGGTTAGGTTGTCTCTCTGGGTGTGGAAACGAATATATAATTGTCATAAATCAATTAAATTTCTGTGCTGTACCCAGGATTGTTGCAATGGAAAGTCATTGAGAACTCTGTAAAATTCCAAACAGCTTTTGTGGCCATTTTTAAGAATCAAAATGGGAATGATTTATAAAACCTAAATAATAATCTCATTCCTTTCCAATCTGGGGTCTGTAGGGTTGGAAGTACTACAGATTGATATTAAATCTGAGTTAAGGTTGACCTTGGTTGTGTAACCAAGGAGAACTAAGTTCCTTGTGTTTTACGTCAGTTACTTCTCTTCCAGTTAAAGAATCAGTGGACTAGAAAATGCTGGAACATTTACAACATAATGAATAGAATCAAAAGTGTCGAAGGCAGGGAGACAAAGAAAATATGATTACCCCCAAAGTGTTCATAATTTTTTCTTCCGTCCAGAAGAATCCTAGATTAAAGCTGACATTCATAAGAGTACAAGAGCTAAATAAAAACAGAGGTCATTGCTTGCACCTCGCTGTGGATGGTTTTGGTTCTATTGTGGGACTAACGGTGGTGGAAAAACTCTAATACCCTTGAGTTTATTGTCAGCAACGCAGTTCTGGCAACTCCTAAAAAATGTGCCAGCATCTGAAGAAAAGGAGATCGTACCCAGCTCCAAAGTAACTACCAAAATGGCTAATGAGATAGCTTTCTAATGCAATTTTATTTTTTACCAAAAAAAGAACTAGTGAAATTAAAAAGAAAGAATGAAAGAGATAAAGGAAAAAAGGAAGGAAGGAAGGAAAGAAGGGAGGAAGAGAAAGAACGGATAAAGAAACCCAGAAATTAACTACCCTAACAGTTTACTTGTCCACACCCTATCCATACATAAATGTAACTTTTTCATAATAGTAATCCAGCCTGCATTTCTATATTGTTGTTTAGTCTTAAATTATTTCCAAGTAGCTACCTGGTCTTTATTTTGAACTTTCAAAAATAATGCAATCTATAAGGACAAGTTTAAAGGAGAGACTAAGAATTATGCCCGGCTCCATATAAACACTCATTATTTTATTTCTCCTTTTACAAATTATTTGTGCAAAGTTAGAATTTGGTTTGAATCTGCTTTTTCATATAATATGACTTGAGATTTTTATGTCAGTTAATATTCTTCAAAAAATATGACTTATTGTTTTATTTTATCTATCTGATCATTTGGCCATACTTTCTGGCCAGTACCTGAGTTTTGCCATTTAGATACCTCCGCATTTGTTCTATCACACATATCACAACCGTCATTCTTTGATTTATTTAACAGATAATTGTTGAGTGTTGCTACTTACCAGGTTATCGGCTAAGCACTGAATAGCTGGAGACAAACGCAGAAAAAGCTCTGCTTTCATTGAGCTTACATTTTTCTTAGGGTGACACACATGTTTGGTTAAAGAGGCCAAAAAAAAAAAAAAAACCCAGCAAAGAATTGATCTTTGCCCACAAACTTTTGTTAACTTCCAAAGTATTTCCTTTAATCTAAACTCTGTGTTTTGAACATCCTGGGTGGAAATATCCTGATATGGTCAAGAGGCTATAGGTTTATGTACGTAAATTGTCTCTAGAAGAGCCGTAATAATTTATACTGCTATCGTGAATATCCGAGAGTGCCCACGTATTAGCACTCTGCCCAGAGTAAAATCAAACAGCCTGTCTCATTGGTCTTCCCACACAAAATTTGCTATAAGCCTATTAGTTGCTTTGGGAAAATTTTTACCTAGGTTATGAGGCCTGGAGATAATATTTTCAGACACTGATTAATACACGTCTACTGTCACTTGTATGTATATAGGAAAGCTCTCTTCGTGAGGGCAGCGGGCACGTTCCATGCTTCCTGGGTTTACACTTGACATGCAGCGTTATCGGTTGAGGATTGTCTTGCACAAAGGGAAACTTCACCTAGCACAAGAACAGAGGCATGGACCTAAGGCTCAGTGTGAAATGGATTGTTTTCCTGCTTGCAGACCAGTGCCTGGAGGAGGGCTGGCTTCCCAAGGAGCTCAGACTCCGATGGTTGGGTCTGGGGAGCGAGTTGAAGGGGCCCCTGTGTAACTCAGTCACCCGTCCCACCACGTAACAGTCCTGTGCAGCTGGGCGAGGGGCAGGTTTCTCTCTCCAGAAAGGGGTCCCTCACATAAGGCACATTTAATTGATCTGGACCGCGGAACATCTGGCCTCGGATCAGGAAAACCCACTCTCTTCTGACCCAAAGCTACACCCATAACAACAAAAATGAAGCAGTAATAGTTACCCAGAATATATAGTTCTTGTGCAGTGCCAGGTATTGTTCTATGTGCTTATATAATAATATATTTAATTTTTACTATACCACTGGGAGGCAGTTCCTATTATTCCCATTTTACAGATATTGAAACAGAGGCGAAGAATGTTTAAATAAATAACTCAAGGTCACACAGCTGGTAAAGTTCAGACCTAAAGATGTGAATCTTGCAGGCTGTCTCAAAAATCTGTGCCCATCAACGTTGTACTCTGGCTTCTTTCTCTCTCGGTATAAGCGTTGATAAATAGGAAAGAAACGCCAATGAGAAAGCCAGCCCGGCACCAAGGGGGAGAGCAAGGGTTCAGAATAAGGGACGTGGCAGTAAATGGCGACTCTCACTTCCATGTGTTGCCCTTTGCTGATGTGTCAGGCTCTGTGGACTTGTGGACCTCTTCATCTGTTCAGTGGGGCGAAGAAAGCACAGGTTGTTGTGAAGATTAGCAGTTCGTTCATTGGTTTGTGAATGCGTTTTTATTTATGAATTCATTTATCAAATATTCGTTGAGTATCCATGTGCCGATCGCCCCACTGGGTACCAGGGATTCAGCACAACTGTTCAGGGGCCGGAGCTCACAGAAAGCCCAGCTGATGAGGGGATTTGGAGGGAGGCCTTAAACAGACTGAAATGTAGACGCTCATTAAAGGACTCAGCTATGGAGGACGCGTTGCGGTTATAGGGTTAGGAGTCCGGTGAGCTGGCGGGAAGGGGGCATCCCGGGCTCAGGAGGGCACCTGTGAGCGCGCCCAGGTGTGCGAGGAGTGTGTGTCCTTCGCCACAGCTAAAAATGCTAAGCACCGCGGTGATGTGCTAGGGTCGGAGGTCTGCGCTGGTGTTCGGGTGCGAAGACGAGAATCAGGACTGTGAACCTTATCTGAAGGACGAAGGAGAGGCCCAGCAGGAGGGCGAGCGCGAGCCGCGGTAGAGCCGGCCTCCCGCTCTCCACCGTGAGATGGGCCGGGATCCGCGGAGGAGGCGGTCCCAGGGCTGCGGCGGAGATCCGGGCCGGAGAGGACCGGTGCCCGGAAGGGCGCGGGCGGGGCCGGGGGGCGGGCGGCGGAAGACGTCACGAAGGAGACGCTCCGGTCGCCGTCTTCCCCGGCTCAGCCACGTGCCGCGGAGGCAGTCCCCGCCCACTGCTCTTGCCCATCTGACTCTGTGCAGAGCGACTGCCCGAGTTCGGACCCTAACCGAGCAGTGCAGCCGGACGGAGCTGGAGAAAGACACCACGCCTTTAATTCTGCCTCACACTCGCGCTGGAGTGTTTCCGTGGTCCGTCCTCTGGCCTAATCCAGCAGGACGGAGGTTAAAGCTCCTTCCTTTCTCGCAACGTCAGCACACACTTCGCGCTCCCCGGGGGTGACCCTACCGCCTCCTTACGAAGTCCTCAGCCAGCGGGGTTACTGCGGCCCCCGGCAGGCCTGTCCTGACGGCCCGTCCCCTTTCTTACCTAAGGCCGACCGCTCCCCGGCAGTAGATCTCATCCCCTCTGCGCCCCGGGCACCCCGGCGTTTGCACCCTGACGCCCCCGATGCGCACGTGCTCCCTGACCTCGGCCCTGAGCTCTGAGCGTTCAACAGTGTGCACATCTGACTACTGACGTGTCCAGATGCGACAAGTCTCAGACTTAGGACTGGACAATCGGAGGGGAACCCAAACAGTACGGAGATTAGAGAAAAATGGAAAAAACCAAAAACTAGAATTCTGTTGTTTTTTGCAGAACCAGGAAGAAGGAGGGCCGGTCAGCAGATATTTTCTAGAAAGTGGCTAAGCCAGTGGCCTAGAAATGGACTGAGGCCACACTCAGGCCACAGTAGACACACTTCACCATAAAGGCCCTCGGGTATGGGTGTAAATCCCCAGGAGTGTCCAGATGTCATGGCACCTGTCACTTAGTCAATTTGGGGGCCTCACTAATAAAAAGATTGCAGAAGTAGGAATATAAACTTAGTCACAAACGTGAACATTTAGAATGAGGAAAAACCACGAGTCACTGGGCCAGTGTCACCGGCCCCCGGAGGACGCCCCCGTGTCCCTGTGACCTGGATCTCATCCTACAGCTGGACTTAGGAGTTCAAGTCCAGTGGTCAGATTCTTCCTGGTGAGAGAAGGACAGGCCCTACCCGAATGATGCGGAAGCAATTACAGTAGTAATTATACTGCCAGCCATCACACGAGGAGACACACGGGGAGCAGGGAGTGGAAACCGACGTCATCCAAAGTGGTTGACTCGTGTGCTGATGTTTGCAGAAACGCTTGTCTTTCAGGTTCAGAAAGGGAGACCATCTTAGTAAAAGAGATGTGTCTCTGCATTTTCCGAACATATTTGTAGCCCTTTTCTTTTTTTTTTTTTTTTTTTTTTTTTTTTTTGCGGTACGTGGGCCTCTCACTGTTGCGGCCTCTCCCGTTGCGGAGCACAGGCTCCGGACGCGCAGGCTCAGCGGCCATGGCTTACGGGCCCAGGTGCTCCGCGGCATGTGGGATTTTCCCGGACCAGGGCACGAACCTGCGTCCCCTGCCTCGGCAGGCAGACTCTCAACCACTGCACCACCAGGGAAGACCCCCTTTTCGTTTTTTAAATAACAGTTTTTCTTAGAAGGTTTATTGATTGTTTTACATTTTATACCTCATTTTAAAATGATTCCAGTTCTTGGTCTTTTAATGTATTGCTTTAAAATGTGTAATCACTCCCTAAAATCCAAGCTTCTTAAAATATGTTTTAATTTGTTTCCTCCAATAATAGAACTAAATTTCCCTGATTTTTTTAGTCGTCACCGACTGCACACTCAAGGAGTCTTGCTGCTCTCGGTGAGGACCTAGGCTCCCCTGAGTGAGCTCGGGCTGTTGGAGCCCCAGCGGCAGATCGAATCAAGAGTGACTTTGTCCGGAACACCCAGCCCCCTGTTCACAGCCTGCTTCCTTTCTTAATGAAATACAGTGATCACCATTGATAAAAATGTGATTTTATCTTTTATTTTTGTTATCCTAATAACATTTTCTTGGATTTATTAATAGGCTAGCACATACCCACTCTTCTGTTAGAGCTCCATAAATGCACAACTGTTACATAAAGTACTTATTTCTGTTTTTCCAAAACATCTTTCGAGTCCCAGAGTGCTAATTACTTACATCTCATTTTAAAAATTTTGTTTTATTGACCTATTTACACTCTTGAAAGCTCAAAGGCATCATTTCTTTTCATTCTGGAAGTTCTCACCATTTCCTTTTGTCCTTATGTAGTGACACACACGTCCGTATCATTCTTACATTATTTTTTTTTTCCTTAAGTTATACCATTTGCATTACATTTTCTATGTCAGGTGTGAACAAAACACTGATTTGTCACATGTTTTAAATAATTGTACATGATTTCTGTGACTGATCTGATGATTCCTCAAATGTTTGTTTGTCCTTTTAGTTATAAAAAGTACAGCCTTACAGTGTTTTCATGAAGCTTCCAAAGCAATTCACGGTCCTTTTTTCAAACAAACAAATATCTCTTAGGAAAAGGATGTGTTAATAAAAGGGTTCAGTCACTTCTTCTCATGAAGGACTCAATGCACAAAAGATATTTAACCTTGCGCTCCAAACAAACCACAATCCTCGCTCTGTCTTTCTCAATATCTAATTGTCTAGGGGGCGTTCCCTACCCATGTAAGTGGGTCTAAGAGCAAGATATTTATGAATTATTACAACTCCATGTTGCAGAATTCCCTTCCCCTTCATTCTGAGTTAGAAACACAGCCTGACTATCATTCTGAAAATAAGCACTGGGGAGCAATGCTTTTTAAAATCTTAGTACTTTAATATACTCCAGTAATTTTAATAAAATAGGACAGCATAACTATGTTAGGAAAACCTTCCTAGACTATTCTAAATAAAAATTTATATAACACATAAAATATGAATAAATTGAATATTTTTGAAGCATTTAAAATAAGTGACAACTTATCTCTATATGAATTTTCTGGTTAGTAAAATTTTGTGTCGGCAGTTAGTAGAACTTAGCCTTTGTGTAAGAGAAAGCTAGAAAATTAGATTTGTTGCCCAAATCAATTTGGTGCCAATCTCAACGATTCACCCCTTAAGAAGAGGATTACTTGTAATCCTCTACTCAGTTTAAATTCCTTCCTTCAGGTCTATTTTAAGTTTTTCCATAATCTTTTCAGACTTAATACTTTTGGATTTCTGTTTACAGAAACTTTCTGCCTTGCAAATTTCCAATTGTATGAAATCTTAAAACTGTTTGACCTTCCAAAAGCTTATATTACTGTTTTTAAAAGTGAAAGTACAGTTTTAATACTGAAGATGTGGTGCACGTATCAATGGAATATTACTCAGCCATAAAAAGGAACGAAATTGGGTCATTTGTAGACACATGGATGGACCTAGAGACTGTGATACAGAATGAAGTAAGTCAGAAAGAGAAAAACAAATATCATATATTAACGCATATATGTGGAACCTAGAAAAATGGTACATATGAACCAGTTTTCAGGGCAGAAATAGAGACACAGATGTAGAGAACAAACGTATGGACACCAAGGGGGGAAAGTGTTTGGGCGGGGGTGGTGGGATGAATTGGGAGACTGGGATTGACATGTGTACACTGATGTGTGTAAGGTGGATGACTAATAAGAGCCTGCTGTATAAAAAAATAAATAAAATTTTTTAAAAACTGAAGGAAACCAGATGTCAGACCCTTGAAGAAAAGTGTTGAAATCTCCTTGAAAGTGGTCTAGAATACCTTATTTATGTATTTATTTATTTTATTTTACTTTTTGGCTGCATTGGGTCTTTGTTGCGGTGTGCGGGCTTCTCATTGCGGTGGCCTCTCTTGTTGCAGAGCATGGGCTCTAGGCTCACAGGCTTCAGTAGTCGTGGCTCGCGGGCTCTAGAGCGCAGGCTCAGTAGTCGTGGCTCGCAGGCTCTAGAGCGCAAGCTCGGTAGTTGTGGCACACGGGCTTAGTTGCTCCGCAGCATGTGGGATCTTCCCGGACCAGGGCTTGAGCCCCAGTCCCTGGCGTCGGCAGGCGGATTCTTAACGACCATGCCACCAGCGAAGTCCCCTCTGTTTTTTAATGATGCAGTGGCATAGAGAGTTTGCTGTACCAGTTTTCAATCACATCACTTCGTTTTTATTAATAATAGCTATACTTTTGCTGTTACACATTACTTTATCAAGAAAAATATTGTTCTTGTTATTTTGCTAGTTGTTTCTTTAGAATGCCATCAACTTCTATGGTTGATAGTGTTTCGTACAGAAGCTCAGCAGCACACACTGAGCACTGCCCACCTCATCTTACTCATCCTTTGCATATTTTAAAGAGTTGACTAGATCAGGCCTATTGCTCACCATCCCAAAAAGTGAAGATTAGAGGAACTCTAGGTGACAACTACTCAAGTGCTGTGTAGAAGTTGCACATAAGGATCCCACTTTCTGGAACCTTGCTGCTCTGTCCTGCAAGCCTGTCATGGTTACACTGAGTGTGTCAAGACACACTGTTAGAGATGGACTTTGGAGTGGGTTAGGTTTTCTCCTTGTTTAATACATACACGAACCTGATTTATTAAATTTAACTTATGTGATTAGATTTCATTACTTGTTTCTTCCGCTTTCAGTTTGTCAGCTTTAAAATTGTTATATCTCATCTGTAAGGAAAAGAGTCTCTCTGGCTCTGAAATATCCAAAATAATTTCAATTAATGTATTTTTCTAAATAACAAAATTAGAACAGTTAAATTTTACATTTGGGATTACATCTATCAATCAGTTGGATCTTGTCAAAATCACCTGTGTTCCTAATTAAAAAAAAACTATTTATTGAGAAAATTCTTCATCGAGTTTCAATTTGTCGTGGCCAACAAAATATCATTGAGAGGAATATAATGCACTCCTGTGAGATGTTTTCTTTTCTGAGAATATATGTAGCTATAGTTACAGAGGGGTGTGTGTGTGTGTGTGTGTGTGTGTGTGTGTGTGTGTGTGTGTAGTTTTGTGATTTGGAAATATTGGCTATGATGTTTTGGAAGTAATAGCTAGCCTTTTGATATATTTTTGTTTTATCAAAACATGGAATAAAGTTCAGTTTTGCTTTAGAGTTACTGTAGTCACTCTCTTCCTGTATCATTGTTCATTTGGAAGAGCAAATGTACTTAATAGGAACTAAGACAATTCTTAGCAATAGATTTATGGTTACTCTTATCCCATTAGATAATTTTACTACTTTCTTCTTTGTTTCCCTACAGTGTGTTTGTACTTCAGCCATCTGTCACGTACCGCATGTTTCTGTTCAGTTTCCAAACACCATACTAACGTGATTACCAGGTTACTTGGTTGAGGGAAAGTACAGGCGTGTGTACAGCAGGTTGCCTGGGCTTCACTTCTGGTCCTAATAATTCCCAGCAATAAATCCCTGATAAATTACTTAGCTATCTTTATTTCAGAATTCTCACCATTATGTCAGGAATTATAATTATAGCTGCCTTCTGGGTTGTTGGTTTGAAGAAGTAAGCTAAGAAAGGGTACTTCATAAGTGCTGGATAAATGTTAGGGATTTCTGCCTCTGAATTGCTCTTGAAATGTGTGTCACCCTAAAGTGGCATCAGTCATGTCCTCCAAGGGGGTTCCTCTACTTTTATCCCGTTTTGTGAATGATACGACCTTCTGGCAAATGTAAAGGGCTAGATGTGTTTTTCCTTTGTCCAAATAAGTATTGAATGATGTGTCCCTTCCGTCCCTGGAATCAGAGGACAGTCTTTTGAGCAAGTGCTGGAAATGAAGTGACTGGACTCACGTCTCTGGGATGAGATCACTGTGACTTTTCAAGGTCACCTTTCCCTGGTGTGGTATCAGCTCTGTGACAACCACACACATCACAGAAAGAGAACTCAGGCCCCAGAAACCAGAGACAAGCCTATCATTCAATGGCAGATCTTTCTGGTACCACGTCCCAAGTGGAAGCCACGCACGGACGCCTCCGTCTCGGCGGTGGGAGCCTCTGAGGAGTCATTCCCGGGACCTCTTTTTGCACAGCCAGTAGCAGAGGTGGGAACGCAAGCCTGGCTGGTTGACCCCTAGTGCTTTTCTTTCTCCACTGCCCTCCATTAGGGGACTTTCTTTGAGCATATAATCGTCTCCATCATTGAAATTCCTACAACTCACCCATCCACCTGCTTAGCTGTGCGCCAGAGGGAGCAGGGGGCAGGCATGCACACCACTTCTGCAGAAGGGGTGCTTGTGTAAAGGCAATTTCATCTTAAAGACTTGCTCATTCTGGGGCTTCCCTGGTGGCGCAGTGGTTAAGAATCTGCCTGCCAATGCAGGGGACACGGGTTCGAGCCCTGGTCTGGGAAGATCCTACATGCCACAGAGCAACTAAGCCCGTGCACCACAACTACTGAGCCTGTGCTCTAGAGCCCACAAGCCACAACTAATGAGCCCGCAAGCCACAACTACTGAAGCCCACGCGCCTAGAGCCCGTGCTCCGCAACAAGAGAAGCCACCGCAGTGAGAAGCCCGCGCACCGCAAAGAAGAGCAGCCCCCGCTCGCTGCAAGTAGAGGAAGCCCACGCGCAGCCACGAAGACCCAACGCAGCCAAAAAAAAAAAAAAAAAAAAAGACTTGCTTAATCTATCGATTCAAGCACTACGAACCCAAAAGTCTTCTCCTGATGTGCTCACGTAGAATTTGCACATCATGTCAGGGATCCTGGTATAACCAGCTCTTAATGGGCTTGGGCTTCCTGACTTGGGGACAAAAGGGTGGTGAACGAAGGTTGGTGAACACACGGTGTAAAATTACATGATTGTGTTCCAAGCACTTCAAAGAGACTCAGTTTCCTCACCGGACTGTGAGGTGTTGCCCTTACGAGGCTCCAGCCCCAGCCCCTCTCCCTGCTGGGCGAGGCTCGAGGCCCACGCGCACTGGAAGGTGAGGGAGAGCAGGCAGAGGGGGACAGGGGCAGGGGACGGCAGTCGCTCTGTCCACCACTCCCGCTCATGCCCCCCAGCCCGCCTCTCGGGCTTGTCCCCCTTTGTTCACCAGCCTCCCGTTGGACCTCTGGTCCTCGCGGGCAGCACCCCGGGCCCTGGTCACACGGAAGCAAAGGCTGTGACACAGCAGGGAGACTGAAGGTGCGTGCTCACAGCTCCGCCTGGCTCGGTCCCCCTGACAGCAGATGCCCTGCAGTGGAGATACCTCCCATCTGCACTGGGTTTCCGTCCGAAGGACCCTAGGGACAGGACATGCCCACACAGTATATGATAAAACTCAGCACATATTTAAGCGTCATTCTGTTTGGTTTATCTTCTCCCCTATACTGCTGTTTTTTCTGGGGAAGTGCTTTCAAATACACAGAAGTCTTAGCTAGCCATCTAAACAAAAGATAAATTGACACAGAATGTATTTATTAATTGATCTGATAATTTGGGAGCTAATACAATACATGCTGTATAATAGATCACTTGTAACGTGTAAACTTTCATCAAATTTGATTGCAGAAATTAAACTTATTTTGGACAGAAGAGTACCCGTATGCTTTGTATTTATGTAAAATCAGAGTTATAAACGTCCTGTGATTGTATTTTATTTGTGTAGGAACATAAAGTGAGTCAATGAACATTATAAAGCATATAGGTTTTTAAAAGTCAGTTATGGAAAAGAATTACATGGAAAAGTATTACATGCAAAAGGAGAGAGGGGTATTTTCATTCCAGCTGCAAGTGATGGCTCTGAGTTGTACCGTGCTCAATTATTTTTATAATGTCTATTTTCCAACAATGTTATGTATATTAAAGCATATTTCATTAGTGTATATATGTGTGTACGTATGCAGCATTTTATATAGTTTTAAATTATTCATTGTAATATATACTTATGTATACCACATAACCTATTTTCTATTCAACAGAAATGTATAAAAATGACAATACTCTTATTTTTGTATGCATGAAAGGAAACTTATTCTTGAAATATGTTGGGGTTTTTTTTGGTTTTTGTTTTGCGGTACGTGGGCCTCTCACTGTTGTGGCCTCTCCCTTTGCGGAGCACAGGCTCCAGACGCACAGGCTCAGCGGCCATGGCTCAGACGCGATTGAAAACAAGTGGTCACCACTTGTTAAAAAGTAACAAGCCCCACACAAGCCCCACCACTTCTTAAAAAGTAACCTTTTGTATCCTTGAGGACAATTATCAAGCACGTTTCGGCTTTCTCTTTATGAAACCAAGTGAAGCAAATTATTTTACCTTTCCCTCAGGGGTACCGTGCCTTAGCTATTTAATGATCTTAGTATCTCTCCACTGAAACTTATCAACTTTTTCCTAATCCCTCGAGTAGTGAAAGATACCAGCTAGTCAGGATGGACTCGTCCGGATCTGACTAGCATAAGACATAAAGGGGGTTCCTTGAGTCACCTAAAATCACACCTCTGTTTATGTACCCCAGGATCCTGTTTGAGAGCCGTGTCTGTGGAGATTTAAAAAGTGAAGATAATTGTGAGAAGTGGTATCTGGCCAGCAAGCCTCTCATAAAATGTGTTCAATTAATCCTGCACATTTTGTCAGATGAAGGGGAGGTCTGGGGGCCAAACTGCCCAATTAGTACCCATGACATAGATGCTATCATCTCCAGCCTGGATCCTGGGTCATTTTCTAAAGAACAGCTCAGGATAAAACTGAATGCCGTTTACATCCAGGACCATTAGATGCTGTCTTTTTGTCTCTTCTTTTCTAGTGATACTTCTTTTTAAACAAATAATAATAACTTTCAACTGTGGAAACGTTTTGGGGCGGTGTTCAAGATTGCATGTACCCCCTGCAACCTCAGAAAGTATTTTATCTTGGCCCAGTCCAGTGCCCATGGTCGGTGCTCAGTTGATGTTCACCCAGGAAAGTTCTGCACGCCTGCTGTGTGCCAAGCACTGCTGTGGTGTGCAGCCCAAGCACTGAGCACCTCTGTCTCATGGAGAACTTGTTTTGAGTGGGGATGAGACAAATCAGAGAGCAAACAAGGAAATGCTTATTCCTAACAGGTCAGATGTCGGGAAAGCCTGTTAGCGCTTTGGGGGTCACCAGCCCCAGGGGCCGTGCCATTTATACAGAATGATAAGAAAGGGCTCTTCAAGGAGGTGACATTTGAGGGCAGGCATGAAGGGAGAGAGTAAACTAGTATTGGGGATATCTGGGAGGGCTGCCGTGAGCCAGCGCAGGACGGAGGAAGTGGGGCGGGCGGCGGGTGGCTGTGCAGAGGGTGGAGGGCCAGGCACGTGTGGTGGTGGACTAATGCGGGGAGGCGCGAGGGTGATGGCGTCGTGGAGACGGGTGGGATGCATCTACTGAGGTGCGAGGTGTGAGAGACAGACTGGAGGTCGGTGCCTGAGTTCTTGGACGTGAATGGCGGGTGGGTCAGGCCGCCGGCGAGGGGCTGTCTGGAGCGGGGGGCACGTCCCTTGGGAGATGTGGGTCAGACGCCCACATGGAGCGTCCAGCTGACAATAAAGACATGAGGTGGGATGCAGGGCAGAGCTCTGAATAGGTTCATAATTATTGGTGTACAAATGACATCGAAAGCAATGCGATTGGCAATTGACTGGGAAGAAAGTGAGGTTCCATGAAGGGCCGTTAGCTGTACTGGATCCTTCTGAGTCACTTTGGGTCCTCGCCCATTTTTCTACCTAGTAGTACAACCATCAAAACATATTTCAAGGGCTTCCCTGGTGGCGCAGTGGTTGAGAGTCTGCCTGCCGATGCAGGGGTCACGGGTTTGTGCCCCGGTCCGGGAAGATCCCACATGCCGCGGAGCGGCTGGGCCTGTGAGCCATGGCCACTGAGCCTGCGCGTCCGGAGCCTGTGCTCCGCAACGGGAGAGGCCACAACAGTGAGAGGCCCGCGTACAAAAAAAAAAGAAAAAAAAAGAAATGGTGACCACTTGTTTTCAATCGCATCTGAAGAGAGATTAAGAATAAATTAGTGTATGCTGCAGTGTGAAGGATCCTGTCTTCAGGAAAGAAATATTAGGAGATTGAAGAACAGTCTTCACATACCAAGTATTAAAGGCTGAGAATTAGAGTCTCATTCTTTGGAAATACTTACAGGTGGGACTGTTTGGATTATTTCTTAAAGGCAGGACCAAATGACCAGCCACAATTCCTACTGACCCTTTCATGTACACATCTGTAGGAACAACTAGTACATTTCTCAGACCCCCCGCACTGGACAGCCTGCTCTCCTAAAAGCCATCTGGTCTTCGGGTTTCAAAGCATGGATTTGAGGATTTTTTTTTTTTAGTATGATGTAATTATCCTCAGAGCTAGAATATTAGGGTTGAAATCTGAAAGATGAATCTTGTAACTATTAACTAAAACCATTAATCTCAATAGGCAATATTGAAAGTCATCCCTGAAGAATATTGTAAGAAATTAACGTTATTGATTTATGTGTCTCTTGTTTGCTTGCTTTTCTGGTGCTGGTGATGCTAATTTATTGTAGTGAAGCTTCTATTTGTTTCAATAATAATGTCTTTGGGAAAATGCTGATATCAATCAATAATGAAAACTGATTAAAGGATATTAAATAAGAAATCAAAAATGCAAAGCAGATACAAGGGTAAAAGTTTATTTTAATAATTATATTTTGTTTATATGCCATATACTCTTTAAACACATTACTGTATAAGAAAGCACTTTTCCCTTTGAAGGTACACAGCGTTTTTCCACATGGCCTGGTTGGCTTTACTGAAACTTTTCTTTTTTTTAAGTAGGGTTTTCCTTTCTGTTTCCTGTCAAAAGCTAAATCTAGCACATATTAAGCTAGTGAAGGAGCATAAGCCAGGCTGTGTGGATAGACTGAAACACAGGGATCCTTATCAAAGCTGTGACAGAGGGCGGGTTAGAGGACAGGGCCTCAGCTGGGTCAGTATATCCCACAGCCCCTGCCTAGAGCACTGGACAGACAGCCTTGGCTTTGCTCAGAGATTAGTGTAGTTGTGTGTGAATCAGGTAAATTCCATGCCAAATGGGACACTGCTTGGGAGAAAGTTATTCTCTTAAACTATCACTCTCCTAGGGTCCTGGTCTGGCGGAATGCATTCCAAACTCACTTTTGTAAGCCACTCCCCCCATAGATTTCTGAAGCTAAGAATTCTAATCTTAGAACATGTGTTCTAATGCCAACAGTAAAAAAAATTGTGAATGGCAGGTATATATTTCTTAACATCTTTATTGGAGTATATTGCTTTACAAAGGTGTGTTAGTTTCTGCTTTATAACAAAGTAAATCAGCTATACATATACATATATCCCCATATCCCCTCCTTCTTGCGTCTCCCTCCCACCCCTCTATGTGGTCACAAAGCACCGAACTGATCTCCCTGTGCTATGTGGCTGCTTCCCACTAGCGATTGACTTTACATTTGGTAGTGTATATATGTCCATGCCACTCTCTCACTTCGTCCCAGCTTACCCTTCCCCCTCCCTGTGTCCCCAAGTCCATTCTCTACATCTGTGTATTTATTCCTGTCCTGCTCCTAGGTTCATCAGAACTTTTTTCTTTTTTTTTTTTTTTTTTGATTCCATATATATGTGTTAGCATACAGTATTTATTTTTCTCTTTCTGACTTACTTCACTCTGTATGACAGACTCTCACTCCATCCACCTCACTACAAATAACTCAATTTCGTTTCTTTTTATGGCTGAGTAATATTCCATCGTATATATGTGCCACATCTTCTTTATCCATTCATCTGTCGATGGACACTTAGGTTGCATCCAGGTCCTGGCTTTTGTAAAGAGAGCTGCAGTGAACATTGTGGTACATGACTCTTTTTGAATTATGGTTTTCTCAGGGTTTATGCCCAGTAGTGGGATTGCTGGGTCATATGGTGGTTCTATATTTAGTTTTTTTAAGGAACCTCCATACTGTTCTGCATAGTGTCTGTATCAATTCACATTCCCACCAACAGTGCAAGAGGGTTCCCTTTTCTCCACACCCTCTCCAGCATTTATTGTTTGTAGATTTTTTGATGATGGCCATTCTGACTGGTGTGAGGTGATACCTCATTGTAGTTTTGATTTGCATTTCCCTAATGGTTAGTGATGCTGAGCATCCTTTCATGTGTTTGTTGGCAATCTGTATATCTTCTTTGGAGAAATGTCTATTTAGGTCTTCTGCCCATTTTTGGATTGGGTTGTTTGTTTTTTTGATATTGAGCTGCATGAGCTGCTTGTAAATTTTGGAGATTAATCCTTTGTTAGTTGCTTCACTTGCAAATGTTTCTCCCATTCTGAGTGTTGTCTTTTCATCTTGTTTATGGTTTCCTTTGCTGTGCAAAAGCTTTTAAATTTCATTAGGTCCCATTTGTTTCTTTTTGTTTTTATTTCCATTTCTCTAGGAGGTGGGAGGTGGTTCAAAAAGCATCTTGCTGTGATTATGTCATAGAGAGTTCTGTGTATGTTTTCCTCTAAGAGTTTGATAGTGTCTGGCCTTACATTTAGGTCTTTCATCCATTTTGAGTTTATTTTTGTCTATGGTGTTAAGGAGTGTTCTAATTTCATTCTTTTACATGTAGCTGTCCAGCTTTCCCAGCACCACTTATTGAAGAGGCTGTCCTTTCTCCACTGTACATTCCTGCCTCCTTTATCAAAGATAAGGTGACCATATGTGCGTGGGCTTATCTCTGGGCTTTCTATCCTGTTCCATTGATCTATATTTCTGTTTTTGTGCCAGTACCATACTGTCTTGATTACTGTAGCTTTGTAGTATAGTCTGAAGTCAGGAAGCCTGATTCCTCCAGCTCCATTTTTCTTTCTCAAGATTGCATTGGCTATTCAGGGTCTTTTGTGCTTCCATACAAATTGTGAAATGTTTTGTTCTAGTTCTGTGAAAAATGCCATTGATAGTTTGATAGGGATTGCATTGAATCTGTAGATTGCTTTGGGTAGTATAGTCATTTTCACAATGTTGATTCTTCCAATCCAAGAATATGGTATATCTCTCCATCTGTTGTTATCATCTTTAATTTCTTTCATCAGTGTCTTATAGTTTTCTGCATACAGGTCTTTTGTCTCCTTAGGTAGGTTTATTCCTAGGTATTTTATTGTTTTTGTTGCAATGGTAGATGGGAGTGTTTCCTTAATTTCTCTTTCAGATTTTTCATCATTAGTGTATAGGAATTCAAGAGATTTCTGTGTGTTAATTTTGTATCTTGGTACTTTACCAAATTCATTGATTAGGTCTAGTAGTTTTCTGGTAGCATATTTAGGATCCTTTATGTATAGTATCATATCATCTTCAAACAGTGACAGTTTTACTTCTTGTTTTCTGATTTGGATTCCTTCTATTTCTTTTTCTACTCTGATTGCTGTGGCTAAAACTTACAAAACTATGTTGAATAATAGTGGTGAGAGTGGACAACCTTGTCTTGTCCCTGATCTTAGTGGAAATGGTTTCAGTTTTTCACCATTGAGAACAATGTTGGCTGTGGGTTTTTCATCTATGGCCTTTATTATGTTGAGGTAACTTCCCTCTTTGCCTACCTTCTGAAGGGTTTTTATCATAAATGGGTGTTGAATTTTGTAAAAAGGTTTTTCTGCATCTATTGAGCTGATCATGCTTTTTAATCTTCAATTTGTTTATATGGTTTATCACATTGATTGATTTGCATATATTGAAGAATCCTTGAATTCCTGGGATAAACCCCACTTGATCATGATATATGATCCTTTTAATGTGCTGTTGGATTCTGTTTGCTGGTATTTTGTTGAGGATTTTTGCATCTATGTTCATCAGTGATATTGGCCTGTGGGTTTCTTTCTTTGTGACATCTCTGTCTGGTTTTGGTGTCAGGGGGATGTTAGCCTTGTAGAATGAGTTTTGGAGTGTTCCTCCCTCTGCTATTTTTTGGAAGAGTTTGAGAAGGATGGGTGTTAGCTCTTCGCTAAATGTTGGATAGAATTTGCCTATGAAGCCATCTGGTCCTGGGCTTTTGTTTGTTGGAAGATTTTTAATCACAGTCTCAATTTCAGTGCTTGTGATTGGTCTGTATATATTTTCTGTTTCTTCCTGGTTCAGTCTTAGAAGGTTGTGCTTTTCTAAGAATGTGTCCATTTCTTCCAGGTTGTCCATTTTATTGGCATATAGTTGCTTGTAGTAATCTCTCATGATCCTTTTATTTCTGCAGTGTCAGTTGTTACTTCTCCTTTTTCATTTCTAATTCTGTTGATTTGAGTCTTATTCCTTTTTTCCTTGATGAGTCTAGCTAATAGTTTATCAATTTTGTTTATATTATCAAAGAACCACCTTTTAGTTTTATTGATCTTTGCTATCGTTTCCTTCATTTCTTTTTCATTTATTTCTGATCTATTCTTTATGATTTCTTTCCTTCTGCTAACTTTGGGGGTTTTTGTTCTTCTTTCTCTAATTGCTTTGGGTGTAAGTTTAGGTTGTTTATTTGAGATGTTTGTCGTTTCTTGAGGTAGGATTGTATTGCTGTAAACTTCCTTCTTAGAACTGCTTTTGCTGTGTCCTGTAGGTTTTGGGTCTTCATGTTTTCATTGTCATTTGTCTCTAGGTAGTTTTTGATTTCCTCTTTGATTTCTTTAGTGATTTCTTTGGTTATTTAGTAGGGTATTGTTTAGCCTCCATGTGTTTGTATTTTTTACAGATGTTTTCCTGTAATTGGTATCTAGTCTCATAGTGGTGGGGTCAGAAAAGATACTTGATATGATTTCAATTTTCTTAAATTTACCAAGGCTTGATTTGTGACCTAAGATATGATCTATCCTGGAAAATGTTCCATGAGCACTTGAGAAGAAAGTGTATTTTGCTGTTTTTGGATGGAATGTCCTATAAATATCCATTAAATCCATCTTGTTTAATGTGTCATTTAAAGCTCATGTTTCCTTATTTATTTTCATTTTGGATGATCTGTCCATTGGTGAAAGTGTGGTGTTAAAGTCCCCTACAATTATTGTGTTACTGTCCATTTTCCCTTTTATGGCTGTTAGCATTTGCTTTAGGTATTGAGGTGCTCCTATGTTGGGTGCATAAATATTTATAATTGTTATATGCTCTTCTTGGATTGATCCCTTGATCATTATGTAGACTTCTTCTTTGTCTCTTGTAATAGTCTTTATTTTAAAGTCAATTTTGTCTGTTATGATAATTGCTACTCCAGCTTTCTTTTGATTTCCATTTGCATGGAATATCCTTCTCCACCCTCACTTTCAGTCTGTATGTGTCTCTAGGTCTTCAGTGGTCTCTTGTAGACAGCATATATACAGGTCTTGCTTTTGTATCCATTCAGCCAATCTATGTCTTTTGGTTGGAACATTTAATCCACTTACATTTAAGGTAATTGTCGATATGTATGCTCCTATTACCATTTTCTTAATTGTTGGGGGTTTGTTTTTGTAGGTCTTTTCCTTCTCTTGTGTTTCCTGCCTAGAGAAGCTTCTTTAGCATTTGCTGTAAAGCTGCTTTGGTGGTGCTGAATTCTCATAACTTTTGCTTGTCTGTAAAGGTTTTAATTTCCCTGCCACATCTGAATGAGATCCTTGTTGGGTAGAGTAATCTTGGTTGTAGGTTCTTCCCTTTCATCACTTTACATATGTCCTGCCGCTCCCTTCTGGCTTGCAGAGTTTCTGCTGAAAGATCAGCTGGTAACCTTATGTGGATTCCCTTATATGTTATTTGTTGCTTTTCCCTTAGGTATATATTTTTAAACACATTTTACCTTTAATTCTAGGATCTCTGAATTTTTAGAATATGTTTTTGTTTAAGTCACTTGATCTTTGTAAGCCTTAATTTTCTCAGAAATAGAATTCATAATGGCTAATGTCTGTAAGAGCATTTTGTAGTGTATGTGATGTGCTGGGACAGGATTCACACACCCGTCTCGGCACACACACACACGCACTCACACACACACGCACACATACAATGCCTAAAGAAGGGCACAAGGGTCAAACTTCCTGAATAATAAACATTCAGACAAGCATGTTTCTTTTTCAATGTGAATACTGTTAGTCAATTTTATTAGAAAAGGAGCCTTCCTGACTCTCCTGCTACAGCCTGCATTCCACCATAAGTGGTACCACACGTTTGTGTGTGTGTGTGTGTGTGTGTACTGGAACGTAATTTGGACCTGGAGTCTGATCCAATCCAGTTTTTTAGTAATAGTCAATATTAGTGATGGTGATGTTGCGATTAATAATGATACTGTGTGAAAAAATAATAATAATGATACTGTGTGATATGGAGCACTTAATATACATGTCACTTTTCTAAGCAATATATAAATATATCAACTAATTTCATGTTTATAAGAACTTCAGGCAGGTATATCATCCTCTTTTAAAAAATACCTGCACTGATTCTAGGAGAAGCAGAAATAAGAGGTAAAACTGACATCTGAACTTGGGCTGAGTGACTCCCAAATGATCTGATCTGAATCACTAGGGCCAAGCAGCTTCTAAAATGGGGACCAACACATCCAAGACCTATTTCCCTCTTCAGGGAAAGGAAGATTATAGCGTATTTTCATGGATTATTGTAAAGATCAATTTAGAGACTGTGTCTGAGGACTATGCTTCATCTTTTCTCTGAAATTTGCCATTATGTCCCTTTATGTCAGGGATTCCAGTTTCCCAGGGAAGACGAGCAAACTTAAAGTTTTATTCCTTCTTTTCCCATATGAGGCAACAAAAATCCTCCAAAATGAATTGACTCACCTTATACAGCGTGTTCACTTGGATTGATTGTAATTGATTTTTTAATATCTAAAATGCCTTGAGTTTTCTTTTAAATGAATTTAAAAATAATAGTTGTAAGTATTTATTTCAGTTACTTTTTTCAGAAGTTGAAATTTTTACTTTTCAGATCCTGAGATTTACCTGTGATTATATGAGTAATAACTTAAAGGCCAGATGAGTTTGAAAATAGTTACTCTGGCAGGTATTCAGTGACATTTTATTAGAAAAGTAATTTTACTATCTTGGTATCTGCCATAGCTATAAAAATGGAAATACAAACATTCATGTATATTACCTTCACCTACTTTTCAGGTGTTTCTATATAGCACAAAAAAGTCAAAGTTACGTAATTATTGAGTTAATATAATTTAAAATGCAAACTATTCTTTCACATTGGTCATATTGGCTGAATAAGACATAAATATCCTTTTCATTCTGTGATGTATGGAATCAGGTTTATAGTATTCTGAGTCATTTCCCCAACTTTCTCTTTTACAATTTTTCCTCAATTCCTAGCTGCATTCTTTTTACCTTTTAACATCTCTGAAGTTGCTACACATACAGATGTGTGAACACATTAGTTGAAAACTTCTAGTAAGACTAAGACATTGCCGTGTCAGAGCCTTTTTGACCTAATGAAACACAGTTACATAAGTGAGGTACATGTGTATTTTTTAAAAAGCAATAAAATTCCTGGAACATGTTAGACAGTTTTTTCATATCTCACGTCAAAAAACATTCCCACGATAGGTTAAGTGTTATCGAAATCAACTCAATAAAAGAGACCTTGCTTATGAAGCTCTTTAAATTCGCAAATACATTAATAAGTATTGCTTAATTTCATCATCTTCACAGCTCTGTAAGGAAAAAGAGAAATCGTGTGTTATCCATCTGTACAGTAAGGAATTGACTCTCAAGCATTCAATGCTTTGGTAGTTACCTTGCTAGTAAGAGTTGAAGCCAGAAATCTTAATTTCTATCTTATGAACATGCTTCAGTGTCAGTTCAAAGAAGGAGTGTTTCTGTTATAGACTTCGAGGCTTGGAAATTATCTGCTGTGACCATTTGAATGAAGAATTAGCGCTGTCATAGAGTGTAATCTTTGTCACTGCAGCATCCCCGCCACCCACTGGTCAGCACTGATCCAGGTGTGGCCCTGTCAGAGTAGAACTGGTGTGTGCCAGCCTGTGTAACTCCAGATTTTCATCAGGACAGTGATCTGCTGGACCGGCGGAAACACTGCTTCACCGTGCAGTCCGAGTCTGGGGAGGACCTCTACTTCTCCGTGGAATTAGACTCTGACCTCGCCCAGTGGGAAAGAGCCTTCCAAACGGCAACCTTTCTGGAAGTGGAACGGATACAGGTGAGAGTCTGTGGGATTGTAGGACCTGTGACCCCCGAAGATGCATGAGCACTCCCCTAGAATTCTAATATAAATTCAAAGGAGCATAAAAATGCAGTTCTGTGAGTCCTGACCTTCTCAGATGTTCAATAATTAGCCATTGTTATTAAATGAAGTGCAACACGGCTCTGAAAAACGTTTTAATCTTCCTACAATGTGATCTTTCTAGGCTATTTCCTACCACTCATCAAAAACATATTTCTAACTTTAATTAGAATCTGCTCTACCTTAAATCTAAAGCAGAAAAAATGCTCTTATTTTAATGAATCGTTTACAAAGCCATTTCCTGGTCTCCAACCATAGCCACCAAATTTCCAGCCTGAACGACTTCATTCACTCACAAGGCTCTTTCTTGCTAGAAAGCCTTCTCTTCATCTCTGCCCTTCAAAACGACACGGAATTTGAAGCTTTTTTCAGAGGTCACATCATCCAGGATAATTTTGCTAATCCCCAGTCAGCCCTGCCCTTTGCCCCCATTGCCCCTTCCACGTGAGTCCTGTTCAAACTCGCCCCCGCCGAACAGTCTCTTTCATCTGTTTCCTTAGGTCTCCCCATGCTCTGCTTGTGTTGGAGTGATGAGTGCTTGTCATCCCTGCACCGAGTTGTGGGTTTCCAGGGATTATTTTATTCCTCTACCGACTGAACTATAGTGCCTTTTGTACATCATGAGTAATCGGCAGATGTTTGTTAAGCTTTCTCTCTTAACTGTGAAGTTATATCTAGACCAAATGTCATAAACCTGTAGCCTGTACAATTCACAGGACCGTGGATGGGAACAGGCTCTGCAGCTGACCCCTAACTGACCCTTAACAGAGACCAAGGGCAAACCTGAACAGTTGTTACGCACTTGAGTCATAGAGCTGGGACCTAAATAGACACACGGACACAATTTTGAAAACAAATGTATGATGATGACAGTACTGCATTATTATCCCGGGATTCCTGCCTGCAACAGGGGACTTGGACACCGAGTTGTTCAATTATGTTGAACTGATATGTGACATGTATTAATTTCTTTCTTCTGGCTACAAATTTCTATATTCAACCCATCAGGTCACACCAGTATGACATAACAATCAGGGGAAGGGAACAGGAGAAGACTTATTTTCACTTTTTTCATTGCTTAATTGACATTTTCTCATATTCCGCTGATCTGCATTACCTAAAAATGTTAAAGTAACTGAGAAATGTTGTTTCAATAATTTAGCTGTATAGAACCTCAATTCAGTAAATAGATATTTTAATATCAAAGTAGAAAGATGAAAAATACCTTAAATATTATTTTATTCCAAGTATCAACACTTAAGACCATTTTAAAGCATTGTATAAAGTTGTACAGGAGTTGACGTTTTTGTTATTTATTTTGATAGTTTTGCGTTTTCCTAATTATCATTTCCCTAGAATACCACACTTCACTTGGAAACAAATACATGGTGATTTCTACCTGCTGGTTTCAATTTAAAATTTCATTTTAAGTCTCCTGATGTTTAGAAGTGAGATAGAGATAAAATTATGTTGTTTCACTGTATTTTACTATTTTTTTAAATCTGGACCTCACATTCTCTAAACTGATGTCCTGAGCAATGCATTTCTTTGTACTAGCACCTTACGTATTCACAATACAAATTTGAGATGCATACGGTAAGTGAAAAGAAAAATATTTAGTGTCTTTTTAGCTTTTGGTTGTTTTATAGATTTTATAATTTCCCCTTGTTTACTCTACCAGAAATCAGTAATCAACAACTGAACACTGTGGTTCTGTTATTTTCAAAATTCAAAGATGTGAATATATTTACATGAAGAAGTTTGTGGTTTACTTCTATGTTCCTAACGTTTCCACTTCCACTAAAGTTGGTAAAGAAATAAAGAGAGGACATACTCCTATTGTGAAACAGGCATAAAAGTAGGAAATTAATAAACTAATACAATAAAAATTAATAAATTAATCTATTTTTATTTTGAAATTCGTTTTCATTAACAGGACTGCACCCTAACATTTTCTGGCTTCTAATCTATTCCTTTATCTGTTTAAATATTCTCTGATCTCTAATGTACTTAATATTGATATAAATATATATTTATTTAAAGGATAATTCACTGAGAGCAGATATTTCTAAACATCCTACATTGTCATTTCAATTAACACCTTAAAATCTAGCCATACTTCCCAGGGTGACAGTAGAAAATGTAATGAACATTGAAACAGAAATATGACAATTTGCATGAATTACATCTTACATTCACCTAGTATGCGAAGTACCAGAGTTAAGCCTAATTAATTTACTGTATTTTTAGTACCTTTATTTGTCCAATTTCTGAACAATTTTCCCAGAGTAAGTGAATAATACTGGTAAGGGACATATAATTGTTTTTTACACTAATTCAATATGAATTAATACAACCCTTTTAAAATAAGACTTCCTGTGAAGAAGTGTGTCCCATTCAAAAGTTGATTTCTTTTAATATTATTTCAGACTCTTTCATTGTGCTTTATCCAGCTATAGACATTTAGCTGTCATCCAAAGGGCATGTAAAAAATCATTTTATGTGTGATGTATCTTCAAATATTGTGTAACTTATATAAAACTGTGCAAAATAATATATAATAATTATATATAATATATAATAATTGTGCAAAAATCTTTCAGTGTTTCTAGCTTGAAATTCCTAAAAAGGATAGCTTTTTTCTAGCTATAATTCAATTTTATTATAAAATAAATATAGAAATTAAACAATAAACATTTCAATGTTAAAACATACAAATATACTCATTACATATGTTTATTAAGACTATAAATCATAGAATAAAACTTCAGTGGGTCTCAAGTTGTATCGTATCTGTTTCGACTTAATGATTATTGAAACAATGTTATTTAATTCATAATTCTGTTCTTAATGAGATAAATTGTAGTGTTCCATACTGAAGGTGTTTCCACCTGACATGTATTTTTTAAATAATGTTACTTGAAAATAGCAAGCAATTATGTCTAAATTGGAGAAAATGAGATGGCCTTGGATATTCCTTAAGTTGATAGTAGTTTTAATAAAGTGATAATGGGTGGGTACAAGCATGGAAGGTAAGGTGTTCATGTATTAAATAAAATTACATCCACAAATAAACTTACAAGGCCCATTAAGTTTGCTTTCTAATCTGCTTTTTTGCAAAACTTAACTCCAAATGAATTATCTGGCCTGGTTATAACTTTCCAATGCAGATTGGGCTTAAACACATGAATATAGCTTTTTGGTGGAGTCAACGTGATGCATTTAGCCATCGTTAGAATGAGATTCACTTAATGTACTTTTATACACAGTATTATAAACACAAATAGGACGTAAGTATTGGTATCGAACATTTGCTTGAGATAGGTTTCTCTCTTTCTCCCTTTCCCTCCCTCTCTCTCCCCTTTGTGAATTACAAATGTTTTTCTTGGGACTTCCCTGGCGGTCCAGTGGTTAAGACTTCACAGTCCAATGCAGGGGGTGTGGGTTCGATCTCTTGTTGGGGAGCTAAGATCCCACATGCCTCCCAGCCAAAAAACCAGAACATAAAACAGAAGCAATACTGTAACAAATTCAATAAAGACTTTAAAAATGGTCCACATCGAAAAAGTCTTTTAAAAAAAGGTGTTTTTCTTGATTTGAATATGCCACTCCAGTTTGCAATTAAGTGCAAATAAAACTGGCCTATGGACATAAAAATGCATTGTTTCATATAAGCCCCAAGTGTGTATTTCTCATCTGTTATTCTTGTATTTCAGCATCTATATTTTACTAGTTTTCCCAAACTATTTATATAAGTAAAATTGTAATTTAATCTGATCTCAGTGTGAACAATCATTAATTATTGATTTCAAAGAATCAATAGGCTTACACAAATAATAGGAAGGGCAAATGTCTTTAGGACATAACTTGTACCACACTGATGAACATGTAGAGACTCTTAAGGGCAAGACATTTCTTGTATTTCTTGCTCTGATTATTAAATCTGTTTGTGTGCCTGAGAGCTCTCTTTTTAATAATATCAATGAAATCGATATGCCAAGAATTTAAGTAATACCTTAATCTTTAATAATTCACTTTTAGCTTAATAAAAATGCAGTGATATTTAGCTACAGAATATGACAACTTAACATGATCTTGCCTACACCTAAAAATGTGTATACAGTTTTATTGCCAAGATAGGGAAGGGCATCCGTGTGACACAAGGTAAAGACAAGGTCACCAGGGCAGGGTTGGAAACTCAGCCCTGCATCCCCCGGGCAGGCCAACAACCACTCAGCCTGTGTTTTGTGGACATTAGGGTGTTGACAACACCAGGTTCCTTATACAGTTATTGCTGAAGTGAAGTTAGCTGTTGTATAAGGAACTTATCACAGCGGTTGTGACACAGTCTGATATATGTGGTCTATTAACGCTGACCCTGGGTCAGTCACATGAAAGTAACAACTGTTTGTTCTGCCCAGTGCAAGACATATGCGTGTGTGCTGGAGAGTCACCTGCTGGGGCTCACGATCGATTTCAGCATGGGCTTCATCTGCTTCGACGCTGCGACCAAGGTACTGTGCGTGGTCAGCGCGAGTGCGACCCAGGTACTGCGCGCGGTTAGCGCGAGGGTGCGCGGCCTGGGGCCTACTCAAGGACGACGGGAATTGCTTCCAGCTCCTGTCAGCACTCTGACTGGTTATCAGGTGTTGGATTTAAGGTCCTCGTTTTTATTAATAGGAGATAAATTATGCCTTAATATGCTTATAGGAAAACAATTGATTGAATTTTAATAAAACAAATGTGTTGCCAGAAAACATTATAACTATAAAAAGTGTATATATGTACTATATAGACATATATGTCTATATATTATATACATACATATATATATATATATATATATATATATATATATATATATATATATATATATTCTCCCTTACTAAAAGTATGGCCTCATAATGAAAGGAAATTTTCTTCTCTCAAAACAATTTTTTAAAGTGCTCCTTTATTATTTTTCTGTGTCAACATCTCCAATATCAAAATGAGGAAACGTATTTTTTAGTTGTATAGGTAATATGTTAGAATTATAGGATGGGGGAATTTCAGGATTTGGAGGTGCCAAGCCAGGGAGTGTCACCTTGTGAACACTCGACTGTACTGTCTGATTGGGTGCCTTTTCCACAAAGGATGTGTCTCTGGGAGTGATATACATCGAATGGTGACAGGCACTTCTCAGCCAGTCATGCCTAAAGAGTCTGAAAGCTCAGTTGACCCCTACCAAGCCTTAGTCTCCCACTGCTGCAGCTCCTGACACAGGGCTCTGGTAGGAAGGCATCCTTCCCCCCGTCCCCTCCCCCCCCCAGATGAGGACATCAATTCCTTAGACCCAGCCCACTTTCTCCTTATCAAAGTATGACCTGAGAAGTAAACTGATAGACTCCTTCTCACTGTTTCAGGAGTAATGAGTAATCCCTTACTGGGAAACTTATACTTTACCTAGAAGTTAAGCCACGTACAGGATTTTCAAAATCAAATGTAAATAAAATGAGAGCAATGTAAATGTGTGAGAAGGGCAGAGGGCACAGAGAGCGGGAGGGTGTTGATCCTGGGAAAAACTGGCGTCTAACGGGCCAGCCCAGCTGGGCCCAGCCAAGTGGTAGGTGGGTTGGTGTTCAGAGATCTTATGATTTTTCATGACTCTGCAGTCGAGATTGTCACCCAAAAGCCACATTATCTAAGGGTGGCCAATGTTTCTTTATATTTCAACATTGGGAAATTAAGTCCCACACATATGGGTCAGATTTGACGCGCAGTGCGTTGCCTTGGGTGATACCAAAGAATACTTTTCTAGTTATGGAATTTCAGGTACCTGTGGCTCTTTTAATGAGCCTCACATGAGGCTGCCCTAAACCTGTCCTATGACAAAGATGTTCTTTTGAATAAAATACTCATTCAGAGCTTTTCTCACTAATGTGTCAAAGTATGATGCTGCAGTACAAATATAATTCCCATAACTAAAAGTATTGATTTTCTGACATTATATTCTTTAAACCTGCATATGTGCATTAATTAATTATACCTATTAATAGATTTCCAATGTAAACAGATACCTCAGTGGTAACATTTGTAAATAAATACTTACTGAATACTTCCTCTCTATTGAGAGACTTGGGGGGATATATATGTCAGTCTTGGGAACTCAAGACAGGCTTTTCAGAAAATGAGACACCGAGGATAAGATTACCCAGACAAATACCCGTAAGTGAGAAAGGAAGTTGAATTTGAGGTCAGAGGATGTGGAGATCAAGCATGGGAGTAACTGAGACCCAGATTATGAAAGAAGTCCTGTTAAGGTATTAGGATTTGATCCTAAGAATACCCTGGACGCCTCTGAGACATAGGAAGGAAATGATCAGATGTGTTGGACAAAACAAAATTTGTAAAACAGTTCATCAAGGTTGAGAGAAACTGGGAAAACCCCAGACCCTAGTTCTGAGCAGCTACCCTCCACCTGACATCTCCACTCTACTACCTGCCTGAGAGAACGCTTCTCGTGGCTGGGAAGATAGAATGAGCACTTGATTACAGACTGAGGGTGAAAGTACTCACAGTGTGCACAGGAGGCATGACCGAAAGGTAAGGTACTAGGGGAGGGATGGAGAGAGACAGCTCTGCAGGAAAGCTCCACGTGGCTGGGCCACGTGCTCAAGATCCAAGGCTTGTTGGACCTAACTCTGATCTGTCCTGTGGAAAGATCACCCTAGTCGACATGTACAGACTCTGTGGATTCGGTAGAGGCAAGACTGAATTAATGGCCATTTCTGTTTCCCCTCAGTAGTTTACAAGAATAACTTTCAAACTTTTTTGTACCATGAAATTTTCAAAAAATAAAGAAGGGTTTTTCATCTGTATTAAGACAAGGGTGAAGATATCAGACCCCCTCTTTGGACCTCCCCTTCACTCATCATGCAGCAGCCCAGGGGGGGGACACCCACTTCCAGGGTCCAGTACAGCTGTGTGACTGCCCACTACAATGTTACACCTTGGGTCTTAAACCTGGGTAAAAGCAAAAGACAGTGTCACTCATGTTATTACTCTTTCCCAGGTAGAGACTCTGGGACCACTAATTCCCCAAAATTGTTATTGTCTGATAGTTTTTTAAAAAATGTTTTAATACTTGAATTTGAGAAATGCTAGGATGGAATACTTAAAAGGCTGATTTCTTCAGGGTATCTAAGAGCTAGTATTAACACATAGCCTATTAAAAATATTTTTGAAGTCATGATTGGCTTAAAGAGCTATAAAGATAATAAATACGTAACATTTTAAAGAATTATCCCTGTCGTATGTTAGAAGCTACTATAATGATTTTATGTTTTCTTCTTGTCCCCATTACTAACTTTCATTAAATATAAATTGAAAACATTATCTGGGGGAAATTTGTAAAGTCCATGCATATTCATGGTGACCTGAATTTTAGGAACTTATATTCTGTGCAGTGAGAGACAATGTCACCCTATCTGAAATCACTCCCCTCTTGTTCTCTAGATTTTTTTTCTAAAAAAATAGTGGACTTCTGTTCCCAAATAATTGTGCTTAGAATCAAATTAATTGTTAACATATTGACATTTGTGATTCATGAAATATCTTAATCTTCATAATCCATTCACATCTTTAAGTGGACATTAATTTTTACAGTGTTTCAAGGTAAAATTTGAAAGGAAATTAATATGGCTTATATTCATACTTTTCATTTTTGAGAGTCTCTTCTGTGGCTTGGATAAGCTGAAGGACGCTAATTTTGAGGATCTTTGATCTACTGTTTTTGCCAAGGACATATGACCTTCATGTACACACACAGTTCGCAATATGTTTAATTTGACTTTTTCTAAAATGCATTTATATAATTACAACATAATCATAATATAAATATAAATCATAATATAAATTATATAAATTCCATAATATATAATTCTAATGCTAAAAATAGAATTAGACCTTCATTTTTGATTTATGGTTTTTATTCAATAATATTTCAACTCTTTCCTATCAAAGGTAGTTGTTAAAAATCCAAAAGGAAAATTCGAGAATATAAGAATGAATGTTTTCTTGATACATCTCCTACAAAAGTAGCACTCAACACACGTGTCTTTCCCTCCAGTCCTCCTGGGTCTCTGCTTCATAGAGGTCCCTGTTCTCACGGCGCCTGGTGGAGAGGATGGACACAAAAGGGCTCATCTGCGGTTTGCTGGTTCTTAGCAAAGGGAGTTGTTCGGGGTGGAAGCGTGTAGCTAGGGGAAGGAGCGCCGGGCGATGCTCAAAGGAAACTGCCTTTCTCCTCGGGATCCATGATCACAGTCTCCCGACAGGCAGGGGGTGACAGCGCTGGCAGGACCAGCGGGGCCACGTTGAGAATTTAGCAGGCAGCACCGGATAGCAGGGCCCTTGGCCTTCGTGGCCCATGCGGCCCCAACACTGCTGGGTGGCACAGTGACAGTGCCTCCCTGCCTTAGAGCAGTAAGTACTTACTCCTCACATGGCTGATTCCCTCAAGCATCCCCCACCTGGCTCTGCTCCCCTTACCCCCCTGATTCCTATGGAGCCAGGAGGTCAGCCCAGCATGCCCTTTTCTTGCCGATGACACAGGCAGGACAGAGCAAGCCTTACCTGTAGTCCTTCTTCATGTGCCCCTGCTGCTAGGACATCTACAGGCTCCCACTGGTCACAGCAGGTCACATGGCTGAGGCCACACCAAGTCAGAGGGCAGAACGCCCGACCCACAGTGGCAGAGCACAGATCTGGGGTGATGAACCCAGGGCTGACACGCCACAGTGCCGAGGGCCACCAAAGCCACCAAGACCTGATGGCAGAAGCATGGCGCCATCTGTGATGGCCTTGGCACCTTGGGGAGGGTGCTTCAGAGGTGAGAAGAGTGGAGGGGGGGGACGGGAGGTTATTGGGCGTGTGGCTTAGACCTGAGAGCTTGCAGAGCTGTAGGGACCTGAGGAACAAGGAGGACGAGGTGCCCTTAGCAGGGCTTGGAGAGGAGGGCGGAGCCTCTGACCCGGGCAGCTCTGGGCAATTATTCTCCTGAAAGTAGCCACTGAGGCGTCATTGGGGAGTTACTCTGTTTAAGGATCGGGCCCACTTTTCTAATACTGTGTGTCTCACAGCAGTTCAGTGACTTTTCTAAGTTTCTTGGAAAACCCATTCCAGTGGTGTGTGCTCTAGCACAGGACCCACATATTATAAACAGACAACGTATGCCGTGGCCTTCAATGCCCGGGGGCATTTCTGGCAGCTGGTCCCCGCACCGCGCAGCCTCAGGACGGCCTCTCCCCCGGGACACTTCTTGGTCTGGAACACAAACAAATTTCTGGCAGGCAGGTGTCAGCAGGTAACCGAGATAGGAAATTATTCCACGTTCACTGGGTAAACAGAATTTAGGCTCCACTGTGACCCCCGACATGGGGCCCGTCCTCTGCAGACCACTGAGGCCCTGGACATACAGGGGCCCTCACCCACCTTGAGCGACTCAGACTCTCCTCTTCAACCGCTTTTTAACCAAATCAGGATGATTCGACACAGAAAGACCATGCATCCCAAGGTAATTTGTTATATGTCGCTAATTTAATGAACATAATAGTTTTGAAGTGATGCCTTTTACATGTGAGTCAATTTCTAGAAAAATAGATTTCTTTGAATTGGGGAGTTTTTTCTTATACTTAGGGGGAAATGGAAAATGATGGGCTCACAGTAATAAAGTTCATAATTAAATGTTAGAAATCAAATAGTCAAAGTGAAGAATTGGCACTGCCTCAAAAATAAAATGTGCAGGAGCTTATGTGTTAATTTAGCAGTTATTTCATAAACTGCTTGATCTCTGTCAGTGGAGCAGCCTTCAGACAACCTGGAGGAGAATAAAGCAGTGATGGCTTATTATGTTGTACAGGTATATTGACTTAGATGTAGCTATCCCAGTAAACTCATTTCCTTTTCTCTCTAGAGCGGTTACTCTCCACTGAGCTGGCAAAGATGTGTGCATATGTTAAAAAGAAATCACTAGAAAAGAGCTGATTTCTATAGAGAATCGATAATGTGGGTTATAAGTGTGGCTGAATTTTATCACGTTGCCAGAAACAAGCAGCAACCATAAACAAAAACAAAACCCTAAGGATCCAAGAAATTTATACGAGAAAAACCAAATTTTCTTGCCGTCTTTATTACACAAACAGCATGTAAAGTTTCTCAAATAAAATTAGTATGTTACGAATAACAAATAGCACACCACACCCAGCAGCGTGTGGAAACATGTTAGTACCTTTTTTTCCACATGTATTTTGGTTATTCTAAACTTTACATAGATATGATTCCAAGAAGTACTCTGTACAATCAACCCACCAGGTTGATGGGTTTAAGCTATTACAAAATAACACACAAGGTCTGCATTTTAGAAACACTTTTCTTCTGTTTTTTTTTTTTCTTTCCTGTTTGAGAGATTCCAAATAAATTGTCAAAGTGAACATCTGTATACCCCTCTGTGAATGTTCCATATATTTGATGAAAATATTTATACATATAGACATATCATATGGGATAGTGTAGAGTCCATTTGGGGGGAATAAATTTAAATGAAATACGTTTGATCAGGATGAAATATGTTTGATCAGGAAGTTTCATCTAGTCTTCAGGCCCCTGGCCTGAGGATGATAAGTTTCGGTTCTGTGAACTGGAGCTCAGACGCGCACCTGGATCCCTCAGGCTGCGTCCTGCACACGTCTCAGCACAGGGTCCACCCCGGAGCTGGTCGTCTTCCTGATTATGACTTCTCTGCGTTCCTCTGTCCGTTATCAGAAGGAATCTGAATTGCGCTCTGTACCCAGGCCTCCTCCTCAACAGCTGCCCTTGAGTAAATCTGGAAGGTGCCCTCTAACCGAAGTAGGGCAACCCCTTCTCATCTGGTTACTGCAGCATCGGCCAAACCTGCCTTCTCGATGTAAATATTTATTGCACACACTCTTTCTATGCATCGTCTATGTGCAGACACGAGGAACACAGAAAAGGGTACACACCCTTCTCTCAAGATGTCCACAGTCTAGTGAAAGAGACACATCTGGAACTGGGGGCTTTCGGGAAGTCTGGGAGAAGCCAAAGCATTACAAAGACATAGATACCTGCCCTTCTGTCCCTGTTCCCAGCCACTGCCAGATTAATGATGCTTCTAAAACGTAAATGCGGCCATGTCATCAGTCTCCCTTGTTACATTACCTTAGTGGCTTCCTACTGCCTTTATGACGACATCTGTCAACACAGGATAGAAGCCTCTCAGGGTTCTGGCCTCTGTCTGCGTTTGGCATCATCTCCTGTGTCTCCCAGCTTTTGAGGCTCCAACTGTACCCCATGCTTTTCCACATGACACTTCCACGGCTTACCTTCACCTTGAGAGCAGATCTGCCTCCAGAAAGCCTTCCCTCACAAACTCAGGGGAGACCTAGACACCCCCTGGTGCAGCACTGATCATCACGCATTACAGCTGAGATTGCTGGAGATCTTGCCCTAATCCAGACCCAAGTGCCGTTCAAGGACACAGAATCAATTTAATGACCAGTAAGGCATATATTGATGAATATGATATTGCCAAGGAAATAAGTGAAAGCCATGAGCTTTCATCTAATTCTGTTTTCTTTTCATATTTCTATTTTTATCCCTTTATTCATCATTACCATTCACATTTATAAGATTTACAAAATTACTGTACAGTTGGTGTACTAGTTTTAGTAAAAATGTTATAAAGTTCAAAAACAATCAGTTAGGATACATTTCACATGAATGAAGAACAAATGAGAAGGATAAAGATGTGTAAAGAAAAATATTCTTAAAGAAAAGGTTTGTCATGGTTTTCTACTAAATATGACTCCTAACCCACCCACAGAAAAAAAGGAAGGAAGAGGACGCTCTTACGCGCTTACGGGACACTGGCATTCTAACGTGTTGTTAATTCATTTCAGTGGCGAGGGGAGGATGGAAGACAGCAGAGGGGGTGTGTACCTGGGCTGCTTGCAAAGTCGAAAAAGGGAGGCAAAGCAGAAAGAGGGCTTTGAGGGAAGATTTGATTTTCTGCTTAACCAAGAGACCCATCAAGACACTCTGCAGCAGAAAAAGAAAAAGCATGTTTGTGGTTATTGCTGGGCAAACATTAGTTAACTGTCAAATCCCAGGTGATTGGTGTTACAGGGAGATTAAAAATAGATTCTGCCTCCAAAGCAATTTTGTTGTAATTTTTAACGTGTTCTGTGTAATAAGTTGTAATCCACATAGATTGTGCTTTCTGGTGTGTTTGCCCCCTATCTTGCAAAATAGCCTTAGATTCCTCAGAAGATAGATGACATAGAGCTTAAATTACCTTCATATGTAGACGTTATTTCATTTTTTGGAAGAGGAATTTTTCTGTGGGGCGAGAGAAATTAATCTCTGCCCACAGTGAACTGATAAAGAGACAAGATAAATGTATTAGAGGTTTTAGGGGATTTTTTAAATTATTATTCTGCTCTGGAGTTTTTCGTGTTTTATTTTATTTTATTTTAGGCTGTGTTGGGTCTTTGTGGCTGCGCACACTTTCTCTAGTTGCAGCGAGCGGGGGCTACTCTTCGTTGCGGTGCGCGGGCTTCTCATTGCGGTGGCTTCTCTTGTTGCAGAGCACGGGCTCTAGGCACACGGGCTCAGTAGTTGTGGCTCGCGGGCTCTAGAGCGCAGGTTCAGTCGTTGTGGTGCATGGGCTTAGTTGCTCCGCGGCATGTGGGATCTCCCTGGACCAGGGCTCGAACCCAGGTCCCCTGCATTGGCAGGCGGATTCTTAACCACTGTGCCACCAGGGCAGCCCTAGAGATTGGTTTGTTCGGCATGTAAGCTTTTCGTCTCATTTTGCAGCTTCACTTTCCATTTATAGACATACAATTGATGAATTGTATTTTTGAATAGTCTGCAACTAAGGAACACTTGATATCATACAAACACTTGATTCATTTGCTAACCTGAGTCCCTCCGTTGCAGCCCACTCTGCCACCCGTCTCTGGGGGATTACAGCCGGCTCGGAAAGTCTCTGTGGTAGATGTCGAAAATATGGAGGAAGGGAAAACTTTTTCTTTTCCCTTCCCACTGAAGTTCTCTAGATCACTGGCATTTCTAAACTTTAAGCCAATTCTAACCATGAATCTTAAACAAATGGATAGCTTATGGGACACTTTTTACTTGGAGAGAGAGAGTGAAAAAAGCTTAAAATAGCAACAGCATTGTAAAGAAGAAATGATGACTCAGAACAGACTATGCTTGAGAAAATCAGTAAATTACTTCCCTGAGTTTCGTGTCTTGTACCAAATGGGGCTCTGAGTCTGTCCTCTATTTTAAGGATCTTTCAGGCTATTTGCAATGTAAGTTCAATTATAATCATGCTCAATCAATGGGTCGTTGATGTTTGGTTAGGCAAATAATTGTAGAAAACCAAAGAAGCAAAGGTTGGCTAAAAGAAAAATAGGAACCATGGAGCATGGCCGATTTGGGTTTGATTCCCACTTAACAGTTGTGAAATACTATGAATGTATGTGATGTTTCCTTAATTGCATCCTCTGGAAAATGGCAGTACCCTAGCTATTGCAGGGATTAGTGGGAGGATGTGAAAGAGTCTAGACCAGTGTTACACTCACTGTAAGAAAGATGACATTCCACTGAAGGACACAGTGGACACATGAAATGCTTCACAGGCCCTGAGTGAAGTCCATGTGGTCGCCCATAAACGACTCAGGGCCAGGAATGAGGGATGGATTCCATGCTATGCGCCTCATGATTTTCACATGGATATTCTGCTAGATAATATTTGAGCATTTCGTCTTCAATCAGAAGTGGATTAATCACTGTTTGTAAGCATAGTTTATAAAGATTTCTCACTGGTTTAAGAATGATGACCTTAAATTATAAAACCCAAATGGCATTGAATCCAAAGGTTTCAGCATTTATCTGTTTGCCTGCATTATTTTCTTTTATTTTTTCCAAAATTGTTACAGCCTGCAATAATTTAAAGAAAGCATATCTATTATGAAGAGTAGTTCAGAGGCAATTGATTCTTTGGCAGAATTGTCTTTTGTAATCTTTAACTGTGAGAGCACTTTGGGTGATAAACTTTTACTGTATATCTTCCTGTTACCCACTGTTTCTTAGCCATGTTCAGTGACTTTATTACAACGACATTATTGGAAATACTGGGACTTATTGTGTTGTTCTCCACACGTACGACATCTTTGCTTGCATGTTTTAGTCACTTAAAAATATTTAAAGACATCTTCAAAATGCCAGGTATATTTTAAATTTATCATTTCATATAGTCATTCAGACAGGTTGTTGAGTTGAACACTGTTTCTGACTGTCAAAAATAAACAAAAAAAAACCCGTTTTAATAAATACCATTAGTAAGGTATTTTGGGTCCATTATTATAAAATCCATTAAATAGTTTATTTTATAGGGAAAATTTTTTTTTATAATTTCTTGAAATCTATTCCATGGGAAAAGCTAGCTGAGCAAAATTAAATGAGTTTCTTTTTCTGAGGAAATGAGAATCTGGCCTGTGACCATTTATTCTGAAGATTTTGCGTGGAATTCTAGATTTCAAAAATACTCAGACATGTTTTCATACATTTGCTATCAGGTTTTTTATTTGTTTTTTTTCTTTCCCTCCTTTTGGACTTGCTCTCCATCGAGTTCAACAAATTAAGATTACCACTGGTTGCAGGAATTTTCCAATCCAAAACGAACGCCCCTTGGTTAAAGTTATGTAGAGAGGGCAGAGACCACTGGGCTTGCAAAGTTCAGGAGATATTATGGACTATTTGTTTACATCATGTCCCTTCTACTGTTAGAAATTTCACAGCACTTTATAAGTTCTCATGTTAGTATATGTTTTCTGGCGTATTCACCCAAATCAATGCAAGTACACTTTAGCTGCATATCTTTCTTAATTTAGGAAAATACTGATATTACTATAACACTGTGCTCTACCAACAATACAAATTCATATTATTGTTGCAATAACAAATAACATAACCAATGCTGAAGTTTTTAACTGAATTTATGATAGCATTCAGAGTAAGAGATATTTCAATTTTGGCATAATGAAATTTCTGAAGTTTTACTTTGATTCCAGAAATTGAATGGAAAAGAAGTTAAAGTTAACTGATTTTCTAATTGAAAGATTGATAGACAAATGACATCATTTAATTGTGAAGTTCTTCTGCTAATAGAGACAAATCAATATCAATAGCTTCATTTTGATACATGAACAAGAAAACTTGAAGTCCTAAATTTGATTTAGAAAGGGAGTCATCTGATCTACATAAAAGTTTATGCTTAAAGGATATTTTAAATGTACTTATCTAAATATATTACAACAACGTTATGGCAACAGAAATAGAATGGTATAAGAACAGTGGTGTCCACTCATCTTTTTCAGCGTTGATATTCTTAACATAGTTGCCATAATGTTTATCAGAATCTTAAAACAAAATACAGGTATAAAGACTAGGATTTCCAAAGATTCTTGAATTAAGCCAATTTTTATACCTGTTTAACTTTTACTGATTATATTTTCGGATTCAGATCCCTCCAAATTGGTCTTAATGATTTCATGGCATGTTAAGTCACACAGTTTACCTAGAAGGTTCTAAGTCTTACTAGTTTACTGAGTTACCTCTTAACTGACAAATCTTTCAGCCCATCATTAGATTCATTAACTATTCATTGTTGGAGCGATCTACTCACAGCCAAGGATCCATGCTCCATATTCCGAAAAGTCTCCAGGCTTCCTGCACGTATCTGTCTCATCCGCATTCTTAATTTTGTTACTCTTTATTTAAAATAATGAGCTTTAACAGCTGTTAAAGTCTGGCCTTTGGAAAGGTCAGCTAGTTGAAATTGCAAATTCCTGTTTTACTTTTATGACTACGTATGAAATATTATTTCAAGTTATAATTATAATTTGAGAATTTGCAACCTTTACTTTTACAGTTAAGCCAAGCTAGACATAAAGTTTCTTGCCCAAAACCACATGGTAGGTTAATGTCAGGACCTGAGCTGTGTATGATAATGTTTTTGGCAGACGTTCCCCTGCAGCCTTCTACAAGCTCCTTTGTTTTAACAAACTTATCTGCTTTCCTGTTCTTATGTCCCCCTTAAAGTCATATTATTGCATTTTCCATGTAAATACATGACTCTTATGAGCATTATTTTAATGCAAATTGTTCAGAATTTTCATTGTTTTATATTTATTAATAATAAGGTGCTTAACACTTTCCTTCATTTTTCATATATTGTATTTCCTTACAGTTAATTTTTTGAAAGGGAATGTCTGGATCACATAACATCCACATTTTTAAGGCTTTAATATATATTATAATTATCGCCCTAAAGAATTTCACACAGTTCCCAGGAATTTTATACAAATATTTCAAGGTAAACTTGCTAGCTTTAGTTATTTTAATTTTCAGTGATCTTTGCTAATTTAACATTTGGAAAAAGCGAAGTCATTGTAATATTATCACACTCTTCTTTTTTTCCTAGTGAGATTGAACAAGCTCTCATATTTATTAGAAATAGTCATGGTTTTTTCCATTTTCTTCAATGACTTTTCCCTGTGGTACTGTCTTTTTACTTATTAGGTTGTTAGGATTTTCCTTATACTTTACCGTATTTCCTCTGCTATATTGCCACTGTTTGTTGTTCTTCTTTCACCCTAACCCTAATTGTACATATGAATATATAATTTCTTATTAGTCCTAAATCTAGAACTCCCTCTTTTCAAAAGTTACTAAATACTCACTTACCTACTACCGTGTAGTTCTCCTGGATTGTTTAAATTATTTCACTTTTTTAAAACATAAAAGATTTTATTTAGAGAAAGTTGTGGGATAAAGGATATAACTCTTCTATTTTTCTTCCAGAAAGTTAATTGCCCCAGGTAATTTTATTGTTAAAAGGTGCTTTATAGTAATAGACTTAAGGCAAACATCTAAGAGGATTTGTAACAACTGGACATTGCTTGTGTATAGATTGTGTAGCCGCATAGTAAGAACAAAGGCAAAGACATCTACTTATACAGAGACTAGTATCTTCAGAAAACTGACGGTGTCTTTTTTACCTTAATATATAATAAAATGCTTAATATATAAGAGCATAAATGTTTGGTGAATAAATAAATGAAAAATGAGCAGTATTCTGTATAAATTCATTATGCCTCGTTATTATATATTACTGAGAATTTCCTCATCCTTATTTGTAAGGACTTTATGATTTTGCTATTTCATTATACTTTTAAAAGTGTAAACTTTTAAAATTAGCATGTAGATTTCATACTGTCCAAACCTGCTGCTGCCACATTGGAAGATGGCTTTCAGCCACATGATCTTCTAGACCGAGGCCCCACGGATGGATGGGGCTGGTCCCATGGGATGTTTGTGCTGGTTTCTCTCATGAGGGCACCATGGAAGTTTCCGTTGGGATCGGTTACTCAGGCTGACCTTTCATCTTGACAAAGACACCGGTTATTAGTTTGAGCTTCAAGAGAAAGTTCTACAGAATTATCCGTTAAAGATCACCTTATCACTTGTATGGATGAAAAACAAAGAAGTGGAAAATAGGTGTTTTTGCTGATTCGCTGGCATGGACTTAGGCTTTAAGTGAGTTTGTCTCTATTTCATGATAATGTAACACCAGATACGCGAATTGGTTTACTCATATATATGTTTAAAATGACTATTTCATGGGAACCAAAGTTATTGCAGGAAATTAAAGGATATATTGAATACTAAGCCTTTGATAAGTATAGTTTCATTTCCTTTTTAATACTGGGCTGTAGGACTAACTCAGTATGATTACCTTTTACCAGTTAAAAGAACAATTTCTTGGTTTGAATATAGATGAGTTGCACTGAGTCACCTATGTCTTTTTCCCTTTAGGCAGTACTTTGGAGGTACAGGTTTTCTCAGCTTAAAGGTTCTTCGGACGACGGCAAGAGCAAAATCAAATTTTTGTTTCAGAATCCAGATACTAAACAGATTGAAGCAAAGGTAAACTGAAACTCATCACAAAGACCACCTCTAGCTGCATTAATGCCATTAAGAAAGAAAGGGGAGAAAACTTAGGAAACCCAAAAGTGCGAAAACACACGTGCTCTGTTTTTACCTTGGAGTATACTGCATGGCCAAAAGAATAAATTCACTTAAAGGTTTTAATGGCAAATTTTCCCTGAAACGCATACCTTAAAAATAAATTACGCACAGCAAGTTGCATTTCTTAGTTTTAATTCCCTATGAACTGTATTTGTGTCACACTAAAATAATATTCCGGGAGCTAAAACAGTCACCTTCTTGATGGTTTCACATTCTAAATAATAATTTAAAAATATTCTGACTCTACTTTATCATTTTTTATTCCCTCTTCAGATATGAACACAAATCCCTAAAGAAAAATATATTTTTCATCAATTTATGTTTTCCCCATGTTATTCTATGTTAAATAAAATGAATAAATGAGTGATTTTTTTGCTTTGGTCTATGCAAATTTTCAGTATTCTGAAATTTATTAACTATTTAACTCATCAGAAAGATTCACTCCTTTTATGCTTATGAATGTGTCTTTGTAAATATTCAAAGCCTGAGTGGTTTCCTCTACCCTTCTGTGAAATTCACAGCAACAGTCTTTGGGTTAGAATGAGTTATAAATATATTATTTCAGTGGGGAAGCAAGAATAAATAGCGAATACCAAAGTGAAACATCAATTCCATGGAAATGAAAACTGAGACATAAATTTTCAACTCTGGATTAAAGTCACCGTAATTCTGTTACATTCCTGTATGCATTAAATCCAAGGGGAGTCTTGGCCTGCCATTCACAGCGCTCCAAGGACCGAGCCCACCTGACTCTCCCGTCCACGTCTCTTGCGGCCCTGCTCTGGGTCCAGACCAGAGGCCCTCATTCTCCCTTTAACAAGACGATGCCTTTCTGGCCTTATACATCTGCTCATGCCTTTGTCTGGATTTTTCTCCTTAGTCCCCTCAGCTCTTGATCTGAATCTCTCTACGAATACCCACCCCTGCCTAATGTTTGTCTCTGACGCCTCCCGGGCTGCAGGCTCTTGAAGGGGGGCCGTGCAGGCAGCTGCTTTCTGCTGACTCCTGTCCTCCTGCGTTTCTTTAAAGCTTCCCTGTTGCAAGTGGTCTTGCCTTGTATTTGTCTCGCATCAGTGTGGACAGAGGCCTGGGTAACTTCACCCGCTCCGTCCATTTGCTTTTCTCCTAAGTCTCACCTCTGCACCCCACCACAGCCCGTCCCTAAGCGCAGACCTTTCTATGGGACTGCAGCACCTCTGCTTTCCCCTCCGGCTGCCGTGGGTGGATCGTTACTCTTTGTCACTTACACCGCTCTTTAAACTGCTTCTTAGTGTTACTATGAACAGTGCATTACTATCGTCCAAAAGTACGTATCCTTAGCTTCTGGTGGATTTCCCAACCTTTCACACACAGGACACATCCTAATACGGGTGAATGGTGTTAATGCTGTCAGTTCTATACTCTTCTGGCGAACGTGGAGTTTCAGCCACTAGTTGCTAAGTTTGCTTTGCTAAGTTCCTTCTCTTCTGATACTTTCAGTGTGCTAACAAATCCTTAGTTGACAACATGAAGCAAAAAAGTTGAATGCAGTGAAATGACTACGAACTGTAGTGTTTAGGCTTCAGTTTAACATGGTGCACGTTACACGCGCACCTAATTATACTTCCTTAACTTTTCTAGTCATTAGTTGTCTGCAAGCTTCTAAATACTACTTTTTCTGTTTTTAATGTTTTAAGCAATATTTCATAAATTCAGTTAATAAGAAATAGTTTCCGAAGATATTTATTGAATGTTTTTCTTGAATTTAGAGGCAGTGATTTTTTTTAACATCTTTATTGGAGTATAGCTGCGTTACAATATTGTGTTAGTTTCTGCCATGTAACAAAGTGAATCAGCTCTGTGTATACATATATCAAGGCAGTGATTCTTAAACAGTGAAAAGAACAGCCTTAAAACCAGTGGGGGAATCTGACCATTGGTGAGTTGCCAAACTTCTTTAAAGTCACCATCTCCTTCTATAAAATGTGAGACAGTAACACCTCCATGGGTAACACTGAAAGCACCAAATGAAATATGGAGACTGTTTAACAAGTGACACTCACCAGTCAGAACAGTGGCCAGCTCTATAGAATTGTTTAGCCGTACTGGTGTGTATCACCTCGGCAAATATCATAGAAATGATATTAGATTAAAACTAGTACAATTGCCAACTATGCTATAACCTTTATAACTGCAATTTGCGAGCAGTAGTCAAAAGGACTACTTTCCTCACAGGAGGAAAGCAAGGAGAATGCCAGCATGTATTACATCACAGGACTCCTGGGACCATCTATTGTAAGCATGGCTTATGGTTGAAATTGACGTTATTTGAGAAGTCAACGTTTTCTCTGTTTAGGGCAGCACTTTTTTTTTTTTTTAATGAGAGAGTAGGCAACATGATATAGTGGAAAGAAAATTAGGATCAGGTAACCTTGAGGAAAAAAGAAAATCTCATCTTTACCATTTCCTGGCTATATTCCCAGGGGCAATTCATCACCAAATTATGACTGCTACCTTGCAGGGAAAGTGTAAGGAATAAATGCCCCTGGTACCTGGCGTATGGAAGACACTCGATAAATCACTGAAGAATGATTTCATCTTTAAAGAATGTAGCATAACAACTAAGGAAGTATTAAAAAAAATAGCAGTATTATTATTAGGAGAGACGTTAGTAAAGGTGATTACTTAACATATATAGACGGTTTGTCCTCCCCACATTTAAGAAATTCAGGTTTATAACTGTAACCCAAATTTGTGTCATTTTTCACATGCTTTGGACAGTTTCTATGTTTTGTTCATTTCTATTAATTTTTAATTTTCATGTGGGAAATTTGGCTTGTGTCCCCATCGTCAAGTCAGGGATAGGAGCTTCTCCTGTATATTATATGATATAACTGCTCTTAATTTATGTATGTTGTAACATTGGTGTCCACTCTGTGGTCATTGCTCGCTAGCATGCCTTCCTCACTAGATCAAGAACTTTTGAGCACAAGGAGTGTGTCTTACAACATATAATCCTAAGGTTTAACCTGATGCTTGCCTGGGATCAGGCAAGCAATAACTCTGTGTGTCACTTCATTTAATATTTCCTGGTCATTATTGAGTCACTCTCCCCAGTCTCTTTTTCATTTAGGCAAACAAAATTAGGTAGTCATGATCTGAATGGATGGATGTTGGAAGATAGGAAGAAGTATTTGAAATTTACTTTGTGTAGCAGTGTGCTGAATCGTTCATTCTGATCAACTATTATTTCCTTTCATCCATTTTTTAAAATCTTGGTTTTATGTATACTTTCCTTCAACATAAATAAAAAGCTGTAGAAATATTTATTCTAAAACATGTTAGAAAAATGTCTTCTGGTAAAAGTAAATACAGTTACCAAGGCATCAGAAACAAACCTAAAGGCCATATGGACATAAAAGTGTTTGTGAACTCTTGCAACTCACAGGAAGTTATAAAACTAGAAGATGCTCTCTGTACCCTTCATCCAGTTTCCCCCAGTGGGTAAACCTTATGTAACTATACTATAATATAAAAAGCAGGAATTTTAACATTGACACAATATATGTATATTTCACGTCAGTTATGGCATGTGTAAATTTGTGCGCCCATATCCACAAATACACAACCATCTTCCTCATGCTGCCCTTTATACACACCCCTCGGTCCCACCATTCTTAGTTCCTAGAAGCCACTAATCTGTTTTTCATTTCTATAATTTTGTCATTTTGAGAATATTGTATAGATTAAACGTACACTATGTGAAATTCTGAGATTGACTTTTTTCATTGAGCATAATGCCCTATGTATGCATATTGATCGTTTGTTCCTTTTTATTGCTGAGTAGTATTCCATGATATGGAATATGGACTATGGACCTCGTTTTGTTTTACTATTTATCTGTTGAGGGACATTTGGCTGCAGTGTTTAGTTACTGCTGCTATGAATAATAGCGTACATGCTTCTATGTAGACATGACATTTCATTTCTCTGGGATAAATGGCCAGGAGGGCAGTTGCTCAGTCATATGGAAAATGTTTATTTAGTTTTAAGGAAAACGCCAAATTGCTTTTCAAAGTAGTGGTGACATTTTACATTCCCACCAGCAATGTATGAGAAACCCAGTCTCTCTACATCCTCACCAGCATTTGAAATGGTCACTACTTTTTATTTTAACAGTTCTCATCATAGTCTTAATTTGCATATCCCTAAAGGCTAGCAATGATGAATAACATTTTACATGACTATTTTCTCTATATGTTCCCTTTGATGAAATGTCTTTTCCCGTTTTTTGCCTATTTTCGAATTGTATTTTGTGATTTGTTTTACTTAGAGTTTTATGAGTTATTATGCATTTTGTATATGAGGATTTGTTAGATGTGTTGTTTGCAAATATTTTCTTCCATTTTGTAATTTATCTTTCATCTTTTTAACAGGGTATCTAGCAGAAAAATTTTTTTAAATTTTACAAACCCAATTTATCAGCTCTTTCTCTTAAAAATTATAATTTTGGTGTCATGTCAAAAATTCTTCAGCATGTCACAGGTGCCAAAGTTTTTCTACTAGGCTATTTTCAAAATGTCTTATAAGCTTTCCATTTACAGTTAAATATACGACACATCTGAGTTCATTTTTCTTCTGTAAGTTGTGGGGTTTAGCTGACCTTCTCTGTTTTGCCTGTGGTTATCCAGTTACAACAGCATCATTTGTTGTAAAGACCATTCTTCTTCTATTGAATTATTTTAGCAGCTTCATTGAAAATTACGTGGTCCTACCCCGTGGTGCTGTTTCTTGCATCTATCTCTTTGCCAGCATTATACATTCTTGGATGCAGTAGCTATATAATAATCCTTGAAATGGATGATTCTGTCCACTTTACTGTTACTTTTCAGAATGCGTTAGCTGTTCTAGTTGCTTTATATTTCCATAGACATTTTACAATTCCCTTCTCTATATCTATGAATAATGTCACTGCCCCTTCGGTAGGGATGGCATAACCTATATATCAATTTCAGGAGAACTGACATCTTTACTATGTTGATTTCTTAAAGCAATGAAAACAATATTTTTCTATTTTTTGACCTTTTGATTTATTTCTTCAGTATTGTGTAGTTTTCATCATATAAATCCTATGTATGTTTTGTTAGATTGGCATTTAGGTAAATCATTTCTTCTTTTTTTGAGGGAATATAAATGATATTTTGAAATTTTTATTTTTCAAATATTAATGCTACTATGTAGCAATATAATTAATGTTTATATATTTACATTGCATCCTGAATCCTATATATATATATACACGCACACACCCACCCACACACACACACACACACATATATATATATATATATATATATGCACTTAGTTCTAGGTCTTTTGTTTCTATTTTTGATTTTTTAAATTCTTTACATTTATTTACACAGATTATTAAGACATGTGCAAATCAGGAGAGGTACGTTCCTTTTCTCAGATCTGTATCACATTACAATCTTTTTCTTGCCTATTTTGCTGCCTACAAATTTAAATACCATATTGAATACCAGTGGTGAGTGCAGACATTCTTCATTTGTTCCTTATTTTAGGGGAAAGTCATTTAGCTTTTCACCATTAAGTATGATGTTAAATTTAGTGGTCTAATAGAAATTTTTTTCTCAGCTTGAGTTAGGTCCCCTCTATCTCCATTTTTCTGAAAGTTTTTACCATGAATGGGTATCAATTAATACGACAATGTCAATTTTCTTGCTTATCTTGTTAATGTAGTGGTTTATTTTCATTGATTTCAAATACTGACCCTGTCTTACATTTCAGCAATAAACCCTACTTAATGATGTGGAATTTTTATATATATTGCTGAATTTTATTTCTCAAAATTTTAAGTATTTTTGCTTTTACATCTATGAGAGATTTGGTCTGTAGGTTCTTTTGTTGTTGTTTTTTGCTTATTTTGTTTTGCTTTGTTTGGTACTGCCTTTGCCTGGTTTGGGTATTGGGACAAACTGTCTTTATAAAATGAGTTGAAAATGTTCCTTGTCTTTTACTTTCTGGAAGATATTGTGTACTACTTTTGTTGATTCTTTTTTTTTTTTAACATCTTTATTGGAGTATAATTGCTTTACAATGGTGTGTTAGTTTCTGCTTCATAACAGAGTGAATCAGTTATACATATACATATGTTCCCATATCTCTTCCCTCTTGCATCTCCCTCCCTCCCACCCTCCCTATCCCACCCCTCCAGGTGGTCACAAAGCACGGAGCTGAACTCCCTGTGCTATGCGGCTGCTTCCTACTAGCTATCTGTTTTACGTTTGGTAGTGTATATATGTCCATGCCACTCTCCCACTTTGTCCCATCTTATCCTTCCCCACCTCGTATCCTCAAGTCCATTCTCTAGTAGGTCTGTGTCTTTATTCCCGTCTTGCCCCTAGTTTCTTCATGACCTTTTTTTTTTTCTTAGATTCCATATATATGTGTTAGCATACAGTATTTCTTTTCCTCTTTCTGACTTACTTCACTCTGTATGACAGACTCTAGGTCCATCCACCTCACTACAAATAACTCAATTTCATTTCTTTTTATGGCTGAGTAATATTCTATTGTATATATGTGCCACATCTTCTTTATCCATTCATCTGTTGATAGACACTTAGATTGCTTCCATGTCCTGGCTATTGTAAATAGAGCTGCAATGAACATTTTGGTACATGACTCTTTTTGAATTATGGTTTTCTCAGGGTATATGCCCAGTAGTGGGATTGCTGGGTCATATGGTAGTTCTATTTGTAGTTTTTTAAGGAACCTCCATACTGCTCTCCACAGTGACTGTATCAATTTACATTCCCACCAACAGTGCAAGAGGGTTCCCTTTTCTCCACACCCTCTCCAGCATTTATTTTTTCTAGATTTTTTGATGATGGCCATTCTGACTGGTGTGAGATGATATCTCATTGTAGTTTTGATTTGCATTCTAATGATTAATGATGTTGAGCATTCTTTCATGTGTTTGTTGGCAATCTGTATATCTTCTTTGGAGAAAGGTCTAACTCAGAATGGATTAAAGACTTAAATGTAAGGCCAGACACTATCAAACTCTTAGAGGAAAGCACAGGCAGAACACTCTATGACATAAATCACAGCAAGATCCTTTTTAACCCACCTCTTAGAGAAATGGAGATAAAAACAAAAATAAACAAATGGGACCTAATGAAACTTAAAAGCTTTTGCACAGCAAAGGAAACCATAAACAAGACCAAAAGACAACCCTCAGAATGGGAGAAACTATTTGCAAATGAAGCAACTGACAAAGGATTAATCTCCAAAATGTACAGCAGCTCATGCAGCTCAATATCAAAAAAACAAAGAACCCAATCCAAAAATGAGCAGAAGACCTAAATAGACATTTCTCCAAAGAAGATACACAGATTGTTGATTCTTTCTTAAAGGTTTGGTAGAGCTCTCTAGTGGAACCATCTGGGCCAGGAGATTTCATTTTGGGGATTTTTAAAAATTAAGAATGTATCTTACTTAGTAAATAGCTATTCAAATTATCTATTCTTATCAGATGGCTTGTGGTAATTTTTACTTTCCAAGGTCTTCATTAGTTTTATCTAAGTTGTCAAATGTGTGTGTAGACTTTTCCATAGTATCTCCTTATGGTCACTTTGAAGTCTGCAGATTCCATAGTGACACCCCTGAGTAATTCCTGGTACTAGTAATTGATGCCTTCTCTCTCTTTTTCTGTCAGGCTTGCTAGAGACTATTCAAAGAACCAGGATTACTTCCTCATTTATTTTCTCTCTTGAGTTCTGTGATCAATTTCATGAATTCTGCTCTTCTCTTTCTTATTTACTTCTTTTTGGTTGCTTTGGATTTATATTGCTCTTCTTTTCTGATTTCACACGGTGGGATTTTAAAATTGTTAACTTGAAACTTCCTTGTTTCTAACATAAACATTTAATTCTATAATTTCCTTCTTAGAATTGCATTCACTGCATTCCACACATTTTGATATATTATATTTCTGTTTTCATTCAATTCAATGAGTTTTTAATTTCCCTCAAGGCTTCCTCTTTGACAGGTGGATTTTCTTTTTAGACGTGTGATGTCTATGTTCTAAGTATCTGGGGATTTTTGTTATATTTATAGAATTGATTACTAGTCTGATACAGTTAGTCAGAGAACATACTCCATATGATTTCACTTTTTTTTTCTTTTTCTTACAGTCCAAGATATGATCTTATCTCAAATACTAGACTTTAAAACAAAAATTTTCCAAAGATAGAGAAGGGCATTATATAATGAAAAAAAGGGTCAATTCAACAAAAAATTATAACGATTGTAAATATATATGCATCCAACATCAGAGCATCTAATACATAAAAATATTGACAGATCTGAAGGGAAAAATTGACAGAAACACAACAATAGTAGGAGACTTCAATATCCCACTTTCAGTAAATCTAAGAGTTGTAGTTTTTTGAAAGAAAAACAAAATTTAAAAACTCTTAGATAAAGAAAAAAGAGATATACTCAAATAAATAAATTCAGAACTGAAAGAGGAGACATTACAATGGATAACACAGAAATAAAAAAGGATACACCAACAGATTGGATAACCGGGAAGAAACTGATCAATTCCTAGTTACATAAAAACTAAATACTGAATCAAAAAGAAATAGAAGGTCTGAACAGAATAATAACAAACAAGGATTACAAATAGTAAGCAAAACTTTCCAAAAAGGAAAGCCCAGGACTGAAATGCTGCATAGGTCAACTCTAAAAAACATTCAGGGCTTCCCTGGTGGCGCAGTGGTTGAGAGTCCGCCTGCCGATGCAGGGGACATGGGTTCGTGCCCCGGTCCGGGGGGATCCCGCATGCTGCGGAGCGGCTGGGCCCGTGACCCATGGCCGCTGGGCCTGCGCGTCCGGAGCCTGTGCTCCACAACGGGAGAGGCCACAACAGTGAGAGGCCCACGTAATGCAAAAAAAAGAAAAAAAAACCATTCAAATAAGAGTTAATACCAAACTTTCTTAAACCCTTCTAAAATATATAAAACACACCTAAAATGAAGTTATGAAGCCAGCATTACCCTGATCCCAAATCCAGACAAGGACAGCGTTAGAAAAGAAAACAACAGGCCAGTATCCCTGATGAACACTGATAGAAATATCCTTGATGAAATACTAGCAAGTCAAATTTGAAAGCATATTAAAAGAATTATGTAACATATCCAACTGGAATTTATGCCCGGGATATAAGTATGGTTCAACATATAAAAATCAATCAATGTGATACACCACGTTAACAGAATAAAAGGTAAAAAAAATATATTTCAATAAATGCAGAAAAGCATTTGATAAAATTCAACATCCTTTCATGATAAGAAGTCTCAACAAAATAGGTACAGAAGAAACATCCCTCAACACAATAAGGCTATATTTGAAAAACCCACAACTAACATCATAATCAATAGGGGAAAACTGTAACTGTTTCTTCTAAGATCTGGAACAAGGCAAGGATGCCCACTCATGTCACCACTATTCAACATAGTATTGAAAGTGCTAGCCAGAGCAATTCGGCAAGAAAAGGAAATAAAAGGCATCCAAATTGGAAAGAAGGAAGTAAAATTATTTCTGTTTGCAGATGACATTATCATATATATATATTAAAAAAAACCTAAAGACACCATAAAAATTGTTATAACTAATAAACAAATTTTACAAAGTCATAGGATACAAAATTGAGATATAAAAGTCAGTGGCATCGCTATGCACTAACAAGGAACTATCTGAAAGGGAAATTAAGAAAACAATCTCATGCACAATAGCAACAAAAAAGAATAAATTACTTAGGAATTAACTTTAAAAGGTGAAAGACTTGTACAATGAAGTTTATAAAACATTGATGAAGGAAATTTTAAAAGACACAAATAAATGGAAAGACAGCCCATGTTCATGAAATGGAAGAATTAATATTGCTAAGATATCCACATTACCCAAGGTGATCTATAGATTCAGTGAAATACCTATCAATCATGATAATTTTTCCAGAAATAGAAAATATCCTAAATTCATATGGAATTGCAAAAGACCCCAAATCTTGAGCAAGAAGAACAAAGCTGGAGGCATCACACTTCCTAACTTAAAATTATATTACAAAGCTATAGTAATCAAAACAGTATGGTACAGGTATAAATATGGACATATAGACCAATGGAACAGAATAGAGATTCTAGAAATAAATCCACACATTTATGGTCAACTGATCATTGACAAAGGTTCCAAGAACACACAATGAGAGGACAGTCTCTGTAAAAAATGATGCTGGAAAAACTGGACAGCTACATGCAAAAGAAGGAAATTGAACCACTATCTCACACCATACATAAAAATCAACTTAAAATGGATTAAAGACTTAAATATAATACCCGATACCATAAAACTCCTAGGGGAAAACATAGGGAAAAAACTTCTTGACATTGGTCTTGCCAATAATATTTTGGATATGACTCCAAAAGAATAGGCAACAAAAGCCAAAGTGGGCAAGTGGTACTATATTAAATTAAAAAGCTTTGCATAGCAAAGAAAATAATTTTTAAAAAATAAAAATAAAAAGGCACTCTACAGAATGGGAAAAATTATTATTTGCAAGCCATATATCCAATAATGAGTTAATTTCAAAAATATGTAAGGAACTCATACATCTCAATACCAAAATTACAAATAACTCAGTTAAAAATGAGCAAAGTGTCTAAGAGACACATCTCAAAAAAAGAAACTTAAATAAAAATATACAAGAAGTTGCTCAATGTTTATAGTTTTCAGGGAAATGCAAATCAAAACCACAACGAGATATCACCTTACACCAATTAGGGTGACTATTATCAAAAGGACAAAGGATAACAATGTTGGCAAGGATGTGAAAAAGGGAACCCTGTGTACTGCTGGCGGGAATGTAAATTGGTACAACTTTTATGGAAAACAGTATGAATATTCGTCAAAATAATTAAATAGGATTGCCACATTATCCAGCAATTCTACTTCTGGGTATATTTCCAAATAAAATGAAATCTCTATCTTGAAAATATATCTGCACCCCCATGTTCATTACAGCACTATTCACAATAGTCAAGACATGGCAAAAACCCTAAATGTCCTTTAATAGATGAATGGATAAAGAAAATAGATCAGATAGAGGGATAGATACATAGGGATAGAGGTATATGCATACACATAAAATGGAATATTATTCAACCTTACAGAAAGAGGACATCTTGTTATTTGTGACATGGGTGGAGCTGGAGTATATTATGCTAAGCAAAATAAGCAAGACACAGAAAGAGAAATACAGCGTGATCTCACTTATGTGTAGCATCTGAAATAGTCACGTTCAGAAGCAGAGAGTAGAATGGTGGTTGCCAGGGGCTCGGGGGGAGGGGGAGGGAAATGGAGTGATGTTCATCCGAGGGAACAAAGCTTCAGTTAGATAAGATTAATAGAGAGCTAACGTATAATGTGATGATTGTACGTAACAATATTGAATACTTGAAACTTGCAGCGAGGATAGATGGTAAATAAACCACCCCCAACACACACTATAGTAGTTATAGAGGTGATGGTATGTAAATTAGCCAGACTGTGGTACACTTTTTACAATGTATACATATATCAGAGCATCAAGTCATGCACCTTAAATACATACAGTGGTATAGGTCTAAAATATCATAATACAGCTTTACAAAAGAAAACTGGAGCCAATGTTTTAAATATGGACACTGTTGCAGTGTTTCTTTTCTTTTAAAAATGATTTTTAAAGTGATTTAGCAAATGGACTCAGATCTTGCTATGTGTGATAAGTAGACAACTTTAAATAAAACACGCTCTAATAGTACGTTAATACATTCCCAGTTACAAGGCAAATACATTACAACCAGAGTTTATTTAACAAGAGATATTGTTTGTTTGGGGAATATGAGTGTTTGAGTTGCCATATGTATTACAAGATTAAAAGTTCTAAGTAGTGTTTAAATTTTTGGTTGTGAAAAGTCTCAGAAATACTGAAAAAAGACAGGAGTTGGGGGAACATACTTTGGTTTTTGTTTTTGTTGTTGCTTTTGTTGTTTTATGGCTATAGAAGGACAATGTTATAATACAAAAGCCTGTTATATTATTTTTCTCTGGAAGTGGAAATTCATAAATTCTCACTTCGTTACTCAGAAAGCTTAACAAATTTCCCATTTGTTTTCCAAAGCCTCATTAAACTTCCCAGAACTTTCCTAGTAGAACAGGGGAATGGTTCCCAATTGAAATCATGAGTAATATTGTAGTTATTTGACAATTTATTAAAAAGCTCATTTTACTGTATTGGGTACTTTTTAAAAAGTGCTTAATTGATGTTGTGAGTATAGGTACTAGTACATCAAGGATTACTACCATATACTCATAGTTTTCCATAGCTAAATTTTCCAGGGGAAAAATACATCTTTGTTTGCTAGTTTTAACATTTATTATCTTTAGGTATATCTACTTTTAAATTGTAATTTGATAATATGGCTAGACAATCCCCTGACTTCAAAACAGGCTGCCTTCTAAAAGCATTCTTGTCGCTGTATTCATTGAAATTCATGACCACTCCCCCCATGAAAACATGGGAAGTTAGGAAGTTATAATACTTCCTAAACTAGTGTGTACAGCATATTAATCCTAAATTACTGGATTTGAGGTCTGGCAGCCAAGGCAGTGCTTTTTGTACAATAAGAGAAAGAAAAAGAAAATTGCTTTTTTATTTAGTGGAACCATGCAGAGTTTGGAAACATTTCTAAATAGACTTCTTCCCCAAAACCCTTTCCTGCCCCCAATCTCCATGGCCTCAGAGACTTCAAGCTGCCATAAGAGACTTTCTCACACAATATAAGGTTTAGCAAGACTTAAATCAGAAATTGAGGATTGAGTTCCAGTAATGCTACTTTCCAGCTACTCTCTATAAATCTTCATTTTCTCATTATAAATTGTGGATATGTGTCTGCCTAAAAGGGTTGCCCTTGGGACAGTATGTTCCCTGGTTTGAAGGTAAAAACTGAATATATAACGCTGTGAATGGAACATTTTGTATGCTCAGTAAGCATCTGCGAAAGATCCCACAGAAGAATTCATGATGTGCTGAAATTTGACTTTTGGAAGAAAATAACCAGTCATCTAAGCAAATTCCTATTTGGCATTTGAGGTCTCATAAATTGGGATGTTTGTTACTCACAAAACTGGGCAGGTATTGAGGATGAAGGATCTCCCTCTGCATAAAAGATGAAGGATCGGCTTCCTACCTATCCTGCTTTTCACAATTTCTGACTCTTTTTGGCATCTGGAACCAAAGGTTTTCTAAAACCTTTCTGCTTTCACTGCAACCTCTCCAGAGCCTCAGCTGTTTAGATTATGGGGAAGAAAAATGAGGACAGGGCAGGCTCCGGCTTGGTAATGCAGGTCCCTCATCAATCCTGTGTGGTGGTGCCTCGTAGTATAGAAGAGGCTGGAGCAGCTGGAAATAAATCGGGGAAATTAGTCATTGTGTGTGTGTGTGTGTGTGTGTGTGTGTGTGTCTATGTGTGTGTGTGTCTGTGTGTGTATGTCTGTGTATGTCTGTGTGTGTGTCTGTGTGTGTGTGTGTGTCTGTGTGTGTGTGTCTGTGTGTGTGTCTGTGTGAGTTATATACCACTTATTTCATCTAAAATTTTATTTCAAACGATTGGATTCGGAAAAGTAATATGTGATAAAGGAGAGCTCTGGACAGGGTATCCCTCTACCTTTAAAAGCGCTCCTGAACTCCTGGGAATCATGAGGGTTCTGAATCACGTTTATTTCTCACTGAGAAGGTTTTTTTCTCCTTGTACATAATTTATTTTTCAAGCCTCTTATATTCTTCATAGGGATATTGACTTTTATTTACCCATGTGTGTTAAGAACCCAAATTATTCTCTAACTTGGTAAACTAGAAAACTTAAACTGGCATTTTTTAGGTAAAACAAATATATTAACCGCCTCCAAAACAAGTAGCGGTTACAGGGAACATGTCCATATGGTACGATTCATTTTTCTTCCTTTTTGCCAAAAGTCACCATTTATCTATAGAAGAAATGTAATTGTATTTTTATTTAATATAAGTAAAAACATTTTGAAAGTCAGAATTTTAAGAATAAAGATACACTTGAAAGCATTTTCCAAGGAGGTAAAGTAACTCAAAATAATCAGGTCTGGTGTTATCATCTCATAATAAAAAAATTTAAAAAAAAAAAGCAAAATTACAAAAGTCATGAAAGCGTTTGAAAATGGAAAAAAAGAAACTGAATTTTGACCTGAAAAATTAACTGTTTGATTATGAAAACAGTAATTATTGGATCTATCTGGAAGCTCCCTGGGAAAGCCCATATTTGCAGTGCTTGTCATTACTCTGAGTCATTGCTTGACTCAGAACTTGTTCATTGGGAAAACCCATCCCAAGGTATGTACTGAAAACAGTTAGCAGCAATTTCTGTAAGACTACAGCAAACTGCGCTGGTGATTCCAGCTGTAACAGGTGTGAGGTGCTGTCTCACAGTGGGCTTGACTTTCATCTCTCTGATGATGACTGATGCTAATCATCTTTCCATGTACGTGCTGGCCATCTATGTGTCTTCTCTGAAAACATGTCTGTTCATATCTTCTGCTCATTCTTTAATCAGATTGTTTGTTTTTTGCTGTTGAGTTATATGAATTCTTTATACCTTTTGGATAGTAAGCCCTTATCAGATATATGGTTTGAAAATCCTCGTTTCAGATGCTCAACCAAAGATCTTGGAATCATCCTTGACTCAATTTTACTTTCAATCCCACACATTTTTTAACTGAAAACTTTACAACTTCCCTTCTTTCAATCTTATTCCCAAAGAGCTTATTATCAACAGTGTGGCCAGAATTATCATTTTAATACTGAATACCAATTCTTGTCACTCTGTGCTGAAAAATCTCCAGTGGTTTTCCATGGCAGTCAGAGTAAAGCTCATAAAGGGCTCGTATGCACTACAGTTTCTGGCCTGAGTTATACCTTTGACCTCATTTCCTATTAATTACTCCATAATTCACTCCATCCCAACGCTGATGGTCCCTGGCTTTCCTCAAGCTCTCCTAGAATGTCTCTATCTCAGGGCCTTTGAAATCGACTTCTGCCGGGAATGTTTATCTCACAAACATCCAGATGGTTTACTCCTTTGTCCCGTTAGGCTTCACCTCCAGGACAATATGGATTTCCCTGTCCTGCATGCCCTCCCACACTCTGCTCTCTTCCATGCTTGATTTTCTTGAGTATAGTTATTATTATATTCAGAAATATTATATTTAACTTGTTTATGCCCTTATATGTTGTCTCCTGCCACAAGAATGTAACTCCCATTAGACCATTTTTTCTGTCTGTTCTGCTCACCACTTTATCTTTTCGCCAAGAAAAAGACTAGATGCATAGTAAGCACTCAATAAATATTCATTGAATGAATGAATGATTAAATTTTGAGGAGAATTATGTTTAATGAGATTCCTGGGGTTCAGAAGAGCTCTATTACAAGGAGATGGTAAATAGCTTGGTGGCATCACCTGTGGATGCTCCGTAGATAGGTAAATTCTGTAGGTCAGAATTTACATTAGAAATGAGGGAAAGAGTGTTACTAGTGTATACAGAAATGCAAATCGAAGCCTTAGGAGTGGATGTGATGACCAAAGGTGACTACTGAGCCCGAGGGAAGATGAGTTGACTCTGGAATCAAGGACCAGGCTTGAACACATCTCTGCCTCTTGTTTTATCTTCTAATTACCTATCATTTCCTGCCTACCCACATCCAAAAAAAAGCGTAAAAATTTTAAAATGCCAGTCTGCATCAAATAATTGACATATACTTGACAAGGTATGAATCACTGAAAATATTAATCATCCCCCAAATATCTATATGTTAAGACTATTTGATTTTTTGACAACCAAAATATAATCTCCAATCTAATAAAGTACGGCAAAATTTTTTTGAGAAAAAGTTGTTATATTTTTGCCTAGTTGCAACATTCAACAGTATTCTCCCCTTCACCAAGAGTAAATTGTATTTTTTTTTATTATTTTGTTTTTTAATAATATACAAGCATATCTCATGCTTTCCAAAACTTTCCCATCCTTTTTACAGCTAGTGGATTTTTAGGGGTTGACACTGAACGTAGTCAAAATCTGCACCTGAAATAAACTGGCCTCACAAAGAACGAAGGGGTGAATTTTGGGGTTGAATTAAGGCCAGAGGAAACCTGCTAGGTGACCAATAACACATCGTGGTGACATGAAGCAGATTGCTAAAAATACGGCTCCTGAAATCATGATGACTGAGTAAAATCATTTTAAGTTGGAATCATTTTAGGAATTTAAAATAGTTAAACCAGATCTTTGCTGTTTTAACATTTGCCATAGGAAACTGACTAAGATATTCTGAAGTTTTGGAGGGAATCACTCTGACAGCATAGCTATTTCATCTACATGGTACCGAACTATGAATCTATATTGTGGCCTATTGTCCTCCTATTACGTATCTGAGAAAGTACTCCTGAAGTGAACTATTTTATTTAAATAGCTCCTTGGTACATGACAGTTATTACAATATGTCCTAAGTGAATGACTACTTTATATTATTTTCCATTGCCACATACCATGAATTGAAAACACCATCAGCAATGTGCCTATTAATTGCAATTCTGCATCCTTTATTACTAATATGTATTGACATAGCATCAGTTTCGTCAGCAATTCCATATGGTTTATTACGCTCTAGTTATCCTGTTTGTGACAAGTTTATCAAATAGACCTCATCAAGCACATATTTTTATTTTTCTTCTCTCAATCCTTTTGGAATTAGACCATTTTTATGGGACTGTTGATGGTTTTTCATAAAAATACTTGTGACGTCAGCTTTCAAAACCTACCCTGAGCACCAATTCATGATCTTACAGCTAATCTGATATCATCTGTGGTTTGAAGTAACTTCTTTCTATTTTCATTTCAATGTGTATCATTTGGTGCTACTGGTTGGTGCTACATTTCCTTAAGTACCCAAATGGCAAATATATTTCCAAAAATCCAAACAGTTAGTGGGCCCTGGCTAACTTCTTGTAACAACCAAGTATGATAATCAGAATTAATTAAATTTAAAATGAATGCACTCATTATATTTTGGAAGTGAACCATTTGGCTTCTAGTGCCTTAAACATTCATATCCCCTTGCTCTCAGCATTTCACATTCATTGTCCTGTGACAAACAGCAACTCATTCTAGATAGTAATGAAGAATAATTATTCCAATCCAAATGTTTCATTTGAATTGTGTGTAAAGAGATAAAAATACTTCTAAAGCTGCTGTTTCTCTCTACTTACACTATGTCAAAAGTAGAATTTTAATCTGGCCAAATATATTTCTGTGCAGCATTTATCAATATTGAAAAGACTCTCACGGGTGCTAAGAATGCTTAGTTCTTCTGACTCTCGGGCCACCGTATTTTGAAGTAACTTGGCAATGCACTTGAAAGTAAAATATTGAACAAAAATGCCTACAATTTCCATAAGTTAGATGTCATTGATTCTAGTTAAGTTTATTGCACTTGAGAGAAAAGCTCTAGCTATTATCTAGTGGTGTAGTTAGTTTCCATTTATTTTCAGGACGCTGGTTTCTGTTTCACGTGACCCACCTCTCTCTCCCTTTTCAGGAGCTGGAGTTTTCGAATCTATTTGCTGTTCTTCACTGCATTCACTCGTTCTTTGCCGCCAAGGTGGCTTGTTTGGACCCTCTCTTTTTAGGCAATCAGGCTACTGCCTCTGCTGCTCCCAGCTCCGGCATGATGAGCAAAGCCAAGTACCTGACTTGACGGCCTGAGCTTGGCATCCCTCTTAGCTTGACTTATAAAAACAATCATACTTGTCGCTATAGACGCTGGAGAAGCAATCACATCATCAAGTCAACAGCGAAGCCAAGTTGAAATTTCAGCAGAAAAGGTCATACGTATCTCAGAAGCATTTCTGTTTTGAAGGCCTCTGGGAATCATCCTGAATCAACAGGATAGCTTGCTCTCTATCGGTGGGTCGGTGCCAGTATGTTGCTTTCATCAGAAGAGAAGACGAAAGAATGAATGACTCGAGTATGTAAATAATATAAAAAATTGTAAGCTACCTATAAATAAAAATACCCATTAAATGGTCATTTCGGCATTTTAGACTATTTGGTATGGCAAATACATGATGGGCGTGGTCAGGAACGAATGCCCCATCGTTGCATCAGGAACAACAGAAAGGAGACAGTTGCACAGAGACCAGCAGGCAAAAACCCTCGTCAAAGAAGAAAGCACTTTAACTCACTGGTGTGGATTTCTCCTTGTACCCTCATCCCATGATTTGACACTGGCACTCCAATTTTGTTTATCTTATTGTAGAATATTGCTGAGAATTGCAAAAGGATCATTACATTTTACCTATGGGAGACACAATGTGAAACAGACTATTTCTTCCTTGGGTCACTGACACTGTTTTATTTGCAGCCAGTGTCATTCAAAGATGCCAAAATGTGTCACTTTAATGATGAATGAAGGAAACATCCATGAACCTCTTGTTCTTTCCTTCATTTAAGGAGATTTATATTTTACCTGGAGTTTATTATTAAATTAAAATTTCATGAATTTTCAGTGAGCCCCAAAAACTTGTAGAGAAAATAATATCAACCCATGTGGTGTAAGAAACAATTCTTTGTAATCCTGGCCCTACCTGTTAATGCTGAACCACAATGTCCCTAGGAAGCATTCTCAAAGCTATGACTTGTGTTGGGTGAATGACATCTTTCCATTTTAGTTAGAGTTTATGAGAGAATAAGGTGAGATATGAAAATAAAATTTAAAATTTCTGACTTGTCATGAAAAGTGATTATGTAATGCCAAACTGTTTGAGTTATTTTAGGCGTCTTGTCTTAGGAATGTAAGTGTGAAGAGATTGGAAATTTGAAAGCCCTGAAGTTGTGTGCACACAACTCAGATCCCAGGTGTTACATAACTATTTGTATAACATTTTCTTTCCTTCAGAGCAGCTGTACTGAAATTTACACAACCACCTTCCCATTAAGAAAAAAATTCCTTTTTTTAATACACATGTTCCCAACTAAATCAAACATTGGATCCTTCCTTGTGAAAATGACCAAATATCTAATAAGGTGGATTGATTTTTTTTTTAATAAGAAAGAAAAAAGTCACTCAAGAAGGAAACAACATTATTTGTAAAAAGGACACAAGAAAATTATAATTAAAATAAACATCAAACTATTTCCATAATCACTATAAATTATTAATTCACTTTTCATCTGATTAACTCTTAAGTGCATTAAATTGAAAAGGAAAAGTGAAGGTTCACAGTTGTACCTGGCAAGTGTTAAGTTCTATCTAGGATGACTTTTAAAAAGAACTGGGGCAGGACTTCCCTGGTGCAATGGTTAAGAATCCGCCTGCCAACGTAGGGGACACAGGTTCGAGACCTGGTCCGGGAAGATCCCACATGCTGTGGAGCAACTAAGCCCGCGAGCCACAACTACTGAGCCTGCAAGCCACAACTACTGAGCCCATGCACCACAACTACTGAAGCCCATACGCTTAGAGCCCATGCTCCATGGCAATGAGAAGCCCATGCACGGCAACAAAGAGTAGCCCCTGCTTGCCGCAACTAGAGAAAGCCCTTGCTCAGCAAAGAAGACCCAACACAGCCAAAAAATAAAAAAATAAAAAGAACTGGGGCAAACTGGACAATATACAGTTTAATATAATTTATATTGAACATCAAACTAAATACATATCCATAATTGGGATAACACTATGGAATTATTGCTCACTGTGTTTTGATCAAACAGAGCAGTCCTTTTATTGGATTGGCCAAAAAGTTCGTTCGGGCTTTCCGTAAGATCTTCTTGGCCAGCCCAGTAAAATCAGAAGCCCACCAAGAACAGGCTTCAGGAGGCCACCAGCTCAGGGGGTGGAGTGGAGGGAGGGGGCCGCTGCCTTAGGATCTGCAGCCGCAGTGGCCAGCTCATCACAGACCCTCTGTTACCAGCTCGAGTTTCATGTCAGCCCGCCCCGCGTTAGGGTGACGTCTGTGTGTCCGTGGTGTGAGAATCAGTGGATCTACAGGCCATATGAAATGGGCTGCTTAGCCTAAAGAAAGAAAAAGGGTTTTCAAACTTTCTACAAGTGTAATGTAATCATTAAAAAAAGAATGTCAGGTTTTGTAAAACTCCATTTAAAAAATACCAAAAGGTGATTTAATTAAATATCCTTTTTGCGTGCCATAAAAATCTTCTAGGCTGTACTTACGTGTATAATAAAGGAAAAGGTGCACAATGAGATATGTGTGGGTATATATCTCCTCGTACAACACACACACACACACACACATACTCGTATATATATATAATAAAATGCTAATCCCATATTATATAGAAGAATATATTTCAAATAAATATATTAATATACTTTAAATTTGCCCTGTAAATTGTAGCCTGAATTAAAATTTATGATAATACCATATTGTGTTTATTTTTGATACTCTTGAAAAAAAGCCATGGGCCCATATTGCTACTTAACATGATTAGTGGAGAAGCCACCTACTAAAAAATATTATTTTGATTTTCCTCAGTTAGCAAATAGCGTTGAATGTTTCCTTTCACAGTGCCATGAGTAGACACTGTCATTTGCTATAACTTGGACTACTTGAATGAGAAAGTTTAGAAATGAACAAAAACACTCAGATAAATCTCTATTTCTCATGTAATTTAGGGTTAGATGCATGAGATTTATTCATCATATCCTAGTTTGTATTAGGGCACATTTTAACAACAGAATGCTTAATTATGTGCTAACCTTTCCAGTGCCTTGGTATATGTGTGTATGTGTGTGTGTGTGTGTGTGTGTGTGCATGCACATTATACATATATATACATATATGTATACGTATGTGTGTATATATATACACACTAAGGGTTATATAATGATAGTGTACATAGTACAAGCTTGAAGGGAATATTACATTATACGTACTTGGGTCAGAGAAGGGAGATCTTTGCTAACTACTATAATCATGTATTTTGCCTGATAAAGAATAACAATTAATTTTAGCTGCAGTATATTAAAGCAGGGGCATTTTTAATTTGTTATATTGCAACAAGTATTTATTTCAAATACTTTAGTAGATAATGTAAGTGTAATGTGTACCCCAACACGTACCACCCAACACTGTTTTTACGGGAAAATAATCAGCGCATCGTCTCTTGCCCAGTTTTCAGGCACGTACCAACTAAGCGTTTTAAAGCCTTTGATCACAAAACTCATTCGGCAAGAAGAAACATAATTCCCTGAAAATAAATGTCAATCCCATATTCATTAGGTCAGCAGAGAGACTTTCTTTTTGTACGTTAGCTTCAAGTTAGAGATTTCCCTCATTTTCTAAAGCAAAGCTTGTCATCAGCTTTGTTTACATGGCATGCTGGATTTGAGAACTGCTTGATTTATTACTGTGGAAAAATAGTCATTCTAACAATGACTCAGAATTATCACTACAAAGCAGCAATGTGGGGAAGTTTTAAAAGCACAAGGACGATCTTGAGCTTAACTTTTTAAGGTAAGTGTCGATTTCTGATAATATTAACACACATGTTGCTACCCTTAATACTGAAGTCCTGATGACTGTCCACAAGGAAATGCTTTATTCATTCCTCTAAAACTCTTGTTTATGATTTATTCTTATTCCTGGATACTTTAAAATCACAATTCACTTCTTTGCACATTTGATGTTGCTTTTAAAGATAAATAAAATATTATAAATGTTATATATTTATACATATTAAAATGCAGTGAAAATGCCAGAAATATGAAATGTATTTATTTCATTTTTAATTGTTTTGGTCGATGTTTGTAAAAACATTACCTGTGTTTTTAATTAATATCTGTGACAAAAGCTCGTCACTTTGTTCTTTAAGTTCATTAACGTACTACTAGTAAAACTGTACCTTTTTTAATGATGCATACTGGAAAATAAAAACAGATACTTTTCTCTACATCTGTGTTTTCACTTCTTGGGTTTGATTTGTAAGTTTTACAGATATTTAGAGCATGACCTTGGAAGATTTAGCTGCAGTGAACAGGGCCAGTGGTGAGCAGCCTGCCTTGGGTGCATACCTCTTAAGACATGATTTCTTCTGGTCCATCAATATTTATGAAGATTACCTACCTGACCCCTAAAAGCCCTTAAAGACTGAACAAAGATGATATTTGCCACATTACTTAAGCAATCAGAGTTACAACATTTGAAAGCAAGACAACTTTGATAGCCTCACAATGGTCCATTATGAGCTGAATCTATACTGAGAGGAATAGTCTGACTGGGCATCATTTGCTGGTCATTTGTACCTGAGACGAAGCTCATCACTTTATGTCATAAAAGACCACAGTTGTCCTTCAGGTAATTACGGTGCCAGAAGCATGAGTGATCACAGAAATAATTTTAAAACCACTCTGATATCTACATTATTCTAGTTGTTGAATGCACATCTTTATCTTCTCTCATTTCTTAGTTTCAGAAAAAACACTGCTGAAAAATTAACACATGTTCATCATAAGTAATTAAAGCAATTAAGAAGGGCACAAAAAATTCAAATAGATATCATATTAAGTCTCACCACCACAAAAAAATAAGCACAATTCATTTTTGATGAACTTTATTCTATACATATATCTATGTTTACATAAAGGTAAAAAGAAATATAATTAGTCGATGTACAACTACATAGATTTAAATGCTTAAGTAAATATATTCCAGCAAAAAATACAATATAAAGTAAATAGATTACTATGTCTTGGAGGAATATATGAACAAGAAAAGCAAAATGTGAATTCTTGAAAGTTACCTACATATTAGCAAAACGTGAAATTATGAATATATTTTAAGGGGATCATGACCTCAAGAATATTCTCTTTAAAAAAATTTTTAAGATAAATTGAGGCAAATTTTGGACATTACAAGAAAAATCAAACTTTTCAGAGTGTAGTTTTGTAAGTTCCGAATAATGAGTATGATTGGGAACTACCACCAAGTTCAAAATACAGAACAGTTCACTCTCACCTGTAAGTTCCCAGTGTCATTTTCTAGGCAACCCCTCTGCTTCTCCTGAACCTTGTCAACTGTTGATCTGCTGTATGTCCCATAGGTTTCCCTTTGCAAATTGAAATGTATGGGATATTGTCTTTTGAGATTATTCTCTTTTGGGGGATCACTTCTCTCAAGAAAGTCTTTCTAGGACTGTTCTCTTAAGAGGATACCTGAACTAAATACTAGCAAACAGAATCCAACAGCACTTTAAGAGGCTCATACACCATGATCAAGTGGGGTTTATCCCAGGAATGCAAGGATTCTTCAATATATGCAAATCAACCAATGTGACACAACATACTAACAAATTGAAGGAGAAAAACTATATGATCATCTCAATAGATGCAGAGAAAGCTTTTGACAAAATTTGACACCCATTTATGATAAAAACCCTCCAGAAAGTAGACATAGAGGGAACATACCTCAAAATAATAAAGGCCATATATGACAAACCCATAGCCAGCATTGTTCTCAATGTTGAAAAGCTGAAACCATTTCCTCTAAGATCAGGAACAAGACAAGGTTGTCCACTCTCACCACTATTATTCAACATAGGTTTGGAAGTTTATCCACAGCAATCAGAGAAGAAAAAAGAAATAAAAGGAATCCAAATCGGAAAAGAAGAAGTAAAACTGTCACTGTTTGCAGATGACATGATACTATACATAGAGAATCCTAAAGATGCTACCAGAAAACTACTAGAGCTAATCAATGAATTTGTTAAAGTAGCAGGATACAAAATTAATGCACAGAAATCTCTTCCATTCCTATACACTAATGATGAAAAATCTGAAAGAGAAATTAAGGAAACACCCCATTTACCATTGCAAAAAGAGAATAAAATACCTAGGAATAAACCCACCTAAGGAGACAAAAGACCTTTATGCAGAAAACTAAAAGACACTGATGAAAGAAATTAAAGATGATACAAGCAGATGGAGAGATATACCATGTTGTTGGACTGGAAGAATCAACATTGTGAAAATGACTATACTACCCAAAGCAATCTACAGATTCAATGCAATCCCTATCAAACTATCAATGGCATTTTTCACAGAACTAGAACAAAACACTTCATAATTTGTGTGGAAACACAAAAGACCCTGAATAGCCAAAGCAATCTTGAGAAAGAAAAACGGAGCTGGAGAAATCAGGCTCCCAGATTTCAGACTATACTACAAAGCTACAGTAATCAAGACAGTATGGTACTGGCACAAAAACAGAAATATAGATCAATGGGAAAGGATAGATAGCCCAGAGAGAAACCCATGCACATATGATCACCTTATCTTTGATAAAGGAGGCAAGACTATACAATAGAGAAAAGACAGCCTCTTCAATACATGGTGCTGGGAAAGCTGGACAGCTACATGTAAAAGAGTGAAATTAGAACACCCCCTAACACCATACACAAAAATAAACTCAAAATGGATGAAAAACCTAAATGTAAGGTCAGATAATATCAAACTCTTAGAGGAAAACATAGGCAGAACACTCTATGACAAAAATCACAGCAAGTTCCTTTTTGAACCACCTCCCACCTCCTAGAGAAATGGAAATAAAAACAAAAAGAAACCAATGGAACCTAATGAAACTTAAAAGCTTTTGCACAGCAAAGGAAACCATAAACAAGATGAAAAGACAACACTCAGAATGGGAGAAAATATTTGTAAGTGAAGCAACTGACAAAGGATTAATCTCCAAAATTTACAAGCAGCGCATGCAGCTCAATATCAAGAAAACAAACAACCCAATCCAAAAATGGGCAGAAGACCTAAATAGACATTTCTCCAAAGAAGACATACAGATTGCCAACAAACACATGAAAGGATGCTCAGCATCACTAATCATTAGAGAAATGCAAATCAAAACTACAATGAGGTATCACCTCACACCGGTCAGAATGGCCATCATCAAAAAATCTAGAAAAAATAAATGCTGGAGAGGGTGTGGAGAAAAGGGAACCCCCTTGCACTGTTGGTGGGAAAGTAAATTGATAGAGCCAATATGGAGAACAGTATGGAGGCTCCTTAAAAAACTTAAACTAGAACTACCATACAACCCAGCAATCCCACTACTGGGCATATACCCTGAGAAAACCATAATTCAAAAAAAGTCATGTACCACAATGTTCATTGCAGCTCTGTTTACAATAGCCAGGACATGGAAGCAACATAAGTGTCCATCAACAAATGAATGGAAAAAGAAGATGTGGCACATATATATAATGGAATATTACTCAGCCATAAAAAGAAATGAAATTGTTATTTGTAGTGAGGTGGATGGCCCTAGAGTCTGTCATACAGAGTGAAGTAAGTCAGAAAGAGAAAAACAAATACCGTATGCTAACACATATATATGAAATCTAAAAGAAAAGAAAATGGTTCTGAAGAAACTAGGGGAAGGACAGGAATAAAGACGCAGACATAGAGAATGGACTTGAGGACATGGGGAAGGGGAAGGGTAAGCTGGGATGAACTGAGAGAGTGGCACTGACATATATCCACTACCAAACGTAAAATAGATAGCTAGTGGGAAGCAGCCGTATATCACAGGGAGATCAGCTCGGTGCTTTGTGACCACCTAGAGGGGTGGGATAGGGAGGGTGGGAGGGAGACGCAAGAGGGAAGAGATAAGGGGATGTATGTATACGTATAATTGATTCACTTTGTTATACAGCAGAAACTGAGACACCATTGTAAAGCAATTATACTCCAATAAAGATGTTTTTTTTTAAAAAGTACATAAAAGGGAATAAATGAAATACACAAATAAAAGAATTAAAAAATAAATATAAACAAAAGAGGATACCAATCCTGACCCCTTTTATTGTGTCCATAAATATTCTACAAACACCTTTGCCCTTTGTCCACAGGAGCCCATCTGTCTTCTGTCAGAGACACCCCAACCAGTTTTAGGGTTTTCCAGGCATTAGTCAGGAGCTGCTCCCCTCATGAGCAAATACAGAGGGAAGCAGAGAAACACATTCTTGCAGAGTGAGCTCCATTCAGGGGAAATCCACAATCCAAACATTTGAATTCAAGGGGGGATGCACGAGTTCACTTTTATGTAGACACAGGTTTTCCACTTATTTGAGGAAATACCAAGGAGGATGACTGCCAGGTCACATGGCAGGAATATGTTGAGTTTTTCAAGCAACTGCCAAACTGTCTTCTAAGTGGCAGCACCGTCGCGCGCTCCCGCCAATCACGTGTGAGTTCCCACGCTCCACCACCTCCCCGGCACCTGGTGGTGTCAGCGTTCTGATTGTGGTTCTTATAGGTGTGTCGTGTCTGCGTTTAACCACGAGTAGAATGAGATTCTCAGTTCTCAGTCTGGCAGCTTCTGTCCTTCCCAACTGTTTCAAATGGAAAAACCCCTCGAGTCTTTTGTCTTTGTTTGCTAGGCTGCTGTCCCAAAGTACCGCAACCTGAGTGGCTTAAACAACCGAGATGGATTAGCTCCCAGTTTGGGAGGCGGGAAGTCCAGGATCAAGGTGTCCTGGGGCTGCGCTCCTCTGAGGGCTCTAAGGAAGGATCTTCTCACGGACAGTCGCAGCGCCCGGTGGTCCTGGGCTCGCGTCCGTGTAATGGCACTCTTCACATGGCGTTCTCCTTGGGTGCGTGTCCTTTTCTGTAAGGACACCAGTCAAACTGGATTAGGGGTCTGCCATTCTCTGATATGACCTCATCTTAACTCACTGTACTGTCAACAACCTTATTTCAAATAAGGTTGCATCTGATGTCCCGAGGTTAGAACTTTATCCTATCAATTCTGGGGTGGGGGGGATACATTTCAACCCATAACAGTCCTTTAGGTTTCAGCTTAAATGTCCCCTATAATGGAAAGCTTTTTTCCTCTTCTCTTCCACCAAAAAAGCTAAATTTTTTCTGACATGTATTCATGTCTCTTGGCCACCTTCATTGCTCTGGCTGAATTTACCATCTCTCTCTCTCAAGCCTTCGTTTCTACAAAGGCAGTGACTGTGGTTACTTTGCTTACCTTTGTATCTTCACTGCTGAGCTCCATGCCTAGAACACAGAAGGTGCTTAGTGAAAGGTGTTACTGCTAAATGATTTTAATGAAAATAATAATTAAAAGGGACGTTTTGTTCAGAATTAAAGGGAATGACACTACAAATTTATCCTGACATAATTGCTTACTTTTCCAAGAAAACACTTAGTTGGAGAGTTTGCTCTTATAGGGAACTGCTAATCATATAAACAATACCTGACAAATAAGAAAACAAGAATTGTTACTGCTTCATACTTTTCTTCTTTCTTTTTTTAAGTCTGCTGTTTCTCGTCTTGCATTATCCTTTTGTTCAAAGCGTCATCCAGTAACATATATAATGTGTGTTAACAAATGTTCAACATTGTCAAATTTTAGTTGTTCTCTACAGAACAACTAAGTTCTTTATTCAAAGTGAATTTTTCCGAAAGCAAATGTAAAAGTAGAGTCTGCAAAATTAAGGCATTGCAAAGTAAACAATGAAAATATATACGGATATGAAATTGTGCAGAGGAGCTCAATTTACTGCCTCTGTGAAGTGCACTCTGAAAGATGAAACTATAGAATCCCTCCCATGGAGGGAGTAGGTTCCTCTTCCCTACCTAGCAGGAAACAGCTAGCTTTCTGAAGAATATTCAGGGTAAAATAAACTACGTCCACTCTTCTCTTCTCGATTTTATTAGCGATTTTATTCAATAAATCAGTGAAACCAAGGAATCAGAGTCAAATAACCCTGGGTATGGTATGCAGACATTCCTAATTGACTTTGAGCATGCAATAATAGGAATTGCAGATCGGCTTTGCAGCACTTCCCACAAATGATTATGTGGAACAAAATTATATCATTCCTGAAAAATGATTGCGTTGGCATGGTCACCTCTATCAGGAACACTAGATCTTATTTCTTATTTCAAGTTGGTTTTTCCTTTATACAGAGCACTTTCAGCTCCATGATCCAGTTAAGTTCTAAACTGTATTGTACGGTAATTATTTATGACTCTGTAGATGGGAATCCATAGAAAATGTTGTAAATGACCACCAACTACGCTCTTAAGTAACATATTCAGGTGAAAGACACATGAGATAAAATTAACTATTTTAAAGTAAAGAAGTCAGTGACATTGAGGGTCATTACAATGTTGGCTATGCCACCGGCCTCACCACCCCTCTGTCTAATTCAAGTCATTTCCATCATTCCACAGTAAACTCCCTGATCCAGCGCTGTTTCTCCCCTCCCCCTCCCCCCAGCCCTCGGCAGCCATCATTCTGCATCCTGTCCCCATGCGTTAATCTCCTCTGGGATTTCCTATAGGTGAAATGATACAGTCTGCGGCCTTTGTGGCTCCTGTCACTCAGCTGTGTTCCAGGCTCATCTAGGCTGTTGTGTGAATGGCTTCTTCATTCCTTCTTATGGCTGAATAGCCAACCACACAGAAAACGCACAGAAGGTAGGTAATAATTCTGCTCACCTGAGCTCCAAGTCCCCGTGGCAGGGCAGACACTAGTGCTGGGGGCAGAGGATACAGTGGAGAATCCTAAGCCCATGGCTGGATCCGGAATGGCCACTGGAAAGCAAACAAACGGACACAATTTGCCTTTGAAATTGGGCCAGTTTTCCCCTCCTTCTCCTTGCATGTGCCGCATAATTTGAATAATTTGTTCAGTGCTCGAACCTTCTCAAGCCTTCTTGTCTTACTGTTGCCTAGCAGGCTCCAAAATTATGATATTTCCATCTCTATTTTATCAAACTTCTTATTCCCTGAGTGTCAATAAGCTAAAAGAAATATTGGGGAAAAAATCTGAGTGAATTCAAATGAATGGATATGAATGACAACAGGTGACACTTTGATGGCACTTGCTACGCGTCCAGCATGATTCTAAGTTCTTTACGTATATTAACTCATGTAATCCTCATAACAACCTTTGTAGTAGGTACTATTATTATTATTATTACAAGAATACAGTTAAGATAGATTTCCCCAAATCCTCCAGTAAGTTACAAAAGCAAGAAGAATGAGTAAAGCATTACCAGTGTTCAAGTTATTTTTGGATAGATAGCACTTAAGTGTGATTTTAGCTCCAGTAATTAATTGAAAGAAGGACCACCAAAAAAAGGGGTAAGCTTTTTCACTCGTTTGCTTTTTGCTTGGGATCAGACCAGGCAGCAGAGGTCAATGACGCTGCCAGTGATTGGAGGTTTGGCCTTGTGGACTCCCCTGAGGGGTTCATGTCTCAACATGTTTTCTACGGGATGCTTGGTGCCTCAAATACATTGAATTCCAACCGGCGCATTCGGGGAGGAATCTCTGGCCACGTTAGCGGGTAGCAGGAATATCCCTCCGGCGAAGACCACCTCTGTGAGTTGGGAGTAGATTACACGGAGACTCCCTGATGTGAGTTGTTTAATAACCGCATATGACACTCAGGAGGCCCCGAGACGGCAGGCGCTACCACAGCAGGACCTACCTGGCCCCGGCTCTGTCGTTGGCTCACCTGTGTGTCCCCTGGGCCTCCCCGGGCTCCTCTGAGCCAGGTCCACTTGACCCACCCTCTCCGGACTTTTTCTAAGTCTCTGTTGCCCTGTGGTCCACCCCGCCCCCGCCTCCACCGGGGACTGTCTACTGAAACACAATGCCCAACGTGAGAGTTGTGAGTTGTCTTGTTTAGGGCAAAATGAGGAGTAGAGCCAAGGAGACACCATCTCAGGTGGCTCTGAGGAGCTGCTGCAGAGTGGTCGGGGGAGTCGGTATAGACGGGATTTTAGTGGAGGGCGGACGTGCAGTCAAGCACACAAGTTGCCAGAGGCTGGCTGCCGTCACGTGGAGCAGATGTCACCGTTCATGATGTTAGTGCTTTTCTAGATACGAGGAGATGCAAGAATTGGGCTCATAAAATCTTCTCCTGAAAACATCTAACTATCTGAAGACGTGTTCTGCTAGTTTTTCCCAGAGCACAGAGCGCCTCTTTCCTGATCTCCACCCTGAGCTCCCTTCAGGGGGTGCTGAAGGTCGGCGGCTGCAGCGACACCTGATTTAATCCTCGTAGAGGCAGGTGGTGAGCGGCAGTTTCCAGTTGGCAGGAATCATCCACCGACACACATGGCTCACTTCTACTCACCCCAGCTTCACTTGGTTTGAAATGTTACTTTCAACACACCTTTCCCTGGTGCCACTCCTCCCCACGACCATCACTGAGATCTGTGAGTCACATTTCGTGACCTCCTTTTTGTACATAAGGAAACTGAGAAAGGCTGCCTGTTGGTTTGTACAAGGCTAAGCAGAGGGTGAACGAGACAGGCCGGAGGTGACAAGTTTCTTAGCTACAGGAAGCATGGAGAGCAGACGGCACCCTGGAAAGTCAGGACCCGAGCGAGGGAGAGGCAGGGGATCCCAGAGCTTCCTGTTGTCTCCTGTGTCCCAGATGGGCTTCTGGAGGAATCACAGCCCAGAACACCAGGGAGCACGGAAGAAAAACGGCTCCATGGAAAGCATGTTCTCTGCAACCCTGGGGGCTGGTAACAGATGAACTAGCCAGATGGAAAACACGTGGACAACAGAAGTCATCAACAGGTGTGAAGACAGGATGGTAGACGTTATGAAAACTGGACAAGAAAGAGAAAATGGACTGAAAAGAAACAAGCAGAGCCCCAGGGATCTGTGGGCTTACAGCCCAAAAAGATCTAACATTTTTGTCAGGGGAATTCCAAAAGGAGAGGAAAAAGAAGGCGGGGTTAAAACAATATTGAAGAACTAATGGCTGAAAACTGCCCAAATGTGCAAAGATACACACATAAACTCAAGAATCTGAGTGAACTGATAAAGTCAAAGAAATCCATGACAAAAATATGTCACAGTCAAACTGTATCAAAGTTAAGACACTTCTGTTGTCAAACTAAAGGCAAAGAAACTGAAAGCAACAAGAGAGAAAGGACGCCTTCCCTATAGGAGGAAAAAACAATTCTAGTGATAATAGTTTCACTTCAGAAAGCTTTGTGGCCAGAAGGGAGTAGCACAATACTTTGCAAGCCCTGAAAGAAATGCATTAACAGCCTACGATCCTATATCCAGTGGAAATATCTTTCAAGAATAAGGGAGAAATACAAACATTCCTAGATTAAGGAAAAACAAGAAAATTTATGGGCAGCACACTTATCCCAAAAGAATGGCTGAAGGATATTTTCTAAAGAGAAAATAAATTACTGTTAGGAAAGAAAGAACAGTTGAAAAAGTCAGCATATGATTAACGACAGTAGACTTAGCTTCTCATTTGAGTTTTCTAAATTATGACTAATGGTCAAAGCAAAAATATTAACACTGGTTGATGAAGTTCTCAAGACAATTATAAATGGAGAAGCATAGAAAGATGTAAAGGAAAGTAAGAGGGCTATGCTTCACTGTAACTGGGAAATGACAACTGAAATAGACATGTTATGAAGATACAATGTTTCACCTACCACACTCAAGGAAAGAAAGCTATGCAGACACACACTTAAGAACACTAAAGATAAATCCAAATAGAATTCCAAACAAATTGTTCAAGAAAACTATAGTGTGGGGCTTCCCTGGTGGCGCAGTGGTTGAGAGTCCACCTGCCGATGCAGGGGACGCGGGTTCGTGCCCCGGACCGGGAGGATCCCGCATGCCGCGGAGCGGCTGGGCCCGTGAGCCATGGCCGCTGAGCCTGCGCGTCCGGAGCCTGTGCTCCGCAACGGGAGAGGCCACAGCAGTGAGAGGCCCGTGTACCGCAAAAAAAAAAAAAAACTATAGTGAGGCAGAAAAAGAGGATGAGAAAACACACACACACACATACAAACACACACACACGGGAAAAAGAAACAGAGAGAACAAACCGAAGTCATGCGAACATTAGCAAAAGGAAGCAAGAGTGGATATAGTAATAGAAAGATATTCTGTGTTAATGGATTGCAAGACTCAATATTGTTAAATTGTCAATTTTACTAAACTGATCTATAGCTTCAAAGCAGTCCTCAACTGAAACTCCAGCTAGCTATTTTATGGATAACCAAAAACTGATTTACAGTTTATTTCAAAAAGAAAAGGCCCAGAAAAGCCAACACAACACTGCAGAGGAAGGACAAAGTTGAATGACTCACATTATCCAAGTTCAAGATTTAATATAAGGTTATAATAACCAGTGCAGCATGATACTGGTAAAATAATAGACACAGAGATCAATGGATGTTGAATGTAGTGCCCAGAAATAGACCTATACAAATATTACCCACCAATCTTTGACAAAGTAACAAAGACGGTTAAATGGCAAAAGGACAGACTTTTCAACAAATGGTGCAGGATCAGCTGTGCACCTACATGCATGGAAAAATCAGGAAAGCAGGACAAGTCAAGAGAAAAGACAGACACACATGCGATTACAGTCAAATCCCAGCTCTAGATCGAGTCCACAGGGAACTGATTTGTCCAAGAGGCAAGGGAGGTGGACTTTCATACTTGCAAACTGGTGAGTGTGAAACTAGTGCACATGGCTTGGCTGGCACAGAATTATTTTAGGAGTGAGCTTTAGGAGCAGAAGAACGCAGAAGCGAGGAGATGGGCCCCTAGAAACGTTCAAAGGAGCGTGATGGGATCTGAGAGAAGCATCGCCTGTCATTATTCCTACACGTCACCACGTTCAGGCTACTATCATCTCCTGCTGAGGATACTCATCTCCTTCCCGTTTGTTTGGTCTCTGGGCTCAAAGTTTTGACCTGTCCTAAAAACCCACCAAGATGCAGCCACAGGGACCTTTCAGAAACAAAGATCTGACTGTGTCACCCCCTTTTCCGATACTTTTTAGGAACGTCCCACACCTTTATTGTAAATTTCAATCAGTTAACGTGACACAGAGAAAAATGGATGGCCTGGCTTCTGTCTGCCTTCTCACCGCTTCCACTTTACAGTGTGTATTTTAATCATACGAAACCGTAGGGGACAACTGGCCATGTCATATCTGCTTTACACAGGGTTTTCACATGCATCTTCTTTACCTGGGCGCCCTCCCCTGTACCTGTATTACTCTAGCTTGTCCTTTAGAATTACTCCTGCTATTTCATATAGTGAAGAGGCTCTTCTGACTTTTGTCTACCTTGAAACTCCAGCCAAAAGCTCCTTTACATGCCCTGCTTTTGTATTTCCAGGATAACTTCTGTAACGTCTCAGAAGATTGTAGAATATACTTATAATTGTCTGTTTATCAGTCTCTCCACAGAGACTATGAGTGCAAGACTGCTGGAGCTGTTTCGCATCCATCAGTGTATCCTCTGTATAAGAACAATGCCTGGGGTCTAATAGTAATTTAATGCATACTATATGCAAATTAAAGATTAATAATGAAATGTCAGAATAAGGATGTGGGATCCTTCATATCACTTTGTCCAGTATAAGTCCTTTCACATGAGTAGTTTCCCCTACATACATTTTATAAAAGTTGCTTATGAAGAGCTGTTATTTGTGAGTCCTCTGCATTATAAAATGTCCGTAAGTGAGAGCAAGAAGAAATAATTCTTTCACCTCATTGAGAACAGATGTTAGCAAAACATCACTCAAGTATGGTTCAATTATACATATAAAAACTACAAAGATGGAATTCTCAGCAACACGTTTTTTTAATACATCAAGCTCAATAAATGCCTTTTATCAAGGGAAACAAATATTTAATGAAATGCTAGCACCTCAGACAAGTGTGTACATTCTTTGAGATTGCTTTGATTGCATGACACACTCAGATATACTTCAAACTCATGGACTAAACCTCATCAACCCATGTCTCGGAAGCAGCTAAAAGTAACTGACATTAACAAGCTTTGCTAAATGTTTCATATTTACCAGAGTATATACAAGATCTAAAAGGTTTATAAGGAAATAGAACATCTTAAAAGTCTTCAGAATCAAGAAGTTTGCTCTGCCTTACTAATGTTACAGATGTTACTTGTTTCCGTGGAGAGCAATATTTAGATGAAGTATGTCTCCATGCAGCTTCTGGGCAGACTGCTGTGGATTTCAGGATTCCTGGAACAATAGCCAGAGAAAGCAGTTCTGAGGTGGCATCTGCAGCCTGCATGTGTGGATTCAGGCATTTTTCAGCCATCCCCTTCTCTAAGAAAAGGGCATCCACACCAGAGAACATTTGTATGAATTAAATATATTAGCTTTTATTTTTAAAAGGGTTACTTTTTTTAAGCATGCTCCGTTTGAATGACTGTGTAGCTAATTGAGCTCACAGCTGTACTTGTTCAGACATTAATATTTTGAGCAGATTGTATGTTGTTCAAATCTAAATTTTTTGAATTCCTAATGTTCTTATGGCAACATTTAAGTGAAAGATTTGGAGAATCACTGTTTAATTCTGTGGGTGTGAGTCATTATGTGTATGTGTAAAATTATTGCCTCTTTTGGTTTAATTTCTATCATTTAGATTCAGTTCATGTCTTTTCTAATGAAGATAGTTTAATAATTAATATCTTCTAATTTTCTACCTATCTGAAATATTAATATGTAAGACCTCCAAATTGTAGAACACATTTTCTTCAGCCTGACCTAGTCAAACCTATTTTGATTCCTAAATTTATGCATAATGAAAGTAGAAAGCCATTTTTTATATTTTGATGACATGAAGAGTTGAGATGATTTTTAATGTTATTATAAGAAAACATGTATCTGTCACATGTAAATAAAAAGCTTAATTCTCTATGTTGCTTCTTTCCCAACACTGAAGTTTTAAATTTTTTTCTAAAAACTGTGTCTATATTCTACTTATTTTTATTATTGTATTATGCATTTCTAATCATAGGCCTACTCAATTATGTTATACTGTCAAAGACCCCAAAGATTTTTTTCCTTTCTTTGTATAAGTGTATATAATCATTTTCCCATTCCATTGATTTTGTTATGAGCTTTCCAGTTATTAATAGGAGGAGCTATTATTGATTGACAGTGTCTACAAGATCATTTTTTCAATTGCTCATAAACATCTCAATTATTTTCAGTAATTAGGTCAGGAAAAAATCCTGTTCTATTCCTTCTGTAAAAGACACTGATAAACAAACAAGCAGGGACTTCCCTGGAGGTCCAGTGATTAAGACTTCGCCTTCCAATTCTGGCCGTACAGGTTCGATCCCTGGTCAGGGAGCTAAGATCCCACAGGCCTCACAGCCAAAAAACCAAAAACATAAAACAGATTGTAACAAGTTCAATAAAGCGTTTAAAAATGGTTCACATCAAAAATAATGTAAAAAAAAAAAAGCAAGCAAATAAATATACTGCTAGAAATACCCCTTTTATTAAATACAGAGATGAATTCATTCAAAATGGATAAAACAAATATATTGAAGATGGCAAAAAAGGGCAATAAGAAGCCAGAAGTTACTGTTTTAAACTTTTTTTTCCTTCACTCACAAGAAACTCTCTCGCAAAAAACAAAATTATGAAAAATACCTAACATGTACCTAAAATTTTGTTGTTTTTACAGTCATGTATAAAGATACATAAAATAAAATTTTAAAGTTCCCTATTACTTAACTTGGCAGTGTAAATGGAATATGTTGTCTAAATTTATGTTTAAAAAAAAATCAATGAATTTTTCCAAAAATAATCTAAATACCAGAAAGTTCTATTTAGTATTATCAGAGATAATTTTAATATAAGATCTAGAAAAGGTTTTGACATAAAATTTCAATATTACATCTTTAATTCCAAACATACATCACATTTTGGAAGTAATCAGTTCTGTTGTCATAGACTTTAGTCTTAGATGAGCATTTCTTTCATGTGTGAATCCAGCATAAACAGACCACTCAAAGACAGATACAAGAGTATACGGAGCTTATTTTATGAGCTTTGTGATAAACTTAACAGCTATATCCAGCGGTATTACTTATTTTTATTTTGCTGTAAACTGTACAGAACATTTTTATAACTTTTTCATTGTCTCTGTTTATTATAAATACAGCAATCTAACTCGTAACTTGCTACCACATAAATGTTAGTGTGCAAACATTCTAGTGGCAAGCAATAAACAGTATTACTAATAAAATAGGTGACATTTTAAGAATTATGTAAATTTATATTAGTTGAGCAATTGTTAGCTTGATTTCACACATGTATTTCCTTTTAAGTATTATGAAGGTCTTTTTTTAAACAACAGGTTTATTGGGTATAATTCAAATAATACAAAATTCACCCTCCTGAAATGTCCAATACAGCGGTTTTTTTAGTCTTCTCAGAGTAGTGTAACCATCACCACTGCCTAATTCCAAAATATTTTCATCACCACAGAAAGAAACTCCAGACCCATTAACACTCCCTACTAAATGACCCATTTCCCCAGTCTCCGACAACTACTAACCAACTTATAAACAGACCATATGTACTCCTTTCTGGCTGTCTTCTTTCAGTTATAACACTGTTTCTAAGGTTCACCCATGTTGTGACATGGCTCAGTACTTCACTTCTTTTTATTGTCAAATAGTATTCTGTTACATAGATAACATATTTGGTTTATCTAGTCATCAACTGATGGACATTTGTGTTGTTTTTTACTTTCTGGTCTTCTTTACTTTCTTGCAGCAACGTTTTGCTGTTTTCTGTATGCAAATCTTGCGACTCTTTCTTAAAAATATATTCCTGAATATTTTATTGCTCTGATTTAACTAAAATTGTTTTCTTGATCTCACTTTTGATTTTTCATTACAAGTGTTTACAAATAAATTTGATTTTTTATGTTGGCCTTGTACCCTGAAACCTTTTTGAACTTGTTTATTAGTTCTAAGAGTTTGGGGGTTTTGTTGTGGGTTCCTCAGGAATTTCTTGTGTTCTACAAGATCACAACATCTGTGAGTAAGGATAGCTTTATTCTTTTTTCTTTCAAATCTAGATGACTTTTTTTTTTCCTTTCCTATTTGTCCTTGCTAAATCCTCCACAAAAATTTTGAACAGTAGTGCAGATATCCCTGTCTTTTTCCTGATCTTAGAGGGAAATAATTCAATTTTTCAGCATTAACAACGATGTTAGCTGCGGGTATTTTTAAATGTCTATTGTCAGATTAAGAAACTCCCTTCTCTTTTTTAGTTTGTTGAGTGTTCTTATTTTGAAAGATGTTTTGATTAGGCCAGTGCTTTTTCTGCATCTGATTGATATGATTGCGATTTTTTTGGTTCTTTATTCTACTGATATGGCGTATTACCTTAATTTTTTTTTTTTACCTTAATTTTTTTAACGTTAAAGCAACCTTATCTTCTAGGATAAATCCATATTTATGCATTAAAGATGCTCCTTCATTCTTGATTTTAGTAATTTGATTCTTCTTTCTTATTTTTGGTCAATCTAGCTAAAGGTTTTTCAATTTTGTTGATCTTTCCAAGGAACCAAGTTTGGGATTTGTCAATTTTCTATATTCTTTTTCTTTTATCTATTGTATTTATTTCTGCTCTAATCTTTATTTATATTCTTCTTAGACCTTTCTGGTTTTAATGTAGGTATTTATTGCTATAAATTTTTGAACTCTCTTTTAATTGCATCAATAGGTTTTGGTATGTTGTGTTTTTGTTTTCAGTCATATCACAATGCGTTCTTACCTCTTTTCTGTTTCTTTACCCCATTTTTTATTTAGAAGTGGGTTTAATTTTCAAATAATAATACATTTTCCAGCTTTTCATCCATTATCGACTTTTAATTTCATTCCACTGGGTTCAGAAATTGTACTTTACATGAACTCATTCCTCCATTTAAAATTTATTTTAAATTCCCTGTTGTTTTTCTTATTATGTGTTTATCATTTTCTTGGTAGGTACTCTTGGGATTAAATTAATATCTTAACTTGAAACAATACAGCTTGGATTAGTACTAAATTAATTTCAATAGTATACAAAAAGATATGCTCCAATATGGCCCCTTTCTTTCTCCCCTCCTTTGTGCTGGTACTGTCATATTTATCACAGCTTGGTACATTGAAAGATCAATACAGTTTTGCAATTACTTTTATGCAGCAGGCTTTTAAATCAGTTAATAGAAGAAAAGAGTTGCAAACAAAGATTTGTGCACACTATTTTTAACTTCCCATGTGTACCACCTTATCAGAGCTCTTGATTTCCTCGTGTGAGTGGAAGTTACCGCCTAGAGCCCTTTCTTTTCAGCCTGAATGAATCCTTTCGTTCTTCTTACAGAGGGTAGATCTGCTAGCAAGACATTTACTGCTTTTGATTATCTGGGAAAAAGCTTAAGTTTTTCTTAGTTTTTGAAGAATAGTTTTGCCGAATAAAGACCTCTTTGTTGACAGTCTTTTGCTTTCTTCATTTGGCAAATGTTATCTCACTGATTTCTAGAACTCTAAGGTTTTCTGATGTGAATTGAGCGTTGTTTTTTTTTTTTTTTCTTTTTTTGCGGTACGCGGACCTCTCACCGTTGTGGCCACTCCCGTTGCGGAGCACAGGCTCCGGACTCGCAGGCTCAGCGGCCATGGCTCACGGGCCCAGACGCTCTGCGGCATGTGGGATCTTCCCGGACCGGGGCACGAACCCGTGTCCCCTGCATCAGCAGGCGGAGTCTCAACCACTGTGCCACCAGGGAAGCCCCTTTCCTGTAACGTTTTTTTAAAATGTACTTTAAATAGTTATTTCATTGACTCCATATTATGTCCATACTTTCCATTTTAGACTTTGTTTTACTGAATCCTGTTCGATAGAAAACGATTGTCACCTTCTGTATAAAAAGAGTGACCAGAGTTAGTCTTCAGGAGCCCAGTGTCCTTTTTCTGCCTCTTGACGTGTCCTCGTCTTCTTCCTCCTAAGCTCCTGCTGTATCCTGTCTTGACCCACACGCCTTGTTTTCTCTAATACTCTATAGTTTGACTCCTTTGCATATTTTTTTATATAGGTAAATATTGTCTCTCCAAATACTGTTTACTTTTTGGGAAGTGTACTAACCTCCCTTCTTTCCTTCTGATTATTTATTCTTTTGGTTGGTGAATATATTATGATCACTTATTACATGCCTGCTGAGCACTAGAGAATTTCCACAGTGTAGATTTAGCACAGTGCACTATAAATATTCAATAAACATTAATTCCCGAACATATGCTAAATATTCTAATATACAGAAGCACTTGCCTATTCAATCACAATTCATCATTTTCTGGCACCTATAATAGACACACTTAATATAAACCGACATAAAATTTATCCTCAAATGACTTAGCAATTCACTGTGGCAGGTAAAAAGAAAAATGTAAAACTCAACTAGCAGGGCAAATGGTTTAATTTTGATGATCTCCAATTTATCATTTTTTGTTTGGTTTTATGCCTCATGATTTTGGTGTCATGTCTAAGAATGTCTCACCAAGCCCTAGGTCCTCAAGATTTTCTCCTGCGTTTTACATTTAAGCCTATGAACCATTTAGACTTAATTTTTGTATAAGGTATAAGGTGTAAGGATTAGGTTGCATTTGATTTTTTGCATATATATACTATATATATTAGAGAACCAAGCCTCACCCATCAGCAGACAAGCAAATTAAAGTTTTACTGAGCTCTGCCTACCAGAGCAACAGCCAGCTCTACCCACCACCAGTTCCTCCCATCAGGAAGCTTGCACAAGCCTCTTAGATAACCTCATCCACCAGAGGGCAGACAGCAGAAGCAAGAAGAACTACAATCCTGCAGCCTGTGGAACGAACACCACATTCACAGAAAGACAAAATTAAAAGGCAGAGAACTATGTACCAGATGAAGGAACAAGATAAAACCCAAGAAAAACAACAAAATGAAGTGAAGATAGGCAACCTTCCAGAAAAAGAATTCAGAATAATGATAGTGGAGATGATCCTGGACCTCGGGAAAGGAATGCAGACAAAGATCAAGAAGATACAAGACATATTTAACAAAGACCTAGAAGAATTAAAGAGCAAACAGAGATGAACAACACAGTAACCGAAATGAAAAATACACTAGAAGGAATCAATAGCAGAATAACTGAGGCAGAAGAACAGATAAGTGACCTGGAAGACAGAATGGTGGAATTCGCTGCCACAGAACAGAATAAAGACAAAAGAATGAAAAGAAATGAAGACAGCATAAAAGACCTCTGGGGCAACATTAAATGCACCAACATTCACATTATAGGGGCTCAGAAGGAGGAGAGAGTGAGGAAGGACGTGAGAAAATATTTGAAGAGATTATGGTCGAAAACTTCCCTAACATGGGAAAAGAAATAGCCACGCAAGTACAGGAAGAGCAAAGAGTCCCAGGCAGGATAAACCCAAGGAGAAACATGCTGAGACACATAGTAATCAAATTGACAAAAATTAAAGACAAATAAAAATTATTAAAAGCAACAAGGGAAAAACAACAAATATCATCAAGGGAATTCCCATAAGGTTAACAGCTGATTTCTCAGCAGAAACTCTACAAGCAAGAAGTGGGTGGCAGGACATATTTAAAGTGATGAAAGGGAAGCACCTACAACCAAGATTACTCTACCCGGCAAGGATCTCATTCAGATTCGATGGAGAAATCAAAAGTTTTACAGACAAGCAAAAGGTAAGAGAATTCTGCACCACCAAACCAGCTCTACAACAAATGCTAAAGGAACTTCTCTAAGTGGGACACACAAGAGAAGAAAAAGACCTACAAAAATAAACCCAAAACAATTAAGAAAATGGTAATAGGAACATACATATCGATAATTACCTTAAATGTGACTGGATTAAATGCTCCAACCAAAAGACACAGGCTCACTGAATAGATACAAAAACAAGACCCATATATATGCTGTTTGCAAGAGACCCACTTCAGACCTAGGGACACATACAGACTGAAGGTGAGGGGATGGAAAACGATATTCCATGCAAATGAAAGCTGGAGTAGCAATACTCATTTCAGATAAAATGGACTTTAAAATAAAGAATGTTACAAGAGACAAGGAAAGACATTACATAATGATCAAGGGATCAATCCAAGAAGAAGATATAACAATTAGATATAAACCCAACATAGGAGCACCTCAATACATAAGGCAAATGCTAACAGCTATAAAAGAGGAAATCGACAGTAATGCAATAATAGTGGGGAACTTTAACATCTCACTTACCCAATGGACAGATCATCCAGACAGGAAATTAATAAGGAAACTCAAGCTTTAAATGACACAATAGACCAGATAGATTTAATTGATATGTATAGGACATTCCATCTGAAAACAGCAGATTACATTTTCTTCTCAAGTGCACACAGAACATTCTCCAGAATAGATCGCATCTTGGGTCACAAATCAAACCTCAGTAAGTTTAAGAAAACTGAAATCATATTAAGTATCTTTTCCGACCACAATGCTATGAGATTAGAAATCAATTACAAGGGGAAAAGCATAAAAAACACAAACAAACACATGCAGGCTAAACAATACGTTATTAAATAACCAAGAGATCACTGAAGAAATCATAGAGGAAATCAAAAAATACCTAGAGAAAAATGACACTGAAAACATGATGATCCAAAACCTATGGGATGCAGCAAAAGCAGTTCTAAGAGGGAACTTTATAGCAATAAAATCCTACCTCAAGAAATAAGAAAAAACTCAAAAACAATCTAACATTACACCTTAAGGAAATAGAGAAAGAAGAACAAATAAGACCCAAAGTTAGTAGAAGGAAAGAAACCATAAAGATCAGAGCAGAAATAAATGAAATAGAAACAAAGAAAACAATAGAAAAGATCAATAAAACTAAAAGCTGATTCTTTGAGAAGATAAACAAAATTGATAAATCTTTAGCCAGACTCATCAAGAAAAAGAGAGGACTCAATCAATAAAATTAGAAATGAAAAAGGAGAAGTTACAAAGGACACCGCAGAAATACAAAGCATCATAAGAGACTACTAAAGCACCTTTATGCCAATAAAATGGACACCTTGGAAGAAATGGACAAATTCATGGAAAGATATAAACTTCCAAGGCTGAACCAGGAAGAAATAGAAAATATGAACAGTCCAATCACAAATAATGAAATTGAAACTGTGATTAAAAATCTTCCAACAAACAAAAGTCCAGGACCAGATGGCTTCACAGGTGAATTCTATCAAACATTTAGAGAAGAGCTAACACCCATCCTTCTCAAACTCTTCCAAAAATTTTCAGAGGAAGGAACACTCCCAAACTCATTCTACAAGGCCACCATCACCCTGACACTAAAACCAGACAAAGATACTACAGAAAAAGAAAATTACTGACCAATATCCCTGATGAATATAGGTACAAAAATCCTCAACAAAATACTAGCAAACAGAATCCAACAACACATTAAAAAGGATCATACACCATGATCAAGTAGGATTTATCCCATCCCAGGGAAGCCAGGATTCTTCCATATATGGAAATTAATCAATGTGATACACCATATTAACAAACTGAAGAATAAAAACCATATGATCATCTCAAAGGATGCTTAAAAAACGTTTGACAAAATTCAACACCCATTTATGATAAAAAACTCTACAGAAAGTGGGCATAGAGGGAACCTACCTCAACATAATTAAGGCCATACATGACAAACCCACAGCAAACAGCTTTCTCAATGGTGAAAAACTGAAAGCATTTCCTCTAAGATCAGGAAAAAGACAAGGATGTCCACTCTCGCCACTATTATTGAACATAGTTTTGGAAGTCCTAGCCACAGCAATCAGAGAAGAAAAAGAAATACAAGTAATACATTGGAAAAGAAGAAATAAAACTGTTGGTTTGCAGATAACACGATGCTGTACATAGATAATGCTAAAGATTCCACCAGAAAACTATTAGATCTAATCAATGAATTTGGTAAAGTACCAAGATACAAAATTAATGCACAGAAATCTCTTGCATTCCTCTATGCTAATGATGAAAAATCTGAAAGAGAATTTAAGGAAACACTCCCATTTACCATTGCAACAGAAAGAATAAAATACCTAGGAATAAACCTACTTAGGGAGACAAAAGACCTGTATGCAGAAAACTATAAGACACTAATGAAAGAAATTAAAGATGACACAAACAGATGGAGAGATATACCATGTTCTTGGACTGGAAAAATCAATATTGTGAAAATGACTATACTACCCAAGCAATCTACAGATTCAACGCAATCCCTATCAAATTACCAATGGCATTTTTTACAGAACTAGAACAAAAAAAATCTTAAAATATGTATGGAGGCAAAAAAGACCCCGAATAGTCAAAGCAGTCTTGAGGGAAAAAAAAATGGAGCTGGGGGACTCAGACTCCCTGACTTCAGACTATACTACAAAGCTACAGTAATCAAGACAGTATGGTATGGGCACAAAAACAGAAATATAGATCAATGGAAGAGGATAGAAAGCCCAGAGATAAACCCACACACCTGTGGTCAATTAATCTATACAAAGGAGGCAAGGATATACATTGGAGAAAAGACAGTCTCTTCAATAAGTGGTGCTGGGAAAACTGGACAGCTACATGTAAAAGAATGAAATTAGGACACTTCCTAACACCATACACAAAAATAAACTCAAAATGGATTAAAGACCTAAATGTAAGACCAGACATTATAAAACTCTTAGAGGAAAACATAGGAAGAACACTCTTTGACATAAATCATGGCAAGATCTTTTTTGACCCACCTCCTAGAGTAATGGAAATAAAAACAAAAATAAACAAATGGGACCTAATGAAACTTAAAGGATTTTGTACAGCAAAAGAAACTATAAACAATACAAAAAGACAACCCTCAGAATGGGAGAAAATATTTGCCAATGAAGCAACTGACAAAGGATTAATCTCCAAAATATATAAAGAGCTCATGCAGCTCTATATTAAAAAAGCTAAAAACCCAATCAAAAAATGGGCAGAAGACCTAAATAGACATTTCTCCAAAGAAGATATACAGATGGCCAAGAGTCACATGAAAAGCTGCTCAACATCACTAATCATTAAAGAATTGCAAATCAAAACTTCAGTGAGTTATCACCTCACACTAGCCATCATCAAAAAATCTAACAGTAATAACAGTAAATGCTGGAGAGGGTGTAGAAAAAAGGGAACCCTCTTGCACTGTTGGTGGGAATGTAAATTGATATAGCCACTATGGAGAACAGTATGGACATTCCTTAAAAAACTAAAAATAGAATTACCATATGACCCAGCAATCCCACTACTGGGCATATACCCAGAGAAAACCATAATTCAGAAAGACACAAGCACCCCAATGTTCATTGCAGCACTATTTACAATAGCCAGGTCATGAAAGCAACCTAAATGCCCATTGACAGAGGAATGGATAAAGAAGATGTGGTACATATACACAATGGAATATTACTCAGCCATAAAAAGGAACGAAACTGGGTCATTTGTACAGACGTTGTTGGACCTAGAGACTGTCGTACAGAGGAGAAAAACAAATATTGTATGTTAACGCACATATGTGGAATCTAGAAAAATGGTACAGATGAACTGGTTTATAAGGCAGAGACAGAGACACAGATGTAGAGAACAAATGTATGGACACCAAGAGGCGAAAGCTGTGAGGGGTTGGGGGTGGGGGTCGGATGAATTGGGCGATTGGGATTGACATGTATACACTGATGTGGATAAAATAGATAACTAATAAGAATCTGCTGTATAAAAAAGTAAATTTGAAAAAAGAAAATATAACTGAGGATATTTTTTCTTCTCATTTCATATTTCTTATATAAATATCTTTTGATGGCTGAGGTATCCTTCTATCTGTCTATTATTTTAAAACAATTATATTATTTCCCACCTGGATTGATACCAATTGAAATACCAACCTCTTTAAATTCACTTATTATGGATCCATATATATAAGGATTCTTATAACAGAGCTGGACAAATTCCTGAAAGTAGAATTATAAGATCAAAGGTATAAATAATTTGAGCAGCTCTGTTTACAATAGCCAGGTTATGGAAGCAACCTAAGTGTCCATTTACAGATGAATGGATAAAGAAGATGTGGCACATATATACAATGGAATATTAGCCATAAAAAGAAATGGAGTTATTTGTAGTGAGGTGGATGGACCTAGAGTCTGTCATACAGAGTGAAGTAAGTCAGAAAGAGAAAAGCAAATACCGTATGCTAACACCTATATAGGGAATCTAAAAAAAAAAAAAAAATGGTTCTGACGAACCTATGGGCAGGACAGGAATAAAGATGCAGACGTAGAGAATGGACTTGAGGACACGGGGAGGGGGAAGGGGGAGCTGGGACGAAGTGAGAGAGAGGCATGGACATATATACACTATCAAATGTAAAATCGATAGCTAGTGGGAAGCAGCCGCATAGCACAGAGAGATCAGCTCGGTGCTTTGTGACCACCTAGAGGGGTGGGATAGGGAGGGTGGGAGGGAGATAGATGCAAGAGGGAGGAGATATGGGGATATGTGTATACGTATAGCTGATTCACTTTGTTATAATGCAGAAACTAACACACCATTGTAAAGCAATTATACTCCAATAAAGATGTTAAAAAAATTATTTAAATAAAAAATAAATTAAAAAACAAAGGTATAAATAATTTGAAATGCTTCATACATATTTAATGAACGTCCCGCAGAAATATTCTATCAATTTTCATGATTTTTAGCCATATATATCCATAGGACAAGAACTGAGTTGTGGTATTATTGGCTTATTGATTTAATAACTAAAAGGGTTGAAGTTTCTTTTCAAATACTCACTGATTATTTTTTAAAGTATCCATTTATGCCTATAGCATTTTTTGCAATTTGTCCATTGATTTATTACATATGGTCTTGCATGTACATTAATATACAATGTTAAAATTTCTTTTATAGTGTTTATAATTATTTTATATTGTTTTCCAATTTAACATTTGCCTATTATTTGAGATGCCATTTGCCTGTTGCTTGACGTGTGTATGTCTCAGATTATTACCCAGTTACACCCACCGACTTTGTCTTGTTGACTTCTTTTATTTTTAGATATAAAATGCTTCCCTCTTGCTCAGATCATTTTTTAGAGAAAATTTCCCCCTATGTCTCCCGTGATTCACGCATCTTGCCAGTGAGGCACTGGCTGCCTCTTTTTCTGAATTATATTAGCAAGGATGCTTTTCTAGCCAAGTGCCTTGGACAGTGGAACTAGTGGCTCCCTAAATAGCAAATAACATTTTTGCTTTCAGCCTTGGGAAATAGAGATAATGGCTCCCCCCAGAGTAGAGGGCAGGCATGCTTACTACTCAGTATAATAAGATAACAGCGTCCACTGAAGCCCTGTTCAGGAACGCTTACTGTCCTTCCAGCTCTGGGCTTCTCTGTGGTGAGGCAGCCCTGGTCATGTATCAGCCGGCTCCATGGGAACTGAAGGTCAGAAATCCAGTACCAAACTAATGGAGCTCTGCCTGTTGCCATTACTGAGACTAATAAACTAACCATCAGCACATACCTGGGAGTCTCCTGTTTCCTGCCGACAGCCGTGAGATTGAGAGCTGACATTCAGGTAAATCACAGAGCCTTCACAGTTCTTGACAATCATTATAATACCTTGCAATATTTTTCTGTTTCATTTTCTATTTCATTCAGTTATTTATTTATTTAACATTTAAATAGTTTAGGCATTTCTAGGTTGCATATTTGAGACAGTAAAATTCTTAAGAGCAAAAACTGTAGGGCCAGACTACTTGGCTAAAGCTTACATGGGATAGATATGTACATTTTAAAAAAATTCTGATTAATCTATGATTATTCCAGAACAAAAAGTTAAAGAAACTTGGTATTTAGCCAAAGGAGTTGAGAACTTACATCCACACAAAAACATGCACCCATATGTTTATAAGCTTTATTCGTAATGGCCAAAATTTGGAAGCAACTATGATGTCCCTCGGTAGGCAAATGAATAAATAAACTGTGGTACAGACCATGTCATATTATTCAACCCTAAAACAATAGACCGTGAAACCATGAAAAGACGCCTTCTACATATGTTTTCTCTTATTTAATTGGTTAATACGTGAATTACACTAATGGATTGTCAAATTTTGAACTAGCTTTGCATTTCTCAGCTAACCTCCAATTGACAGTCGCACATATGTTTAAGACTGTCAGTTTCATCTCAGTGAAAATTTAGCTACATCCCTTTCTCTATCTTTTTTTTGTTTTCTTTTTTTCATTCCAGTAAAAGATAACCAGAGCTTCCACATTAGCTAATACACTGAAGTTCTGGGAGGAGGTGCACCTAGAGAGGGCAGGGAAGCTCCATGCTCCCGCCTCGCCATATACATCTCTTCCAAAGTCAGTGTGTCTGAAGCTTAGAAACAGAGTGCGGTGAAAATTTTAGAGAAAAAAAGTGTAGAACTTAACTTCACAGAAACCCTTCTGTGTACGGCAGCTGATGTAGAAAAGGATATGACTGAACTACCAGTGCTAGAATTCCAGGACCTACACGAAAAGGCACAAACAAATTATCTAAGACTGAAGCTGAGAGCAATGACAGAGAGATGTTTCTGCAGACAAGCATATAAAAACTGCAAGAAAAGAACTTCTTGATACAGTGAATGTCTTCAAGAAATATCCATACCAGAGGCACAGAGTGCTGGATCACCAAAAATAAAAAAGAAAGAAAAGAAAGAAAAAAGAAATCATTTTAAAGGTGGCAAGACATAAGTGCCCACTAACTAATTCATCAAACAAACTCGATGCTTCAGCCTTTCAAAACTGTGGACAGAAAGTCATACATGTTAAGAGACGCACTTCTCACTGGCCATATTCAACTGCCTTTCTCTGTAAATGTTTGACTCTAAAAATGATCAGTTCTTTCTGAAAAGGCCTAGCTGAGGATGTGAATGGGATTTTTACCCTTTTATACTGTATGTTCGTAAAATGTAGCTTAATCATAATCTCACATGGAGAATTTTGCATCACTTTTGCTATTATCATTCTTTTAAGAATTATAAGCCAACAGAATTTATACCTTAATGCGTCACTGTATAACATTCTTTAAAGCAGTTGTAAATATTGGCTTTTGTTTTTGACATTTTTAAAAATTTATTTATTTTTGGCTGCATTGGGTCTTTGTTGCTGCCTGCCGGCTTTCTCTAGTTACGGTGAGCGGGGGCTACTCTTTGCTGCAGTGCATGGGCTTCTCCTTGTGGTGGCTTCTCTTGTTGCAGAGCATGGGCTATAGGTGCTGGCTTCAGTAGTTGTGGCTCACGGGCTCAGTAGTTGTGGCTCATGGGCTCTAGAGCGCAGGCTCAGTAGCTGTGGCGCACGGGCTTAGTTGCTCCGTGGCACGTGAGGTCTTCCCGGACCAGGGCTCGAACCCGTGTCCCCTGCATCAGCAGGTGGATTCTTAACCACTGTGCCACCAGGGAAGCCCTGTTTCTGATGTTTTAACTCAACATGATACATGGTAAGATAATGTATTTCACAATATTTGTTGATATTTAATAAATAGTTTACATGTGTTTAAGAAAGATAATCAGTCAAAACTGGAAAAGAATAATAAGAAAATCAGTCTATTACTCTATCTATTAAAGAGTTTTAAAATTCTATAATAAGGTACCTTGGAGTTCACCAACAACAACCTAATTTAGGAGGGAGGAATAAATGCCTGGGGAAGTTGTATCAGTATCCGGAAGCCCGAGGATAACAGATTTAATCTGGTGAAGGTGTAAAATGAGATAAGAAAAGTATTCCTACAGACAGGAAGATTCACTGACAAGGTTATTGACGATGTTGCTAAAATAAAGAGATCCCAAGAATGTCTTTCCAAAGATGAATGTTTATTTCTCTCTGTAACGAGAGTTTGGAGTGAGGATGTGCCCCAGAGCAGACAGGCAGCTCAGATACATGGATCACGCTTGGTCAGATTCTTTCCACTTTTCCTTTGATTATTTTTTGGGTGATTTCCTTGCTGGGATCCAAGATGCTTGGATTCACATCCAGGTTTAACTCCCAAAGGATGGAGGAAAAAGAGAGAATTTTCAGGAGAACTGGCCTGACTTTAAAATTGGAGAGAAAATAGATGCTATACAAATACCTCTGCTCACATTTCATTACCAAAAACAGGTTGCCATGGCCACATCTTACTTGTCCAAGATAAATTGCATGGGAGAAACTCTGGAGTCATGGTGGATAAAACAAAACAAAACTGGAAGCATTTGTCGAGAGAGTCTACAAACTGCCCATATCTGAGTTGGGTTTTTTTTTGTTTTTTTTTGTTTTTTTTTGCGGTACGCGGGCCTCTCACTGCTGTGGCCTCTCCCGTTGCAGAGCACAGGCTCCGGCCACATGGGCTCAGCGGCCATGGCTCACGGGCCCAGCTGCTCCGCGGCATGTGGAATCTTCCCAGACCAGGGCTCGAACCCGTGTCCCCTGAATCAGCAGGTGGATTCTCAACCACGGCGCCACCAGGGAAGCCCCAATATCTGTGATTAAAGTAAGAGTATGGTAGCATTTTTTATAACACTTTGTGATTTTTTATTTTAAGACATTGTAGAAAATAAGTTCACACAAATTTAGGCTCTAGAAGCAAGTAAATTAAAAATATATATTTAGTTTGTGTACACACATGCTTAATACTCCTTAGATATGTGTGTATAGCTGTTAATTAAATGTAAAGCATATGCATTGAAGATTATATAAAGAACCTGTTTTTGTTGATATTTTTAAAAAATGGAAATGAGTATATAAAGTGCTTGTCAAGAGGTGTTTAATTTTAAATAATATGAGCACAAACGTGTGTGTTTAGAAGAAATATCGACCCTTTCATTCATGATTTCTGTGTCCTTATGAACTTTGTGTGTAACCTTATGAGTTTAACCCTTTAAAGGAATAGCTATCCGTTACTTGGGTCACATGTACTGGTCATTGCATTCCGTGAAGTGAAGGACCACCTCCCTTCCCTGTCCTATGCAGTCACTGTGTCCACCTATCAGAACTACCATTTCCCGTGATAATCTTCACTCACATTTTTATGATCATTTTCCAATATGTTTGTTGAGCTCCTCTATTAAGCTATTGGTGGCTAAATATTATTCTCTGAATATCCTTCTCCCAGAGACTGCCCAAGAGAGCCTTTTGCACAAATTAGACACTCAAAGTTTCTTGAGAGGCACTGTGAGAGTTGTCTTATTTTTCTTAGTTTTATCCATCCAAAGTGCCCTTGTCTTTACTGTAATCCATGCTGTCGAAAACACATGTATCTTTAATTGCCTGGTGTCAGCAGCTGGAACTAAAATTAAATGATATAGAATGAGCTGAGCGGCCACTTTCTTATTTGCCCTTGATTTTAAGTGTCTTAATAGTTATGGGCTGCCCCATTTATACTGAGATATTTTCCCTTCTGGATTTGCCAACCCCAGGAATAAGACAGGAGATGTTCAGGCACGGGCATTAGGGAACCTAGTGAAATGGTAGAGAGCCTGATGACTTTACCTGTTTGCATTTTACAAGCATTTAGTCTCCTTGTAGAGCTAAGTGCACATAATAATTTCATAAATAAAGGATTTGATTTCAGAAAGTAAATACAGCAAATAAATCATTTAATTTCAATTGGGCAAATACTTATTGAACCTATCGTACCACAGACCTATGTATTAAATGACTGCTTCTGCAACACTCAGAGAGAATACTGGCAACTAGCTAGATTCCAACGTGGTCATTTATTCTAAACGTGCACTTTGCCTTCAGGGAATCTGTTACTTTTGCAGTTTTTAATTTATAGTGTTACAAAATTTTACTACTTCAGTATAGATCATCTTTGTAAACTATGCCTATCTCCTGGATTGTAGTCAAAAATATGAAAGAATAAAAGGTTACTAATGAAAACAAAAGAGAGCGTCCTTCTAGAGAGACTTTTCTCCCAGGACATCTAGATTTTGTTTTCCAAGGACTGATAGTTGAATTTTAAAATGTTAATCCAACTGCTAATAAAGAAGTTTTAAAGTATGCTCGTTTAGAACAAAGTTGTTACACCCATAAGTTTTAGTAACATCACAGAGTGTATGAGTTTATCTGAATCTTTGTCATTGTTTTTTCAAGCTTTCTGGAGCTCAACAGAAATTGTGAGGCAAACACTCTGTAGCTTTGAGAGGCCACTCAGCATCTTGGGGGCTTGGCGGACGGGCCTGTGATCGGATGCTGATGATCTGGCTTTCCAGTCATGTAAAAGACATATGCCCTTGACTTATTCCAGGGAATAATGGCGCAGATTTCAGAGAGTCTGAGACTGTGATTGATGCATCGAAGGAGCAGAGCAGAATGAGGAGACCCGGCCCGGCTTTAATTGCTGCAGAGAAGCAGGTGTTCACCGTTATTGGGCACGAGCGTCACCGGCTTCACCTCCGTCCTCCGCTCACAGGTACGGACGTGATGTCTCCAGGTGATGGAGCACAGCTGTTCCGTGGGCTGTGCACCCTGAAGAAGCCAGTCGCTGCCGGGTGCTGTAGAACGACCGCGTCTAACAGGGCACCCTCCGGCACGCTCATGTCTCACAGGGGGACAGTGGCTTTCACTTGATGGGAAGCCTATCTGCACGCCTCTCCCACGAGTCCTGGAGCTGAAGAACGAATGCCTTTCAAGAGCCATCGCCCTCTGCTCGGTTCTACCAGCAGGCAGAATGAGCAATACCTGGGCACTCAGGTCATAAATGATCCTATTTATACAGTTCTTTATGTAGAACTTGTTTTCCTGAGGTTGTAAATGATCAAATACAGACCAAAAAAGCTTCTAAAAACAATAAAATCATTAGAAAGATCATAGAAAATATTTTTGTTATGATACTGGGACAGGAGGAGCCTTCCCTGGGAAATACATGTAACCGCAAAGGAAAAATAAGACAAATACAGCTACTAATAATTACAAATACTTGTAACATGAAAGTTACCGTAAGTCGAGTTTAAAACAAGGGGAAAAGAGAAAATATTTACAAGTCATACGATAGATGAAGAATACAGTTTTCCTTATATGCAAAGACTATTCATAAGAATGTGACAAAAATTCTGATTAAAAAATGGGCAGAGGACCTAAATCGACAATTTTCCCAAGAAGACATAGAAATGTCCAACAAGCACATGAAAAGGTGTTCAACATCAGTTAAGTGTTAGGGAGAATGTAAATCAAAACTATAATGAGGTGTCACCTCACACCTGTTAGGACGGCTATTATCGAAAAGACAAGAAATAAATGTTGGAGAGGAAGTGGAGAAAAGGGAGCCCTTGTGCACTGTTGGTAGAATTATACATTGGTGCAGCCACTAGGGAACATAGGTATGGAAATTCCTCAAAAAGTTAAGAACAGAACTAACATATGGCCCAGCTATTCCACTTCTGGGTATTTATCCAAAGAACATGAAAACACTAAATCGAAATGATACAGGCACCCCTACGTTCATTACAGCATTACTTATAGCCGAGCTATAGGAACAACTTAAGTGTCTATCAGTGGATGAACTGATAAAGATGTGGAGTATATATTCAATAAATATTACTCAGCCATAAAAAAAAGAATGAGATCCTACCGTTTGCAACAACATGGATGGACGTTGAAGGATTGTGCTAAGTGAAAGACAAATGCCGTGTGATTTCACCCATATGCAGAAGTTTAAAAAACAAAACAAAGTAAAACGAAAACAAACTCTTATATAAGCAATCAGAGGGGAAGGAGACTGGAGGGCGGGCAAAATGGGTGATGGAGGCCCACTGTGTGGTGACGGATGGTAGTTAGTCTCATGGTGACGGTCACACTGTGGTGTATGCAGATATCATATTATAACGCAGTACACCTGAAACATATAATTTTTAAAAAAGAACCTCTTTTTCTAATCTGATTGCATTTCCCCTTTCTCTGTTTTTTCAAACATTTCCAGAAGTTGCCTTTTCCTTTTGAAATTCCTTTCTCTACCTCCAGGCTTAAGATGAAAAAAACAAACAAAAACAAAAAACATACATAAAAAGCACCAATTTTAATCATTTGAAGACTTTCGTTTTCTTTCTCCTCTTAGAAACTCCTTTGAAGTTTACTATCCTGTCTGTTATACAGAAGCAATCTAGGCAGCAATAACTGAACCCGATTTGTACAGGAGTCTGAACGTCTGGAGGTTGGTATAAAGGACAGGAAGCTATTCCAGCAGTGAGCTGAGAAAGCGAGAACTTCTCCAGCTATCCGGACAACCACTATTCTCCTAGGGTAAGAATTTTTATTAATTGCTCAACTCACTAATTTTTTAATGTCGTGGCATGTGTGTGTATGAGTGCACAGAGAAAGTGGAAGGCAATTCATTTAGCTTTCAAAAATATAAATGTCAGTAGCAGTCACCTTAAAAATTGTAATTTAAGTGCACTCTGTGTCAAGTACTGTATTCCCAATATATTTTCTTTAGAAAGGATTCTTCATTAACTCTAGTACCTGCCCCGTCTCTCTAGAAATGTTTACCTTGCGTCATCTATTCACATCCTGTCCTTTTCCTGACTCAGAAGTTTTTACCGAGTTTCATTCTGTTTCAGAGTTTTGTAAATTATTCTTTTTGTGAACCTGAGATTGATTTAGAAACAGAATTTCTGAAGTATGGAAAAGATTTGCCTGTGATAGAAAGTTCAAAGGAAGTTTTTGTTCAGTTATGAACACCAAGTACAAGAGAGTCAAAGTATATTCCTTTAGGAGTCCACGGCTTGATAAGCAGCAAACAGAAGCAAGCCTTGAGAGAGAGCTTGATCATGTGAGATTCACCTTTGCCTTTTCCGTGACATTTGATGTATTCAGAAGAGTGGACAAACATTCAGTGCTTCCTTTCTGATTCACCGGATTATTGACTCAATTCAGTCTGTCGGCTTCTCTCAAATAACGCTCCTGTAACCAGAAAATAGAAAAGGGTGCAACAGAGAATTCAAAGCCGACACTGAGCCTCAGAAAAGTATATTTTTAAAAAGAATCATATAAATATCATCTGAGATATATTGGCTGTGTGTATTCACAGCTCCCAGTTAGGCAGTAGGTCTCGTGAACTCTGCTGAGGCTGATCCCTAGGAGATTTCTGGCTGATGAAGGTAATCAACCTCAGGAAGAAAAGAGGAACAGAGGGAGAGGGAAACATGTGGCCGGAAACATGACTATGTCCTGTGTCTCCAAGTAAGAAGACTGCAGTGCACCAGAGCCCACGTGTCCTGGGTTAGGGAGAGCACACTGGGGAGAGGGGGTGGATTTGTAAACAGGAAGGGAAGAAAGAAAGAGTCTTTCCGCCTGTTGGCCTGTGAAAGAGCCAGAGGGAGAGAGAGAGTCAAAAAGGGAACATTTTAGAGATCACATATGTATTTCCTAGCCTTTTAACAATCACTGGAAGGGAGACTGTCAGAATGCATGAACTTACTTAGTTAAGGGAATAAACGGCCTATTGAACGATCTTCAAAGGTCACTGAATCTTCCTTGGCGTGCTCCTTCTATTGATGAGACCGTCAAAGGCATTTTTTATTTCACAGTGGTGGCTTTTTTTCCCCAAGCATTTTCCTTTGATTCTTTCTTAGAGTTTTCACCTCTCTGCGTACATTACACACTCATTCCTGTATATAGTTTGCTTTTTTCCATTAGAGATCTGACTCTATTAATCAGAGTTTTTTTTAATTTCCTGTAATTCCAAAACCTGTGTCCTGTCGGAGTCCTGTTCCGCCTGTTGCTCTGTCTCTTCTGACTGCATTTTCTTTCGCCTTTTAGCATGGCTGATAATTTTTGTTTAAAGCCGGACATGATTTGGGGGCAGTAGTAACTGGGTAAATAGGCCCTTAGTGTGAGGGTTTGTTCTGTGCTATGTTTCATGTTTGTTTACCTGTAGATGTGGGAGCTTCAAGTTCCCCAAGTGTCCTTGGTTTTGTCTTGTTGTCTGGGGCTTCTCTGAGAAGTCCTTCCCAAATAGAGACTGTGTCATGTAGCTTTTACAGCCGTAAGTCACCGTTATTTCACTGCGGCCCTCTTTGTGTGGTGTTAAGGTATGGGGGGAAGCACTGTATAATTTTACTCTTAAATCTGAATCTTTAGAGGTGTGCGTCCTGGTGTGTGACTTTCTCAAGTGCTTCTTACCCTCACCCACTCTTTTTTTTTTTTTTTTTTTTTTTTTGCGGTACGCGGGCCTCTCACCGCTGTGGCCTCTCCCATTGCGGAGCACAGGCTCTGGACGCGCAGGCTCAGCGGCCATGGCTCACGGGCCCAGCTGCTCCGCGGCATGTGGGATCTTCCCGGACCGGGGCATGAACCCGCGTCACCTGCATCAGCAGGCGGACTCCCAACCACTGCGCCACCAGGGAAGCCCCCCCACCACTCACCCACTCTTAAGTGAGACAGAAACACTGGAAGTGGCTGTGCCTTTTATTTATTTTTTTGCCTCTCCATATGAACTTTAGAATCAGTTTGTCAACATCCATAAAATATCTTGCTAAGATTTTGATTGGGATTGCACTGAATCTATAGATAAATTTGGGAAGAACTGGCGTATTAATATTGAGTCACGAATATGGAACATCTCTCCATTTATTTAGCTCTTCTTTATCTCTGATAATTTTCCTATCTTTGAAGTCTGCTCTGTCTGAAATTAATATATCTAGCCCTGCTTTCTTTTGATTAGTGTTAGCATTTACTTTTAAAATTGCGGTATAACTGATATACAAAATTATTAGTTTCAGGTGTACAACATACTGATTTGATATTTGTATATATTAGAAAATGCTTACTTACTTCTAGTTAACATCTGTCACCATACATAGTCACAGAATTTTTTTCTTGTAATGAGAAATTTAAAGATCTACTCTCTTAAGGGGCTGTGCCTTTTAAATTACACTTGTTTGAAACTCTCAAACATATTGATGTAAAATATATTCTACATCAATGCTTAGTACTTTCAGATTGCCTTAAGCATTTTTAAAATGAAAGATTACTTCTAAAATCTCTTTATTCAAATTATTTTTTAACACACAATGCTTTAGGTATCCACTAAATTATACGTAACAGGTCAAGAATATGTGTTGAAAGAAATATGTTCATTTACAAATTTTTTTCTGAGTTCTGGGTTCTTGATTAAAATGTAGCCTGTGATTCAACAGAGTTACAGAAGTCTCTCAAACATACATATAACCCTGATAACTGATAGCCTGAGAGCAAACAGTCTGGCTTCAAATTACTAAGCCTGATTCCAAAGACGACGCTAGACAGAATTTGCTAATTATATTTCACAAGTATGAACATGATTTACTATTCATTCCTGTTAGATACACCATCCACTCTACATTTCATATGTTAATGAGTAGTGGGAGAGATGCTGACATATATACATTCAAAAGATGATGATACCAATAATATTCATATTTAAATATGGAATGTCAAATGCACAGTAAATCTCCATTTATGATGTAAGAATAATGCAAATAGACACATAAACATTGCAGGCTGATTATTTGAGTTTTAAATCATTCTTACTCCATTTACAGTGTTAGTAACTATTCAGAATCACTGTTTTTGCTCTTGTGTACTACGTGTAGATACATTTTATTCACTTGGTATTAGTTTTCCAGTGGCATATTACTGAGCTAATACCTCCACTTTTTGGAGTGGTGCTTTATTAGAAAATAAAGATGAGTATTTTGTAATAAGTCTAGCTTTATAAAACACTAAAGAAGTAATATCTGTCTTAGAAAAGTCTATGTTGAGTAACGCAACATCTTAGCTTGAGGGTGACCAGATCATTTAAAGCTGTTCACGTATATTCTTTATTCCTACTGATTGTTTCTACCAAATTGCCTTGTTGAAGCTGTGGGCTGTCCTCCTCAAACCCAAGTCCATTACGTCAGGCTCTTAGGGCAGCATCACTGCATCTGTCATCTTAGCAGCAGCTGCAGTGCTGTCTACAATGAGACCTTGACACTCCTCTTAGGGGGACTTGGGGGATACTTCAGGCTAGCTACCCTTTTTTCATTCCCTCAAGTGTCACCAGGCTCTAAAGCACAAAAAGCTTGTGTGCCATCTCACTTAATTTTTCCCTGACAGGCGAAGGTGACAAGGTCGATTTTATCCCTGTAAATTTGAACTTGCCTTTGACTAGGGACCTAGAAGGCCGTAGTCTTCTGTCCCTACCTGGATGGAGTCCACCCCACGCCCTTAACCTCAGGGTAATAGTCGTCCTTGATGTCAATCACTATTTTAGTTTAAAAACAAAACTTGACTATTTAAAGTCTTCGAACATTTTAGAACGTAAGTTCATCCTTCGCTGGCATTAATCATTTTCAGGCTACGATCAAATCTCTCAGCCTTTACCAGAGTTTTCATCTTTTAATCTTGCCTCAAAAAAAAATCTTTCCAGGGGCTTCCCTGGTGACGCAGTGGTTGAGAGTCCGCCTGCCGATGCAGGGGACGTGGGTTCGTGCCCCAGTCCGGGAAGATCCTACGTGCCGCGGAGCGGCTGGGCCCGTGAGCCATGGCCGCTGAGCCTGCGCGTCCGGAGCCTGTGCTCCGCCACGGGAGAGGCCACAACAGTGAGGGGCCCGCGTACCGCAAAAAAAAAAAAAAAATCTTTCCGTTTTTCTTGATCATTTTAGCTATCTTTGACTTGCTAGAAATATGTGTAAAGATTATTCCAATCTCAGACATACTAGGTTTCATATACAAAATAAAATTTCTCCCTTGCTTGCAATAATGTCTTAATTGATCTCCCTGGATGTTCTGCTCTGGCTGGTTGCACTAGCACAATGAGTTAATATATTAAGACTTTGGGAAAAAGTCATTTTAAGACGTTTATCATATTCAATTATCATTTAAAATTAGAAGTCTTTCATTGTTATATCCACAGTTCCGGATATAAAGTAGACTCTCATTCAAATGTTTTTATTATATAATGGCTTATTTCTTAATTATAGATATAGCTTAAATGTAAGATTCCTCTTTTTAAATTGAATACACAACTGAGAAGTAACATGTCTCTAGGAATAATAACCTACATGTTATATAATTATCTTTGTTTATCCAAAACATATTACATCTCTCCTACTCTTCAAGCGTCATAAAAATCTACAAAGTAGGTAGAGTAGATGTGTGAATTTTACAGTCATCCGCATAAGTAGTTCTTCACTTATCCATTTTGACTGGAAATGAAAAACTTCGTACCTTCCACAAGAAAGGAGGAGGAGTGATTATTACCATTGCCGATTTCACAGAACTTTTGTAAAAACATAATTTTTCCTATTCCTTTTTGCAGGGCTGGGCACGTGCTGCCACACTCAGAGTTTTAACCCCTTCTTTTGGTTTTCAGAGACAGAACACAGAAAGCGGAACAAAACGACCCCTCGAGTCTTCTTTGCTCCCTGTTGAAACCAGACACACACCCCCAGCTTGCTCCCCGCTTCCCTGCGCAGAACAATTCTTCCCAGCTCCGTATAGTATACCCTCCAATTTTTATTCTCCAAGGTATCAAGATATTCAGTCTACACAATTCTCTCCCTTAGAAGACAACAGAATTTTACATAACAAGGAAAACAGCCAAAGTCTTATATCAGGTAACATAGAGAAGCAGACATCAATCTGTTGTCACCTATGTCCTTCAGAAAGCCACTTCCATGGTTGGGATTAGCAAGGAAGGCTTTTCACTAGAGTGACCGAGTTTCAGGTCATGTTCAGGAAAAGACACCTGAGGAACGTCACGCCCCCTGTTCCACCAAGGCCTCCTCGTCCTTTTGTGCCAACTGCTTAGTTATACAGCTGATCCAATGGACTTCTTTTTAAATTTCATACACTCTAAAACAAGGTGCACATTCTACTGTGCTAAACCTTTCAAGGAGTTCTTACACATTTAAAAATCTTCATATAGAAAACTTCTGTATATTTAGCAAACCAATGTCCCTGCTTCCAGAAATAAGCAGATTTGTTTTTGTTCTGTCCTTATTATGGGTGGGGAACAGCTGAGCAGTCTCCTCAGTGCTCATACTTTCTACCTAGACATAGTTAACAGGGCAACGTTCAATCTTTCTTTGACTCACTCAAGTAATCCTAATTGTTTTACTTTTCCCTTGGGTTTTACAAAAGTCATACACGCATATGTCATTTCCCTAATTCATAAATCACTTTTATTCTCTTCTTTTAGACAATTTTTATTTTTAAAAGGTGTAACAATGTAGCCAATAAAAGTGGATTAGGATGGTATTAAAAACTGGAAAGGGTAGGCTGAAGGAATCTAGGACATCAAACCCTACGCCTCCGTGAATAATCTCACTGCCATCAAGTTTTTCATTAGCCAAGTGGTTAACTTACTGTTTTCAAGTGTCTTGGAGGAAGGCATGGCACAAATCAGCAAAAGTGGGGAGATAAGTAGAGGGTTATACTGGTCAAACTGGTCAAACTGTATAACACTCAGGTTCATTTGGTCAGTTACGGTGAATAACGTGAAGTCATTGTATAACATATATACACCCGAGAGTTTCCACTTAAGTTCTTTAACAAGCAAAAGTATAATTATATGATCTTTACAGATTCATCTAGCAGTAAAATGTACCTGTATTGTTTTCAGGTTGTCACACTAATTCAACTACGTGTCACTTGGCTGAGCATAAGAAACGTGTCTGTATGCCTATTGGACTGTTTACAATATCTTGCATAGTTTTGTATGTGAATAAAATAACTTTTGAATGAGTGTGAATAAAATGAAGTATGCTTACTGCAACCAAATATCTTTTTATTTCATCCACATTTTGTCCTCTATAAACATTCACACCCACACATTTATATTTATATATAAATGTGCATAAATATTTATAAATTAATGTTCATATGTACACTATATGTGTCCACATGTATATATGCATCTGTGTGTTTATCATTCATATATATATAGACATTTATATATATATATGCCTTAAAAGTTAAATAACTTCATGACCTTACAGTTGGGATAATCATTTTATAAATGTAGATTAATATATTCTAAAGGGAAACATTTTTGTCCCATGACCAAACATAATTATTACTTCGCTTTTCACAGACAAATGTAATTAATACTCGGTTTTGGATGACTTCCAAAGGAAAAGAACAAAAGGTGTTCCGTGTGAGAATACTTCTCAGCGATTTTAACATCTCTTAAAAATTATTGGGGGACTAATTGTGCTTTTTTCTAATGTGGGTTATGTATATATCACTATTTCTCATTGAAGTTAAAATTTTTAAAAAAATTTTAAATGTTATATGTTAATTCAGTGAAAATAGCAATATTGAACTTATTACATAATGTAAGTAATTCAAATATTTGAAATACTTTAATATAAAGTATTTCAAGAATAAAATATATAAACAAAATATCTTCAAAGAATAATAACCATTTTCAAAAACCAGTGAACTGAGCAGTGGCATTGTTTAGTTTCATAAATCCTTAACATACAGCATAAAGAATGCAGCTGGGTTCTGCATGCAAACCCTGTGCTAAGTTGCATTGGTTGACATCTATGAAGACAATCTCACGTCACACAGATGTATGTTAGTTTGAAGAGGCAAGCATATTTTCATAGTCTTTTTGGACAACTGTGGCCCTTGTTCTTTCTACCCTGAAACGCAACAAGTGGTAGTTCCTTAGTAGCAACATGGAATCTGAAGCCACTTCAGTGAACTTTTTGCTGGTTATTACACAGCATGCATTATTCCAAGGCTGTTTGAATCTACCTTTAACTCATGCATGGTTTTGCAAGCGCATGCATTGATCTTTTAACACCTGTCCTTTCACTCGGTTAAGTAGATATTCCAAAAAATGGCACATTTCATTATATCACGGTAAAAAAAAGTCACTTTCATAATACCATTCCCAATCTTATCCAAAAGTCTTTGTATATCAGAAGGCTGCCTGGCTGTTGGCAGATACAAGTTTTCCAAAATTTTAACTCTTACTTAAATGCTTGAATTTAGTAAAAACAAACAAAACATCAAACAAACCTATTGGTGAATTTTCTGGATGGGATAGGCTCGCTTTTTCCATTTTTGTGAAAATATCCATCAAGAATCCAAATTTGCCTCAAACTAGTTTGCGTGTCCATCATTCCTTCCAGTGAAACAGGGTGTTTGTTCCATGAAAAAAGCAGTTAAATCAGCTCTAAACCCAGATGAGCCCGGACAGTCCTGGACCACTTCTCCTGGGGAAAAGGGTGGTATTTCGGGTTGTGTCAGAGATGCTTTGTGCATGTTTTCACACTAAATACTAAAACCCAGCGTATGCAAGGCTTGAGGTTTAATAAAATTGAACACTTTTGCTGAATCCTCACGAATATTTCACTGTGAACCTGACTTTTAACTTTCCTTTCCACAGCGTGTGGCAGTTAGGCTACTGTGACTAGTAACATAGCTTGGTGCCAGTGACTTAACTCATGCTAACCAGCAAGCAGGTTAGTTAGCACCGTGTATGTCACATGTTAACACAGGGCAAAAGGCAAACTGCATTCTATCATTATTATGAAAGTAAGTTTTCCACCTACAGACCCTCCGAACAAACAGGTCTCAGAGGCCCTGGGGGACCACGCAGCACACTTGATTATCACTGCCTTGGAGGAGGGGAAGGAACTTTGAAACCCAGAAGAGAATGAGCCGGAAAAGAGGTGGAAACTTCTGTGTCCAAACTCACAGGAGGGGAAAACCTACAGACAAGATCTCAGGGCCAGCGTGGGGCTGCGCGGAAGGGAAGCCCCGAGGTGTGTGTCCTTGAGGGAATCTGACTGAACACGGGTCCCCAGATCAAGAGCACCGCTGCCTCTGTGAGGGTCACACCCCATCATAGAGGATAAAATGTTACTCAGGTGTTACGTGGCAACTAGTGTTTCCCAAAGATATTAACAATCTTTAAAAATTAAAAAAAAGGGGGCTTCCCTGGTGGTGCAGGGGTCGAGAGTCCGCCTGCCGATGCAGGGGACGCGGGTTCGTGCCCCGGACCGGGAAGATCCCACGTGCCGAGGAGCGGCTGGGCCCGTGAGCCGTGGCCGCTGAGCCTGCGCGTCCGGAGCCTGTGCTCCCCAACGGGAGAGGCCGCAGTAGTGAGAGGCCCGCGTACCGCAAAAAAAAAATTCAAAAAGGACTTCAAAAAAGACTTTGAAAAAGAAATTATTCAACCCACATTTTATAGGAGAGTCTTATAGGATTAGAAACTCCTAGAGTTTCTGAACAAGAAGGGGTTTTAGGTATCAGACACCTTGTATTTCAGCACCACGTGTTTTACTAATGGTGAGTGTACAGATGGTGAAATAGGTGATGTTCTCAGCCTGGAGCCTGTCAAAGGCAGAGCCACGTCTTACACCCACTTGAGGTTTTGGATTTCACAGCTCTTTCTGTGTTTACTGAAGTGAAAATGTTTGTTTTCCCACCATATGCTTTAGGTCTACTTTTACCTGTCATAATAGAAAACCCAATGACACTGACCTGAGCAGTTTTATTTTTCTCACACAAGGAAGAATGTGACGGCAACAGTGGCGCTGTCTCGGGGGCCCAGTGATACCAGTGGGCATCTCGGAGATGCTCCTGGCTTTTCCCTGTTGATCACAGGACAGTGCTGTGGGCAGTTGTCACACGTGCTTTACAGTAGGATTAATGAGGAAAACAGGGTTATGTCTCTCACAGAACTGGGCCTGGGAGAGAACACACAAAAAACGGTGGTAACTGCCAGGCCCTGGGAACAGTTGGAAAAGAAGGGGCAGATTTGGTGTGCAGGGGAGCAACCTAGGTGCTCCCTCAGCACCCCTGTTCTTTTCCCTGCAGACCCACTGCCTCAAGGAAGCTGACCTTTTCCTAATGCTTAGGTGTGCCTGATGGTCTAAGGGTATTTCGCCCTGGTCCAGGCTCTGTGACCCAGGAAAATCACTCACTACATGGCGATCCATTTGCAGTACGGATTAGAATCAGCATAGGCATTTTACCCAGTTTCAGTCAAAAAATTCCAGGGGAGTTTTCATCCTAGAAATTCCCTCTGCTTTGAGGAGTAATCTACCATAAGAGGCCGCCTCTATTCCTCTGTGTAAATCCAGACACATGCACCAATCTAGGACCTGTCACAGCCTGAGACTAAAACTGTATTTGGAGCAGGGCAGAAACAGGGCATCACCTGAGAAATGGGGCAAAAGGACATTGTAAATCCCGGCCTCGTTATCATCCTACACTTAGACTTTATCAGTTTCAGGAGCCAATACCTCATTTTTATGTCTTAAGTCATTTTGGATTTTCTATTGCTTGTAGCTTAACACAACCGTATGATAAATTGACTGGTGCAACTAAGAACTAAAATGGGTATGAATGATTCAAGTTTCCATTCAATCTAAAAATATTTGCTGAGAACCTGTCACATAAAGCCCTGTCCAGGTGGTCAAAGGATCGCGGGAACCCAATATTTCTTTTAAGATTTTATTTCAGTAGGTACATAAAAGTATGACTTAACTAGAAAATAAGAAAAATATATATGCTGGATGAGCTGTCTTAGGGTCAAGGTTTTTTATGATGAGGCAGAATTTGTAATATGGGTCTAATGTCCGGGTAGAATTTTGTCAGATATAGTTGGATGTAATAACATGAGCAAAGGCATGAGCTCATAATGTAAGGGAGCATATATGTGGAGTAGCCACTGTTTCGTTTTTCAGATGTTTAGAACACATGAGAGGTAAGCTTAGAATTTACAACTAAGCGTAAAGTTCCAATCATATTTCGAATGCTGGTCTGAGGAATACAAAGAATATTCAGTAGGTCATGGGGAGGCCTCGGAAGTTTTTGAATAAGTGGGTGACATTAGCAGTCTTGATTTTGAAATGTCCCTCTGACAATAAGGTACAGGGTAGGCAGGGGAGGACAAATCAGGACGTTACTGTAGTATTTCAGGTAATCCATAATAAATGCCTGGTCTGTATGGTCATTGTTGAAATGAAATTAAAGTGATTACAGGGAAACTAGCTTGATTTCTGACCCAGTATGCTTTCTACTATTCCACACAGTCACAAAAGTGGCCCTCAAAGAAGGGACCTGCCAAGATGCGTGGACACCCCTGTCACAGCATTTTATGGTAGCATTGTTATTTTAGCTGCAAGTAATCAATGGGCTCTGATTATGCAAGCAGGGTTGATTGGATGGACATTTGAGTATCTCAGAGAATCGAATAAACATACTTTAGCAACAACAGGGACCAGGCAGCTCTGGAATGCTGAGCAATGGCTAGTGTCCAGCCATCACAGGAGACGTCGCCTCTCTCTTTTATTTCTAATCATCCTCTTCTCAACATTCAGATTCTTTGTAGAGCAAATCTGACCTCCCTCACTTGGTTTCACAGCCCTGTTAGAAAATCGGCAGCAGGTTACCGCAGATGAGTGAATTCCTCAAACGGGCTCTTATCTAAACAGCAGAGCGGGGAGAAACTGAAAACAGTCAAATGAAACAGCATGTCCCTCGCTGAAGAAAATAAGCCAGATAACTACCAGATGCAATGTGGTCTCAACACAAAGTAATGCACAAGACAACAGACAGTATTCAAATGTTCTTTTGTAAGAAAGGTGCAAAGCAGATTAATCAAAGATATGATATAACATAGCTTGTCCAAGGACAAAGATACAGTTCTTCCAAAAGAAAACCTAATTCTTCTTTTGACTTCTCTCCTCGTGCTTAAAATAGGATAAGCTTACATACTAACATAAAGCACCATGTCACGCCCCAATGTTCAAAAATGGCATCACTTCACATGAGCTTTAGAATAATGTAGATTTAGTCATTTCTGAAATAACCAGAGACCAAGAAGAATCATGAATTTACGTATCACAACTTAGAAAATTTTGTTAGTACATCCACGGAATTTTAAAGACGTAAGCTTGGAAGTCACTTCAGAGTTTCGATTTCATTTCAGTAAAAATATGTATTCGTGTATCACATTGATACTGAATCTTCATGTTTTGGCAGGAAGTATTTATAAAGAAATTAAAGGAGCTCTTGACCAGGGTGGTCATCAGGGAATTCCATGAAGACCCTGAAATGCAATGTAAATGTACTTATGCATTTTGAGGATCTACAGCACAAAGAATATTTATAATTATAGTTGGTGAACTCATGATTTTCTATTAAAACAGTTAATGGGGTCAATCCACTTAATAGTTTTTAAGGGTTGGATTGGGTTTCCTGCAAAAGACCATGTTTGTTAGTCACCTTTGCTGGAACAACAAACAATCCCAGAATATCAGTGTCTTAAAATACATTGTTTCTCATTTTTCTCATTCCAAGACACACAGGAGTAGAAGTTTCCCGGGGCGTGGTCTTCTTATAGCGCATGTGAGAGAGACGGGAAGAAACACCCACTGCCTTTTACAGCCTCTGTTCAGAACTGGACCTTCTACCTGCATTAAGTTGCGTGGAAAGTCTCAGCACCCTCCAGGGCAACATGCACACTGCTTCCAGAGGCACTGCGAAGGCCTGGCTGTATAATCCTGCCCTATAATTTTTTTTTTTTTTTTAATTTTTGGCCATTCCACGGCTTGCAGGTTCTTAGTTCCCCAACCAGGGATTGAACCCTGGCCCCCGGCACTGAAAGCACCAAGTCCTAGCCACTGGACCACCAGGGAATTCCCAATCCTGCCATATAGACAGATGCAGATTATTAGGAACAACGTCTGAGTCCATCCAATTGGCCAGGAGTTTCTATTTCTTTCAGACACACAAAATACACTCAATCCTCCTTCCCCAAATCACTCAAGGCGTTTTGGGCATCACATACGAAATTCAAAATCCCACGATCTACATCATGTCCAAGTCCGGCTCCTATGGATCCAAACAAGCAGAATGTCTATCCATCTCTCACAACCCAGTGTAACAGCAGGGGATGATAAACTCAATCACTCCCGTTCCGTACGGGAAGGGGCGGAATCCCAGAGCTGCCCTTCATCCCTCGCCATTCTGAAAGGTCACTTGGAGACCCAGTACTTTGTGGATAGAGAACGTACTTTTATCAAGTGCTGATTTGACTCCTAGGGCCTAAAGACTCCTGATTCATTGTGTCCCCAAGTCTTGGTTCCACCCCCGTAAGGTCCTGTCTTTTTCATTTCCTTCTCGTCTACATCTAAAGAAAGTGATGGGCAAAGTACCGTGTGTTATAACGAGAAAACTTCTCAGCTAACTTGAGGGACTGTAGAAATTTGGGATCAAAGGTGGTTATATATATCAGCTACCAGCAGCCATCATCTCTTAGCCCAGGTGGGGCTAGGTTCATGTGTGTGTTTGTGTGTATGTGTATGCACACGTGCACATGTGTATATGTGTGTCTGTATTACTGTAGCTTCATAGAAAAATTTTAAATTGATGTAAAAATACCTTTGGGGGGCTTCCCTGGTGGCGCAGTGGTTGAGAGTCCGCCTGCCGATGCAGGGGACGCGGGTTCGTGCCCTGGTCCGGGAAGATCCCACATGCCGCGGAGCGGCTGGGCCCGTGAGCCATGGCCGCTGAGCCTGCGCGTCCGGAGCCTGTGCTCCGCAACGGGAGAGGCCACGGCAGTGAGAGGCCCGCGTATCGAAAAAAAAAAAAAAAAAACCTTTGGGGCATTGATCTTAATTTATCAGTCTTACTAAATTTGTTTTTTATTTTAAATAATTTATCTATAGATTCAAACAAATACAATGAATCTCTCTGCAAATGATAATTAAGTGGTATTTATTGCTGGTCTTTTAGTGGATGTCCTTTTCAGATAAAAGGCATTATATTTTATTCCTATTTTGCTAAGGAGTTTCATCTTCTAATAAATAGATATTGAATATTCAAGTGTTCTATATTATTTATTGCAATGAAATATATAATTTTTGTCCTTTTCTCTTTTAATACAGGAATTATACTGACTAATTTAAAAATGTTGACATAAATATGCATTCTTGCACAATCACACCTTGGTTGTGATACACAATACTATTTATATGCTGGTAGCTTTCAATTTGGTAATATTTTGTTTGTAACTGTTGCATTCCTGTTTATGAGTGAAACTGGTTTCTACTTTGCCTTTCTTGCAATGCCCGTGCTGTGTTTTGGCATAAACATTACACTGCTATCACGCAAACAGTGGGCATGCTCTTCTCTTTTCTAATCCATGGCAAATTTTGCAAAATATTAGACTCATTTCTCTCCTGATGTTAGTAAATATGAATAGGCAGAGCATCTACTTTCAAGAAATAGGATTTTCTACGTTTTCAAGGTATCATTCTTGTTTCTGAGAATTAATGTTCTGAAATCCAGTTATTAAATATTTTCTCAGATTTTATGTTTAGAAAGTAAGGGAGCATAAGGCGGCAGTCATGACCCTTTAACAGACAGAAATGACCGAGGCCCTGACGTGCAGCTACACGTGAAAGAAGAGGTCGGCGTTTACTGGCTGCGGAGGATGCAAGGAGGCCAGTGGGGGGTGGGGGCGCCCATTCCAGACTAAGAGAACCGAGTGGGCCGAGAGGAGGCCGGAGAGGCAGGCGCTGGGGCCTGGTGAGGACCAGCGTCCTGGAGACCACACGTCCCTCGAGGAGGTGTCCTCCTGAAGGGTGGCCGAGCCCGCCGGGCCTCTGTGAGGCTCCTCCAGGGATGAAGCCCTCAGAACAGACTCCACATGCCCTGACCATGTGGTCAAGCTCCCGCCTGGTCAGGGACTGACCTGTATTCTCAGACATTTCTCCCCGTCCTCTGCTGTGTGTCTCTTACTCAAAACAAGTGTGTGCACATGTCCTGTGCTGCAAACACTATCCCACAAAGTGTCCTTTTTCACAACTGGTTCACACCATTTCCTCTTGCTGAAATGCCCTCTCATCTCTCTTGCCCTCTGGCACAGACCAACCCATAGATTGTGACACGAATTCTAAAGGCACCACCTCCAAGAGGCCTCCCGCAATCCTTCCACATGTATAGGGTCTCCCAAGGCTTTGAACCTCCCTACAACTCAGTGCATTTATCATGTGCTGCCTCGTGTTGTAGTTATCTGGGTACTCTACTTCTCGCCTGTACTTGATGGAAGGAAGGAAGGAAGAAAGGAAGGAGGGATGAAGAATAAACCAGCACTAATGCCCATTTAACAGACTGATGTTGACCAAGGTAGTGATTATTCGGAATCATGCATCTTGTTTCTAACAGTTTTCGTAACAAGTCACTGCCAGGTGACAGCTGGACAGCAGCATGTTGATAACTATTTTATTAAAAGAAGAGCATATGGTCTGTCTCATCTTTGCCTACATGGGAAGGAGGGATGTGTCTGCAAGTGGAGTGGTAGAGATCAGGCTGGACCTCTCAGTACACTGAATACATTTGATTTTTTTTTAAACAACATTAAAGGGTTTTAAATACCTCTTTCTCATATAGATGCACAATCACATATAGGCAGTTCTAACTTGATTGCCTGAAATCTGCCTGGGATGTTATTAACACAGCAAGTCTTATCTCAGAGTAATAAATAATTACCATGGCAACATGGTCCTCTCACAATGGCTGCAATGAAAATGAAAGGAAGGAAGTGAGAGGCTATCAGACATTTTTTGGCATTATACATATAATCATTGAAGGGAGGGATATTTTTAGAAAATCAAATTACTTTTTCTTATCAAAAGGACGTTATTGTTATTGCAGCCATCTGTCACTCAGGCCTGTGTGAACATTTAGAACACACACACACACACACACACACACATACACACACACGTTTTGTTGGTGAGGAATAGCTTCCAAACCATAAATTTTCTTGCTTGATAGTTAAGGAAACTAACATACTACTTGAAATTTTCATAAATAATAGGAAATGCCTTTGTGAATCCACATGGAAAATTACAAGGACAAATATGAACTTTGAAAACATTAAGGAATCTTAGTGTATCTAATCAGTAAATCTGCTTGCAGATGGGAATTAGGGAGCAGAATTAGGGTCAAACGTCTAGGCTAAAATTGGCAGGTCATCACTCTACTAAGTTTCCCAGTGATTTTATAATGTTTTACAATTTAAAATAAGCTCCCCCAAATTTGTAGATTGGTGTGTTTATGAAAAACTGTTTAATCCTTTGGTAAAAATGAGAAAGAAAGACTAGAAACAATTATTTTTTTAAAGTAGTGAGAATAGAAGTAACTTATGATCCAGCAATTCCACTCCTGGGTATCTATCACAAAAAAACAAAACCACTAATTTGAAAAGACACATGCACCCCAATGTTCATAGCAGCACTACTCACAATAGCCAAGATATGGAAGCAACCCAAGTGTCCAGCAAGAGATGAATGAAGAATATGTGGTACATATACACAATGGAATATTACTCAGCCATCAAAGTGAATGAAATTCTGCCATTTGCAACAACATGGATGGACCTAAAGAATCTTATGTTTAGTGGAATGTCAGGCAGAGAAATACAAATACTGTATGATATCACTTATATATGGAATCTTAAAATTAAAACAAATGAACATATATATATATATATATATATATACTTACACACATATATCTATATAGCAAAAACAGAAAAAGACTCACAGATATAAAAACTAGTGGTTACCAGTGGGAAGGGGGAGGGGCAAAATAGGGGCAGGGGATTAAGAGATACAAACTAGTACATATGAATAGATAAGCAGCAAAGATATAATGTACAAAACAGGGAATTATAACCATCATATTGTAATAACTTTTAATGGAGTATAATCTGTAAAAATAATGAATCTCTATGCTGCACACCTGAAACAAATATAATATTGTAAATCAGCTGTACTTCAATTTAAAAAAAAGAGTAATTTGTTCTTTCAGAGTTTCAAAACACTGTTGGGTATAAGAGTTTAGTGTCTACGTATTTTTAATTCTATATCTATTCAACATATTAATTTTGCTCCTAATTTGTGCAGGGTATTGTTCCTGTTGTCTTAAAAATAAGACCATACACACACACACACACACACACATGCACGCACACCAACAAGAAAAATAGAATATTTTATTTAGTATTATTTTTTGAATAATTATATGAAATACAAAAACAGTGCTAACATACCTGCTACAGGTATCATAACTGTCATGGGCAATACCTTCTAAGGAACTAATGTGTTATAGCATTAAAAATAATCTATATCTACATCAATTTTTTTGCCAGATGAGTGATCTTCCAGGAGAACACACAATTTAAGAGAGTATACCCAATTTTACATGCTAAGAAAATATTTCTTTTCAATAAACATATTCAAGAAATATCTTGCAGAAAAACACTCTGAGATAGAAGGATTAATGAATAGTAATTAGTAACGTACTTGAGTATTATGAGAAGTGACTCTATTAGTTTATACAAATTTCCATCAAAAAGTGGCAATAAATGAATTTAATATTCAAATGAGAATATTTTATAGTAGACAAAGTAATTTTAACTATGCAATATACTAAAATTTTAAGCATATTCAGGCAGTAATTCTCTGAACCCAGGGAGAAAAACATTCTGTTTAGACATTTTTCTTCTGAAGAAACAAATTAAACAAACGTGCCTTTGTAATTGTATAAAAAATATTAAAATTAATAAATTTTTAAAAGGACATTTATAGTCAAAATGCTTAAGCTCCTTCTCTTCCAGGAATAGAATTATATTAATCATTATGCACATTAAAGTAAAAAATGTCTCCTTTCGTGAAGAGAGTGTGGCGACTATTTTGAGAGGTGCCCCCTATATAATTCTACTGAGAAAAAGACATTTTAGCGATAATTTTATAAAACAACTTTAAAAAGACTGAAATCGTTTGTATCCTAGCAACAATAGTGCATTTAGTCAGAGAGAGGAAAATAACTTTTTTCTATGAATTCTTCTAGGAATGGCAGATACAGGGCAGAGAAAATTATTACAAGTGTCATATAATGTTCTTTTGAGAAATGTTAAAGTAGGTTAAATTTATTTTAACATAAAATGTGAGACTATATATTTAGCAGAGCTATTTTAATTACATCTTATTATTCTTATCTTTTCTCATCTTTTAATCCACAATTATTAGCAATTCACACAGCAGCAGGACATATTTTAGCAACTTTAATCCAACTGACTACTTTAGGGGCCCTCATTTGAGTTATGTGAAATTTAAGTACTCAGACATCATTCACCTTCTTAACTTACCACAGTCTTAAACATAATTATGGTAATAAGAGGAAGCTAAATTCATTCCAGAATACATTACATATTAAAGGATAAGGAATAAGTAAAATGTTAAAATAGGCTATGTTAAAATATGGTATTTTGGGGCTTCCCTGGTGGCACAGTGGTTGAGGCTCCGCCTGCCGATGCAGGGGACACAGGTTCGTGCCCCGGTCCGGGAAGATCCCACATGCTGCAGAGCGGCTGGGCCCGTGAGCCATGGCCGCTGAGCCTGCGTGTCCAGAGCCTGTGCTCCGCAATGGGAGAGGCCACAGCGGTGAGAGGCCCGTGTACCGCAAAAAAAAAAAAAAGATATTTTTATATGTTACACATAGAGAATGTAAGAATTGCATAGAAGCATGAAGACCACTTCACCCAATATTCTTAGTTCATGGATCAGAAATAAGCTACACAGATGGTAAATCAAGTTGCTTGGGACGTTAAGTTGAAATATTCTACGCTGAATAAAAGGTTCATGTCTAGTGGTTTATTATGCACAGTACACTTTGTGTCTGTCACCTGTCTTTACCTTATGTAGAGCATTTATCATCAGAGTGAAGGTAGAAATAGTACATGAGATACACAAGTCAGCTGCTCTCGCATGAGGCTACAATCACAGGCTCTTATACAGCACCAGACTGTAATTTAAGGAAATATATTCTTTTAAAATCTATGCTCAGAAACAGATGTGTCGAACGTGATTAACATAAGGATGTTGTTCTTCATTTAATAGAATAATTCACCACGACTTAAAAGTTCTTAAGTGGATTTGTTTTTGTAATAATCGTTAGTATCCACTCCATAGAAGACACAGCTAAGAAGAATTTGCAGACAAAATTATGACAAAGTTATTTCAACTTCTGCTTTCATCCATGAGAGTATCTGGTACCAGACTTGACATATTTCCTTAAATAGCTATAAAACTGCACCAAAAAATGAGGTAACATTTTTCAGGTATCAGTCATTAGAGAGTTGTCATCCCCAGGAGAAGGGGAATACACGAGGAGCGCCTCAGGGTCCTGGGCTCGGCCTGGGGACAAGGTCACCCTGCAGCGGGGGAGGGGAAGCAGAGGTCAGAGGTGCAGCGTCCGAGGCTGCGGGAACTCGGGCAGAGCCAGCCTCACGGCCTGTGACCTGGGCGACTGTGCAGGCCCCGTGCTGGGAAGGGCCCCGCTCTTGGTTTAGTCCTCTGCTGGTGTCATCTTGAAATTCTCAGTACTTTGGTCTTTGGGTTGGTGTTTCGTACTTGAAGCCCCGCGGGGTAAAGTATCCTGCACGGGAGCAGAGGAGACACAGTGTACGTGTCTGCTGCTGCTGGCTGTCTCCTTCCCTAGAGCATCTGTGATGCCCCCGGGCACAGCACTGCTGGGCGCAGCAGGTGGGGCCTGGGCTAGCGACAGGTGAGCCCGTCGTCTCTGTGACTGACAATGGCGGGATGCTCCGTTCAAACTAAAACCTTCTTCAAACACGAAAGGAAGGAACGTTCTAAGGAGCCCCGTCATGTCCTTTCTTATTCATGTTATTTCCATGTACTAACCAAACACTGATGCTGCAAATGATGACAGAGAAAGAAAGGGAAAGACTGGTCAATCCAGTTACTACTTTCCTTTTAGTCCTTTCTAACTAATCAGTAAACCAAGGAGATCAAGCCAAATTCTGTGTAATCTTTGGATTTGATAATAAAGATAGCACCGTTGAAAAAAGTTTTGATGAAGTTCATCTTAAAATTCCCTGAGGAATCAGTGGATTAAGGAGACAGTGATGTTAGAATAATGCACCATAACGGACGGGTTCCCCCCGCATACTCACCAGCAGGACTTTAAATCTTCATTCTGTTAGTAATAAGATTGCCATTGATGATACCTGTTAAGCATCACTGCAAAATCAGGAGAAATGAAATAAAGGAAACGCTAATGAAGATAGATTGTTCAGATAGATGATGCATAGACCCAAAAAAAGAAAAAAAGAAAATAGCAAATAGATGATAGACAGAAAGATAAAGAGACATCCCCAAATAGACTGCTCCAAGGAAAATAATACAATCATAATGTGAATTCCCAAAACTCTGAATAAGCTGGCATTCCTGAGCAAGATATCTGCGTATTATGCTTTATAATGCTGTTATTATTTGCAGAAATCCAGTGAATGAATACTGTCTGAATCTGAGAAATTATGCATTCCATATGAAAACATATGTATTATTATCTTGGTAAAAAAAAAAAAAAAAGCAGAAAAATAGCCAAAAAACAAATGAACTGATTTTGTAAAGTCCTGAAATGTAGCAACTTAAAGAGACTTCTAAAAAGAAAATGAAAGTGTAGTTCAGATAGTATGTTTTTCTATTTTGAGTGCTAAATATGAATTTAATCTTCCTTTATACACAGAGACTTAAAACTTGAGACAATAAAGATACTGGTAAATGCTTATGATTTGGTTTTTAGTTAGTAAAGTCATACCAAACAATTACCAGCGGCATAATTTAAAAGGACTCTGTTGCAAACCGTCTGGAAGGAAACGTTTTCCTCTGATGGGAATATTTGCAAATATAGCTTTTTTGTATATATGTACGTGTGTATTTTCTGTATGCCAAAAATAAATGAACCTTAGTTGCAAATAATGGTGAAAGATACATAAAATACTTTTCTGTATGCCTTTATTCTCCTGGCACTTTATACGATATGGATTTCTTTTTATGTGAGCACTATTGAAAGAAAGTAATTTTACTTTGCATAGTTAATATTTTGCTGAAAATCTTGGGTTTATGCACCAATTCCATTTCATGAAAACAGAGGTAAATGATCTGAGCCCCATTGTTACCAACCCTCCAAGTCAGGCCCCAACAAGGGTCCTTCTGCCTAGTGTCTCTCCCACCAACAGAAGGAGAACGAGTCTGGCTCAGAAGCAGAGGGAGAGTTACTCTCTGAGCCGAGAGGGGAGCGCTGAAAAGGGAGCGCTGAGAAGGGAGCGCTGTGAGCGCTGAGAATGGAGCGCTGTGAGCGCATTCCCTGCCGGAAAGGCTGAGGGCGCGGCTGCCTTACGGGGAGGCGAGGCGCAGAATGTGGGCAGAGGAGCGCTGCTGTGCTGCTTGCAGCGCCAGATCTCAGTGCTGGGCGCAGCATCTCTGCCTGCGGCCCTCAGCTGAGGTATCGCCGGGGCCATTTCCTCACCGGGAACTCGCGTCCCAAGGGCCCAGGTGAGGCCTCTGCACGCGGTGCCCTGTGAGCTGGGAAACTAGACTCAGCACAGAGGAAAACACGTAAAAAAAGGTTAGACCTTATTTTAGTGCCCAGATTCTATTTTTCTTCCCCAGGAATTGTTGGTGGGCTTGGCTGGTGACACAATGGCTACCATTGTGTCTCTTAAAAAATAGTGTCACTTGAACTGAAGTGTGCTTCATTTGTTAACTCTTTCTCTCACATTCATATCCTAGAAACTTAATTTTTAAAGAATATTTTTGGGCGTACCTAATGGTCTCAAATGATTGCTTTTACTGCTCTCAAATTCACTTATATAAACAATTAAGACACTAGAAAGTTATCCATGCTCTAGGCCCTGAAAAGGCATGCCAAAAAGTAAGATTTTTTTTAACTTAACCCATTTAAACAAATATTTGTAATTACATTCTATTAAATGTAGGTAGTATTGTATTATTAGTAATATGTCATTATTATGATTGCTATTATTATTATTACTGTTTTAGTCCAAAGAGGATTTCCATTTGAATCTCTACTAAATAAAAACATTTTAATCTTGAATTTATGTATAAGTAGTTGATTCTTTGTAGCTGCCAAGTAATAAGTATTCAGAGTTAAAAGATTGTGAGAACAACATATAAAAACACAAAAACACAATAAAATGAAACAATGTGATGAAATGTTGAGAAAATAAATATGAGAGGACACTTGTTAGATAATTTATAGTTCGTCATTTTTAACCCAATAGAAGGGAATGCACGTTAAACCTCAAAACCCTTTGGCATTTGCCATTTGATCCCGGTGTTTCTAGGACTTAAATAGATGGGAAGTCTACTAAAGCGTAAGTGAATTGACAACAGAAAATTTCCAGGTCTGGTGAAAGGAAGTCTCACTTGAATGTCGCACGAGAGTCACGGTCCCTTAACCAATTCTCAGACTTCAGCCAATTCAGAAACCCAGAGATCCTCAAAAGAGAGAGGCCAGGACTTCAAGGAAGGACCCTGTACATCTCCAAAAGTATATACTGTAAATCAAAGGCCAGCAAACTTGTTCTTTGCAAGGTAGGAAGGTGAATATTTGAGGCTTTGTGGCAAGTACTCAGGGCTGCAGCTGCAGAGCAGACGAGAAGCTATGGACTGTGGACGTGGATGGGCGTGGCTGTGTTCAAGCAAAACTTTATTTACAGTCAGTTGCTGGGCCTGATTTGGTCCGTGAGCCATAGTTTGCCAATCCACGCTGTAAATCGTACTACTGACCTTCATCTACAGAGCCTGAAGCCATTGACCATGCAGCTGTGCACCGAGGAAGAGGAAATAGCCACACTTCCATATTCCTGGACCCTGACTCTGAGCTGTCACTAATTCCTTAAGGTGCAAAACAACACCGTGACCTAACTGCACAGTGATTCCTAGAGAGAGATGATGAATGGAATTTTGTCCCCATTCAATCCCCAAGTGGTATATATGCTGGGACCCACCCAGTGGGTTTAGCCCCGCTTCTGAAATGCAGAGTTGGGACGGACGCATTCAGTAACCAGCAGAACCCAACCCACCCACCGGTTCCCTGACATGTGGAGCAGAGGCTCTCATGACGGTGAGATCTAAATGCATCCACCAGGCAGACTTCTACCCACCTCAAAGGCAAGCCAGGAGTGAAACGGAACTTCAGAGCAGTGTCACCAACACCCAGAAAGATGCAGGTGTGATTTCTAGCACATCACTATTCAGCTTGTCTGTTTGGCCGGGACACAAGACAGAGCACCTCAGAAGATAACGATAGAGTCACTTAAACAAGCGGTCTCCAGGAGCTATTCCCAGACACGTTTTGTGGAGGGAACCCTCACGTGCCCGGCACCAGTGTGTCCCCTGAACTGACAGAGTCTCTCTAGTGAACATTGGAAGCAGTTAGGTTGAAGGAGCAGAGGTACATTACCCTTCTTCTGCTGTCCTCTGGCAGGTCTGTCACCCCCTCTTCAGCCCTCTGCCAGGCTCCAGGGCTCAGGAACCGTGATTTCCAATCTGTCCACTGGATCTCATTCGAATCCACTACATTGATGCCCTCGGGGGATGGGAGTAGCAACTTCCCTGAGGCATTTTGGTGAGACACACGTGCGCCAATGGTTAGGGGGAAAATCCCACTGAAATTCAGGGACACGCCGCCTCGGGAATCTTAGAGAGTCGCGTTATAAGACGTGTCAAGATGTATTTGCAAGAAGACCAATTGTTGCACCTGCTCCCTCTTTCCATCGAGGAAAGGTTGCAACCCTTAGTGGCCTCCTGGGATTTTGGAAACAACACGTACCTCATCTGGGAATGCTGTTCCAATCCGTTTAGTGGAAAAGGCTGCGTGTTTGCACTTGGCTTGGGAAGAGAAGGCGCCGGGGAGGTGCCCATCGCCACTCATGCTGCTTTGTGACCCGGGTGTTTGAAGGATCCATGGACGGATGGGACGCTGTGCGGAACCCTTCACAGGCCTCAAGGGTGACACACTGCAGACCTTTATGACCCTGGAGCACAGCTATGCTAGCGGCCGTAGATCATTACTTTTCTTTTGAGAAAAAGGTTTAGCCTGTGCCCGTGGCGCCTAGAACGGGGCCCGATGCGTAGTGTGGATGTTAATACAAATCTGCTGAAAGCAAAGCATGAGCTAAAGAGTGAAAGTGAGTTTTGCTTCTATAACATAATAGAGTTAGTAAATAGCTCAGATATAAATTTAATTAAAAATATTTTTAAGCTAAATAAAATATGGAGTTTATGTTTCTGAGGGCTTCATTCACGCCTTTTTATAGGTTTTCCATAATAAAATTGCCAGTACCGTCTTCAAGCCCATATTGATTCTAACGCACATTTCACATCAAAGGCATTGGGCAGTGTCTACTTCCATTTCTTTCTCATAATTCTCCAAAAGTATGCTGATGTGGTACAAAGCACATACGCTGCTGCAGCAAAGATAGCATTATCAATTAGAAATTAATCGTTTCTATTATTGTCGATGTTTAATGCACAATAAGGAATTTATCAAAAAGACAAGGTTTAGTTCTCAAAATTATGACCACTAATTTTCAAATTATTATGTTTTTTGACGTTTCCATATCTTCTTTTTATTTCACCACTGTTCTCAGTTACCTTTTACTTATCTCAGTATCTTTATATAATTACTCACACATAGGAACTATTATTATCTCTCATGTATTGATCGTGGATTATGTGATAGTTCTTCTTAATTCTTCTGATTAAAAATCTCCATAAAATACAGTATATATCAATAGCCTTTCAGGATGAGTTTGTGTTATTCAAGAGTTTCTGAGCTGGAACTTTAAGGGGAAACTGAGTCTGTAATAAGCTGATGATACCATTCATTCTCTTCGGTTATTCTTTTTTCTTTCCAGTTACCACTAACTTTTATACACTTCAATGCCTGGTCAAGAAACATTTTTTTCATGTTTTGCCTGGTGATTTAAGTCAGTTAAGATGTTTTCCTTTTAATAACCCCTTATAAAAATCTCATTATTTTAAATTGAAAGTATAGTAGGAGAGTCTATTTCCATTCTTGGTCTCTTTGTGTGGCAAACTGCTTCTCGCATTAGAGTGCCCTATATGGTTTTGACATTTTCAATCCCTTATACTTCAGTTACTATAAATATGAGGCAAATATTAAGTTCACTTTTAAAAGACACTGTGTATTATTTCTCTTGTATAAATTTTCAGTATCTAATGCACAGCTGAGTTCCATACATTCTAGGCACCAAATAAATTCCCATTCACTGATTTTAAGTTCTTCTGAGCAAACAGAAATAATGATATCCTTGGTAATGGTGAAATAATAAAGGAATCTTCACACATTTTTGAAATAAGGACCAAGAAAATCACTGCAATTGAATTTAAAATACATTTATGCCTTTTCATACCATGGTTCTCCATGTCATGGACTCAGAGATTCTGAACCCTCAAAATTATGTAAAGTTTAAGTGATGTCTTATCATAAGCTATGCATGTAGCCTCCTAATGTCCGCGTTCTACTGAGGGTCCTCACACTAGGCCTCGTATCCTAGTGGGTACATTAAAATGCAAATTTTAATCAGAATTGCTGCTAGAAAAGGGATAAAAGACGAAAGATGCTTGAAACAGTAAGTTTCCACTGCACCTTAAAGAGATTCTCCCACAATCGTTCAATGAATGGGATGTATCAAAACCTATGGGATAGAGCATCTGCCATCATCGGCAAGGAACGGATTGTCATGTGGGAGAGCTTGCTGAGCATCTGAAAAGAGTCAACGCAAAGAGTGAAACCAGACTCATTGTATAGTTAACAGTTAGGAAAACCAAAGTGGCTCTGTGATTTGTTCCGTACACATACATATATATTTAAGTGTTACTTATATGAAATATAAGTAAATATAAAATATAAATAAATAAATGTAAATAAAAATATAAGTAAATATAAGCTCTAGAGATGAACATATGACTAAATTTTGTTCCCATGGAGTTCACAGTCTAGTTGGGGCACAGAATGGTAAACAAGCAGCAGAGACTGCAGAGGGCTATACGCGAGATATTTATAAGGTACAGTGATAGAAAACTTGGCCTTTCTTGCCTGGGGATGAAAAGTCATAGGAAGCATTTAAAATACTGTATCAAATGGGAAGCATGCTGTAATCATATTTGACGTAAGAGTTTGGAATTATATTTATGTGCGGTAACCTCTAATCTTACTATTATTGCTCCTCACCAAATACTTTTCCTGAAAGAAAAAATTCCAAATAAGTAAAAATATTGTCCTTTCTATTTTATTATGAATCGATAAATGTACTTATAAAAAACATTTTCTGCCTTTACTAAAGAAATATTCAGAATTAAGACAAATGAAACATGCTCAACAAAGTACCAAATTCCTTTTGGGCTGAAAGATACGATTTGAACAATGAAAAGAAAAGAAAAGATCTTAATACTGTAGAATGAAGGCAACTGAGTAAAATAGTATATCCTGCCAAACACACAGGGAACATTCTCTAGAAGTTTTCAGAAGAGCTGTTCCTGATCTTTCACTCTGATCTAGTTTGTACTGCAACCTTGGGTTTCAATCCCAAGACCCTTCTTAAATCCCTTATCTTCCTTGGCTAATAACATGGGTATAGAATTCTTGGTAGACAGGTTGACCCTCACCCCCGCCCAGCACTTTAAATATGTCTTCTCACCGCCTTCTGGTTTCCATGGTTTCAGAAATAGGCTGTTAACCTTTTTGAGAATCCCTCATATGTGACAAGTCATTTCTGTTTTGCTTCTTTCAAGGTTCTCTCTTTGTCTTTTGACATTTTCACAGTGATGGGTCTAGCTGTGGTCCTTCTTGTGTTTATACTGCTTGGAGTTTGTTCAGTTTCTCTGATGTGTAAATTAATGTTACTTATCATAATTGAACATTTTTAGTCATTATTTCCTTCAGGCATTATATGCTTTCTACCCTTTCTCTCTCTTCTCCTCCTGGGACTATAATGGCATGTGTTAGAATTTTTGATGGTCCCTGCAGGTCTCTGAAGCACTGTTCATTTATCTTAATTCTTTTTTTCTTTCTGTTTCTCAGACTGTTCCTATACTGACCTATCCTCAAGATCACTGGTTTTTCTTCCAGTTCAGGTCTGCTCTTGATCTTTTTTTAGTGGATCTTTTTAAATGTCAGTAATTGTAATTTTCAATTCTAGGACTTCTAATTGTTTCTTTTATATTAGGTTGTACTCTTCATAGATATTCTCTGTTTGATAATATATGATAGTCATACTTTCTTTTGTATGTTGTTACATGGTTTCTTTAGTTTTTTGAATTTTTTAAAATAATAGCTGATTCTAAATCTTTTTTGTCGTAAATTCAGCATCTGAACCTCCTCAGGTTTCGTCCCTATTGACTGCTGTTTTCTTGTTTATTTCCCATACTTTACTGTTTCGTTGTGAGTCTCATAATTTTTTTTGTTGAAAACTGAACAGTTTGGGTAATATATGGAGGCAACTCTGGGAATCAAGTCTCCTTTCTTGAAAAGGAGCTCTTTTCAGCTTGAAAAGAGCAAAGCTGGCTTGAAAGTAACTAGACTTCCTGGTCCTCAAGTGCCAGCACTCCTAAAGGAAAGACACACAATATAAACTCACCACCACGGGAAAATGACAGCTCATGGCACTCAGTCAAAACACTAAACGTTAAGAAGGAAGAAAATCTACTCACAAATAGGATATAAAAATAAAAACAGTCACAGAAAAATAAGAAATTATCAAGAAGGTGGGTTAGTAGAGAAAAATTTTCAAACATCTATTATTAATATGCTCGTCGTTTAAAGATTCAGAGAACAGCTAGAAAATAAAAGAGAAAAGTAGATGATTAACAAACAAAAGGGCACTTCTCGAGATTAAACATGTATTGTCTGAGTGGAAGAAAATCAGGTAGGCCTTCACTACATGATAGACACATGAAAGTACAGTGAATGAAAAGAGATAGTGATAGGAACAAGCCAATGTGAATCATATTTTAAATAAATATAAATAATTGAAATTATACAAAGTACATTTCTCTTAAAACAAAGGTTTTTTTTTGTTTTTTTGTTTTTTTTTTGCGGTACGCGGGCCTCTCACTGCTGTGCCCTCTCCCGTTGCGGAGCACAGGCTCCGGACGCGCAGACTCAGCGGCCATGGCTCACGGGCCCAGCCGCTCTGTGGTATGTGGGATCTTCCCGGACCGGGGCACGAACCCGTGTCCCCTGCATCGGCAGGCCGACTCTCAACCCCTGCACCACCAGGGAAGCCCCAAAACAAAGGTTTTAAAGTACAAAACATTACCCAAAACATGGCTGGGAAACTACCAAGTATTTGCAAATTTAACAAAATGCCCCTAATACAGTATATCAGTAAAAATAAATCACAAACAAAACTTGAAAACATTTTGAGTCAAATGGAAATGAAAATTAAAACATATCATTTTGTGTGATTCAGTAAAAAATAGAGCCTTCAAGGAAATTTGAGTGAAGTGCTTATATTACAAAAGAGAAGTGGCCCAAAATCAATGCCCTAAGTTTCTACTTGAAAGGCTCTGACAAGAAGAGCAAATTACACAAAGTGTAGGGAGAAAATAATTACGATACGATCAGAAAACATTTTTTCGAAAAGAAGCAAAAAAAATAGAAACACAAAATGATAATTAAGCCTGGTTTTTGTCAAAGAAACAAAATATATATACTTCTCAGTACACTATAGAAATTACCAATCTCCGGAATTAAGGAGAGAATGTAGCAGTTATATAAAAATCAGAAGATTAATAAGGGAACATTTTAATTTTAAGCAATAAAAATTCAGATTGTCCCTTAAATTCAAAATATCCCTTCTGAATACAGTTGTAAAAATTTATTACCAAACTTCAGCAACTTGAATCTAGTTATGTATTAAAAGAATAATGCACCATGAGCATTTGAGGTTTATTTTATGAATGCAAATCTGGTTTAATGAACAGTATACGCTGAGACTCTGAAAAACAGAAAAGTGCAAGAATATGTGTTATTTAGTACTGTCAACTTTTCCCATTTTTTAAAAGATAAGCCATAGGCCACATCTTATGTGAATACTTTGTATTCTTCAGCGATTGACAAATAGATGCATTTGTGTCATTTTTCTGGTCATTATTTTAGCCTGAAATGTCCTGACCATTGCTATTCTTTGCAGTGTAACCTCAGTTTCTCAACTACTTACACTGCTACTGGGTTGTTTTTCTCCACTTATTCTGTTGCCTATTCATTCATTCTGACTGTAAAACTTTTCACTTTCTTTTTCTGTTTCCTGAAATCTCTGATCCACATCTTCACAGGGCTGGTTCCTTCATGTTACTCAGGTGTGTATTCAAATATTTCTTCCTCAGGAAGACTTTTCCAAATGCCTAGAGGTGTGCATTCACAGTTGACTGCTGTGTCTCAGCTCCAGCATAACTTAGAGGCAGATGCAGAGACTCAAAGCACACACCTCACACGGGAACCAGTGCTGGGCAGACAAAAACTGGAGCAGACAAATCGTAGAGGTTCAATGTGGACAAGCGTGGGACAAGGAAAATACCCAATTCTACTCCCTCTAGCCTTCCTGTTCAACTTAAGGGGAAAAAAATGCCCTGAGAAGCACTTATGAAGGTCACAGCCCAAGGACACAGGCTCATTAAAGGGCTGAGACCTAATCATAGGACTAGAAAACTTCCCCACAACCAACCTCCACATTTTAACACCACATCAATACGGCTCCAATATAATAACGGAAATACAACTGAAGAAGAAATAGTACATCTCAGATCTTATTTAAGAAGAAGGCTGTAAGGAAACCCAAAGACAACGAAGGAGAGAAAAACAAGATAATCAGAATAAATGTTAGCCTCTGGCATCTATAGTTGTAGCAAACGTTAAGCACAGCTTAATTCTTAGCCAGATAAACATAAAACCTCACACTAGAGGCCTATTCATTTCCTTTTTTACTAACAACACTATGTATGGCTTTCAACAAAAAATTATAAGACATATTAAAAGGAAAAAAACCCCACCAACAAGTTGAAGAGACAGGGCAAGCGTCAGAAGTAGGCTCAGATATGCGAGGGAAGGTGGAATTATCAGACTGGGAGTTCAAAATGACGGTCAATGTGCTAAAAGCTCTGATGGAAAAAGTGGGCAAAATGCAAGAACAGATGGGTAATGTAAGCAGAGAGACGGTAATTCTGAGAATAGGAATAAAATGAAGGAAATTGAATTTTTTGAATTCCACAATGATCAAATTTTTGCTTCTGTAATAAGACATATCCTGAATTAAGTACTTACGGTATGCATACTTGACAATCTCAAAGTCAAAGTCATGAGGAAATGGATTACTTGTGAACTGGCAAACAATTCATAAACTGATAAATGGAGTGAGTTTACAAGTGTTATAACACAGAGCTCTTCCACGTACAGGTGCAAATATGAGGAACCAGAAGGTAATATTTGTTATTCGTTTCCCATGCTCATCTCCAAAAGATCTTTCCATATTTTAGAAGGCGATTATCCAGACAAGTCTAATGACATTTGAGGCATAGATGAAGAACAATTTTATATATAATATTTTGAATGCTTACTTCAATTTAGCTAATGAAATACGATACGTATTCATTTCAGGCACTGTTTGTTCTTTAAAAGTATAATGAAGAGACTTTGAAAAATATATCTATGAAATCAGCCGTAGGCGGCTAGAGCCCGAATCTTATCCTTTCCTTCTGATACGACTCTGATTCGTATAACGTGATATCGTATTGAATTCGCAGCTGTGTTGGAAGCTGAGCTCAGGGCCTAAAATAAAAATCGTATAATTAAGCTGGGTACAGTTAAACTACAACTTAAAATAAGCTAAATGAATAAACATCTGAATGTTTACAAGTGTCAATAACTAAAAGTGTTTTGTTAGTTTTTAAACCAGACTTAATCACAAAGTTGATCCATTTTAAATGACTTAGTGACTTATACCACCCCGTACATGTGCATGTTTAGCTCTGCACATTGAGATTGGGAACAAGAGCTAAAATAAGCCATTAGGATAAGTAGCCAGATGTTACTTTGCGACGCCACTCACTTTCAAACAATCTGTATGTTGTTTCTTTTAATAAAACTATATTGTCATATTTTTCCAATAAAGGTTATATTGATCTTACCTCCAATCAAACAAAAATTAAAAATCAATTCATCTTATAATTTAAGGATTTAAGACAGAATAGATTTAAAATTTTTTTCAATTTGTACCATAATTCTGTATGTACATCCAGGTAGCAAAAATCTGACCTTGTTAGTAGAAATTTATGTTTACATTTTATGATTCAAATCAAAATACAGTAAAAGAGCCTTCTTAGCCTCCACGTGTACAGGACACACAGCCTTGAATTCTAGAGAGTAAAATTCCATTGTCCTAAATAGTTAATTAAGTGCCTATAAATGTAGGCCATGCCTATACTTACAGCAGGCATACTGGTGGGCACTGTTTGGTTTTCCCTAGAGAGTCCTTCTTAGCTAAGGTCTGAGATGTGCAGCTATTTCGGTTTTATTCCCCTTTCATCACACAGGAGACCTGTTGATGTGTGCTGAGGTGTGGAGGGCGGGAAGCCCCCCATGGTCCAGGCCTGGGGCTCAGGTGTCCGAGCCGACCTGCGACAAGCCCTTCAGATCATGGCTTTTCTCTCACCTGCAGGCTTAAAGAAAGTCTAGTGTGTTTGCTTTGTTCATACATGAAAACACACTCAGCCTGGTTTTATTAATGAAATACTGTTGACGAAACCTAATGGTAAAAGCCCTTCCATTGTCCTTACATGTGTAATGCATTACTCATTTTGAAGAACTTGCACGCCTTTCATGAACATGGACAATTCTTCAGAACAAAACCGAAAGCTGCGATAAGTGAAACACTGCGCCAGGTTCCTTAAAGAACCCTGCAGGGCAGGACCGGTCTGTGCCGAACTCACTTTGTAGAAACAGACACGGAAACTCAGGGACAGAGAACTCTAAGCGGTGGGCAGCTGGTCAGCACAGCGTGGCCCCAGCGCCCAGGGCAGGGCTCCCGTCTGCTCGCTGCACCACGACCCCTGATGCTGTGTGAAATGCAGGCTACGTTTTCCTCACACCCCACCAGCAGGCTTTGTTGCCATTTTTCTGATGGCGTGGTAGAGAAATAGAATGGAAAATACTTGATTCTGGTAAGTCAGTTCCCTATTGACACCAGATAAATGCAGTGATTTATTTAGCCCACAGATATGTGTCGTCTTGGAAACAAAGGAAGGATGGAGTAGTCTCCAGCCTCCAGGAGGGTTTCTGCCTCAGTGGTGAAAAACAGTGTGGTGACAAGCATGGCCTTTCCTTTCAACATAAGACAAGAGCACGGAGGAGGGATTGATTTTGCTGAATATTAAATGTGGCTGATAGTTTACATCTTAGAATACCTGAGTGCATGAGTGTATTTCTTCAGCCAAATAGGACCTTAATAGCTGCTTCTAAAGAGTATGGAACATACGTTTCTGGGATTTTTTTTTTTTTAATTTATATTTTGTTTTACTATAGGTGACAACTTGAATGCAGAACTTCTAACATCCGTGGACCACTGTAGTGCAAGTTAGTCTTGGGAATTTCTTCTAATGTGAAAACTCTATGTGACCATTTTCCCTCTTGTCTGCAAAGGGTTTTTACGAGCATTAATGCACTGCAAAGGGGACCATGGACAAAACTCAAGGGTAGCCGGAGTAGTTATCAGTAAAGGACTGCACAAGATTTTTCTTAATTTGGGACTGAGAGAGGATACTTTGACAGAGTGCATATGTGTATGCCTCTTGATTCAGAGTTATAGAAAAGTAGGTGTAAATCTCACCAAACAAACACAGAAAGAAACATCTTATTTTCTTTTCAAAAACCAGTAAACTCAAAAGTGAAACAATATTTGTTACTGGCTATTTTTAAATCATCAACAAATCCAATATTATCAGTTTGTCAGTGACATCTGAGCAATTACAGCAAAAACAAAACCAAGGAAAATGACAACATCTGAAACTGAACAGGCACTGAAATCACATTTTTCTAAAGTTCAGGAATCCTGCTGTGAAACATTTGCAAGCATTCCTGGTGTTGTGTTGATTGAATATCTGGCTGTTTGTAGTTCACTAAGAAGGGCTGCTTGGCATAGAGGAATGAGCATGAAATCAGGAGATGTGGGTTTCCTTCTGCACCCGGACAAAAACTTGCCTTGAGAATTTACCCGTCAGTTTTTCTAGGATTCAATCTATGCCATGTAAAGTGAGCCATAGACTTCATGACTTCCAAAAACCACTCAACTAGGTTAAAAAGTAAGCAGGTACAGTGGAGCTACAGACTTGGAGTCAGAAGGCCTGGGTGGAAATGCTGCATCAGCTGATTTACTAGCTCATCATAGGTGAGGATTCCAAGAAGCTAAGCTTCAGTTTTCAAGCGTTCAGTTGTGAATAATAATATGTTGTCTAACACAAAGACAGCAAATATTTTTTAAAGATCTTTTAAAAATTAATTAGGGGCTCCATATAAGTGTATTGACTGTCTGCCAATTCATTTATTGTGTGATGTCACCAACCTCTTGCACGGTGGTCTCCACCAGATGAACCAACTTTGACCGGCTCATATATCCCGGTAATATGACTCATAAGGTCGGGGGGCTGGGAGTTGGAATGCCTTAATAAGGTATCAAGGCCCATTCACATCCCTTTACAAAAGGAATATTGAAAAAGCGAGACCAATATTTTCCCTCTAGTCAGAAAGATATCATAACTAAGACTATCACAACTACATTAAGACTAAATAAAAATCATGTGAGTAAAGACTTCTTTATGTCGAATTTAAACCAAATTGAACACAAAAGGTTGAATTTGAAATTAACTAAATGGTGGCAAACATTGGAATATAGTGATGGGACTTCCTTTCAAATTACCTTACCATTAATAAAATAGCTTCTTTTGAATGTGAGATTTGAACATGGGTTTAGTTTTGTATGAGGGCTAAAAACTAAATTAGATTATTTCCTAAGACTTTTGTTAATGGTATGGAATTAAAAAGAAGATAAAGATATTTCTGTGTTGTAGTAGTAGACACAAGGTTTCCTGCAGTAAAATAAACTATAAATGACATTACTCACCTTTGTCATACTTTCATGTGTTTTTCTCACCTCATTAAATGTATCTTATAAACAATAAATATAGCGTCTCCCTAATCTCGATTACATTACTTGCACACAAAGCCCATGAGGTAAATGTGAGCAAAAAGTGTGATTAACTGTTAGAAAATGACTAAGCTAACACTGTCAGGGAAATAGCAAAACCCAGAAAATATATGATTTTAGTTGAAAAATTCTAGGTACTTCATAATTCACCCTTTGATACAAACGACATCATAAATTTAGCAATGCCTATTTATCAACTCACCTTTCTGTTTAGAAAGTGACGTTTACCTGCTCTATGAAAGCAGTGATTCAGAAGACCTAAGAGGAGATTGATAGCACCTGTTGTGCTTATTTGGGGTGTGGGGTGGTGCTCTGCTCTAACTGGAAACCGCCTTCGCTCCTTTCAGCACTTTTTATACTAAGTTTACTGTTTGTCAAGCTCTGTGATATGCACGAGGTGTACTGCTGTGGAACGAAGGAAGCTCCAGTTTACAAGAGGAGGTAGATAACTTAAAATAGAGAAAAATACAAGTCATGAGTAATGAAGAATGAGTAGGCGTTAGTTAGGTTAGGGGGAGAAAAAAGATGGAGCGAGAAAAAGAGCAGCGATATTTCAGCAGCTAGAAAAGCAGCAGCTATGATTTAGCGCTTCAAGGAAATGCGCTATCAAGCCACGGAGAAAACTGGAAACGCATATTCATAAGTGCAAGAAGCCAATCTGAGAAGGCTACACGCTCTACGCACTGTACGATTCCAACTGTACGACCTTCCGGAAAAGGCGAAACTATGGAGACAGTAGAAAGGTCAGAGGTTGCAGGGTGGAGTGACAGCAGAGAGATGAGTGGAAGACAGAGGATTTTAGGGCTGTGCAAATACTCTGTATGATATTATACATTTGTCCAAACCCATAGGATGTACAACACCAAGAGTGAACCATAGCGGACTTTGCGGAATAATGAGATGTCAGTGTAGGTCCATCCTTGGTAAAAAATGTACCATTCTGGGGAGTGATGTTGATAACGGTGGAGCCTGTGGATGCATAGGGTCAGGGGTTATGTGGGAAATCCCTGTAGCTTCCTTTCAATTTTACGGTAAACCCAAAACTGTTCATAAAAAACAAAGGCTTAAAAGAAAAGCAGCTCCGGAACCAGAACTAGAGGTAGGTTGGGATCTACAGTGGACTGAAAACAGACGTAGTTACCATTATAACCAGCCAAGGACAGCCAGCCAGCAAGGTCAAAGTCATCCCAAGGAAAGTTGAGACCATTTTTTCAGAACCGAATTATTGTCAAAAGTAATGAGTATTTTTTTCTTACAGCCACATATATGGGAATTAAATGTACTCATTTAAAAAGTGCAAATCAGTTACATAAATATCAGTTTATTTAATACCCATTTAATTCTCAATGACAAGCGATGCTTCCTGTGTCATACATAATAAAAAATAATAAATTTGGGATCCATTTATTCTGTTCCATTTTGTTTATGTTCATGGCACACCACACTGAGCTCTTCATTTAACAAACTAATATTCATGTGACAGTGACTGCAGTAGCACTTTCTTGGCCCAGTTATGTTTTCATCACATAAATGCTGATTATTCAGTCATTTTCCTTGGTAGATATATTTTTAAACCCACAATATGACAGGCACTATGTTAGGCAAATTTCTTTGTTTCCTTCCCTCCTGGGATCTGCAGTCGGTAGGCTACAATGACATTAATAAAAGAGCCACTCAGATAAATACAGTTACATTCTTTAAAGTAAGTCTCAAGTAGGAATACAAAGTGATGTAATTTTATATTATAAAGGGAACATCCCAAGGAGGAAAGTACAGGATTCCCTCACGAGGGCATGGTGATGAGCTCACATAGGAAGGAAGAGTGGCATGACCTGGAGAACGAGGGGGAAGCGATAACATCACAGCGAGCACAGAAGGTGGTCCAAAGGTATGGCTGATGGAAGGGAGCACATGAGGGTTGGGAGGCAATGCCCAGCACACCCACACTGGCTGGGTCTTATCCCGAGAGCATCCCAGTTAGCAAACATTCTGAGAAGGTGGAGGGGAGGTAACTGTGACATAGGGGAATGAGTGACATAATTAGATACGTATTTGAAAAACAAAATCCTTCTACTTACAGCGAGTCAGAGTGAGGAGTTGAGAGCTGGTATAAGGAGGCCAGCTTGGAAGATATTGTAAAACCCAGAGGAGAGCTGACGGCCACCTGGGAGAGGCTATGGGGCACCATGGAGGAGAAGAGATGCGCTTGAGGACTTCCCCCGCGGTCCAGTGGTTAAGACTCCACGCTCCCATTGCAGGGGGTGCGGGTTTGATCCCTGGGCGGGGAACTAAGATCCCACATGCGGCGCGACCAGAAGAAAAAGAAAAGAGATGCGTTTGAGACAGAAGAATTTAGGATGAAAAATCAATGAAACTTGGTGACTATTATTTTATTATTTTTGTGCTTTTGTGATGTGGCCTTTTATAAGCATTTTATATTTTTATATAATAAATATAACACCTAAAATACTTGGGGATCTAAAGTTGTAGGGACAATATTTCTATTCTGTTTCTACTGTCCTTCATCCACTGTGGCTTATTTCCTACACTGGATTTTGCTTGTGTGTTTATTTGTGCTCAATCTTCGTTTACATGTGCTTTGAGGGCTTAAATTAGCCAAGCTTTCTTCAGAAAGAATGTATATACCTTCTTATGGAAAGTAAGGGTCACTACCAAAATTGGATCAATTTAGTATCACTCAAGATTCCTAGGCTTAACATTCCAGATTCCTTTTGTCATAATGTACCTTAGATTTATAAAAAGTGCCATTTTTCTCACCTGGCTACTACTGCAAAGTTTAATTGCTGGACTGCAGAGCTGCTATGGGTGCACACCTCCAGATAAGCCTTTTCATCCTCTGTGGTTAACTGTCACTGTTACTTGTTATCAGGTAACAGTTTTGGAGGAGAAATTCAGATGAGAGAGTCCATTTTCTCACCTCAATTCAGCACCTTCCTTTATCTCCAGATAAAAAGTCTACCAGCATCCACTGAACTTTTAGTTTGAGCTTTTTGTGCTGTTAAAAGAATTTGTAAGAATTGCTATTTCGTTATTTTATTCTTATTTAGATATCACTCAGAAACCAAAAATAAAATTTACTATTGCTGCACAGAAATTATTCCCAAGGAGTCTAAAATACACTGAAATAATGAGGAAGCAAAAGAATTACGGCATCCTTAAACAGGTCTGGCATACTGCAGCTATGTGTCAAATCCAACCTTCCTCCTGATTGTATAAATAAAGATTTATGAGATCACCTCCAAGTGCATGCACTATATATTGTCTACATCTGCTTTCACGCTGCAAAGACAGAGATGAGACAGGATGACACAGACTATATAGCCCCCAAAGCTAAAATATTTATTGTTTGGTTCTTTTCAGCAACAATTCGCCTACCCCTGCTTTAAAGGATGATATAAAAGTACAATAAACTATCGCTATTGCATTATCATTCAATTTTCTTATTGCATTGCCCAGAGTTCTGCATTTTCAAAAATGTATAGAAGACTGGAGACACCATCTTCAGAGACTGTTTTTTATATTTTATTGAAAACAGCTGAGAATGAATCTTGTATCCTTCACTAAAAATGGCAAAGAGACAAAAAAATTGGCAGTGAAAGACATGTCCCAAATATTTTTAAAATTCAGAAAGGAGAGCAAACAAATAGCAACACTTGAGACTGTAATGATGGTGATGAATTTGATTATATAAATGAGATATCAGAGAAATACTCAGATGACAACATCCTAGACGAATCTTCTCAAACTTAGGAATAATGGATAGAAAACGTATGTCTAAGTTAAAAAGCCAATATGATGTTCATATTAGTTTAGCCATTCAACAGGAAGGATTTCATCATGCAGTATTTTGTGACAAGATCCTGGCCCATCTCAATTTACATTTTTCATTCTTCATTATGTTTATGTGCCAAAAGTTACTTGACGCTTTCTGGAAGTTGACAAATGATGAAGCAAGTGAATCAACAAAGGTCATTGGAAGGAAATAAATGGTGTAGATATTTTTAAATTATTGGATAGATCATTCTGAGTGATTCTTACAAATAGAAATTTAAGACATGTAGTAATATAGCAAGAAGATGGTCATCTTCTCTTCAAGATAATTATGAGCAATCAGAGGTTTCAAAAATTATTCAAGTATTGTACTTAGATGCTGGAGATGCAGGAGGAATCACTAGTAGTGATAAAAGCTGGACTTGATACACTTGGAATCTAGTATTAGCATTTATGGGATGGATATTTTTCCAGATCCGTGATGACGATTATGAGCAGTTATTTGCATCCAGAAGACATTGCCCATTTTGGGTACATATAAATTGAAAACCAGGGAAATGAGGAATAAATTTGGGGTTTGCTATGGTTACATTTTATAACAATTTCTGATAACTTGCTTTTCATTATTCCTTTATTCTTACTCATATAAAATGAATAAAATGACTTAAAATAAATAAAGAATTTTAAAGGGTTCACTGGACCCAAAAGGTAAATGATGATGACTTTATTTCCAAGTAATTGACTCCTTGTAATCATTAACTTTTTTACCTGTCTATAATTTTTTTTTTTTTTTTTTTTTTGCAGTACGCGGGCCTCTCACTGTTGTGGCCTCTCCCATTGTGGAGCACAGGCTCCGGACGCGCAGGCTCAGCGGCCATGGCTCACAGGCCCAGCCGCTCCGCAGCATGTGGGATCTTCCCGGACTGGAGCACGAACACGTGTCCCCTGCATCGGCAGGCGGACTCCCAACCACTGCGCCACCAGGGAAGCCCCCTAAGAACATTCTGAAACAATTTTTCTAGTGAACTATCTCACAAACTTTTATGATCATCAGTAATTGGGAGATAGTGATGAAATCCTTCTCTATTCTTATGGACTTAATGTCTCCTTGTAGATCTGTTAATGTGCAAATTATGTATATTAAGGCTATGGTATTCATTGGCTATGAGTAGCAAATTATATCTTCTAGATTAATTATTTTCTTGTCCTTATGTAGCAGTCACATTTATCTTTGGTAATGCTTTCTTTTTTATTTAAGGTTTACTTTTTCTGATATTAATACGGCTTTACAACTTTATTTAGTGTGGTTTATTATATTCCTACATTTCACTTTCTGCTTCATAGCTGTGTTGTGCCATATTTTTAAAAAGCTAATTTGACAATCTATGATTTTTCAATGGATAGTTAATCCCTACATTCATAATGCTTAGTCATACATATGGATTCATTTCTACCTTCTTAGTTAGGGGATTTCTGTCTAGGTTTCTCCTTCTCTGCTTTCTGGCATTTCTCTTGATTTATTTACCAGTCTGAGACTGCCATGACTCAAAGCCTTGCAGCTGTGACTATAATGTCTGGTGTTCCCTCTGGCTTTCATGGTATTTGTTTTTGTCTTGTTTTTGTTTCTTGTGTGTTTGTTTTGGGTTCTGTTTTGTTTTGCTCACTCTGAGCTCATATTTTTGGGCTCGCAAATTTCAAATATTATGAGTCCTGGGCTAAAGGTCTGTTCCTTGGAAGAAAATTAGCATTTGTTTCTGCCAGGTGCCTAGTGGCATTATAGACCAGAGTCTACTTCTAAATAAGTTGTCTGAGGTTTTCAGAAACACAGGGAGTTGGAACTCAAGCTCCAAACTTCTGTGAAGCCTGGATTATGGTTACAAATTCTCAGGGGAATATTTTTCTATTCCTTCTATCAGCGCCGAGTGATAGCCATAAACATTCCTTTGCAGTCCTCTCACAGCAGAGCAGACCTCTTTAAATTTATTCAACAGATATTTATTGAGCATTTGTTCTCAGTCTCTTTGACCCTGTGAAGCCCTGTTCTAAGTTCTTTGATGCATCAGTAAAAAAACAGAGAAACTTGCCCTCCTCTGTGGAATTTTACATCCTATATGAAATAAAGTATAAATGAATAAGCAACAAAGTCAATTGCATGGTACCATAGAAGGTGAGGAGCACCGCTGAAGAAAGAAAAACGTAGAGAACCTGAGAGGGGTGTAGAGGCAGTGTTTGTCTTTCTCTTCATCTCCCCACTTCTTTTTTCTACCAGTGTGAATCCTGAGCAGAGTCTCGTTTTGCATGATATGGTTTTATAACTGCATGTGTCTATTGAGTGCTTATCTTGTACATGCACAATGTCTTTTAATCCTCAGACTATTTAAGATATAGTTGCTATTGTTGGTAGTGAAGCAAATTTTTCATGGTCAAAAAAAGCTGGGAAGTGATAAAGTTGAGACACAAACAGACATGACCCCAGCATGCTTTAACTTGCACAGGATGGAACATCAAACCATTCTTAATTAAGCTGACAATAAAATGCACTGGCCCTTATAACTGGGAAATCTCGGAATAAGTTCTCTTCAGAGAATTCAGAGATTTGAAGGATATCAACTAGCTCTCACCTCACCTGAATTCTTGGTTCAAAATTGTCCCTTTTTTGTCAGCCCCACATTCCCCTACTACGTGCATACTTCCTCCAAGTGTGGGTGGGAGTGTAGAGGGAGGGTTAGGCTACAGACCCCCTCAGGGTTATGTCATCATTGATCAGTGATCCGTGATCAAAAATGGTTTTGTTCTCTTGTACACCCATGGATAAATAACTAAACAAGCTAATGAGATGTGATTATTGGAAGCCCTAACAGAACCAGATAATGCAAGAAAGGAGGATTTCCCCAAAAAAAAAAAACAGTTTAGAAAGTACTGACACATAGAGCTGTGCGATGCCCAAGTTATACACCCATCTTGGTGATGAGTGCAATCTTTAAAGAACTAGAAGAGAATGAAAATACAAAACCAAAACAACACACAAACCATGTGCCTGAAGAAAATACAAGCATCCACCTACAGGACAAATCATCATAAATGACTTTTTAAAAACAGTTCATGTAGTCTTCCTTCTTTAACATTATTTTAAGAACTACAGTGACTCACTAAGGTACGCCACGGCCTCACAAATATAGTGATTGTCATGTTTGAAAAGAGGAAGTCTAGAGAGGAATCTTGTTATGCAAAGTCTGGTTCTTGGATTGGAGGAGCCTCTCACCACGACTGAGGGCTCAGCAGAGATGCAGGATCTCAGGCTCCACCTCAGACGCACCGAATCGGTAGTTCATGTGCACGTCAGTGTCGGGTAAAGGTTAGAGACACAGTCTCTGCAGTAGCTCAGCTTTATCCAGACTTAAACACTGACAAGCTGGGTGATGTTGGGCAAATTTCTTATGCTTTGAGTTCTATCACCTTTTAAGAGGGGTGAGTCTAACATAGCAAACACTTCAATATTTAAAAACTGATATATGTATTATACATTTATCACAGTGCATGACACATTTAAATAGTCAATAAAAATGACATATATTTTTATTGAATTTTTAAATATAAGCCAGTTTATTCATAACCTCTTCTAGTGGAACATTCATGTGAAAGCCATGGGAGGAAAAAAACATGCGATTGAGTACGCTCTTTGGTATTCCAGGTACAGTGAAAATTAATATTCTCTTTGACTAATTTATTTTTTGACTTTTAATGACTAGCTCCAGTGCTAATTATTACAATTTTGTTTATATAAAGGCTCAACAGTTATAGAAAATTGTGTACCTTAGTATTTATGAAATACTATTTTCTATAAATATTTAAAACTTATAATAAGGCCATTTATACATTAAAAATATAAATGTTATACTTCCCTTTGTATTATTATAAAAACTATAAATAACTATGAAGCAGAAATTTATTTTTATATTTAATACTATATAATATATTTAGTCCTAGAAGTAACAGAAAGATGACCTGGTAATGTACTTTCTGCTGATCTGTTGCAGCACCTCACTGAGTTGCATGTCCGCTTCCCTCTGCTTACCTTGTACATGGATCTTTCCTTCTCTAAGTGGCTCTCTCACCAACCTCACCCCAAGCAAACCATAACAACTGCAGCAGTCACTATCTATTTATACCTCCTGGTAGGACTCACCTTGCTCATAAGTACAGAAATCTAGCACAAATCAAACTGAAACAAATGCACAACAAAACTAGAACAGGCCTCACCCATCGTTTTCCTTCCAGATACATCCCTTGCTTGGGTATTATCTGCTGCCTTGGTGTGAGGAATAGACCATTAACCTCTAAAATTCCTCAACTTCACTCAAAATTCTAAAGCGCATTCCAGGCAGAAAAAGCATCCACTAAAGGCGCCCAAATCCAATAAGCCCAGTAAGGTCCAGGATATCTCAGAGGTTCAAATACAGCTGTTGGAGGGAAAACACTGTGGTGTGATGGGAGTTGGTGACAGGGCCACAGGCGTGAAAATGCAGGTTATGCATCAACCTTTGGCTTTCTGTGTCCAGCCTACCCCGTTTGATTGTAGGCCACGTGTTTCTTTGCTTCCTTCCAACTTGGCACAGTAGAGTCCGTTGCCCCTACTAAGGAAGGATCACCTGCAATGATCCAGAGCATGTGACCAGAGCTGTAATGGACTCCCCCTGGCACCTAGGCAGTTACACCTGGATGCTGGGAGGATCGGGGCCCAAAGAGCAGACAGCACATTGCTGCAACAACACTTGCTGGGGGTCACTTCTCCCTGCTGCCAATCTGTGCATCTGACTACTGCTGACCAAACCTATTGAAGACAGGGGATGGCATCAGGGCTCAGAACTGTCTTATGAGATTTATCTGTGCTACTTTGTGTGACACACCCTTATCCCCACCGAACAGGACTTCCGTACCTTGGATCAGCTGGAATGGTTCTACCAAACCCTTATGTGGTTTAGAGGACCCACAAGGTACCGCCTGCATTGTCGAACCTACAGGACTCAGGTCCCTGAGCTCTAACAGTTGATATCTGCCCAGCTGGTGCCTCAAGCCCTCCTGGTATTAATCTGCTTGCCTTTGCATCACCTCCTTTTTACACTCAGTTATAAAGGCCACTGTCTGGTATTTGGTAGGGAACCTGCACAGCCTAGGATTTCATCTTTACGCCTCTCTGGTTTCAGGAAAACAACCCCAACAAAACTGCAGTTTCTAATGGGTTTTTCACAGTCTGTGTTAATATTTAGATATCCTTTTCTGAGGAAGACACCGTCCCTACATCACCTCTTCACCCCTAACACTAACTCTGGCCCTAACCCTAACCCTAAACCTCACCTTAACCCTAACCCTAACCCTAACCCTAACCCTAACCCTAAACCTAACCCTAACCGTAACCCTAACCCTAACCCTAACCGTAACCCTAACCCTAACCCTAGCCCTAACCCTAACCCTAACCCTAGCCCTAATCCTAACCCTAACCCTAGCCCTAACCCTAACCCTAACCCTAACCCTAACCCTAACCCTAACCCTAACCCTAACACTTCACGCTTCTCTCTTTAAGAGTTAACATTTTCCTACCTTGTTCACAGTTGATCAAATAACATAAAAAATAAAGAGAATAATGGTTGTCACGAAAGACAGGATATATATCAGGCTGAAGGGCAGGGAATGTTACTCTAAGTAATTACCTTTTAATGGAAAATTGAAAGGACCGGCAGTAATTAAGAAAAGAGTAACCAAATTCACCTACTCAGTGAAGAATTAAACACATTGACCAAGTAAAGAAAAGGAACACTAGGGTAGTTGTAGGATTTTATGGATGGAGAACAGTGAGAAAGAATAGAGGTGAGGAGAGAATACACCATCTCCATCATCAGTGGAGAAAGATGGGCACCTCAGCTTTCATAGTCCCTCAGCATCATGAATCTTTTTCTAACTATTTAGACACCTGCTGTTATTCTCCCTGCTCTTTATTTGTAGATGTGGCTGTATTGACTTTCGATTGCTAATCTTTGTAGCTATTCTTTGCTATTCCTTTAGTGACCCTATTTACCACACCTATGCACCGACTTCTCACATCTCTGTGTTCAGATACTATTTGCATTCTTATAAGACTTTCTATAGTATCCAATAGCACTTTAATTTTAAAATGTAAATCAGGCAAGGAGTTTTAGGTTCTGACAATAGTGCCTTGATTTTTTCTTTTCTGTTAGTTGTGAAGAAAAGCTGATAAAGGATTCTGAACACAACGCCTGGACTGCTGAAGTAGCATTAGGAATATTCTTTTATATCAGTAAAATCTACTTTTATTTTATAAAAAGTCTAATTGTAGATTCAATTTAATTTCTTGCTTTTGCATCTGATTTTAAGTGCTTTGAAAACAGCTTCACATATCACACCTCATTAGATGATTTTAATTACAGTTCTTAATATATGTGAATGGCAAATTCATTCTGTCTTGCACAGATAGAACTTCAAATAATACTATTTTTATTATGTGAAGCAGGCATGATATGTGGATGTTATTCATATCTTCTTTAAAGTGGAAAGCGTTTCTCTGCTTTCATATTTTTTGGGTCTAAACTATATAGCAAATTATTACTCTTATAGAAAACTAAATTTCAAAAGAAACACTGACGTTGATGCATTGAAATTGATTTCAGCTTCAGGCTCAAATCACCCTGTCCCTCAGGAGGTGTTAGCAAGCATCAGTGTCTCAGTAACGTCTGTCAGCTAAATATGCTTTAAGCACCCAAGAACTGGTTAGGCACCAAATGCATTCCTAGCTTAAGAATCTAATTTAATACTGTCTTCCCAATATCCCTAATGCTAGTAATACATTTTTTTAAAACTACTTAGAATTCTCTGGGCTTTTTTAACTTCATTTTTTCTATTTTCTAATTCTAATAAAAAAAAAATTTATTGTGAACAATTCAGTGGCACTCAGTACATTCACAATGTTGTGCAATCACTAGCTCCATCTTGTTCCGAAATAGTTCTCTCAATCCAAAGTAAAACCCCTACCTGTTAAGCAATTTTTCCCATTCCTTATGGACCTCCCCAACGTCTGCCATTGGTAAACAACCATCAGCTTTCTGTCTCTATGAGTTTGTTTATTCTCATTGTTTCACGTAAATGGAATCAGTGCAATATGAAATTTTGTATCAGGCATCCTAAAAATGTTACCACATACATCCATGTTGTAGCATGTTCAAGTTCTTCATTTCTTTTTATGGCTGAATAATATTCCATTGTATTCATATGCCATGTTTTGTTTATCCATCCATCAGTAAAACATTCTCAGTAAAAATAGATAATTTTGCACAGATATGAGTACATCACTAGCTTCTGACTTTTTCTAAAAAAGGAACTTTGTTTCTTTATGAAGTACATAAAATTCAGCCATTCAAAGAATATGTGTCCATCATTATCTGGAAGAAAATTTTGGTGGAAAAATTAAATAATTAAATGTTTGGTCCTGTTAAAATGATAATTTGATTCTCCATGATATTCTTTCTTTAAAAAGTGGGTATACCATTTTCCTCTTCAAATATTTTTGCCTTACTTTTATAAATAATTCATAAATTATACATACCTTTTCTTCCACTGAAAAAAATATTAAAAATTTACTTTAAACTTACCCACTCCCAAATTATGTGTATTTTCAGCCCACTGTCTCCTTAAATATGAGTTGCAAAGACAGTATTTTCCCTAATAATTTGCTTACTGCCTAGAAGACAGCCTCAGAAATTCTAGCCTACAAAGTTTTGATAAAAGCAGCTGAAGAAGTGTGAAATATTTAATTAACAGTTTTATTGAAGATACATGAAAGATTAACATTTATGTTCGCAACTTTAAATTGAAGGGAGCTTTTATTCAGATGATGAAATTGTGCACCTGATGTATTTAGTCTGTTTTCACCCTGAAAGAGGAAGGATAAGTAATATTATCTATTTCTCCATTTTAAAATGTCAGGGAGCATCATAGGCTAAGATGAGGGTAGATCCAAGTAGTGTTAGTAATAATCTTAAATTTTACTTTGGAAGATGGTTACTCCTTCTTTAACAGTAAAATACTGAAAAATGTGTTTGATTCATTCTACTTCATTTTATTGCAGTGGCCTGAAAAATTAAACCTCAAAAGAAATACTCTTTAAAAACATCTCAAACTAAGTCTACTAGTCCCCATAATATTAAGTTTCACAGTGTTTTAAAACACTGGCATACATCACATAATGCTAGGGCTATTTAAATTGTCCCAGAGCATAGAAAGGAAAGGAAGAATTCCAACTTCTTTCTAAGAAACAGAAATATAACTATATCATAAACATTGCATACAATAGACAACTCTAAGCCTATCTCACTTCGAATATTAATACACAAAACACAAGTAAAATAAAAACAAACAATTAAATTGCACATTAAAACAGTAATACATAACAACCAAATGGGACTGATTCTAGGAGTGAAAGGTTCATCATAATTAAGATACACTATACATTCAAACATCTATGTTTATAAATCTTAATTTAAAAAGAATGTGATAATCTATATACTTGCACAGAAAACATTAGGCAAAACACCACCCTGAAAAAATAACTAAACAGTATATAAAATAGGAATTTGTGTATCTTTTTTAGTATGTAAAAGATATATTCTCAGCCTAAAATCCAGCATCATACTTATTTACTTATTTGATGTTCAGCTAAAGTCAGGAACTAGGCAAGAATGGTCATTTCGGTTAAAATGGCATAGTAGGGAGCTCCAAGGGCCTGGCCCCCGACAGAAACATTGAGGGAAAAACAAGCCAAATCTGTCTGAATCAAATTTGTCAGAACTCTGGAAAATAATCGATTTATAGAAACACAGTGAACACTTAATCAGAAAAAAGCTGACAAGCATAGTAGGAAGGCTTCGTGGCCTTTTAACTTAGCTGTTTCACTCCCCCTGTCTGACTCGGTGATGGTGAGGATGGTAGCTCATGTTCCCAGGGTGGCAGTCTGGTTATGGAGGGAACAGAGTGGGCTCTGTTTTCAAGGAATTGTGTTGTCTGTCAAGCCTTTCTGATGGTTCCCTGATTGATGCAAAACATTTGCATCTGTTTAGCCTAATTTGAATTCTCTTAGGGAGTGAAAATCCCTCAGTGAACAGCATTGCTTGACAACATTGAAATTAACAAGCTGCTGATGCCTGGGATGAAAGATTACAGTTGGGACATAAATATACATGCCAAAAAGCCTTGGAGGGAAAGCCAGGGAGAGTTAATTTAGGGCATAAGGACTTCAAAATTCTCCGGCATATAACAGGGTATCTAGAAAGCCAGCCACATGCTCAGGAAGAAATGGAGAAGGTGCTAGGCTTTCACCTCCAGCCAATCTTTAGACTCAGTATAAACAGAGTGGAGGCTAAGGAAGACAACTAAACAGTCTGGCTAAGCACCAAAGGAGTGCCACAGCACAGAGCCAATCAGCAAACCCCAGGGACTAGAGCCTTCTTCTTTGCTTTCTGTGTCTCTAGACATTTAAGGAATTCTGTGTCGAGCCAATAGCTTACCATAAGCTAAAGGAACAGAGACTTCAGAAACCACACATGACAAAGAATACAATCTGTAAAAAATAGCATAGCAAATGTATTAAACAACAAATGACTACTTTGTGTAGTAAAGAATAACAACAGAACTGAAAGAGGTCAGCAATTTGACTTCCAGATTTATCACATCATAATATTCAAAATGTTTAGGCTTCAACATGAAATTACGAGACATTCGAAGAAATGTAAAAGTACATCCCACTCATAAGAAATAAAAGAATTCACAAAAATGATGATCGCTTAAGAGGACAAACTTGGACTTACTCAACAAAGACTTTAAATCAACTGCTTTATATATGATCAAAAGCTATAGGAGCCATGCACAAGATCCAAAAGAAACCAAGATAATGGTGTCTTGACAAATTGAGATTATGAATAGAGCTAGAATTCATAAAAAGGAACCAAACACAAATTCTACAGTTGAAAAGTACAATAACTGAAATGAAAATTTCACTAGAGGAGTTCTAAAGTAGGAGAAAGAATGGTCAATCTTCAGAAAAAAATTGAAATTACCCAGCCTGAGGAGCAGAAAGAAAACAGAATGAAGAAATGTGTAAATATTCTAAGAGACTTGTATGACACCATTGAGTATACAACACACACAGAATGAGCATTCCAGAAGATGAGAGAAATAAAGGAGTACAGGTGTATTTGAAGAAATAACGGCCCCAAATTTCCCTACATATGAATCTACAAATGGGAAACATAATCAAATAGTTGAAAGTCAAAAACAAAGAGGGAGCCTTGAAGGCAGCAAGAGAAATGATGCATAACTTAAAAGTACACCTCAGTAAAATTAACGGCCAGTTTCCCATCGGAAACTACAGAAGACAGAGGGCAGTCAGACGAAAGATTTAAAATGCTGAGACAGAAAAATGTTAACCGAGAATTTTATAGCCAGCAAAATGTTCTTTAAAAATGAAGGATAAATTAAGACATTTCTAGGTACACGAAAGATGAGAGAGTGTATTATGAGTAGACCTGCCCTAAGAGAAATGCTACAAGGAGTCTGTCATGGTAGAATCAAAGCCATATGAAGAAATAAAGAATCCTGCTAACGGTACCACATTCGTGAATAAAGACTGTTATTACTGTGCTTTTGATCTGTAGGCCCTCTTTTTTCCCTGTGTGATTTCAAAGACAAATGTATAAAAACAATTTAAAATCTGCGTTAGTATGTACAATATGTGTAAAAGGTAATTTGTGAAAACAACATAAAGGAGGAAGACGGAGCTGTCTAGGAGATGAGTTTTAGCATAAAATTGAAGTGAGGTGGATAATTTAACTGCTTTGTTATAAGTGCCGATGTTAACTGTCATCCCAAGGGTAACCAGTAAGAATATAACTTTAAGAATATAACAGAAAACAACGTGAAAATAGAACCAGGTGAAGAGATACATGGGGGAGAGGTTCCAAACAAGGGGCTTCCGTCCTCCTGGAGCTTGGGGCCCCATCCACGTGGCAGCAGACGTGTTCTGGATCCCTGATGTGGAAGCTCTCCAACAAGGGTGAAAAAGCTCCCCTTTGAGATTTTGTTTTGGTTTGTTTCGTTTTTGTTTTCCAGTGTGACTGCCGTATAGTTGGCATATAGCACTCCGGAAGTTGAGGTGTACAGCATAATGATGGGACTTACATGCATCAAGAAATGATGACTGGGCTTCCCTGGTGGCGCAGTGGCTGAGAGTCCGCCTGCCGATGCAGGGGACACGGGTTTGTGCCCCGGTCCGGGAAGATCCCACGTGCCGCGGAGCGGCTGGACCCGTGAGCCATGGCCGCTGAGCCTGCGCGTCCGGAGCCTGTGCTCCGCAGCGGGAGAGGCCACAACGGTGAGAGGCCCGCGTACCGCAAAAAAAAAAAAAAAAGAAATGATGACCACAGTAAGTTTAGTGAACACCCATCATCTCATATAAATAAAAAGATAAAGAAAAGGAAAAAAAATTTTTTTCTTTGTGATGAGAAATCTTAGGATTTACTCTCTTAACTTTCATATATAACATACAGCAATGTTAATTATATTTATCATGTTGTACATTACATTCCTAGTACTTATTTACCCTATAAGTGGAAGTTTCCTTTGGGGTTTTTAATGGAACCTTCATTACAAAGTCATGATGGACTAAATCATTGGCCAATGATGACTGATTCAAATTCAAGCCCCTCTCTCCTCCCTGGAGGTCTGGGCGTGGGACTGAAAGTTCCCACCCTCTAATCACGTGGCTGGTTCTCCTGACAAACCAGCTCCACCCTGAGGTAGGATCCAAAAATCACCTTCAAAAACATAAACCCCGTAATGATGGAAAGGGACTTGTTGTGAATAACAAAACACCCATTTCACCTTTATGGCTCTGAAGCATTTTCAGGAACTGAGGACAAGAGACCAAATATTATAACAAACGATGTGCCCATTGCTCTTATCAATCAGAAAATTCTGATATGGAGAGCTGTGAGCCAGGAACTATGAAAGAAGACTAAATACATCTGATAAATATATTTTGGACACCTGAATGACCAAATATATATATTTCACATAAATCGCAATATCTCAGAAGCCCGTTGTCAAAAGAGGATTTTTAGCGATGGGAACAGCTTGGCCTCAAGTGCACGCTGAGGGAATGAGAATAAGAGAGTACACAGCAGTAGCTCTCACTATTTCTATGTCTCCTCCAAGTACATACCATGAAGTGTAATCTCATAGATATTTTGCAATACATCATTCACACAACAATTCCAGGGCTAGGAAGGGTGATTAATTGAGAGGAAAGCAGGTGAACCTAGAATTTAGCAGTGGTGAGTTCTGTGTTGCTTGAGCCCACTTCCAGGCTCTCGCACATTCTCCAAGCCCATCCCCAACTCAGTCACCTCTGAAGAAAGCTGTGTGCTGTCACCACCTATATGCCACACAACTGCCCACATAAGAGAAATGTTGTTTAACTTATTTAAAATTTAAAATTGGGGACTTCCCTGGTGGTCCAGTGGTTAAAACTCCACACTCCCTACACAGGGGGGCACGGGTTCAATCCCTAGTCAGGGAACTAGGATCCCACATGTCGCATGGCCAAAAAAAATTTTTTTTAACTTAAAATCGATCGCTCTGAAATATTTGTAGAAAAATGGGAAACCATATACAGGAAGATAAAAGAGCCAACCAATAGATGTGCCCATTTAGTTTTTGAATAAACACTAGAAACTGATGCTTAGAAAAATAAATAAAATTATCTTTAGAGTTGAAAAGAAGCTTTTCATACTTTCAAGATTAAAAAAAAATATATGACAAAATGTAGTTTGGGGGTAATTCTTACTATTTGTTATTAAAATAAAATATAACAGCCTGAAAGTGATAATAACCACACAAGCCTTTGGTCCACACACTGACTCAGCACATTGCCTTCTTTCCCAGCACCTCTCTGGCTTTCTTTTCATTTGAGACGAATGCTCGTGTATCTAAAGAACAGAAGATTAAAGGAATGAAGAGAACAGGGAACTGCTGTTTCTCTATTACTTCCCTGTACTTTAGGGAAAAGTTATATCCCAATAATGCTCCCAAGTTATTATCTGTTTACCCTTTCCTTTAAAACATACTTATTTGAGAAAATGAAATGTCAAGGACTCCCATGGTAATACTTTCTTTTGCAACCCTCATGCTGAAAGAAGTTTCTTGGTAATGTCTCAGCTAAATTGCTGCTAATACAGTTGAAGCCAATTTTCTTCAGCTCTATCCTTAGTGAAAATAGAGGGCAATTCCCCCCAAATACAATGCTCTTGAATACAACTTAATTTACCTTCAGTCTCTCGTATCCCACATAAACTGTTTCATTAACCTTTTTCCAAAGAGGCTGCTTACTTAAGTCTCCTCGTCACCTTATGATTCTGGGAATGAAGTTTCCCCAACTGCAACTAATAGGTGTCACAAATCCTAATTAGAAAAAGCACAACCTCAAATTATTTTTATTCTATGTTGCTGCGCTACATATATCTGTATGTAACTCTGCTGCAACCAAATGTATTATCACACCTGCATTTTAAAAATGAGCACTCATTACTTTCTCACGTTTAGTTTATTGAGCACTGAAATCTCTGTGCACTTTCCCCAAAGCACAGTACCGAAATAGATTAACCGTGTAACTCTCATTTCAAAGTGTAGAGAAAAGAGAGAAGAGCCTTCACCTCAGTGGAAACAGCTGTGGGCAGAAAAGCAGAAGAGCCCTTTAGGAAAAAAGACTAACAATGAATCTAAACTATTTGTAAAATCAACAACTAAACATAGACCAATAAAACAATGATGTTCTTCATATGGGCTACAATAATAAGGCCAAGAAAGAAAGGCATGAACCAAAGATAAAATAGTAAGTTTTCCCCAGCTCTCCTCTGGAGTGCTGCGGGTCTCCTCACGAGCAGCCTCCTCTCTGAGTGGTGGAAAACTCCACTGTCTGGGGAGAGGCGGTGGAGATGTCCTACAGGGGAGCCGTTAGCCGTCTGGAGCTACTGGACAGTTAAAATGAAACTTGTCTGAATTGAGATGTGCTGTGATGCAAATTAGACACTGGAATTTGACTGTTTTAGAATGAGACCAAGGTTGTAAAGTATCATTAATAATGCTTTCTGTCGATTATATGTTAAAATGATAAAATTTGAATATTTAGATCGAATAAAATATATTGAAATTAATGTCACTTTTAAAACTTAGGTGGCAGGTAGGAGGTTTAAGAGTACATATACATGTTGCGTTTGTGGCTGATGTGCCATCATTACAAAGTGACCTTCTTTTATCCATTTTAATATTCATTTCCCTTAAGGCTGATTTTCCTTGTGGTTATTTAAATTAGATTTCTTTTTGACAGCATGGAGTTGAGGCTTTATTCTATCCAATCCAACAACCTCTGCCTTCTAAGTTGCCCACTTAAATCTATAATTATTGTGAATATCGATATTAAGCTTAAATCTACCATCTCAATATTCTTTTCCTATTTGTCATATATGTACTTTGTTCCTTTTCTTCTCTACCTCTCTCATCTCTTGGATTAACTAAGATTTTTTTTTTTTTTTTTTTTTACTGTTTCTAGTTTATTATTATCTTATCACTTCCTCTCTTTCTCTCTTTTACTGGTTGCTTTCCATTTTTAACTTGATAGAAGCTATTTTAATTAATATTATATTTCACATATTATATAAGAAACTTACAACAATATACTTCAATTCCTCCAACCCATTCTTGGTCCTCTTGTTTTTAGATATTTTACTTCTGCCTATTCTATAAGCCCCAAGCTACACTGAGTGTTTTTGTAACTTAAAAATTTAATAATTTTTGAAAGAGATTAATGAATGAGAAAACTCTTTAAACTTGCTTACACTTTTACCAATTTCATTCCTTTGTGGAGATTTTAATTGCCCTTGTGTACAATTTTTCTTCTGCCTGAAAGACTTCTTCAATATTCCTTTTAGTGTATGTCTCCAGACAATGAAATCTCTCAGCCTTTGTATGTCTAAAACAGTCTTTATTTTTCCTTTAACTTTGAAAGGTATCTTTGGTGGGTAAAGAATTTTAGTTTATGTATATTTTTTCTTTCAGTTCCTTCGAAATATTTCTTCATTTTGTTCTGACCTACACTCTTTCTTAACAGAAATCGGCTACTATCCTTCCTCTATATTTAATGAGTGTCTTTTCCTCTGGTCTCCTTTATGATTGCCTCTCATAAGTTTTCAGAAATTTCACCATGCTTTTGTGTAGCTTTGTTTGTGTTTATTCTACTTTTGTTCATTGAGTTTCTTGGATATATGTCCTTTCCCTTTCTGGAATCCCACTATGCCCACATGTGACTCTTAAATACTGTCTCACAGATCAGTAACTCTCTGTTCAATTTTTAAATTCTTTTTTGGGGGAGGGAAAATTTTTGGATAATTCCTATTGCTATGAATTCAACTAAGTTTAGTTTTGCATCAACTAATTGTCTGTTAATTTTACCCAAGAGGAATCTTTTTTTAATTTCAGATACTATATTTTTCACCTTTAGAAGTTTAATTTGTCTTTATCTCTTCTATTTTCACCTTATAACAGTTATGCTTTCTTCAATATTTTAAGCATATATAGTGTATTTATAATTTACCTTTTGATGTCTTTAGTAGTTCTATCTTTATTATTTCTGTAAATGTTTTTATTGATTGCTTTTTCTTCTGCTCATGTGTCTTATTTGCATGCTTTTTTGAATGGCTGAACATTTTTGATTGTATGCCCTACATTAAAATTTTTGTTGGTGGTGGCTCCATTTTGTTGTATTTCTTTCAATAAACTTTAACTTTGGGCAAATAGTTAAGCTTCTTTGAATTAGTTGGATCTCTTTGAGGTTTGTTTTCAAGATTTGGTAATGTTCATCCAGGTAATGTAAGCTTAGAAGTTTTATCCACTCTGCCTTGTGTGCACACAGACTCTTCCCAGCCCTGTTAGGACACTAGACGTTGTCTGTCCACCGATTGAGGGTGGTTCTTTCCCTAGACTCAAACATTTTTAGGCAAACACACATCAGTTCTCAGCTAAAGAACCACAGGGAGGGCTTCCCTGGTGGCGCAGTGGTTGAGAGTCCGCCTGCGGATGCAGGGGACGTGGGTTCGTGCCCCGGTCCGGGAAGATCCCACATGCCGCGGAGCGGCTGGGCCCGTGAGCCATGGCCGCTGAGCCTGCACGTCCGGAGCCTGTGCTCCGCAGCGTACCGCAAAAAAAAAAAAAAAAAAAAAAAAAGAAGAAGAACCACGGGGAGCCCTCTGCAGATCTCTGCGGTTCTGTCTCCCTGTGAAGCTCCGTCCTCTGTTCCAGGTGGCCTGTCCTCCCTGAAATCAGAGCTGTGCTTCTCAACTCAGCAAGGTCAGCAGACTCCCTTGGGCCTCCTGCTGCCTGAGCTGCAGACAGAACATTGTTTCTGGCACAAACTGGGAGCTACAGTTGAACTGACCTTGTTTCTTCCCCTTCTCTGGGGATATAGTGTGTGCTGTCTTTTGGCTAATACCTGACCACCAGTATTTCATATATTCTGTCGTTGCTGATTGTTTAATGCATTATTCCGTATTATTCAGAGCTGGAAGTCCCTTAACCTCTTTCTTAAAAAAGTTTTACAGTTGCCCTTCTCTTCATTTTATCTTCCCTTTTAGCCATTTTCTATTAGGTTTATTTCCTTTTGTGTTCCTTTTAATTTTTTTCTTCACCTTGAAATGTTTTTCACTTCCAGTTCTGACATATTTTGTTTTATTCCTGAGTTTTTCTAATTTGACTTCTATCATTTTCTAAGCGTGTTCTATTGCATTTGGAAGAGGTAGGTGACGTTGAGTCTGTTTTATGGGGTGTCTTCCTGGCACTCTTTCACTGTCAGTGCGGTGCTGTGCTGCTCCTCTGTCATCGTTAATGACTCTGGGTGGAATCAGAAGTTGACACTTTTCTGCGCCGCACAGTTTATATTAAATTAGTTTTCCTGAAGTAAATGTGAAGCCATATTTAGCACAGCTTTTTAACTTCTTAGAGCCCTCTCTGCTGTTGTTTCTTGTCTGTAGGTTTTCAAGCTTCCCTAGATCTGTTTATTCCATTAGTTTTAGCTGAGATTTTGCTTTCCTTTGTTTTGCTATCCTGGTCCTACTCAACTTTGCTTCCACCTTGAGTCCCTTCCCCTCAGTGTGGGACTTAAAGCTGACCAGCCCTGACTGGTCAGTTTCCAGAGACGACAAAAGTTCAGGAGTTCAGGCACTTCAATCCGTGCTGCACGGGACCAGTGATCTCAACTTTCAGATGGAGCGAAAGTCAGCCCAGTTTCAGCTGCTATACCTGCCCCACTTTATTTGATTACCGGTGGGCTATTTTGTTCTAGGTTTATCATCCACCTTATTTATACCTTGTGATTGTTTCAACACAGATGCCGATTGCATGCAGGGGTTGAGGATAGTCTCCATCTACTGTACTCTGAGGTTTGTGAGGATATTTTGTTTTTATTTTACTAAATTAGAGATTCAGGGAAATGAAACAAAAACATACCACCGCTACTGCTGTCCTCAAACGCTAACACCCTTCATGCTCATCATCTCTCCTGTTTGCCTTTGCTCTCTTTTTATAATCAGAAGGTTAGTTTGGACCATGGATAACCTTCATCCTAAATCAGTTTCTAAACTGTTGCCTCAATCCCCATGTGCCTCTACTTCTGTAGTTGCAAATGTGTTTTATATTATTTTGTTGCTGTTATTCAAATGTATTTATACCCAATTTTTTTTAAATAAATAAATTTATTTATGGCTACATCGGGTGTTTGTTGCTGCACACGGGCTTTCTCTAGTTGCAGTGAGTGGGGGTTACTTTTCTTTGCGATGCATGGGCTTCTCATTGCGGTGTCTTCTCTTGTTGCAGAGCCCGGCCTCTAGGCACACGGGCTTCAGTAGTTGTGGCACACGGGTTTAGTTGCTCCGCAGCATGTGGGATCTTCCCGGACCAGGGCTCGAACCCGTGTCCCCTGTATTGGCAGGCAGATCCTTCACCACTGTGCTACCAGGGAAGCCCTATACCCAATATTTTTACTTTCATGAGAGCTCCACTAAGGCTTCCCCAGCCAGTGTGAAGTCTAAGAATAGAGCATCCGTCACCTAAGTGGAAGTCGTCACCAAAATCTAGAGAGTATGTGTAGCAGCAAAGTCAGTGTAAAAAAGCTCATGAAAGGGCTTCTCTGGTGGCGCAGTGGTTGAGAGTCCGCCTGCCGATGCAGGGAACACGGGTTCGTGCCCCGGTCCGGGAAGATCCTACATGCTGTGGAACGGCTGGGCCCGTGAGCCATGGCCGCTGAGCCTGAGCGTCCGGAGCCTGTGTTCCGCAACGAGAGAGGCCACAGCAGTGAGAGGCCCGCATACAGCAAAAAAAAAAAAAAAAAAAAAAAAAAAAAGCTCATGAAAGAAAACAATGAGTTTAGCAAAATACAGAAGGTAATCTAAAAAAATCCCGAAAATACCATTGTTCTGTGTGGTGGAAAAGGAAGCATTAGGATTCAGATTTCTCTAGGGCACCCTTTCTGGCTGCCAAGTTCGAGGTGATTTGAAGTCTTTTTTAAATCGGCTATGTTACTTAGACACCCTCAGGGTGATGGTTACCCCATAAATATCCCACTGACATTGTGCAGTTAAATAAGCAGGTTTTTTTTAAAAATATTCTCAAGGTTATTTTTTAAAACTATATCTGTGTAAAGTTTAAAAGTGTTGAAGTATACGTATTAAAGCTTACAGATCCTTGGGGCTTTTGTAGAACGTTAGCTATCTTTGTCACAAAATCTGCAACACTCTGTTAAAATCATCTGTGTTTATGTCTGTCTCCCTCCTACTGGCAGGGACCATGTCTTTTCCATGATTTTATATCTAGTACCCAGAAAAATAAGATATAATATAAAAATCCCAGACCAATGCACCAGACCAGTCTGTAAATTTAATAAAATTGTCTGACAGTATGAAAATGGAAGAGCTCACTAAAAAAACTGAGAGCTATAATCCAGTTGGTGGTTAGACTGTGATTACCTGCTTGAAGCCTTACTTTGCTGAAGGGAAACTTTTCATCGATTTCTACAAGAGCGTGATAGAAAGGATCAATGAACCTGGGACGGCTGCAGAATTTCGACAAATGGTTGGTAGGTGTCAGGTAGATGTGATAGGAAGAAAAAACTCACAAATCTGTGCTAATTATATATCATTTGTCCAACTACTCACAACTTTGGTCAACTTTACAAACCATGGCTAATATTAGTCACAGCAGTTAAAGATATTAAATGATATCTTTAATTCTCTTTGTCCTTTTGTATTTTCCTCTTCTTATATTGACTATTTTAAAATCATTAAGTCCATTTTCTAAAAGAAATTCAATGTCTGCAAGATACCTGAAGATAACCTATTTAATTAATTTATGTTATCAATGATTGATTTCCTTTTAAAGTATTAAATGACCTCGTGGATTCCCACATAAACATTTCTGAGAAATGAAAAAAAAAAATTCTCTTATGAGAATAAGAATGAAAACCAAGATTTCCTAAACAATTATTAGAACACAGGGCAAAGCTTATGCAAATTGAAAGGCATATGGGAATAAAATGGGAAATATAATTGCTATTTTGCTATGTCACAAAATACACAAATGACTGAAAGTTTTATGAGAAGACATTTCATCCCTTAAACCCTCTTTTCTCTGGTCAAAGATCCAGGATTTATTTCTAGCAGAGAGCTAAGCATCTCTGTCTCTACAGATGGCATACAGCCCTACGTCTCCTCGATCTACACCCTCCCAGCACCATTTTAATTCTACACACCCCCTGAAAATAACAAACAGAGGCTGGAAAAAAAAAAAACATTGTGTTCTAAACTTTCTCAATTCCATTGGACCCAAAAAAGCTATGCTGATTTTTGTTTGTTTGTTTGTTTTTTTGGATTACGAATTGCATATTGAAAGCAGTAAGAGGTTCCACGACACCAAATACACCAGTTCTGAGGTTTTTCCCCAAGGTAAAGTTTAACAGCTCCAGCTTTCTCAGTGTTTATCAAAATACAAAAGAGAAAAGTAGAGGTTATCATCTTTCGACGGCAAATCTGACCCTTGCAGGCTGAGGGAGTAAAAGCCCACGTGGACGGGGGCTCCAAGGGGTTGGGGCTCAAGGAAGACCCCCCACACTCCTGCTGGTGAGACCCCAGAGAGCCCGGAGCAGGCAAGCAAGGGAACTGCAGGGCTGCCACTCAAACCAGAGCGTTCCAACCAAAGTGCCCATGCTGACCCAAGAAAGGCTGGGGTTCCTCCAAGGGGTCTGAGCGCGGTGGCTGCAGCCCCCGGCCCATCCCCTGGGCGGCCACCTAAGCACAGATACAAGCACAAACGCTATGGGGTGTGGGATGACCCAAGACAGAGCAAGTCACAGGGACCCTACTGTGACAATGCAGAATGGAGTATAGCTGGTTCTGCCCTGTTTCACGTTCCCAACGGGAAACAGACCACTGGTGGACTGGACTCAGGCCATTACTGCAGAAATTACACTAGGCACATTTCTCCCTTCTGTGTGTTCAAGTGTTCTCCTTATCTTGTATTTGTAACTATTTTTAAAAATGCACTGAGTCTGGGTTAAAAACCAACCACCAAAATGGATCTCAACACAGATGTAAAGCCCGGAAGAGGAACATCGGGCTTGTCTGCCACAGCGACCCCTGGATGACCCGTGTGCCTAAAATCCTTTCTCAGTAAAACCCTAAACAGTGGGTTGATTTCCTTTTTACAATAAAAAAAACTGAGTAATATTCCATAGGAGTACCAGAAACTGCCTCATCGGAAACAAAAACTATTTACATTAAATAAAAACCCAGTGGCAGGCTGCATCTGCACGTTTACACCATGGTGAAGCACACTGTGACTGACCATGGAGACAGCTCCTGGCGCTCACACCACAGGGGCACGTTTGCCACATGAGAGTAAAGCGAGGGTAGAAGGAGGGAGTGACAGGGGAGGGCTGCCATTTATCATGTGCTCCATTAGACGTTATGTCGAGGTGAGGTTTTATTTCCATTCTTTGGACGGATTCCAGATGAATGGCTACACGGCTTGCCTTCCAGCTGTAGGAGTTTTAATTACCACCCAATACCGTGGCAGTCATGTGCTTGTTCTTGTTTGGAAAATTGGGTGCTTGTGGTTTCTCTATTGGAAATAAAAATAAGGTCTAAAGTTGCCAGTTGAGGGTGAGAAGATGAGTCAGAGTGCCCAGTATCTTTCTCAAGTCTAAGAGGTTTACAGCAAGAGTCAGCAAACATTGTCTGTAATGAGCACTTAGTAAACGTTACAGGCTTTGCGGGCTGTTTCTGTTACAACTCATAACTCCGTTGCTGTACGACACTGACAGTATGAAAATGAATGAGCCTGGTCGTGTTCTCATAAAACTTTATTTGTGGTCCCTGAAATTTGGATTTCATATAACTTTCACGTGTCATGAAATATATTATTTTGATTTTTTTCAATGAATTTTAAATGTAAAAGACCTTCTCAGCTGGTGGGCCGTGGCAAAATAAAAACCTATCAAGTACCATTATAAATATACATTTACAAAGTCTTACTACATGAATATTTTTACATCACAACTTAAGAATGCAATCTTAAATTAGTCTTAATTTTAGTTTTAGTTTATGAAAAGGTATTCAGAAAAAATCCTGGAAACATATCTGAAAACATTGGCATTTTAATCTCTAAGAGCAGGAATTTTGCATTCTTTCCACTTAGTCTTGTATACATTTTAAGTATTTTTCCAAACTATCTGATCTGAATTATAATTTTAATTCCAAAACAAAGTAGTCTAAGTCACTCCAGTGTGAAAGATTGAAAGGATTCATAGTCCCTATTGTATAATAACATGTGCCCTCACACATGCTTTGTTTTTGTATAGTAAACACATATTCACTTTCTAATGATAAAAATGTTAACATTTACTAGCACTGATAGTGGTTTGTTTTACTACCTTCTAACATTTTGTTTTCTTGGGCCTCTATTGTTTTTAATTAGCAAATGGGTAGGCCTGGGGTAGCGGGCACTGACCGTGGGAGCAGAGCTGGACCAGGAGACAGGGCACCCCATCAGGTAGCCTCTAATTCCATCAGGTCAGCTAAAGGAATTGCAGCAGAGGTCAGAACTGCTTATGTGAGGACTGGGTCTGCTGTCATCGCCAGTGGTCAGGTTCTCTAGCAGACAGGTAAACAAAACCACAAAGTGTCAGTCAGCCAGAGTCGACCAACTCTCACTTAAAAATTCCCACACAGTTGACACGTCTCACCTCAAGGCCAGTGGCTCCCACGGCCCTCCCCAGGGCGCTCCTGCCTGATGTGGCAGGTGGAGGTGGCTTGGATAGAGCCCTTGGAAAAATGCAGGGGAAGCTCTTTGGTGTAACATATATGAGAAAATAAATGTGATTTGTAAGGAGAGATACTTGGGGGCTTTTGAACTGTCGAAAATGTACGTTCAAATGCAGACTCTCTGGAAGCGTTTACGTTGATAACATCTTTGTGTTAGCTCTCGGGGCCGTTGCTTCCAGGGTGTTCCTTATCTGGGTCTAGGTCATCTATTGTCTGGATCTCTGGAGCATCGTTCTAGCTCTGCTACCAGCATTTTACTGGGACCCAGTCTGGAAATCCTCAGGGTCCAAAGCCTTGCGGATACAGACTCACGGATCCTGCAAGCCCTCAGCACCTCAGGCGCTCAGCAGCCTCTCTTCCACCTCTTCCTCGGCAGCGTTTCACGTCAGCACCCCTCTAGCTGGCTTGTGTTCCATGTTGCAGCTGGAAGAGGTCCTATCTCCCTCTGCTGGAGGCCCCTTCCCGCTCTTGTCTCAGTTTCTGAGGATTTCCTGTGCACCCCCCTCCGTCTTACAACAGAGGCACTGACGCTGGGGGCGGGAGTGGCTGGAGCCTCGCAGCTCAGCTCCTGGGTTTTTTTTATCTTTGTGAATCGCTCCCTTTCTCTCCTCAAAGTTTCTCTGCCACTTCTGCAGACACGTGGGCTTTCGTGTTTTCAGACCCTGACTTCTCTGTGATCACAACCTACAGAAAATACTGACTTAACAGATGTCCAGACATCTCATTGTTACATCAGGCAAGGATTTTCTGTAATCAAATACATTCCCAGCAAGAGGTCAGCTTTTCTAGAAGATAAGCTTTGAGGGCAAAAGGGCTCGACTTCCTCCTGTGCTCTAATGGAATCCACCTCCTGCCAAACGAATGAGAATCACTGGGCCGTGTGGTCTGAGCCCTCAAAGCAACAGCCTCTAAGCAGCCTGGCAAAACCTCTGCCTGCACGTGCATCTTTTCTGCATCATAATTCTGTAGCTTCAGGCCTGTGAAACTTGCATGAATCCTACCATCTCTTCTGCATTACGTGGGGACCGTCCTGAGTATTTCAGGAGACAGTGGCCTGGGTACCAGCAGAAGCCACGATCGCAGCGGTGGTGATGGAGGAACCTGGGCCCCTGGGGGTTCAGGCCTGGCCGGTGGAGCCTGCCCCCTGCTCTGAGACAGGACTTGGGGCCACGTAAAGGCCACTCTGAGTCCCCTGTGCTCGTGCTCTCTGATGCCTTTCCCTCCGTCACGACTCATCTCTTCAAACCCATGACAACCTCTGGACATTCTCTCAGTAAATGTAACCAAGTGCCTCGGACAAGATGCTGGCTCCTTCTGCCACGTCCGCCTGGGTCTGACCTCTAACTGGTTTTCAGAATTTCTTTGCAGAAACCATCCTTCATGACTCATTTCTCCCTGAATTTGGCCACCAGAGGACAAATAGTAGCAATTGAGAGTTTTCTTTTCAATGTGTTTGCTGTACTAAAATTCTAGCTTTCTATCTGTGCCTGGGGAGCATCTGTCTTCTCTTCATATTCAGAGATAAAATGAGGTCATGTAATTTACAGCGACATGATCCCAGGTGGCACAAGTTCAGAGCCGAGAACAGTCTCTCCACCAGAGGACACGTGACCTATGCCTCTCCTAGGCAGGACCTTCAAGGGCCATCTTCAAAAACCGTGAAGTAGGGCTTCCCTGGTGGCGCAGTGGTTGAGAGTCCGCCTGTCGATGCAGGAGGCGCGAGTTCGTGCCCCGGTCCGGGAAGATCCCACATGCCACGGAGCGGCTGGGCCCGTGAGCCGTGGCCGCTGAGCCTGCGCGTCCAGAGCCTGTGCTCCGCAACGGGAGAGGCCACAGCAGTGAAAGGCCCGCGTACCGCAAAAAGAACAAAACAAAACAAAACTGTGAAGTAAGCTTCATGTAGGTCAGCTGTGGAGCCTGTAACTTTAGCAGGAGGTTGCTTGGCCAGATTCGTGTGAAGCCAGGGAAACATTATTTGTGAGGTAGGAGAAGTTGGGGTGATGGGAGAGAAGAGATAACAAAGTGAGCAAATTATAATCACACTTTTATTTATAACTTACCCCCCAGTAAAAGAAGTGTACTTGTAGGAAACTGGACCATGGGAACCCGTAGTAGGACAGGAATGCGTGCACGTATGGAAGCAGGTGAGTGTCGACTCCAGTTACCTGGGCGCGATGATTCCACACCACCCACCCTGCAGCAGACGGGACCCGAAAGAGCCCCGGCTTCCAGACACGTGTACGATGCACAGTGAAGTGAAGAACGTGACTTGTGCTTTTATGAAGCGCCGTCGGGGAGCATCCCATGTTACTGCACAGAAAGAAGCCAGATGTGCCCAGAGATAATATATTGTCTTGCATTCCATTTAGAGAAAAGCCAGCCTAGAAGACTGCCCCCGGGTTTAAAAGCTAACAAAAGAGGCTATTAACCTTACCCTTGGAATAACCTTGATTCTGGGCCCAAATTCAAAATGTTCACCAAAAATTCTACTTAGCCATTAACTATTAAATTATAAAAAAAAAAAAAAAACTTCAAGAGAATAATGGTTTTTATCGAATGTATTAGTTTAAATACATTGGGGGGAAGGGTACATTTACTTTTGATCGTAAAAACACGTCAAAGGCAAAGATATCAGATAGTGTGCGTATATACAAATTTACAAATGCTGAACCGAAAGTTGGCACATCTTTGAAAAGGTATTTCTTGTCCACAGTGAAATGAAAAATAAAATAAAATTTAATTTAATTTTAAAAGGTCAGAGCAAATTTGTAACAAATTTAAGTATGTCTAAAATGTGACTTTCATTCTGAGATTATGTCATTGCAACATTTTTCACAGTGCCTACCTGGAGAAAGTTCCTTGTGGAAACTCTCATTACACAGTGGTAAAGAGAGTGGGATCCCCTGTGAACTGACACGGGGTGATTTCTAGCACGTATGTGACAAGTCACTAAATTCAAATGTGAACTATAACTTAGATAACAGCATCTTGTCAATGTTAAATTTTCGTACTTTATTAATTGTGCAGTGGTTATATAAGGTGAATGTTCAGCACTTTGGAACTACATGTTAATGTAAAATGTGTGTGATTGTCAGATTTGAATTCCATTTTTCTTTATCTTAAAATTGAAAAAAAAATATATTAAAAATCAGTATAAACTTATAATCTAATGATACTTGAAAACTAATAATTCCAATATGAGGAATTTATGCTAGGGAGAGGACTTTAATTTGCAAAAGAATTCATAAAGCTGAATCATAGTTGTGAAAAATTAGCATCTTTTTCCATGTCTGAACATTGGGAAAAGTTAAACAAATTTAACTTTATCCAGGTATTAGTTATGTATTAGGAGTCTGCGAAACATGATAAAGACGTTTGTCTCCGTTTATGGAAAAAGCAAGATACAATTTCCTTTAAACTCTTTAAGAAGCAAATCCTAGTAATAGACAAGAAATGATCACAGCACAGCAAATACAAATAGCATTGGACATTTTCATATTTTTTAAGATTTCTCTTAATGGAATTAGCAGCCCTGCATCTTCTGGTTCTCTGGGAAGCTACAGGCAAAGATTTGAGCAGGAACTCTACTTCCTCCTCCTCTGGGACCAATTTCCCCCTTAGAGGAGCTGAATTTGATGTACAAACGTGTGCGCAACTGATATTTGAAAATACCTAAAGAGGTGAGGATATATTTCCCTGAGATCATGAGGTCCCCTAATAAGACCTGACAAGACCCTCCTGCCCTCAGAACTCAGGGCCCAAACAAGGGACATGCATGGACAGGCAGAGCCCCCCAGAAGCTCACATGTCCAGGAACCAAGGCCGCTACTTTCACAGTGGTAATAACCACAGGAGACGTCTCTGCAGGCCATTCGGGGATGCAAACAATACTGCTTTATATCTTGACTTATCAATATCTCCCAAAATAGTTCAAACAGAGATAATTCTCCCTATGCTGAACTTTCTGTCTTTCTTGTCCAGACATCTCAATTACCTCTGATGAAAAGTCAAAACCAAAGAAATAAAGAATAAATAACCCCACATCAAAACTCCAAGACCGTTCATTGAAATAAAGCAGCATGCCTGCAAGATAATCCAAAACAACTTGTTGGAATAAATGTAGTGGAAGGAATAATATGAGGAACAAAAGAAAACGAGGTTTATTTTTTTCTCACCCCACTTGCTTATCTCCAACTCTGTCCCTCTTTCTACCTCTCTCTGTCGTGTGTGTGTGTGTGTGTGTGTGTGTGTGTGTGTCTGTCTGTGCGTGCACACGCGTTAGATTGGTTTTGCCGTGGTCAGGGTCCAGCAGGTCATCTGAATCTTTGAAGCCACCTGCGGTGCCACACAAAACAATCCACGAATGGAAAGACACCACTGTGCCCTGAAAACATTTAAAAGCCAACTTGGCTAACGGGCCCCTGGGAAAATAACAAAGCATCTGCTCATTTGAAATCTTGCAGGAGAGGAGAAAGGAAAAAGGACACAGCCACTATATCAGATGCAGAGGTGACAAAAGAAATTTCCCAGCTCTGCAGGATGCAATATGGTTAGTGCCTTACGTGATGTATCTCGGCTGAAAGCTGCTGTAGTTGACAATTACAGAAACGATTATTTATCGTGGTACCAATGGGGTAAAGCTCGGGACAGCGGAGAACAAGGAAAGGCTTTGCTTCTGCTCTCGATGATTTCGGTTTCGATTACGGCAGAAAATGGTACCATTTACCTTACTCACTACTTTTAAGAAAGAGCCTGGGGTATGGTTAATAGAATCCAAACTAGAAAAAATAACAGTAATTTACTAGGGAATAAGAGAATAGCAAGTTCAAAGACGAATTCAAAGGAGGTTCAGGATGTGTACAATATTTATGCGAGTATATAGAATGCCATATTCCACTTCTCCAGGTGTACACTTCATGTGGCAACTGTAACACCAATTGGCAGACATATTTTAACGCAAATTCATGAATGGTCAAACCTAATATTTAATATATAAGTGTTTTACAGTTAAAATGTTACATGTTAATCAACTTTATTAGCAATCGCAGGCAGTTTTTCTTTTATGTGAAATCTTGACTTTATTATAAACACTGGCTATCAGGAACATTACTCTTGAATTATATAGATAGTGGGATTTCTAAACAGAAACACACCGGTTAGTGGATATTTTCCCAGGAGGGTTCTCTCGCTGACTGAGGCTTTCTTCCATTATCTTTCCCATGGAATTGTTTTTCCCAGAAACTGCTACTATAACGAGGACCCTAAAAAATGAATTTTCTCATTTGACACCAATTTTTTATCCGTATTTTAACTTTTGGAAATCTAATTGCACACTTTGGCGATGTATGAAGGCGGCTGCTCTCTTTGGGCAGTATTTCAGCACAAAATCAATTCTGTTCGTATTTTAAAGGAGCAAATGGAAAGCAGCTATAAAAGACAACATTCACTCGACAGAATTAGATTCTGCGTCTACCTCCAGCCCAAGGCCAGCACTCCTGTGCCCTAATGTATTAAGCCCAGTTCGTGAATCGACGCCAAGCCGTGGCCAAGAGGCTCTGCTGTGGGCCAGGGGCTGTGTGCGTGCGACCCGCCTGCCTGACCCCTACCTCCGTCACCAAGCTCTCCCCCACTAGCGTCCTCCCAGAAGCCTGTAATCTAGTATCTCCACCCCGAGACAAACAGAAGAACTCGGCTCGGTCTTTGAGCTTGAAGTTCCTCACCCACCGCCCCTCTCCAGGCGGATTTCTCCTCTAAGCCCAGTCTGCGCCCACCGCCTTCACGCTTTCTCCCCTCGGTCACCCCACTGTCCCATCCAACCTTCAGGTCTGTCCCTCACACTGTCCTCAAACCTGTTTTGCAACATTCATCAGTGATGTTGTGAACATCAATGTAATGTTCTGTCACATTACTGTTTTTATTATCCACAGGGTTTACTATGTCTATCTTGGACTCTGCAATGTGCTAAATGCATTATGTTCCTTACAGGATTTCTATTAACCATAAAATGCTTAGCTGAAATATTGCTGTCTCTGTTAAGTCTTGTTTAAGTTCCTTAAGGCAAATCAATTCCTCACTCCTGTCCATTTTCTTAACGCTATTTCTGTCATATGGCATGATTCATATTGCTTTAATAAGTAAATACTAAATTACACATTTGACATATGGATAACTGAAATTTAAATTTAGTTATATATTTTCTTCTGAAACAGAAAAGGTCTCTGGGGTAGGCGAGTGGAATATCTGTATCCCGCAATGAATGTATAGTATGGTGTACATTGTACAATAGGTAAGTGTTTATTAAACATTATTGGAAAACTTGAATAATTAAATTCAACCCAGACAACATTATCAAAAATAGTTAATACTTATGGCATTAATATAGTTAATATAGTCGTAGCACTTATGCCAAAGCCATTATTGAGTTTAACCGCCTTGCCCTCTTTTAGTTCTTTGACCTATTTACAACCTTTTTATTTGCCTCTACAGACCCCTTGTGAAAGATTCAAGCTACTTGCATTTAAGGATTACCATGTTGAATAAAATACAGTGACCCTATTCAAAGTAGAAAATAATGATTTGTTTCATGATTAAAAACAAAAATATCTCATTCTTTCTTTGTGGTATATAAAAAATTGAAAATTATATTTTCTTATTAAAGGATCGTGTTTCATGAAAAAATGTATATTTTTTCAACTGAGTCCCTTATAAAGTTTTCTCAGTGCTTTTGTCAAATAGTGTCAGCATGTAAAATTCCCCCATCTAGAAACTCCTAAATCAACAAACATTTCCAATCAGAGGTCTGCAGTGGCCTCAGCACCGGATGACAGAGGGAACTTGCAGACCTGGGGCAGGACTGTCTGTTACAGGTGTGCCCGTGTGTAGGTGTGGGTGTGCGTACGTGTGTGCGTTGGGGAAACAATGAGTGCTGTGCTGGAGTGAACTGTTCTATCGTTCTTCATTTTCATAGGAATGTGTTTTCTGCCTCAATTTGCTCTTGGGTCTTCATTGCACAGTAACAGAAATAAAGCCATTGAGTGCTGAGTCCACAGTTAGCCATTGGGGCGTTCAGGCCCTTTCCAAGAAACACAGGCAATAAAATTTATCGCGTTGATTGATAATCACATTGTAATAACTTTAAGTCTGTGTTTTGACTGTCATCTCTTAAAGAGGCCGTCAGATAGTGCATGGTAAGAACCAGGTGGTGTTGGAGATGATGAAGATTTACTGAGAATTTAGTCTCGTTAAACAGGTGACAGGTCATAACCATCATAATTTTTAGTGTCTAATAAAACTGTTTTCTACTGCTTTGGTTTATTAGCCAAGTCACAGGTTCCAAGCATTAAAGTCAAATAAAAGTTATATCTCTTTTAAACAAAGGTACATTGCCAGCATTTTTAACTAGAGTATAATAAAACTGCCCAGCACATAACTGGCTGGAGGAGTCTTTTAGTATCATATTTACAGTGGCCTATAATCAAAGCTAATAAAAAAATCATTTGAGGAAGCCAAACAAGAAGCTAGCAGTACTGTGAAGAGTTTTATCACGTTAATTTAACAATTAGCGTGAAAAAAAGTTTAACACCTAACGTATGTCTTTCAGTGCTCTCATTAGAAATAATCTTCATTCCCTCATAAATTTAAACATTAGCTCTGAGTACATTCAATTGACTTTAAAGCTGTTATATGTGATTCTCCTTTTTATCCTTATAGATTTCTTTCTCATTAGTGTACAATGATATTACGAGGCTGTACTTTTTTATAATATATTCCTTTTATTCCACCACCAAAATAATTTAGAGATATTGTAGTTTTCTATGAAACTTTCATCAAAACAATGACACTTTCTTAGAATTCTTATGATGAGTCTTTTTTTTTTCCTACACTTGACAGAAAAATAATACAAGTTTCTGATTCCCAGCCATCCTGAAGTTTATCGCATTAACTAAGCCTTCATAATGCAGAATTCATTGTACACAGGACAGACCTCAGCGAGCAGTCAGAGACAGGCAGGAGCTGTACGAAATGAGAGCCGGAACTTTTGTTACGGAAAATATAAAGGTCAGAGCTCTGTTCTTTGATTATGAGTGTGCTTGGGAAATAACGCTGGGCCTCAGTCCTCCCCAGCATCTTATGAACTCCCTGACAATAAGTCAATAGGTGTCAGAAGTCTATTAACTCTTTCAGGATTTGGGGAGCTATTTACTATTGTATAATATTTTCTATTACATTTCACTAAAGTAATGTGATACCATTAATATGTGTCCGCCAGAAGCTGATGTACCATCACAAGATGAAATGAACTAGTTGGTGAGATCATTGCACACAAAATTCATACCTCAGTAATGTCTCCTGGTTTGCTGAGAAGTCTGCCTTGGCGATTCGATATCTCTAAAACCACTGCTGCATTTCCCTTTCTCATTAAAGGAGTCCCAGCAATTTGACAAGAATAAAGATTTGAATATAAACATTGAAACCTTGCAAAGCTGTGAGTTTAGGCATTTACCTTCCATTGTGACCTCAAATACGTATATTAAAGATGCACACACATATACAAACCTTATTTTAAAGTTAAAAATTAGAAATAGTTTTTGCAAACCACAATCTACCACAGGCTGTCAGGTTATCAGGAGTCTCTCTTTCTTACAATTTTTTTGTAATTTCAGCCAAAAAATAGTACAATAAATATAAAACTAGTACTTTCAATTCCCAGTACAACTATAGCTATCTGAAAAAATATAATGCTTTTACAAAGTAGATAGGATCAGAACCCCCTAATTTGTATCCAAAGATAGCATGTCAGTTCTGTGCTTTGCCCAGATTTGTTAACCTCTCTGAGCCACTGATTTTCATATAAAAACAGAATAAATCCACCATTCTCATGGAATTGTAAAGATGAAATAAAATGATGTATGTGAAATCCTAGCAAAATCCTAGTTACACAGAAGAAGTCAATAAAAGTTGTCTCACATGTGTTATATGGATGATATGAATCCCTGCATATCTGCAAATATTTCTCTTTAATCCCAACGGGAAAGACATCTTGCTTGTATATATCATTTTATTAATTTCAGTCTTTTAGTCTCAGTATTCTGATGATGTCATTTCAACTTTTCAGATGAGAGTGCTGACACCAGTCTAGTTTATTTCCTTAATAGATAGTATGTTCTTTCTAAGATTATCTGCAGAATTTTATCCTTATCTTTGAAATCTAGAAATCTGAGAACATTTAGGAATTGTCCATGGTATGCCACAGTGTATTTCTCTTCTAATCAATCTACCCTAGAGCCTGGACTCTTTGAATCTAAAATTGTGTATCTTTCTTTAGCTCAGGAAAATTGTATTATATTGATTTAATTATTTCCCTACTCTGTCAATCCCTTTTACCTCTCTGGATATCTAATTATGCATATAAAAGATATTCTGAATTTATCATCTTATCATCATTGTGAGTTTTTTCTTGTATTTTTGCCCTGGGCTTAGAAATATGTCTTCCTCTTGATCTTCCAGGACATTAATTTGCATGTAAATAGTAACCATTGAATAAACCGTATCTACTGAAATTTGCATGTTAAATTTTAAGATTCTGTTAGAATTAAAAAAAAAAAAACTATGCTCAGATCGCAGGTACTTTCATTATATTGTTAAGTTTTAAATTTATCGTTCAAGTTACATCCCTTCAAGAAACTATATTTCCTTTTTTGGACATCTATTCTATTTGATCTTCTGCCTGGTTTCTAGGTGTCCTTAGGTATGAAAGTAGTTACTTTGTTTTTTATTTTGCCCACTAGCAATTGGAGTATTGTATTGGGGCACCACATCAGCAGCCTAAAGCCCCGTAAAGTGTGTGCAGATAAAGAATCTTGTGTTAATCCAGGTGCCTGAGAAGCAGATAGCAAAGGTGAGATGCTGAATGCGCAAAGAGATTGATAATGCGAGATGCTTGTGGGGGAAATGGTGAGCCAGCCAGAGGAGGGTGCCTAGCTGACCGACAGTGATACCATCTGGACAGGTGAAGTACAGACTATGGCACACATTTAAGGAGGTTTGGTAGGGCTGATGAGAGCTCCTTAGGCCCGAGCTCCCCGCTAAATGAGACTCTGTCTCCCGGGAACCAGCGTGTCTTAGCATCCCTACTACAATTGGTCTTTGGCTGGGAGCAGCCCCTGAGGGTTAGTTGGCCTCTGCAAGGAATATGGTGATGAATGTCAGAGTACTGGAGCCTTGGTCAGTCGTGCTTCCCAAAGTACAAGTTCTGAGAAGTGCAGTTTCATTACTTCCACAAATCATCTTCCTACCAAATTATATTGGCAGTTAGATTTGCTGAGCCCATTCTCTCCGGTCTCCTTGAACTCGGGCACCTGTTCGTCTTCACCTAGACTTCTGGTAGCCAGGAAGCCCCATCACGCTGCCCGGGGCCCATGCTGGTCCTACCTCTGGAGGACCGTGGGTTCACCCGGGGCCCTCCGGGGCCTCAGCCTCACTCATACACACTCCCTGCAGCCACGGCGTGTCCTTGCAGCGGGAGCAGCAGAGACTGGAGTTACGATTAGTGAAAGTAGAGATGTGCTCATGTTATCACCGGCTTTGAATCTTTAATGACAGGGTTCATTGCATGTTTCTCTCTGCCTTTTTAGAATATGAACTTCTTGGAGGTGAGGCCTGTGTGTTACCGCTCATTAAACTGCTCACATTTATCACAATGCTTCTATGTCAAGGCACTTGAAGGCATAATTAGCTATCTGTGGGATGTCATTAGAGTTTGGATTTACTTTACTGAACATATATCCTGGTAGTTTATTTTGATGCTTCCATTTTTTCCCTACGGTTCAATCAGTGACTATATTATAATCCCAAATGCTCAGTAATTTAGAATAAAAAACCACTGTTCCCAAACTGCACACTATGTTAGGATTTAAGAAGGCTTCAAACAATTTTTATATTTTCCTTGAACTACAAAACAATAATTTTGTGCTCTCCTCATAGAAAAGACTTGCTATTGCTTTAAAAAAACAAAACATACTTAAAATTATACGATTTCACTTTCTGAATAAACTTTCCACAAGCACACCACCTTATTATCTAACAGTTGTCCTTGTCAGCCGTGGGAAAGTTCACTTGTATGAAAATCAATTATTCACCTCAGAGTTCAGCTATAACAGAGCAGAACAATGCCTTGAATTACTTTCTATCATGTAAAAGGAACAAATTGATGATTCTGGGCAAATTTTTCACAACGTTCTGGTAATAGAAGTATGCAAATAACTCAAAATAACTGAAAGTGCTAGAATTACTCTGCAAATTCCTTGACTGTGTTTGTCTCGATTTTTCCACTGAAAACGGGAGCATCTGCACTCCATGTGGGAACAGGAGTGAGGGCCACCCTCCTCTGTGTTGGGAGGTGCTGTGGAGAAAGGAACATTTCACTCTGACCTCACGTGACCTTGGCTGCCAAGTTTTCTCCCCCTGCCTCTTGCTAAACCCAAATTCCCCAACCACCGCTGCTAAACCATGAGAGCAACGCCTCTTACTTTTTTTTTTCTTTTTCTTTTTTTTTTTTTGCGGTACGCGGGCCTCTCACTGTTGTGGCCTCTCCCATTGCGGAGCACAGGCTCCGGACGCGCAGGCTCAGCGGCCATGGCTCACAGGCCCAGCCGCTCTGCTGCACGTGGGATCTTTCCGGACCGGGGCACGAACCCGCGTCCCCTGCATCGGCAGGCGGACTCTCAACCACGGCGCCACCAGGGAAGCCCTACGCCTCTTGCTTTGAAGAGCCGCACCTGGACAGCTGCTCCTGAAAGTAGCTGAACTCGGGCTGACCGCCTTTTGCTGCAGCTCCAGGGAGGCCCCGCCTCGCCTGCCCAAGGCTGCAGCCCGTTGGAGGGGTTCCCACACTGCAGCCTGCCTGCGGGCGATCTCGTTGATGTCTCTGACAGTTTCTAGTGACATGACTCAGATGAGGTTTGGACCTTGTGTTTCTCCACCACATCGTCCACCTTAACGAGGGCAGAAAACTCTGGGGACTCTTCTCAGAGTCCTAGTGAGTGGACAGCCAAGTCATGCTGTAACAAATTCTCTGCGTCCCTGCACTGAATGCCACAGAACTTTACATTTTTTCCTCCTGTCTTTGGAGAAAATGTTTAATTTGGTTTGTTTTCTTTACTCAGGAATCTGACCAATGAAGTGAAATTGTAGTGTTGAGATTTTCAAGCCCTGATCATGTGTATTGATTGCTCCCAACGTTATAATATGAGTAATAAGAGGCATATCAATGATCCTTTAAATCATTGTCTGGCTTCTTACATGTGTAATCATGGTGTCAATAGCACCAGACATTTGAAGCTCAGGTGGATATATTTTAAATTAGATGTTTATTTTTCAGTAACTGTAGATTTACCTGTGGTCATAAGAAATAATATGGAGAAATCCAGTCTATCCTTGACTCACTTTCTCCCAAAGGTAATAGCTTGCAAAAATATAGTACAATATACAAACCAGAATATTTGTATTGATAAAATCCACTTATCTTCCTCAGCTTTCCCCAGTTTTAGTTGTATTCATTTGTGTGTATATGTGCACTTAGCTCTATGCAATTTTATCACATATGTAGATCTGTTTACCCACCAAAATAACGAAGATGACAGAACAATTCCATTTAAGCATCCCTGTTATAATAGCAACACTGATCTTTGCCAAGCCTTCTCAGCTGCTAGGTCCTGGCAAACACTAATCTGTTCTCCATTTCTAAAATATTGCCTTTTCAGAAATGCTGTACAAATGAAATTACAAAGTGTGTAACCTTTTCAGATTGGCCTTTTACATCCAACATATATCCATGGAGATTCGTCCGAGTTGTTCCGAGTTCCTTTTTACTGCTGAGTAGGAAGCCATGATATGGATATACCACAGGTTGTTAATTCAACCATGTTGGGAACATCAGGGCTGTTTCTACTTTTTGTTTATGATGAAAAACCCTAATATGAATATTCATGTGTAGGGTTATTGTGAAGAAAACTTTTCATTTCTCTGGGATACGTGCTCCGAGATTGGAACTGCTGTGTTGTATGGTAGTTGTACAAGCATATTTTTAATGAAAGAGTCAAACTTTTTCTCAGAGTGGCTACACCATTTTACCGCGTTTACCCTCTACTCATACATTTCCACTGCCAAGGTGTGGGCAAACCAGCTTCTCCACAATCTTGCCAGCATTTGGTGTTACCACCATTTTTTTAAAATAAATTTATTTATTTACTTATTTATTTTTGGCTGCGTTGGGTCTTCATTGCTGCACGCGGTCTTTCTCTAGTTGCGGCGAGCGGGGGCTACTCTTCATTGCGGTGCACAGGCTGCTCATTGTGGTGGCTTCTCTTTGTTGTGGAGCACGGGCTCTAGGCACGTGGGCTCAGTAGTTGTGGCTCACGGGCTCTAGAGCACAGGCTCAGTAGTTATGGCACAGGAGCTTAGTTGCTCTGCGGCATGTGGGATGTTCCCGGACCAGGGCTCGAACCCATGTCCCCGCATTGGCAGGCGGATTCTTAACCACTCGCCACCGGGGAAGCCCATGATGTCGCCACTATTTTTTAAAATTTTGTTTTAGCCATCAGATGGTGCATAATGATTTCTTTTGCATTAAGTGAAAATTAATGTAACATTTTTTTCACTGTATTGTACTATTTTTTTCTTTAGTCGTTACTCTAGGGCTTGCCATATACACTTTAACTTAGCAAAATCTATTTCATATTTATACTATATATTAATTCCAATGAGATATAAATGTTATTCTATGTAGCTCAATTTCCCTTTCCCTATTTTTCACTTTATAGATCTTGTTTATTGGTGTAAAATATAAGAATTCTTTGCCTAAACCTAGATCCCAGTAAAAGAGGAATAGAGAAACAAATAAGATATGACACTTTTAGAAAACAAAAGCAAAATGGCACCACCTATATTAATAATAACGTTAAACATGAATGGGTTAAATAATCCAATAAAATAGAGATTGTCAGACTGGAAAAAAGATCCAGCTAAAAGGATGAAGAAAAATATATATTATGCAAACAGCAACCATAAGAGAGCTGGAGTGGTTACACCAACGTCAGACAAAATGGACTTTAAAACAAACAAAAGTAACTGTAGATATAGAGGGGGAAATATAAGAGCCAAAACTATAAAAATCTTAGCAGTAAACATAAGAGTAAATCTTCATGACCTTGTATTTGTCAACAGATTCTTAGGCATGACATCAAGATCACAACGAACACAAGAAAAATATATAAATTGGACTTCATCAAAACTGAACTACTATGCTTAAAGGATACTATCAAGAAAGTGAAAAGACAACCTACATAGTGAAAGAAAATATTTGCAAATCATATATTTGATAAAGAACATGTGTCCAGAATATATAAGGAACACTTACAACTCAATAATAAAAAGACAAAGAAAATTTAAAGCTGGCAAATTATTTGAATAAGCACTTCGCTAAAGAAGATATGCATATGACCAATAAGCACATGAAAAGATGTGCAACGTCACTGGTTAGGGAAATGCAAATTAAAAATCACAGTGAGATAGCCTCTTCACATTCAGTAGGGTGGATGTAATCATAAAGACCAGATAATCAAAAAAATAAATAAATAAGATCCATCCTGGAAAAGAAAAAAAAACAGATAAGTTGATGAAAATGCGGTGAAATTGGAACCCTTATAAACTGTAATTTATGTAATGTAAAATGGTACAGTCACTTAGGGTTCCAATCCGTAAGTTTCCCAGGAAATTACCAGAATGTGACAAAGAGACATAAAGAAGCAAATGCTGTTGGAAAATGGCACCGATAGACTCGTTCTACACAGGGTTTCCACAACTCTCCAGTGTGTAAATCTGTGAAATGCAATAATTCGAGGGGTGCCTGTACTCTAAAACTCCACTCTACATGAAAACGTTATTTATTTTCACACCAAAGTGATCTTTTGGGGTTCATTGGCCAAGACGGTCAGGACACTCAGAGCAGGGCAAACAGACCGTGATGTGAATGGTGCCCAGTGACATGCAGGGCACACCCTCAAAAGTAGTGCTGAGGGGGCCCTGAGGGGAGAAAATGGAGTATCGTCAGAATACCGAGCATCCTCTTCTCCTTAAACTAAAGAATGTAGGATGGTGAGTCGGAAGGGTGTGGGTTGTAGGCTGCATCTGAATACAGTAACAGGCTCCAGAAGGTTGGGCTTTCCTGGACAGTACAGTGACGAGCTTGTAAGGTCGGAGCTTAACAAACGGCACCGCGAAACAAAGAAAGCTTCAAGTGAGCTTTCTTAGGGAGCGCTCCCGGGCGAGGTTCACTGGTCCCAGAGAAAGGGGCCAGAGAAGTCGCACGCGGGCGGGGGTTGGGCAAGATTTTATAGGGGAAGAGGGGAAAGGGGTGTGGTGAATCCGGGAGGGCGCAGGATGTTCCTTATTTGGGGGTCTTTCCGGGTATCCTGGGGGACCGTTAGTCCCGCCCCTCGAAAGGCGGGAAGCCTGGGCCAGGTGCAAGGTCCCCAGGTGAGTTCCTGAAACTGGATGGTCCGGAATGTCTCCAGGTCAGTTTCTGGAACTGGGTGGGCCGGGGAATTTCCAGGTCAGATGCAACCTGTGCACCTGATTGTGTTCCCCTGCCTCGGGCCAGTTGGCCTTTCAGAGCTTAGTGGACCCTCTTCTCAGCAGATCAACCATTTAACTAGTGAACATTATAAAAATAACTACAGCCTCTGGGAATTATCCTGAGGGCATACAGCAAATGGAGATATAATCATTCAGTTAAAACTGTTCACTGTAAGAATGGGGCCAGTCTCTGGCCACTGAGTACAACCCAGTACCTTAACGCCACCCAAGCTCCGTTCCAGAAACTCTGCTCTAGAACCTGCCGCCCCAGGAGGGCGGCCACTGGCATTTCTCATCCTCTCAGCCCCAGGCTGCGGAAGCTCCCTTCTGGTTGGTTGCAGCCAGGACTGAGACCCTGCTTGTGGGAGGGAGCTCCCCCCGGGGGCTGCCTGCCTGCGGTCAGCTCACCCCAGGGGGGTCCATGTCCCCACGCCAGCTCATGTGAAGCTGGCACAAGGGGCTGACCTGCAACCTTGACCAACACCAGCTCAGCAGCAAGCAATTCAGACTCAGCAATTTAACATCTCGGTAGGTACCAAAAAGGACATGAACGCCTAAGACCTTGCAAAAGTCTGTGTAAAATATTTATAGCAACATCATTCCTAATAGACAAAAAGTGGAAACAGCCGAAATGTCTACTGAATGATGAAAAGATAACAAAATATGGCATCATCTACGCCAGAGAAGATTATTTGGCAATAAAAATAAATGAGGTACTGATGGGTGTTACTACACGGATGAACTCTGAGATCATGCCGAGTGAGAGAAGCTGGTCACCAAGGGACACGTCCTATATAATGCCGTTTATTTCAAATGTCCAGAATAAGCAAGTCTTCAGAGACACAAGGTAGATTACTGGCTGCCTAGGCCTGAGATCTAGGGCTTATTTCATCAATTAATTAAAAGTTGTCAAATTTTCTAATTCACAGTCACGACTGTGTAAAAGGTTGAGGCTTTATTTCTCCATATTCTCATTTTCCCCTCCTCTGTATTTTCTTTTGCAATAATAAAAGTTCAAGACTGGGTTTGCCGTATATCTTTATAATCCCTAAATCCCCTTGCAATAACATGCTTTATCCAATCTAATGTAGACTCTTAAATGAGCTCTTCTTTAAAGATGTTTATTTAAATCTAGTTACAGTAAACTTTAACAGATGCTCAATTTTTCTTTTCATTCAATTAAAATGGTGTTGTATTGAATACAAATAAATGGCCTCAGTAAATGTCAGGGCCCAGAAATCTTATTACACAGAGATTTTCATTGTAATCTTTAGAAAAAATAATATCTAGTCATTGTATAAGGATTTTCTTCTCCTTTTTAAGTCCAAGCTCACTTCTGATAAATCCGGATATCAGAAACCTCTAGATAAGCTGTTGACTTCCATCTCACACAAAACTGCTTTCTTCCTGCTAACCTGCTTGTAAATTTCCTACTGTGTGCATCCCATAACCCAAGAAGATTTTGCCAAACTTGAATTTCACTGGTTTATATCACAAAAATAGTATTTTTGTTTGGTTTTCAAAATATGAAGTATTATAATTTTGAGCACACTTCCCCCAAATAACAATGATCTCTAAGAATATCACCCAATCCACCTGCCCAGTGATGGCCACTGTTGTCATGTATAAGTGCATACATATATACACTTCATACATACATACAAACAGATATGTACCTTGTTTTTAACAGCAGTACTGTAAATCCTCTTCTGGCCTTTTTTTTTAAAGCTAAGTATATTTTAAAAGCTCTTTGTGACATTTTACCCAACATCATGCCAACATCCCCATTTGTAGATGTATCACACATTGGGGACTTAGTTCTCTATCGATAACGTTTATATTGTTTCCAATGTTTTCCTATTCCAAACGATAACGCAGAAAAATCCTTAGAGTTATGTTTTTTTAATACAATGCTTATAATTCTTTTCACGGAAAAAAAACATGGAAAAGGCTTTCTACTAGACTAGAATGAACTTCCAGTCAAGTGAAATAAAGACAGCTTTGCACCTGAGGTCTTCCGGATGGAAGGATTAGTCACCTGAGAAGAGGCTTTGAAGGGGCTCCAGCCAAATCCTGTCCCCTTGGGTGGCTGCCAGGCCTCTGGTTTTCACCCTGGACCTTTGGGGTGGAGAAATGTTCCCTTCCACCCTTTTAGGTTGTGTGGCTGGTCTAAGTATTAAATTGACATAAGACAGATTAAAAGAAGAAAATACAATTTTAATTACTTTCATATGCATGGAAGCCCCACAAAGATGTGAGGCTCAAAAAGTAGCCAGAGACGGAGGCTTTTACTCCATCCTGAGCTGAGGAAAGGGATAGTGCCTGGGGGCTTGAGGACTGGGGCCTGGGGGCTTGAGGACTGGGGGGCTTGGGGGTGGGGAGAGGAGGAAATGATGATGGACAAAGGTTGCCCTTGGGCTGACAAATCTCCCAGGTGAAATATCACCTCCGGTGTAGGCCCCCTTTGTAATGGAAACTTCTTTTATAAATGCAGATTCCCCTTACAAAAGGGCAACTTCTGCTCCTCAGCAGTTTCTCAAAGTAATTAACTCAGAATAATCCCATGCCAACGAGGCACATGCTGGGATGACGCAGTCTGCCACCCTTCACTGGGCTGTTGGTTTTCAAAGCTTGGGGCAGGGGATGGAAATTGACCAGGACCAAAAGCCGCAAAAATTACTGTTCTCACCGAGATTCAGCTGTCTTTCTTTAATAATGCTCAACAGCCTGGGGTTAATTTCCAGAGTCTGAAAATGTTGATTCTGACAGTTTTGGCCAGTTTTTTTGCTCTTGTTGCTTTTATGGAGGAGAAGATTTTTGAAGTTGTTACTATGGCATTTTCACTGACACCTGAGAACAAATTGATTTTTATATTGACTTTGTATCCTGGGTTCTCACTAAATGTCACTGTTACTTTTATGTCGTTTTCTTAGTATTTTCTACATTGATTATTTCACCTGCAACTACAGTAATGACTCTTTTAACCCTTTCTTTCTAATCTGTAATCCTTGGTTTCCCTTTTTTGCTTTACACTGATTCAGACCTCCAAGACAGCTAGACGGAGGTGATCAGAGAACATCATTGCTCATTCCCCAAATAAAGAAGAAAACATTAAGCCATTCACCATTAGGTATGTAGTTAACTGTAGTTTTTCATAATTGCTTTTTATCATGTCAATAAAGTTTCTTTTGTTAAATTATTAAACAGGAGGCCATCAGACTGAGGTCTTAGCAGCCTATGTAAGCAAACAAAAACCTCAGCCTGAAATACTAATTGAGTTGCTATGAAATGATCCTGTAATATATTGTTAAGCTAAACTCTATTCTAATTATGATAAATACCTAATCTTGAAGGAATAGAATATATAGAATAACTACTCTCATTGATGCTGTCGACTGAAAAAAAATGCACACCCTGGAAGTTGAGAGTTATGTTTTATTCAATGGACGTTCTGAGGACTTCAAGCCCAGGACACAGCATCTCAGATAACGCTGAGAAACTGTTCTGAAGAGGCAAGGGTGGGAGCCAGGATATATAGGAGTTTTTGCAGCAAAGCCCAGATAGTTGGAACATCGAAAGATTACTGTTAATAAAAGAAAACCAGATCTCTCAAGTTAATGAATTTAACGCTTTTCTTTGTATGGGAAGATGCAAGCTTCTGGGCTCATTGAAATCATTCCTTTGATATGCACCTCAGCTGTCTGGGGCCACTATCCTGTGTTTTCTTGTCCTGAGTTTCCTCAGGGTGCACCGTTGCAGGGGGAGGGTGGGTGGCTGCAGTGTCTGATGATTCGATGGTGGGGGATTATGTTTCCATCCTGAGTTCCCTCAGGGCTCGAAATCCGGAAGCTGTAATGTGATGGCTTAATGGCTGTGACATCCTTCGTTAACTGACATGGATGGCAGGTGGCATTTTCAGTTCACAATGCGTTAGGTAGTTTTCTTCCCATAGGTGACAGCTTACCATCATATAATACAATAAGGGGATTTAATTTGCCCAATAAGGCTACCCTCCCAGGACACATGTTTGCAGGTATTTGTCACAGATAAACAACAGTATATATATCCCATACTTTTACCTTAGTTGGGGAGCTAATCTTGACTTTGAAATTTACTCTTTTCAAGAATTAATTTCATTGAAGAAGGAAATATTGGTATAGTCACGTCAATTCTTGTTTTGGCTTTTGTAGACACTTCAGAAAGTTATCTATTTTTCCTTATGAAGTTTTGGTGACCATTCTTTAAAAAACTTCTCTGTGGGTCCAATGTCATCTTGTCTCAGGTCAGACAAAGACATCGCAGGTTTTTGCCTCAGGTACATAAACATAGGATACAAAAGGGCTTCACATTATTTTGGTGGATATTTTCCAGTGATAATATCTTACCTCTATGAATTTCCTATTTAATATTTTGGAGTGAGTAGAAAATTTTTGAGTCAACAAAGCCATGCCCACTGTTCCAACATTATATTAAACAGTTATACCTTTAAAATTCCTAGGTTGTATGTCGTAAAATCCATTTTCTCACATATAGTCATAACACATTCACAATCTGTTTCTGAGCCAGGAGTAAATCACTACTGAGGTCTTTCACCAACTAGGAATAGAGAATAGACCACTTTAACCTTAAAACACCTAAGTCTTACAAAAGTTCATATTTTATCTATTTTATGATGTCAATTTCCACATTTTAACACCTCTGCAACTGAATATATATTTCCATCAAAGTGTCTGAAGATCATGGTCAGTGGTTATAAAAAGTATCTCTCAATGCATGTATGTGTGCAAATTTGGACAGAGATGCCCATGTTGTCATTTACTTTGAGAAAATGTATATTATTAGTTGAACATGTGTTCAGCTTAACTGGTGTTTAATATGTCTTTAAAATTATGCTACATTTCAACATTGAAGTAAAAAACTATGGACGTAAAGCGGAATCTAAACAAAACCTATAATCAATCAATGTGATAAATATTCATCATTTGAGGAATGAGCATAATTGAATATTGGCTCGTGACTCAAAAACCAAGCTTTAAAGGATCTAAGAAGATACTTTGAGGTAACTTTATTGTGTTCTGTTAGAAATATACTGCAAAGAGATTGTCTATTATACGGCATCCGATGTGAATTAAGGTAAGAAAACATTGCCCAATTCTTCATGATGGATTATATAAAACACCCACAGCAAAGAAAGTCCAATTCATGCACAACCTGGTACTATGTTAAAGGCATCAGACATTAATGTGCTAGAAAGTTCCTGTCTACTTTAGTAGAGCAGAAGCTACTTAATTTTCATTGTGACTTAAATCAGGAAAAAATAGAAAACTACATAGAAAATACTGGCTTATCCAGTATTTTTTTCGTTTTGTTTTCTGTGGTACGCAGGTCTGCCATTGGCGTGGCCTTTCCGGTTACGGAGCACAGGTTCCGGACGCGCAGGATCACCGGCCCAGCTGCTCCGCGACACGTGGGATTTTCCCGCACCACGGCACAAACCCGCATCCCTTGCATCCGCAGGCGGACTCGCAACCTCTGCGCCACCAGGGAGCCCCTGGTTTATTCACTTTTTGACATGCCTTAAAGTTGCAGTGTCTGTGCATTGAAGACCAAGGTGATGAATGCAGGTCGTGAAGAGCAGCAGTCACTGGAAGCTATAAATCACTGCTGGTCACTAAACGTTCTTCCGTATTTAAGTCTAACCTGTACCCCAGTTCCTAGGAAGGAGATCCTCCCCAGTGACTTGCCGTGTAAGCACAGAAGCTGGAAGTGGGCTCAGGGGAGCAGGGAGAACTGGCTGAAATTTGCACAGCACGGAGGTCCTGGAGCCCTAGACGGAGCCCTCAAGTGTCTTAGTTCTTAATGCAGTTCACAGGCGTGTATTTGAAAAGGTGACAAATGAGATGAAAGGTGTGGTGAGTCGGTTCTATTCCTGGCGACGTGTGTGGTCAACTGCAGCCCCTCAGCATGGCAAACAGCAGGCCTCTGAGGAAAGAATATAATTGCAGTTTATTGTCAGAAAACATTCCAGTAACACCTTTGGTATCGTCAAAAAAGCACCAGCCTCAAACCTTGCAGAGTGGATGGCAGTGATGTGGAAGAAAACATCGGAGGGGAGGCTTCTTTTAAGAAAATCTCCATCACTTCAGATCTTTGTAGCAGAGAGAGGAAAATAATTTGTAGGAAAGCATGGACATAATGACTTTGAATTAAAAAGTTATAGAATTCAGTTGGACTCAGTGAGGTTTTGGTAGGAATACCATAATCAATACATTGATCTTATTTTTTTTAGTAATGCGCATGACATGAGAAAAGTCCATGTTTAAATAAGTATAGAATTTTTAAATTCTTGAGTAAAAGATAAAAATACAAATGAAAAAATATTATGATGTAATTTATTTTACAGTGCTTTTTTCTTAGTAGTCCCTTAAATAATGACAAATCTTATAATCTATGGCACCATATATTAAATGGCATTGTGGTAATATTTTCATCCTTTTGTCTTACGGGATTTTTAAAAACCAGATAATTAAGAAAAAATGATTTTGCGTTATACCTTGAGGATCGAGGAGATGGCTCTAAATATTTTTTAGTATGCCTCTTGGGTATAATTAATTGAAGAGTATAAAAACAGGAATATGACATTATATAATAATATAAAATTATATATTATTATAATGTATATACTTCCAAAAGTTATTAGACTCCCTACAGGTAGAATATTGTTCCCTTTAATTAATTCTTATTAATTATCACTATTGTTTACCAGAACACAAGGAAAGTACCCCTGCCATCAAGATGTCATTTTACCAAACACAATGAATTAAAATGTGAATAAAACTCAGTGTCTTCCCTAAAGATGCTGTGTTCTAGGGTGATGCTGTTGAGTAGAACTCAATTTTGCAATGAAAAACAAATCTATCAGCTTCTGGGAAATTACTTCCCATTTGTGAATTCACTCAACGTTTACAAAAAGCCTCCAACGTACTAAGTACACTACCAGGTACAGCAGACAAAGATAATGAAGCACGGTTGCTGCACCCAAGGGAATTACGACTTGTTCACAACATAAACATCCTCAATACTGTTCACCCTGGAACAACATGGGGGTTAGGGGCACCAAACCCCTGCCCAGTCGAAAATCCACATGTAACTTTCAACTCCCCCAAAACTCAGCTACTAATAGCCTACTGCTGACCAGAAGCTTTATTGATAACATAAATGGTTGATTAACATGTGTCTTGCATGTTATATGTATCACATACTGTATTCTTACAGTAAAGCCAGCTAGAGAAAATAAAATGTTGTTAAGAAAATCAAAAGGAAGAGAAAATACAGTATTGCACCGTATTTAACAGCACCGTAGCTTTACAAGGTGAATTGTCAGAACCCACAGCATGAGTTTTATATGATATAAAAGGCTGTAGATGTTGTGTGTATTACTAACACTAGACATCAAAAAATAAAAGATAATGTGAAAAAGAAATTCATATTTATTTACAGGTATAACTACCTGTGCGTTGGTAACAAAGAGGCAGCAGTATGATTGTTTCATGGTAGCCTAGAGTCATTGCTACAATTGCTTCATAGCCCAGCTTATACACTAATGAACAATAGTTCTAACCTTTTTCTGGCATGCAGTATCACAGTCATATTCAGGATACAGTACTGGAAACATTGTTACATTAAAAAAAAAAAAAACCCACCTGTGCTGATAGGCTGATATGCAGTTTCTCCAATTAGGAGAAAGAGAGGCATGCTGTCCAGTAATACAATTCTTTAAAAACAAAGTTATAAGACAATAAGAAAACTAACACATTATCATATCACTCCCCTATGCCTATGTAAGGCTAGGCTATCCACTTCAACACAAACCTTGCACACGACGCTGTACACGATGAATACTTAGGTGGTGATGATGACACAGAAATGTCTCATACAGTTCTTGTCTTTCAGTGACTAGATTTTCACACAAAGACACACACATACGTAACACGCAAATCTCCTAAATTGCATTGGGAATTTTTGATCAGTATGCATTAGATGGATCAGATGCTTTAGATAAAAAGTTGCAGAGGCACATACTCTGATAATTGTTTTCTTTCAAGGTTTTATTGTTTTTATATATTTACAACACTTTGGGCTTAAGTCTACTGAGAACAAAATTGAAGAAAGGAGGCATGAGGTTTCCAGGGTCAGGTCTAGATTGTGAACATATTGGAAGAACAGACCCATTAGAACAGAGACGTGGGAAGTATGACTTCACATACTCGGTCTAACTGATACTGACCAGCCGAGGCTCCTGCAGCTAGAATTCAGACGGATGCTCACTTAGGCTTAGTGAGACCAAGCGCTGGACAATGGGAGCCAACAGCACACACCTGTGTGCAGGTCGCCCTGACCCTAAGCTCATCCTCTATGTTCTGAAACACAAGATGATTTTCAACCAATTTTCTTCATTTTATGGGAAAAAAATCCATATGTAGGACTTTTTTTCTATGGCAGGGATTTAAAGTGGGCAATCTGGATCTATAAGAAAACAACAGTCAGCATGTTGTTAGGTATTTTGTATCAGCATATCATAAACAGAAGATGAACAGCTTGTTTTGTATATTTGCATTTAAAATAAAACAGCTGGTGTACGTCTAAACTTGTTTTAAGAGAGGGATTTTAATACATCCTATATAACTTTTACAATACCACTCTATCCGACAATCCAGGGCCTGAGTGATGAAAATGATTGTTTATACATATGCATTTACATTGTTTTGAAAGTGGATTTGGCAGCGTGACAATTTTATCTGTAACTAGAGGCAACATCCCAACTTCTGCCTTTCTCTCGGCACAGTTGGTACAATCTGGGGACGTTGGCGCCGATAGTGGAGGGATAACTGTCAGGGTGTGAGTAATAAACACGCTGACTATATATTGACTATTTATTCACATGGACTCTATAGGAAATAAAATATTTAGAGGAATTACAAAGTATATTTGCAAGAGCCTTTAAAAATCAAGGCATAATCCTTGAAAATAATAGAAAATCTATAAAACTGAATAAGAATAATTTAAGTATAATTTGAAGGTCAATGCACCCACAAGGAAATGAAAAGTGTCAACCAAAAACACCATGTTTTGTTTTGTTTTTCCTCTTTGCAAGCAGACGACCAAATTTGTATTAGGGTATTTTTTTGCCCTAACCTGGGTGTCAATACTATCATTAAGGTTGTTCATAATTCTGAAGCTGGATTTAATACCAGGAGAATAAGGGCTAATATCTACATTATAGGAATTAATGGGAAATGATGTTCTAACAATCAGAAAATTTGAATGATCCAAAAGATTAAATATTTATAGAAAAAGCTGTTATTTTTTTGTTCAGAAAATAATTCCTAAGATACTGTGATAGCAGCAGTAAGATTGTAATTATAACCCTCCGATGACGTCTATAATTCAGATCCTGACACATCACCCCACTCTGTCCTCTTCAGTGGCAGCAACGATGCTTAGAGATGATAGACGTGGATGTGGCCTCCACCAGTGCAGATAAAAAGCATCACTACTGAGTCAGAATAAGTCACTTGTACTACGTTATGAATGGATATGTTTAAAAACTCGTTTGTTTTTATACATTGACATAGACATTTTATAATTTATGCACTCAACCTCTGAATTGTTGGGAAGAATGTCATAAAAGTTACATAAATAGCTGGTGAGATTCCATTTGTGTCAACAGGAGGGCAAACACAGAATAACCTATTTTTTTTAATTCACAGAAAAAAGAATAATGATGATATAAAATTTCCCCAAACGTCTTCCCATTAGGGGGATGAACACAGCTGAAAATATAACTCCTTTCGAATCCCTCTGAAAGATTTGCAGAATTTACATAAATTCCGCAGGGGACAATATTAACTGTGCTTCATCAGCAGGAGTGTTCTGTATTTTATGGCTTTCTCTTATGCAAATATACTCTTCAGGAGATATATTTTAAATTACATGAATTAAAAAAAAAAAATCGTGAGTGCCATGCACCTGTTAGAGGTACATGTAGGACTCTACCTGTAGGTTGTACTCTTTGATTTTTTGCACATCTTGTATATTATATATTGAGAAATAAGTCCTATCTCTGAAAAATAATCCCTTAACAAAGCCATTTACTATTTTTTCAAACAATTACAAATTTAACATTGGTTAGTTGCAATAAAATAGTTAATATCTCAGGTGGGATGCCCTTGACTATAAGGAAAATAAACCCTCATTTCACTTTGGCTTAAAAAATGAGGTCATTAATTATCTCCCAAGCAGGAGGTCTGGAAATAGGACCGCTCCGACGATGGTGTGGCAGCGCTCAAAACACACTTCTCTGCACACGTTTGACTCTGTCCTACTGATGAGCTGGCTTCATACTAAGTCTCCAATCATCAAATCCATTGGAGGTGCAAGGAACAAGGCAACTAGGAAGTATTCATTTCCCAACACCTTCCACCAACAATTCCCTTCATAGCATTGAGTCCCCTGGTCATTCCTAAACCAATCACTCTGGAGGAAAGAGAGATTATGAAGAAGGGCTTAATTTGAGGATCCAGTGGGTGTTGAGGAGACCACCTCCAGAGGTCCCACATCTTAATCCTTGGATGTGATACCAGGACCGGAGCTTTCCTGGGGAGAACCCAGGAGCTCTGAGAATAGCGCAGATTAATAAACATGAAGTTTTAGCTTCAAATCTTTATTATTCAGCTATCAGTTACTAGAACAAACATTCTCTCCAGACAAATGAAAACAGTTGACTGACAGTCTCTGACGATTGATAAGCAACGGCGTCTGAAAGACAACGAGGACACCCAACTCTATTAAAATCTTGTTCTGGGCTGTTTTTGTAAACTGCAGCATTCCAGATGGTGAGTGTGCACAGTGCTGCGCTAGTATTTAATGTCGCTGTCACAGTCAACATAAGAAGCTGCTATCTAATACACACACTGCGTCTCGTTCCACATTTGCACACGCTGTTCTCTGTAGTCCATGGACACTCGGGTTTGCATACAATGAACACAGAAGCTTTGGAGGGTGAATAATATACATTAATGGACTTCCTTTCTGTAAAATTGTTTGGGACAAAACAGCATGATTCAATCGTAGTCAAGGTGCATAGTCTTCAGTCAACCAGGTAGATTCCACCTCTGTCAACAGAGGAGCAGATACAGAACAACCTTTTTCTTAATTCACAGGACAATATAATAATGATGCCCTGACTTTTCCCCAACTCCCCTCCCTAAGCAGTGAACACGGCTGAAAATATAATTGTCCTCCCTCCCCTTTGAAAGATTTGCGGGATTTGCAGAAATTCAGCAGGGGATCATATTAAGTGCGTTTCAATCAGCAGGAGAACTTTGTATTTTATGGGTTTCTTCTATGCAAAGATGCCCCTAGGATGACATAGTTTAAGTGAGGTGAATATTTTAAAACTACAAGTGCATGTACATATTAGAGCTGAAAGTGAATGCATGAAAAATTGCTCCTAATTTTAAAGGAAACCTTGCATTGATGGCTACACTCCTCCCTTTTGTGGGAAGTGATGAGCTTTGATTATTACTTGGGTTTTGATTTAAACATCCTCCTTGACTATTAGTCTTGAAGCCGTATTTCTAATATGTCACTTGAGGAGCAAAACAGGAAAAAAATTAATGAGGCGTGAACATAAGGAAGTCTTTTGTACCTCGTTGCTGATGTCGAAGCAGAAATGTGTGTGGTAAAATAGAGTGGCAACAGCAGGCGGCGGTGATGAAAAAACACAAATGTTCCTGGTATAATATATCGTATCCAGCACTCCTGATGTTGGGGGTAGCTCTTAGAGCTGAAAAGAAAGAGACAAAAGATAAAAATCCTCTAAAATTTGATGCTTAAACCTTGAAAAGGTCAGCATATGATTTTATGATCTCAAATTAAATAATAGCGATGCTGGATCCGTATCAATTCACTAGCTGGGGTTACTGTTCAGCTCCCAGTCTGGCTTTCAGGTCATTGCCAACCTGTAGTACCCCTGGGACTTGCAAATGGTGTATAGCAGATCTGTGTTTTGGAGAAGGAGATACAGAAGAGAACTGTTCCAGTTTCTCTGAGGATCTTCCCTCTGTTGGTATAAAGAATGGCCCTGGGAAATCCAAATGTCTTCCAAGATCTCCTTGCTAAAATGACACAACCTGAAGTGTGCAGTTAGTACTTACTGTTTGCTTAGAGTGTAATCCAAAAACCTCCATTCAAAATAAGGTGAAAAATATTAAAACGTTTTTGTGAGTTATCTTATTGGATGACTTACCAATTTTTTTTCCAAACACAAAGTGCAGGGATAATTGCATCTCCAATAAGTTAATTTTCATTACTGAATTTGGGAGGTGATAGATTTGGAGCCTATATCATTGATTTAAAAGGGCTTCTTTCAAACATGTGAGTTAACACTGTAAAGTCCCTACAACAAAACATATGAGAAAAACCTTTTGAACTTAACACAGGTAAAGATTTCTTAGAGAGAACAAACACACACAAAAAACTATATAAAATCAAATAAGTAATAAACCAGACCTCATTCGAATTAGAATCTTCTGAGCATCAAAAGACGCTGTTAAGAAAATAAAAAGGTAAGCCCCAGTCTGGGAAGAAAATATTTATAATACATATATATGACAAAAACTTACATTCAAAAAGTAAAATCAAGTCTTAAGAAATGATAATAAAAATACAAAATAAGGACAATGAGAAAGCAAATAACCAGAACGGACACGTTACCAACAAAGCTTTAGAATATGGCCCAAAAAAGCACATGCTCAGCGTGGGAAAACACAGATTAAAACCATAATGCAGGGCTTCCCTGGTGGCGCAGTGGTTGAGAGTCCGCCTGCCGATGCAGGGCACACGGGTTCGTGCCCCGGTCCGGGAAGATCCCACATGCTGCAGAGCGGCTGGGACCGTGAGCCATGGCCGCTGAGCCTGCGCGTCCGGAGCCTGTGCTCCGCAGCGGGAGAGGCCACAACAGTGAGAGGCCCGCGTACGGCAAAAAAAAAAAAACAAAAAAACAAAAAAACAACCATAATGCAATACCTTGGAATGGTTGAAATTAAGTAAGAGGACAATGGTAAATATTGGCAAGATTGTAGAGCAATGGGAACTTGTGCACTGCTGGTGGGAATGGTTTGGTAGATCCTTACAAAGTTAGACATATAAAAACAAAACAATTTAAAGGGCTGATCTCCATGGGTGTGAGGGGTAGATTACAAAAGTGGTCCCCAGCATAGAGGGTGCAGCAGAAAGCACCAGGCACTAAGGCAACTGCTGTAATGCCACCGTTTGCCTGGACAAGCCCTGCTCTACTCTGTGGAGTCTATCTCTGTTCAAGATCCCTTGTCTTAAAAACACATTGCTTCTATTTATAGTACACAATGTTCATTTTTAATAACTGTTAAATAATGTCAATAAACAGAAAACAGATTTTGCAGGAAAAAAATGGATTCTAAGTTACTATACAAACTGTTTTATAAAAGTAATTATCTAAATACAATAATTTTTTGTCCACCATATACCTAGATAATTCCTTAGAAATTATAGAGACCTATTAATACTTATAAGGTAGAGTGAGTATTAAATTACCTATTTCCCCTAGATATAAGCTTATATCTGCAAGTACCTGCTGAACTTCTCAATTCTGAATGCCAAGTAGATGCATATATTCCAAAGAGTTACATATGTGAGTTTAGCACATATGGACTCATCCTTGTTCCTGAATCCTGTTGTCCTGTTAGACGTGTTTCCTAGGTTTTTATTCCTGGTTCCCTCGCCTGCTACCGAGTTGTCCTTGGGCATTTGCTATAACCACTCCTTTCCTGAATTTTCCTACTTGTAAAATGAGATTAATAACAGTTTCTACCTCACACCGTTTTAATGAGGATTAAGTGCATGCTTATATGACACGTCTATAGAAAATATTACACAATTGTTAGCTTTTGGTATTCTTAGACTTACTTCACCACTTCATCTCACATAGACTCAAACATGGAAATAAAGATGTACCATAAAGAATGGAGAACACCAGAAATGCTTATTGAATATCAATTATATCTCAATTTTGCTATTAAAACAAAAGAGATGAGAAAAACTCATCCCATAAAAGACAATTAACATACCCTACAAGAGAAAAAAACAGAATCAATCAAGCTATCTAAAAAGAATGCTATAACTAGTATGTTCAAAATCATCTCAAGGATAAAGGGAAAATAAATTCCATGAAATAAGATCAGAAATTTGTGATGAAAAAATACGAGAAAATTAGTTATGTAAACGAGCCAGGTGGACTATAAAAAATAGACAATAGAGTTTAAGTTGCCTAAGAACAATTAGTTAACAGGACGTTGCTCCCCAAATTAGAAAACTGGCAAGTAGAACTTTAGATATTATAGAAAATAAGAAACTATGGAAGAGGAAATAAGAAAATGGAGCATAGATTGAGAAGGGCTAACATATGTCTAATAAGCTTCCTGGGAAACAAAAAATAGAGAACACAGTGAAGAGGAAATACTTAATGGATGTTGCCAGCAGTGTTTCGAGAAATTAAGAAAAACACGAATCCTAAAATTGAAAGATGTCCCCAAATAATAATCAATTGGAATAAATCGTAAATAAACACAAAATACATACTTAAGCATGCGGAAAGCAGCTCTACTGAAAAAAGTATTGAGTCAGAATGGATTTCCTGAAAGACGCAACGTAGACGGTAACTCATAAATCAAACTGAATTTATTTCTCTCCAATAAATGGAAGGAAGCCTGCAGAGTCAAGGGTTAATGTCTGAAAGTTCAGGAAAATTGTCCTGGAGAGACAGAAGTAGAAGGTTCCAGTCCCTGAAAGGTTTACAAGGTATGTATAGAGTTTTAAGCGAAAGCAGCTGCTGAGTGAGAGGCCTATCAAAAAGGTCAATTCTGCCTCTGAAGTCGCAGCCATATTTGCACACACACACACACACATACACACACACAGAGGCAGTCAATTAGCTTGAGCATTTCTGTAGGGAGGCGAGTCTGGATATGTGTTAGGGACAGCTCCAGTGGCTTCATTAAACTTGAAGTTATACAACATAAAATACAGCCATAGCAGGCATTGATGATGTTTACAGACATATGCCGAGTTCCCAGGTATGAATTCAACGCTGTAAAATGAGGAAAAGAGTCTGATACCCAAGGTTTCTGTGAGTCCGGCCAACAGCCCCCTGCAAAATAATAGAGGAAACAGCAGAATTTTAAAAATAAAATAACAACATTAAAAACTATAAAGGGACAACATTCAGAATAAACAGTTGTTTCCAAGTTGATAAAATGCTATAAGACAATGTACTAACATCCCCAAAATGTGAAGGAAAATTACTATTTAAAATTCTATGCCAGGGCTTCCCTGGTGGCGCTGGTGGTTGAGAGTCCGCCTGCCGATGCAGGGGACGCGGGTTCGTGCCCCGGTCCGGGAAGATCCCACGTGCCGCGGAGCGGCTGGGCCCGTGAGCCATGGCCGCTGAGCCTGCGCGTCCGGAGCCTGTGCTCCGCAACGGGAGGGGCCACAACGGTGAGAGGCCTGCGTACCGCAAAAAAAACCAGGGTCTAGTACTCGACGCGACTTACTCTGCTGGCGGAACACAAGAATAATACTCTGTATCTAAAAAAAGAAAAGACAGGGCTTCCCTGGTGGCACAGTGGTTGAGAGTCCGCCTGCCGACGCAGGGGACGCGGGCTCGTGCCCCGGACCGGGAAGATCCCACGTGCCGCGGAGCGGCTGGGCCCGTGAGCCATGGCCGCTGAGCCTGCGCGTCCGGAGCCTGTGCTCCGCAACGGGAGGGGCCACAACGGTGAGAGGCCTGCGTACCGCAAAAAAAAAAAAAAAAAAAAAAAAATTCTATGCCAAAGTACAACCCAAAGTGAGAATAAAATAGACTTTTTTCAGATGTAGTAGAACAAAGAAGACTTTATATGTATAGACCGCCTTCAAATGAGTTACCAGCTAGAGGATGTAATAAAGCAAAAATAAAAATAAAAATGAACCCAAAAAGAAATGGTGAGTAAAGTACCAGTAAGGCATGCACCACATCTACAGACTGTTGCTTAAAATGATCACCATGCTGCTAGCAACTGTGTGTATGTATGTGTTTATTTAAGGCAAATTAGAATGCTAGAAAATAATATCATAGGGCTTGAAAGAAAGAAGTATAAAAAGGTCTCTTATTCTCAAAGGAAGTAATCCAAAGGGTTAATATAGTACTAGACAGTACTAGATATGTATATTAAATATTTATGGGTAACTACCCCCAATATGCAAAGGATAGTGTTCAAACCAGCAGTGAAAAATTGGACAGAAATACTCTAAAGAGAAAGAGGTAGGCAGCTTTTATCGAAAGCCACAACATCTTAGGGCCCGACTCTTTGTTTGTCATTATATATATTTTTTAAAATTCCAGAAACTCGACAACAAAAAAGCAAACCCAATTCAAAATGGGAAAAGTATCAATATTTGAGTACACATTTCTCCGAACAAGGTGCACAAAAGGCCATGGAGCACAGGAAAATATGTTCGATATCATTAGCCCTTAGGAAAATTCAAATAAAACCACAATCACATACCACTTCACACCTACTTGAATGGATATATTTTTAAAATAAATAAACTGGGGAAGAGGATGTGGAGAAATTGGGACCCTTGTGCACTGCTGGTGAGAACGTACAACAGTTCAGCCTCTGGGGAGCATAGTTCGGTGTTTGCTCGAAAATGAAACATAGAACAACTCTGTGACTCAGCAATTCCACACCTAGGTATATATCAAAAAAAAAAAAAAAAAAAAAACATGAAAGCAGGGGCTTGAACAGATATTGGTACACCGGTATTCATAGAGCACAGTAACCAAAGATAGAAACAGCTCACATGTCCATCAACAGATGAACAGATACACAAACTATGGTATTTTATACAGTGGAATGTTAATCAGTGATTAAAAAGGAATGGAATTCTGATACATCAACAGGAATGGATCTTGATAACAATATGCTAAGTGAAATAAGGCAGACACGAAGGACAAATATTATATAATTCCACTTAGATGAGGTACCTAGAATAGGTAAATTCAAAGAGACAGAAAGTAGAATGGAAGTAGCCAGGGACCATGGGGAGGGATGAATGGGGAGTTATTGTTTTGTGGGTACAGAGCTTTTGTTGGAGATGATGAAAATGTTTTGAGAATAGACAGCTGTGATGATCACACATTGTGAAGGTATTTAATGCCCTTGATTATATAGTTATAAACGGTCAAAATGATAAATAGTATGTTAGGTACATTTTGGCACAATAAAAAAGATTAGCAAACCATATACAGAAGGATATAAAGAAGATTATACATCATGATAAAGGGGGAGTTTTCTCAAGAATGCAAGGTTTTGGGGTTTTTTTACCCTGAAAATCAATCAATGTAATACAAATACTAATCAGATAAAGGACAAAAGCACATAATCGTCTCAACAGACACAGAGAACTAGTTGGACAAACATCCAACAGCCTTTCAGGGTAGAAACACTCAACGAACTAGGAATGCACAGTAACTTCTTCCACCTGATAACGGACACAGAGCAGAACCACACATGAACATCGTACATAATGGGGAAAGATCAGGAACAGAAGGGGCACGTCAGCTCTGGCCACTTGTGTTCAACATTTTGCTGGAGGAGCCAGCCAGGGAAATTAGGCAGGGAAAAAAAGAAATTTGGATTAGAAGAAAAAAGGAGCAAAACTATCTCCAATAGCAGGTGTCATGACCTTAAATACAGAAAATCCTAAGTAATCCACTAAACCAATAATCCAGCTTAACAAGGTTGCAGGCTAAAAGATCACTATAAAAATTATAAAGTAGCAATGAACGATGAAATTAAGAAAGACTTCTATTTATAATACCATCAAAAAAACATACTTAGGAATAAATTGAACATAAGTACAAATTGACGTGTAAGCTGAAAACTACAAGACATTGTTGAAAAAATTAAAGGAGCTCTTCAGAAATGGGAAGACATCAGTTGTATGGAAATCACATGGGAAATATAGTTAACTTATCTTCCTGACTTTCTAATTAGCATAATACATGCTTTTTTCAAATGTGAATAAATATAAGTATGCATTGCAAAGCCCCTCAAAAGGACCAGAAAGAAATATCATCTATGTAAATCAAATAAAGATACAGAGGAAAGTCAGTGCTTCAGCAGAGAGGCCACTATATCTTCTGGGAGACAGGATGACACACAGGAATGAACAGATTCAGATGATAAAGTCTGAATGGGTAAGAGTCACATCAGATCTTCGGAAAGCTCCACTGGCCCCCTAACATCCATCCTGTCACATATCTGGCTGGAAAAGTTATGCACTTGGTCTAATTCGGATATGGGTTGCTAGTTCTCATCTGAACCAGGAAGAATTTTATGAACTTAATCTTACAAATTTAGAACGTGACTACAGGGGGACAGACAACACAGAACATTCAGACGCCAATACACAAATACTCCCTTATCAACCGCCCCACATGAACACAGTCAGGGCTCAAGTGCTTTCCTCAACCTGGAGCTGCTGAGCTAAAACAAAGGTCATAGAAAAAAAAAAAGAAAAGAAAAGAAATGGGAAGACATCTATGTTTATGGATTGGGAGATTTAATATTAAGATGGCGATACTCCACAAATCGTTTTACAGATTCAAAACAATCCTTCTCAGAATCGCAGTCTGCTTTTCACAGAGATTGACAAGCTATGCTAAAATTCATGCGGAAATTCAAGCGACCAGAACAGCCAAAACAATCTTAAAAAGAACAATCTTGGGCGGATTCATATTTCCCAGTTTCAAAACCTGCTATGGGAAACAAGACAGGGTGGAAAAAGCATAAAGATAGACATGTAGGTTGGTGGGATACATATGCGACTCCAGAAATTTACCCTCGCATTTATGGTCCATTGATCTTGAAGAGGACGCCAAGACAATTCAAGGAATAGAAAATAGTCCCTTCCACAAATGGTGCTGGGACATGGGGAATCTGTCCACAGTAGGACGGAGTTGGCCCCTTTACCTCCTACCATGTCAAAAACTAACCCAAAGTAGACACAGACCTAAGTGGAAGTGCTAAAACTGTGAAGCTCTTGGTAGAAAACAAAGGAATAAATCTTCATGACCTTGGCTTAAGCCAAAAGACATTAAAACAGCAAATCCGTGCCTGTGAATATACGGAACAAAATGAACCCACGTGTTGAAAGCATTAACTTTGTGTGGTGAGATTATGAGTACACATTTTATGTTTTCTACTTGTATGTTTCCAAATTTACTGAGTAAAGATGGATTTTTATGGAAAAATACCACTTTATTTTTAAAGTATTGGTAATGTTCTTCTCCAATCATTTTAATTTCTCTCTCTTCGTCTATTTCTCTCTCTCCCAAATATGTATATGTACATTTGAAAGTTTAAAATATTCAGAAGATAGATACGAGATGAATAAGAACTATTATTAAAAGATGGAGATTTCTCAGATTTTGAACTGCATTTTTTTGCCCCCCCAAATGATTTGAAGAGCAACTAATAAAAATTCTCTCAAAAACTTTTTTATGCCTGAACCTAAAGAAATGTCTACAAGTCCAGTTAGATTGCGATTCTAACCACATTTATGCTAAAGTAACATTCAGCAGCTATTTGCTTAAAACGGCATTTGTACATTATTAATTAGTAGGTTCTCTAAGAGTGATACATATTTTTAGCTACACATCAGCTGTTTCTTCAATATTTCCTGCATCTTCTTTGCACCTATCAAGTAATAATAACAACGTTAACAGCAAAAGCCTTCCTATGTGCCAAGCGCTTTCAAAATGTTTTGCATTCATTAACTCATTTAATCATGAAAACGACCCTTTGAAACATTACTAATCCCTCTTTATGGGTTGAAGGGACGGGACACAGAAAGGTTGGGTAACTTCCCGTGGTCACACAGCACGTACATGGTGGAGCTGGAAATCCAGGAAGAACGATTTCGAGGTAAACTTCTCACCAGTGAGCTCTACTTTGGATCTTCCGGTAACGCACATGCACATGCACACGCACACGCACACACTCGCGCACACGCTCACACTCACCCACACACACATAAATGACTTCCTTTAAATTTTGTTTAAATTGCAACCTTCCCCAAACCGACAGCTCAGTCTTTTCCTTTGTTTCTTGTAATATCCCACGGAGCCCCCAGTGGACCGTTAACCCTCATGGTAATGAGTCAATAAAGTCAAACTTGGCGGCTTTATTGTCTGCAGATCTGTCCCTGGGGGTCTTAGGCTGATTACATAGAATAATTTCCACAAATACTCTAGGAGGTACCTTATTATATGCCTACTTTATCGAGGTCAATTAATGTTCTCAAGTTTACACAAATAGTAATTACCAAGGACAAGACTCACATCCCAGCCTGATGTCTCTAGAATCCTTACTCTTGGTGACAGTGCTGTCAGGACCACAGTCAAAACTGGGGATAAAAATTCTTGAGAATTCTTGTATTCTTGTCACCAACACTTTGACAGCTATAACCAAAGGAAAGTACAAAATTGCCCAAGGAAATCAGGTAAGTTAAGAAGAATTATGGGTTGGGTTTGTAAAATATAAGCATTAAAGATAGAGGCCAAAAAAGGATGAAGACAATGTGAAAGGTGGGAAGAACACCACCTTTGGGGAGGTGGCACACGGAGCCCAGAAGACAGCCTGGACAGAAAGAAGGTGAGGTGTTGTCGCATCTGTTAGCCTCAGTAAAGTTAAAAAAGAAGTTTTGGCATTGAGTAGAAATATCCATAATCCGGAGAGGTTTTAGCAGAGTGATGGGGTTGAACCCTACATTTCAGGGGTAGAAGTTTGGGGAGGGAATTGGATGTAATAAAATAGACATAGCAGATATAAAGCCTTTTTTTTTTTTTTTTAAGAAACTGGCCTTAGCAAAGACAAGGGGCTATTTTCAAGTGTGATACAAGGTCATTTGTTTTTACATTTGGTTTACAGAAAAGTAAGAACGTTTATAGCTAGAGGGAAAAGTTCTAGTCCAGAGAAATAGGTTAAGATTAGAGGTGAGAGAGGAAGAGGGAACACTTGCTAGAGGAAATTATGGGAGGAGATAACAAAAAATAAACTCAAGATTATAGTTTTGGAAGCTGACACTCTTGGCTATTGGTCGAGAAGAGCTGGAAACAGAAAAATGCTCCCACTGAGAACAATTAGAAAAGTGAAATAAAATACCAAAAATAGTTTGAAGGAATTAGAGGGTTTCTAGCATACCCAGGACTTAAACTGCCAGAGCCTGGAGGAAAGGGGAGCTTATGTGGGAGAGTTTAAGTTTAGGCAGCTGCGGTCCCAAGGAGACATAGCCCACATTTGTCTACATGATGGACAGCATGCCAATCATCCACTAGTGCAGGAGAATAAAAAGGAGCAAAGCACAAAGGGTTGCAAGCAGAATGGAGCTACTAGGACACAAAACGGACTGTGGGATTCAAACAGAAGGTGAGTCCTCAGAATCAGTTCTGTCCCTGGGGTCCTAACCCTCCAGGAACGTAGATGAACCAAACGGAGACGATGCTTTGCAAAGACAATAAACTCTAGGCTATAAACCACCAATCAGCACCTAAGAGATTTGAGGTCATCTGCCTTTCCGTTTCCTGCCGTAACTGCCGGAATACAGGCTAAATCTCCTCTGAAGGTAGAGAGCATCACCTGTAACCTCTTCATTTTTTCATATAAAATTCCCCGCAGTCATTCAACGAAGTAAAAAGCATGCTAAGACAAATAAAGGAGAAAAACAGACAACAGAAACAAAGCTATAAGTGACCAACATCAGAGTGGGTAGGAACAACTAACTACAGGTATAATATTTATATTTCAATGAAAAAAATAACCATTATACCAGTGGAAAATGGGCAAAAACTTGAGTAGACACCTTACAAACAGAGATTTCCAAAAGGTCAATACGCATCTGAAACTGTGTTCAACTTCATACATCTGGGAAATGTAAATTAGGATCTCAGTTAGATTCTATAGAACACAGTTTCAGAGAATTAAAATGGCTAATTTGGGGGGTGGGTGCATACAATTATGCATCGAAAGACACGTACAAAACTGCTCATATCAGCACTATTTGTAAGAGCTATAGCATGGAAATAGCCCAAATAGCCATCAACAATACAAGGATAAATTGTACTACAATCACATAAATTTACACTAAATAACGAGAATGAATGAAATAATGATAAACAGACAGCATAGTTGAATGTCAAAAATACAACACTGAAAAAAAATCTAATCACAAGCAGTTTGTATTATATAATTCCACTTATGTTAAGTTTAAAAACTGGGAAACATAACCTAAGCTGTTAGAGTCAGAATAACAGCAATCTTTGGGGTGGGTGGTGACCAGATGGGGACACAGGAAGGACCATTTCTCTGCCCAAAATCACGCTGTCTTACCTATCTTTTTGCTTCAGCCATGGCTGTAGCCTTGAGCTCTGAATGCAGGTGTTCTCTGGCCACGTTTACATCACTTGCCCCTGTGTCTCTCATCTTGTGCCCAGACCATCTCTGCAGCTGCGCTTGGGATAACTATGGGAATCCCCTCAGACACACTGGAACCGTAAACTTTCCCATTGTAATTATGACTAGATATTCGATATTTACATACCTTGTGAAAGTAGGAAATGTCTGCTTTGTTCAGTATTTGCCTTCTTCAATGTTTGTTGAATGAATACAAAACTCACATCCTCTCCAAATGACCCCCCACTCCCACTTCCTCCCTGGTCTTGGTCTCCTTCCCCAGTCTGCTGAGTTGGATTGGAATTGTTCAAGAAAACCTCAACAACTCCAAGCTTTATATAAAAGGTACAGATGTTTTAAATCCATCAGTAAATGCTATGAATAAGGTATCATGGGGATACACGAATGAACACTGTGATTATGCCAGGCGGGGTAGACAAGCAGCGCTCCAGAGAGGATTGAGGTCTTGAGATAAATTTTGCCAAAAGAGAGCAACTTGATTTGACAGGAAGAACTAGTATAAGAAAATCCCCCAAAGGGAAAACATGTGGATTCATCCACTCAGCGCACACAGTTCCGGGGTGCACAGAGATAAACACCCATCAGCTGCTCCATCAGATGCTGAAATAACACAGGAGAAAGTGACCGGCCAATGACAGCAGTGATATGTGCGCACGGTTCCCAGCTCTCTGCAGCTCTGTGGTGTGTGAAACCGCTCTGGCTGAACACTCTTAAAGAGGCCAGCGCGGTACGGGTTTATTTCTTCCATATACAGAAAAGTCCGGGCTAGGCAATTCCAGGGCTGCTCAGAGACTCGGTGTGAGAAACCAGGGTCTGCACCCTGCGATCCCACAGGCTGGGCCCGGGACTGCAGTGGTGCCGGCGCCTCATTCTTATGTGATGGTGCCCCAGGAGGTCTCCTCTCCTGCCTGCTTGGAGCAGGCAGCAGAGAAGGTAACAGGGAGGGGGCAGACCTTTCCCTGAGCCCTGCACCCACCTGGTTGCACCGCCAGGCCTTCCCCGGAGCCCGGCTGGGAAGGGGAGCCACTACACCCCCTACCCTGGGAGCAAGAAAGGGAATGGCAGCAAGTGTGGGTGCTGGGACCCAGCCCCGCTGTGCGCACATGTGGAAACAGCACGGATATTCACCCCGAGCTCCGACTGCAGAGGAGGGTCCTCAAAGAGGGCACAGTGAGTTAGTCCGTCGACGCACGTGGCCTGAGCACCGACACGAATCCTGGAAAGCAGGCGGCACCGAGGGAGAACTTGGGGGTGCAAACAGGCCCTGAACCTGCTGGAGCATCATCTTCTTCAAGACACACACGCAGCTGCCTGCGTCCGCTCCCTCGACACCTGCTCGCGGATCACACCTTCTGTACCCCTGCAGACGTCTTCGTTACCAGGGCAACCTCCTTTCATCTGAGTTTTATTCCTCCAACCTGCATTTCTTTCCCTCGATGCACGTAGCATTATTCAAAAACATGTGATTTGTTTTTTCTTAGTTTTCTCCAAGAGAATTTAATTCTAACCAGACAGGGAACTATTCGCTGGTGAACTAGCACGTGGTTATAATGTGCTGTTTAAATTATAAAGCCCTTCAAGTTCGTGCCTGTAATGTTGGTGGTGAGACCTGTGGGAACAGACTACTAAAACTTGAAGGAAGACAAAAATGAATGTCCAGATAAATGATAGAAATAGATGGCTAAGTATAGATACACACGCATATTCTCCAGTTTTAATGATTACTTATATATTTCTATTCTTAAACCTTTGGCTTCCTAGTTGTTTTTTTCCTACCCTCTTTTACTTTCAAGATTAGAATAAAACTACAAGGATACAGTTTGAATTTTAATAACGACAAAATGAATGAACAATGAGTAGGGAAAAAATGGCTTGATGCTTTCTACTTCCAATGGCTGGAAATCACACAAATGTTTGGACTTAATAAACTTAGAGATTCAACTTTTTTAAACTATTTCAAGTTCTGTCTCTTACAGAACAAGCCAGCCATAAATTGTCTTCTCATGCTTTGAGGTTCTCTAAAAATTGAACTGGAAAATATTCCACTTTCATTATTTTGCAATGAAAAAATGTGGTACCCTTAAATGTGGTCATTTTATTTCACACATGTTATTTATTTGAAATCTGAGCTACTCTATGCCCTATCAACCTATGTAACTCTCTTCTACCCTGACAAAAACTTGCCTTTTATGAGGTCATGGTTAATAGTCCCCAATTCTAATGCCATGCTGACAATCAAAACAAAAATAAACCACAAACTACTACACATTTATATACAGACAAAAATCGTAAGTAAAATATAAGCAAATAGAATGACATTTCATGAAAATAATAATAGACCCTGACAGTGGCTTTGTTCTCAGAAAACAAAAATCAATTGCAAAGACAAGATTCATTAATGTAATACATACAAACACGGCCAAGGAGAAAACACATTATTTACTTGATTGTACTTGAAATCCCATGGGAAATAATGCAACATTTGTTCTTAATAAAATCTCATCGTGAACCAAAAAACGGAAAAGTTCATTAACGTGGCTTATTCAGTCATCAGCATCACGCCTAACCGGGAAGTTGTCACAGGGATCATCTTACGATAACGGGAAAGCCAGCTCGAATAAACATCGAGTCAGCTACGGCCACCGCAGTAACTACAGTGACGACAAAGTCACTAGTGCTCACGGGGATAAAGTCTTAGAATTCTCTCAGGGAGGAGCCAGCGCCTCTCTGTGCATCTCCTGGGAAGGGGCCCCCTGGTGGGCGAGCAGGAGACAGATGGGAGAGAGGCCCCCATTAGACAGGAAGATGAGAGGCCTTGAACCTTCTACCTGGGAGGACGTGAAGTGGAAGGTAGTTAGGGGAGGGATGGTCAAGGTAAGGTTGGAGTCTTGGGTTCTGACCCTCATCCCATCTGTGAGGAGGAAGGAGACAATAACATGGTGAAGAGAAAGCCAAAGGGGGAGGAGAATTCCTATTTGGATTTCTAGGAAGAGATTACTCCACCTCTCTTTTTCCACTCCATGGATCTGAAGACATGCCTCCCACAGACACACACACGCTCAAGGCGAAACGTGGAAGTAACAAGCGAAAGTGCTACCCTATTTCCCCCGGACTGCTCTGCACACCTGCTCTCTCCCTACCAGGAAGGGTCCTGGCTCTCAGAAATGCAGGCGTTAGAAGTCTGAGGCTCACGCACGTGTGGGGAAGGGGGACCCCAAGGTGAAAGCAGCCTCTGCATAGATGTGGCCAGTGCTTCCCAGACGAGCCTGTGCACCAGGACTGCGGGGGGCGCGGACTTGCACGGCAGGAGGGGGAAGCCAAGTCCCATCACACCGCAGTCACTGCCAGGCCTTCCATGTCACTGAAAGCATTCAAATCCTCCGTTTAGCTGCATCTTAAGACCATCTGGAGGATGTTTTCCAAAAATTCTTTTCAAATAAGATACGCATTTTCAGAGTCTTTCCATATCCAAGAATATTTTTCTGCTGACTTCGGTCACGACATACAAATTTCCAAAACTGAATGTCTCCAGTGAAAATCTCTTCTCACTCAGCACTCTCGGAGGCCATTTGGATTTGTTTGGATTTCAGTCCTTTTCGGGCTGACTTCCCCGATACATTAGTTAGCTCTTTTGTTCAGAATGTTGCCAAGAGCAGAAATGGTTTCTGTAACATGGTGTGTTATTGCTTTAGCTTTATTTATTAGAAGATCGTCCTGGGGTCCACCCCTCGTTTTCATTCTGGTTCTGTTCAATATTCCCCATAACTCCTGTGCCGGCTCCTGGTTTGGGTGAGGATTGGCTCGGGTGTGCTGTTCTGTGCTGAGGGGTATTTTCCCATCACTCCCCCCGCCCCCCCCCGGCTCCCCGGCACAACCAGGGATGGAGCTAAATCACCGGGTCACGCTCCCTGGGCATTCGGTGCTGCGTGCCGCCTCCTCCACAACTGAACGATAGGACTCGGCCGCATTCTGTTTCTTCCTGAGCTTTGTTTCTCTTCCGTCAAATTAGCGGATGCCCACAGCCTCCGTTTCTTGCAGTGAGGTCACTGAATACCTACTTAGTCCAACCACAAACGCATGGACGTAGGAGGGAGATTCTTCTATTTTTTTTACAGATCTTATTATTAAACCATTCTCAACAATGAATGAAGAGATGAAGTTAGTCTTTTGGAAGATTTTTCTGCAAGTACTCTCTCTGAAACCTAACCACTGTCAGCACTTGTTTACCGTGGCGCTTTAGATGTTTATTAAATTCGCTTAATTATAAAGTCTTTTTTAAAATTTATTTTATTTATTTATTTTTGGCTGCGTTGGGTCTTCATTGCTGTGCACGTGCTTTCTCTAGTTGTGAGCAGAGGCTACTCTTCGTTGAGGTGCGCAGGCTTCTCATTGCAGTGGCTTCTCTTGTTGCAGAGCACGGGCTCTAGACACGCGGGCTTCAGTAGTTATGGCATGTGGGCTCGGTAGTTGTGGTTCGCGGGCTCTAGAGCACAGACTCAGTAGTTGTGGCGCAGGGGCTTAGCTGCTCCGCGGCATGTGGGATCTTCCCGGACCAGGGCTCGAACCCGTGTCCCCTGTATTGGCAGGCGGATTCTTAACCACTGCACCACCGGGGAAGCCCTAATGATAAAGTCTTGATACTGCTTAGTAAGATCATGTGATTTCAGTCTGAAATATTCATGTTCTATGTATCAGATTCGTCATCTGGCTTTATATCTTCAATTGAATAAATGTAATATTTTATGAGGATTTATTCATTTTCTCAATAGTCAATGATTCATATTCTTGTCATTAAAATGTCTTTCTTTGCACTGCATCAAATTGTCATTGATAAGTTTGGGGTTTTATTAGGGCAGATTTCTTTTGTTCTGGTTTGGGGAATAGTGTTTTAAGACGTGAGTTCAATAATTCATGAATGAGTGAATTTTCAGATAGTAGTCAGGAAATGACATGAACATTTTTCAGGTTGTTTAACTTTATCCTTGACAGTTAATGAGTTAAGTCTCGTCCTTGAAACGCCTCGTTTTATGTTCATATTCACCAGTGCTTCACCGGGGGACATCACTTTATATCAGAAATAGAAGACGATAACCGTGACATTCGACAACTACTTTATTGTGACAGCGATTATACAGTGACCATGTAAGTATATATCGTTTGTCTGAAAACTTTAGGCAGCTATCAATAGTTACCTAGAATTCCCTGCTAAGCTATTGATGGCCAACCTATAGTAATGCAATTCCCGAAAGAGAAAAAAACACCATTATAATAGATTGGCCAGATGATTTGCACAGGTACCCAACTCATGGACAATAATTTGATGTGATCTCATTTATTTAAACTGTCTACTGACCAACTCTCTCAGGAGACATCTCTTTAGATGTGTGAGTTAGTAATGACTTTTTAATTAATGGTACCTTATCAGTTCATTTACCTATTCTGAGGTAGGTCTGATATGTCTGAGATATATGAACACGTATTTGAATACGTATGAGCTGAGAAGAACAACAAAGTGCTTTCCAAAGGCGACCAAGCCACGTGTCCAGTAAGATGCGAAAAGTCTGAGTTAGAACAGGGTAAGTAGAGCGGCTCATTGGTCACAATAAGATCATAAAGGAAACCTTCTAAAGCCCCAGTTGTGTAGCATAGACACCGAGAAACCACTATGTACCAGGTACTGGGTGCTTGGGGACAGAGAAGTGAAGAGGACGCTAGTGACTTATGCTTTCCAGATGCTTCCGGGAGAGGACACATGGAAACACACACATGAATGCTCTGGAAGACCATCAATAAATGTGCCTGGCAAATATAAGGAGTCTTTCCACAGGCGTTAGGCATTTGGTTTTCATGGAAGTCAGACCTGAATTACAGTGCGGGCTCCCTGGAGGAGGTGTCCACTTAGCCCAGCCAGCCAGCCGGTCTGCAGTACTGAAGGAGTCAGTTTTCTGGAAAGATCAGTGAGGACCCGGCAGCCTCACCCTCCCGCCTGTGCTCACAGCGGCCTCTCTGTCGTCCCAGCATCCTGCTGCCTGTCACTGCTGACCAGTGACTCCCTGGGCTGGAGGAGTTCCCGTCACCTGGTGCCAGAGCAGCTGAACTGGTCTTTGAGAACAAGTTGATTTACTGGTCATTTTCCAACGTCCTCCGCTGAAGTCATCAGCCAGGTTAAGTCACGGGGAGGGAAAGGGCGTCCCTCTCAGTTAACATAGATATTTCAATGATAAAGTAAGAAACAGACAGACGGCCTAAGGTCACGACTCATGGGGTACACTTAGCCTTCAGAAACAAAAGCAGTAAACAGGCTGAGGCCAAATTGCTTGTCCCCTTCACTGCTGTGTGCCTCAGAAAGTTGCTCATCCTACCCCTGGCTATTTTTTAATCTACATAACGGATTTAGGAATAATTCCAATTTTATAAGTTACTCTGAGGATTAAATGAGGTAATCCATATGAAATGACTGTTGGGATTCACATAAAAGCTCAAATTATGTTACATTATGTTATATTATTTTACCCTGTAGTAACCTAATAATTTACATGTGTTTAAGTGACTTTAAAGAGCATTTCCCACATGTTTTTTTTTTTAATGTCTTTATTGGAGTATAATTGCTTCACAATGGTATATTAGTTTCTGCTGTATAACAAAATGAATACATATACATATATCCCCATACCCCCTCCCTCTTGCGTCTCCCTCCCACCCTCCCTATCCCACCCCTCTAGGTGGTCACAGAGCACCGAGCTGATCTCCCTGTGCTATGCGGCTGCTTCCCACTAGCTATCTGTTTTACATCTGGTAGTGTACATATGTCCATGCCACCCTCTCACTTCGTCCCAGCTTACCCTTCCCCCTCCCCGTGTCCTGAAGTCCATTCTCTACATCTGCGTCTTTTTTCCTGTCTTGCCCCTAGGTTCTTCATGAACTTTTTTTTTTTTTTTTTTTAGATTCCATACATATGTGTTAGCATACGGTATTAGTTTTTCTCTTTCTGACTTACTTCACTCTGTATGACAGACTCTAGGTCCATCCACCTCACTACAAATAACTCAGTTTCATTTCTTTTTATGGCTGAGTAATATTCCATTGTATATATGTGCCACATCTTCTTTATCCATTCATCTGTTGATGGACACTTAGGTTGCTTCCATGTCCTAGCTGCAGTGAACATTGTCCCACATGGTTTAAACAGTGTTACTATTTATTATAAATCAGTAATTTTTAAGGTGGGTATCTGAGACCTCAGGGCCCACCACGTGGGTGGAGGGGAAGCTAAGCCCTCCTTCGTGTCTGGGGGGTCTGAACCATGAGCATCTCACTGCCAGTGCTTAAAACTCATTATAACTTACCACATCCTTTGCAGGTGTGGGCATTTAAACATTCTTATAACGTACACATTGAAAATATGTTGGATTTTCTTAAAGAAAGGGCACTCTGAGCCCCTACAGCAGGTGTTAGCTGCACCTACTGTGCAATTGTGCTTTATCTCCTATGCCTCCTTTTGTGGAGAGTGTTGACCTGAACACTTACACTGAATTTTAGAGCTTTAAAAATACCACTCTATCTCTTCATTCAGGAAGCACATAAGGAGCCACTGTCTGTACCCCATCATGCTGGGCCTAGAGGTACAAGTGTTACCGGTGCAGCCCTGGACTCAGAGCCACACAGCCTGAGGGGAGCAGGCCAGGGACCATGCCCGGTCAACAGTGGTGAGAAGGACCTGCAGGTCTGTGAGCATCAGGCATAGGAACTGGCATCCTTCATACACTCAGAAAAGACCTGCTAGATTGAATGAATGAATAGATCAATTGTGGGCATAACAGGGCTCCTAGAAGCCTTTAAAATTTTAATTCAGAATTACCTAAATTAGATTGAAAATGCACGTATGTACATATATTATCTCTCCTGAATATTTTTTCTCTAAGAATAAAAGCAAAAAAATGTACATTATGGATGATTAGAATGATTTAACAAGGTAAATTTATAAAATAAATGCCATCTGTATTCTCAGTGCTTTGAAGTACATCAAAATTATTGATGTATTTTCTCCAAATTTTATTGTGTTGAAAATTTTCAAATAAAATAAGTATCACAGAATGTATTAGATTTTGATCCCTTTTAAATTAACATTATGTAATGAACAACTCAATATTTTTAGATATCATTTTAAGGCTCATAATATCTCATTCTGTGTATCAGTACATTAAACTTTGTTGATGATTTCCTTACTATAAATGATTGTTCCTATTTTTGTCCCACTAGTAATAATATGATAGATGAAAATGTGTTTCTAAATGTGTGTTTCTAGTTATCTCCTAACTACAGTTTTGTCCTAGTTGCTGTTGTTTTCCTTTTATTACCAGTCTACCACTGAAAAACTACCAAAAATAGAAAAGGACTAAAAAGGATTAAAGATCAATATAAAAGTTTTATTCTAAGCCCATAAAAAGGACTTTGTGATGTTTCTGAACAGTAGAACTCTACAAACAGAAAAAGGAAAGGATCATGATATTTGAGCTCCCTGAAATGAAGTTTCGATCCATTTTACTAAGATCTCTGATTATTTTCAACAACTGCTGGAACCAAGCAACGTAGCTGGAGTCTTAGACAAGAATTGATAAGTGTAATAGCTCTCTGTTGGACCATTAAACTGTGAGGGAGAAGAGGAGATAGGGTGACCACTAATGACTGAGACCCTAGTGCTGAGTGAACACAGGCTGACTGGAGTGACCACCTGTAGATGCCGACATTCCAGGGGACAAGCAGGGCTGTTTATGTGATGCAGACCACTAGCTTCTGCACAGGTAAGGCTCCTCTTTGCTCCTCTAGAGTTCAACTGGAGATTTTAAAATGATACACAGTAGCTGAGAGTCTATACCTGGCAAGATACTGGTAGGTAAATAAAACCTCATTCCCAAGGCATTTACAGACCAGAGCTGCAGTTTCCTAAAAACGTAAACAATAGCTGAATGGGGACAATTGTAATAAGAATTGCAATGGGACGAACTACCATGTAAACAAGAGAGCTTTGTTCACACTGAGGAATTCGGGTAGAAACATGTGGAAAGATCATTTAATTTGACATCTATTCAACACATGTTCATCGAGTGCCTATCATATTTTCTAGATGTAAGGCATATAGAAATGAACAAAGCAAAGGTCTTGATCTTGGGTAGCTTATATTCCGGTAGAATAAGTCGAGCTAAAAATAAAACAGGAAAAAGTAGGATTGTCAGTTCCAGAGATGGGCAAGAGCAAGAAAGGCCTGACTCGAGGCACGGGGTGACAAGAGATCGGTTTAGCGGGGGTTAAGTTTAAAACTTGAAAGCAAAGAATGAATTTTTAAAGATAAGAGCGAGAATTTCATATAAAATGAGAATTGCGGAATCAATTTCCTGGAACTCTAGAAACTAATCGAAAACTTCCAGCAACCAGAGGACTGTTTAATAATGAAAAGGGCAGGTAAGTTTAGGTAAGAAAGTGTGGTGTTTCTGTTCACCTATCTATTGTACCACCCCCTTTTCACCACCAGTGGAAAAGGAGTGGCTGCCACGATGGGTATGGAGACTCATGTTCCTGGTGTGACGCCGTGGTTCAGAGGCTACTACGGACCTTGTTTTTGAAATACTGTGGCTCTTAAAATACACACTCTTAAAATACTGTGTTTTGAACTTTCAGGAGCTCCCTGAGGGACAGGCACAGAGCTGACCTTGTTTTTCCTCCCAGCTGCCTGGGGCTGGAGCTGTTTTCCTGAGAGTGGCAGTGGTGTCTGTCAACACACCAGCTGTGTTGACATCCACCACCCAGGCCCACCTGGGGCGGGGACAGCAGACAGGTTGGTCAGATAGACCCAAGCATGAGGAGGAACAGGGAAGGACGTCTGCAGGAAGCAGGTCTCAGAACAACCACCACATACACCAGCGAAAAAGGGAGTGCAGACTGCATGCTCAGCCCCGGATACAAGCTCAGGAAAGACAGGAGAAGACCTAGGCTTGCGTTTCTGGCAGATCTGTGGGCACCCAGAAGCAGGAGGAGGTGGCAAAGCAGAGCTGCAGGCAGTCCAGCTTAGTATGGAAAGATTTTACTCCAGCTCAGAGCAATGGAAAACAACCAGTGCTGCGGAGGATGTGGGGAAATTGGAACTCTCACATGTTCTGGGTGGGAATGTAAGATGGTGACGCCCCTGTGGAAACAGGTGGTGGCTCTGCAAACTGTGACATGTAGAGTCACCCTATGACCCGGCCACGTCCACTCCTAAGTATGGACCCAAAAGAAATGAAACTGGTACTCAAGCAAATACCTGTACAGACATATTCATAGCACTTCTATTCACAGTAGCCAAAAGGTGGAAATGACCCAAACATCCATCAGTGGATGAGCAGGTAACAAATTGTGGTATATAAATACAATGGACATAAAAATGAGGTATTGGGGCTTCCCTGGTGGCGCCGTGGTTGAGAGTCCACCTGCCGATGCAGAGGACGCGGGTTCGTGCCCCGGTCCGGGAGGATCCCACATGCCGCGGAGCGGCTGGGCCCGTGAGCCGTGGCCGCTGAGCCTGCGCGTCCGGAGCCTGTGCTCCGCAACGGGAGAGGCCACAACAGTGAGAGGCCCATGTACCGCAAAAAAAAAAAAAAAAAACTACAAATAGAACTACCATATGACCCAGCAATCCCCACTACTGGGCATACACCCTGAGAAAACCATAATTCAAAAAGAATCATGTGCCAAAGCGTTCACTGCAGCTCTATTTACAATAGCCAGGACACGGAAGCAACCTAAGTGTCCATCAACAGATGAATGGATAAAGAAGATGTGGCACATATATACAATGGAATATTACAGGGCCATAAAAAGGAACGCAACTGAGTTATTTGTACTGAGGTGGATGGACCTAGAGACCGTCATACAGAGTGAAGTAAGTCAGAAAGAGAAAAACAAATATCATATGCTAACACATATGTATGGAATCTAAAAAAAAAAGGAACAAAGAAAAAAAAGTGGTCAGAAGAACCTAGGGGCAAGACGGGAATAAAGATGCCGACCTAGTAGAGAATGGACTTGAGGATACGAGGTGGGGAAGGGGTAAGCTGGGACGAAGTGAGAGAGTGGCATGGACATATATACACTACCAAATGTAAAATAGCTAGCTAGTGGGAAGCAGCCGCATAGCACAGGGAGATCAGCTCGGTGCTTTGTGACCACCTAGCGGGGTGGGAGGGTGGGAGATGCAAGAGGGAAGGGATATGGCGATATATGTATATGTATAACTGATTCACTTTGTTATAAAGCAGAAGCTAACACACCATTGTGAAGCAATTATACTCCAATAAAGATGTTAAAAAAAAAAAAAAAAAGAAACACAGGACATCCCTGGTGGCACAGTGATCAAGAACCTGCCTGCCAATGCAGGGGATGCGGGTTCGAGCCCTTGCCTGGGAAGATCCCACCGAGGAGCAACTAAGCTCATGCACCACAACTACTGAGCCCACACGCTGCAACTACTGAAGCCCACATGCTCTAGGGACTGCGTGCTGCAAATACTGAGCCCACGTGCTGCAACTACTGAAGCCCATGCACCTAGAGCCCGTGCTCTGCAACAAGAGAAGCCACCGCAATGAGAAGTCCGTGCCACCGCAATGGAGAGTAGCCCCCGCTTGCCGCAACTAGAGAAAGACTGCATGCAGCAACGAAGACCCAACACAGCCACACACACACACCCAAAATGTAATGCAAATGACCTCAGTAAATTAAATTAAATGAATTCATGAAAAAAATAAAGAAAATTATCCAATGTCCAGTAATCCCTGATTATTTCCTTTCCCCCAAGTACAGTTTCCCTGGTAAAAGGCCACAGGTCCTTTGGAGAAGGCTGGGAGAAAGATGGACAGTATGACTTTTCAGCCATGTGTCAGAGCCCTTCTCTAGGGAGCCCAGCAGCCCCTGCATTCCAGGGGCTCTGGGTCTGTAAATTGGCTCAGGTCTGAGAGCTCCCTTTACTAATGGAAGGGGCGTCGGTCACGTCTTTAAATCGAATCATGTTTGAGAGCCAATTGTGAGCCAATAAAGTGTCAGCTCCTGTGACTCTGGAGATCGAGGAGGCCCAAGAGCTGCTCTCCAGGAGGTGGAGGCCAGGAGAGCTGGTAGTGGGGTTCTAAGCCCTGGGAGGGAGAGCCCAGGGTGTAGATGCCAGTCTGGGCCAGAAGGCCTGGGACCCGGGAGCACGGGGCAGCCAGGCCGGGCTTGCAGTCAGGCAGAGCAAAGCCTCCCTGTCTCCCCCTGATTACACTGTCCCTGGGAGGCTGCGTCCGGGGGACAATCTGCAAATGCTAACCTCCCATGGAAACCCCCTCCCAGACACGTCCAGAAACAACGTTTAATAGGGTATCTGGTGTCCCACGGCCCAGAAACCATCGCAGTCTGCGTCATAACCTTGTACTGAGGAAATCAGAATGTCACTCACCATAGAGCTTTAAAAGCTAAAACATGAGAGATGTATCTTATAAACCATTGTGTGACGCAGAAAAAGATTTTACATTTTTTTCTGGAAATACTGAATTAATTTTCTAGGCTCTGCAACTTCACATGAGTACAGACCACATAAAGAGGAATCACTTCACTAAGTCTTCAAACACTGCTGCAGCGAGATGTACATAAATATTCATATGCTCATTTTAATTTTTAAAAAATCCAGAGAATTGAGACTTTTCAAAGACTGAAACTAAACTATCCCAGGTTCATATAAAAATGCATTTTCTGCCTTTTAATTAAAATGATTAATGCAATTAATAGTGATTACTTTTTCTAATGAATACTTAATTTACTCTTTGGGAAATCACTTATGATTACAACTCATTACCAAATAATTACATGCTACTTAGTGATTTGTGTCGTGCTCTTAATTCATAACGATGAAGGGGATCAACATTTCTAAACGTAAATTTCTAGCCTTCTGTAGAAATAGTTTCTTTTGATAATAAAAGTTAGTATTAATCCACGTATTCTTTTGCAATTGCCCGATGTGTCTTGAAAAATCACTGATGGGATAGAAATATTATTTTTGTGTCAACAAGGTATCAATATTGAGGTATGGATTAGGCTGGATTTTACTTATTTTTGTATTGTGGACGAATTATCAGTAAAAGAAGAGACGTTTTGGAATTGGAGGCCAGATCCCTGTTGCCTGCACTGAAGATACAACCTACAACCTTCTTCATGTGTATCATTTTTCTTGGAAGAGATTCCCCCGTGAAAATTTCCATTCTGCGAATATATATGTATACACATAACTGAATCACTGCGCTGTACGCCTGAAACTAACAAGACATTGTAAATCAACTCTACTCCAATAAAATTTTTTGTTTAATTTCCACTTTGTGTTGAGTACAATGTGCTATTCCCCTCTTCCAGGGAGTCCATCTACCCAACAGCCACTTCCACCCTGACACCCTCTACCTGCATCCATGTCTCAAGTGAGTGGTGACGGGAAAGGTGGGTTGAACGTCGGGGCTCAGGGCACCGTACACCTGTCAAGTCAAACATCTGCGTTAGCTCCCAGTGCTGCCAAGGGTACGTCATGCGGACCTTGGACAGACTTCATATGATGTGTTAGCCTCAGTCTCTTCATTTGTAACAAGGGACAACCACAGTATCCGGCTGCTGAGCCTAAGTGAAAACTGTTCAAGACTCTTAGCTCCACTCCTGGTGAATTCACGTGTCCACAGCTGAAGGCCGTTGTCACTACTAGAACAGTCATTGCCTGAGTGTCTTATCCACAATGATTGCTACGTGCAGACTGTGATACACACGTCATAATATTCTGTATTTTTTGCCTTATTGGGAAGAAAACTTCTAAGTGAGGAAGCTCAGTTACAAATACACAGAAAACTGCAGATATAGACTATAAAGCATCCAGTTTACACTGGACATCTTGCAACAGCACTTTCAAGGTTAAATGGCAGTATTTGGCACTAAGCCTGCATTCTTAGTAAGAGCTCAGAAGCACCCAATCTTTAGGTGCCGAGCACAATGTACATATTCAAAAAATATCTATAGGATGAATAAAAGGATTTGGCAAATATTTATGAAATGAACTCTTTCAAATAACTATATCTCAGTGCTAATGATATTTAAACTTACAGTATTAGAAACTTGTCTTTTTGGTGTGCTTCCCATTTTTCCCAATTACGAGGATGTCTTCAAAGCCCACGCCACAGAGACAGAAGCAAGGCCTGCTCACGTGCACAAATGTGAGCTTGTCACCCAGGTGAATAAGTGTCCTGGTGAAACGTCTATAATTTCTTCTTAACTGTGTCTCAGTGGAACCAAATTAAAAGTTCCAAATACTGTTTTGCATGAAATACCACCTAATACATGTTGCCATGTAATATATATTGGGCTGGGCAAAAGGTTCGTTTGGTTTTTTCCATAAGATGGCTCTAGTAGCACTTAGTTGTCTTTAACTTCATTCGAAACAGTTTTGTTAGATTGTATGTGACAGCTGTCATATCAGCGTGCATTAAAAAAAACATCAAAATTGGTGAATTTTTGTATAGCCATTTTAATATTGAAGGTGGAAGAAAAAAGCAACATTTTCTGCATAGTATGTTTTATTATTTCAAGAAAGGTAAAAAGGCAACTGAAACTCAAAAAAGATCTGTGCAGTGTATGGAGAAGGTGCTGTGATGACTGAACGTATCAAAAGTGGTTTGCGAAGTTTCGTGCTGGAGATGATGCTCCACGGTCAGGTAGACCAGTGGAAGCTGATAGCAGCCAAATCAAGACAATCAAACTTATGCCACTTGGGAGACAGCCGACATACTCAAAATCTCCAAATCAAGCATTGAAAATCATTTGCACCAGCTTCGTTATGTGAATCGCTTTGACGTTTGGGTTCCACATAAGTTAAGTGAACAAAACCTTCTTGACCATATTTCCCCATGTGATTCTCTACTGAAAAGTAATAAAAACGTTCCATTTTTAAAACAAATTGTGACGGGAGATGAAAAGTGGATACTGTACAAGAATGTGGAACAGAAGAGAAATGAACCACCACCAAGCACACCAAGGGCTGGTCTTCATCCAAAAAAGGTGATGTTGTGTATACGGTGGGATTAGAAGGGAGTCCTCTATTATGCGCTCCTTTCAGAAAACCAAACAACTAATTCCAAGTACTGCTCCCAATTAGACCAACCAAAAGCAGCACTCGAGGAAAAACATCCGGAATTAGTCAACAGAAAACGCATCATCTTCCATCAGGATAACGCAAGACCACATGTTTCTTTGATGCCCAGGCAAAAGCTGTTACAGCTTGGCTGGGAAGTTCTGATTCATCCACCATATTCCCCAGACATTGCACCTTCGGATTTCCATTTATTTTAGTCTTCACAAAATTCTCTTAATGGAAAATATTTCAATTCCCTGGAAGACTGTAAAAGGCACCTGGACCATTCCTTTGCTCAAAAAGATAAAAAGTTTTGGGAAGATAGAATTATGAAGTTGCCTGAAAAATGGCAGAACATAGTGGAACAAAAGGGTGAATATGTTGTTCAATAAAGTTCTTGGTGAAAATGAAAAATGTGTCTTTTATTTTTACTTAAAAGCCAAAGGCAGTTTTGGTCAACTTAATGTGTATATAATTATCTAATTAAGTCAATTATGGAAAAAAACCACATGAAAAAAAAACACATGAACTACTTTAGACTTAGTTTTTATCTCACTCTCTTAAAATAACACGATATATTTGCTGGTTGAAAATATCAACTTAGGTTTACTTCTTAAATTTTCATTTATAGACTTTAGTTCTGAAAAAATGTTTTAGACAGGTTCAGAATAACATGACTGCTTCATTGATATTACGGATGTCATTTAGATTTCTACAAGCAGACTTTTTTATTTGAATTTTATTTTTATACAGCAGGTTCTTATTAGTCATCCATTTTATACACATCAGTGTATACATGTCAATCCCAATCTCCCAGTTCATCCCACCACCACCACCACCACCCACCCCGCTTTCCCCCCTTGGTGTCCATATGTTTGTTCTCTACATCTGTGTCTCTATTTCTGCCCTGCAAACCCGTTCATCTGTACCATTTTTCTAGATTCCACATGCATGCTTTAACATACGATACTTGTTTTTCTCTTTCTGACTTACTTCACTCTGTATGACAGTCTCTAGGTCCATTCACGTCTCTACAAATGACCCAGTTTCGTTCGTTTTTATGGCTAACATTCCATTGTATATATGTACCACATCTTCTTCATCCATTTGTCTGTCAATGGCATTTAGGTTGCTTCCATGACCTGGCTATTGTAACTAGTGCTGCAATGAACGTTGGGGTGCATGTGTCTTTTTGAATTATGGTTTTCTCAGGGTATATGCCCAGTAGTGGGATTGCTGTGTCGTATGGTAGTTCTATTTTTAGTTTTTTAAGGAACCTCCATGCTGTTCTCCATAGTGGCTGTATCAATTTACATTCCCACCAACGGTGCAAGAGGGTTCCCTTTTCTCCACACCCTCTCCAGCATTTGTTGTTTGTAGATTTTCTGATGATGCCCATTCTAACTGATGTGAGGTGATACCTCATTGTGGTTTTGATTTGCATGTCTCTAATAATTAGTAATGTTGAGCAGCTTTTCATGTGCCTCTTGGCAATCTGTATGTCTTCTTTGGAGAAATGTCTAATTAGGTCTTCTGCCCAGAGATATATCCACGCCCCTAGGGTCAACTAGTCTATGACAAAGGAGGCAAGGATATACAATGGAGAAAAGACAGCCTCTTCAATAAATGGTGCTGGGAAAACTGGGCAGCTCCATGTAAAAGAATGAAACTGCCTAACACCATACAAAAAAATAAACTCAAAATGGTTTAAAGACCTAAATGTAAGGCCAGACACTATAAAACTCTTAGAGGAAAACACAGGCAGAACACTCTATGACATAAATCACAGCAAGATCCTTTTTGACCCACCTCCTAGAGAAATGAAAATAAAAACAAAAATAAACAAATGGGACCAAATGAAACTTAAAAGCTTTTGCACAGCAAAGGAAACTACAAACAAGACGAAAAGAGAACCCTCAGAATGGGAGCAAATATTTGCAAATGAATCAATGGACAAAGGATTAATCTCCAAAATATATACACAGCTCATGCAGCTCAATATTAACAAAACAGGGGACCCAATCCAAAAATGGGTACAAGCAGATTTGATCCATCACCTGTCAACTGGAGTAAAGAAATAATAACTTCACAAGGAGCATCTCGATGCCCGAGGGGCACCCAGTGCATTTAATAAAAGTGAGCAGTGGTGTGAGAGGTGATGAATCCTGTGTGCTCTCCACAGCTTGGTTACAACAACAGCATCATGTTTTTGCCCCCATATCTCTGTAATCTCTCTAATGCACATGTTATTTTCCAGGAAGCTTTTATTGAGGATATATGTGCCAGAACTGTCCTAAGGCACTTAAAATATCAATTCTAAATACATGTGGTTCCAAAACCTCCGAATAGAGCTGGAGTCAGCATTCAGTAAAGAGGCCACCACCCAGGTTTCTATTCTACGCTTTCAATCAGTCATCAGAAATAGGTAAAGCAAGAAAAAGAGCTCTAAACCCTAACATGGAATAAAATGGCAGGAATGGTGCTTGAGCATGTCCAGGTAACAGCATCGCAGGGAGCGTTAGTCTCTGGCCTCGTGCAGACCCTGCGGCCCGGTGGACATCACCTCAACCCTCTGCAGCCACTTCTTATCTATAAAATGAGATTATGATAGATTGTTTTATGGGGTTGTTTTGAGGGTATTGCTTGTCAGAAGGCACTTCCTTTATCTCCCCTCTATTCCATTGAGACCTCCCTTCCAAAGCTTTTATTAAATTGTAGAAAACTCATTCGGGGGATAAATTAGGAGTTTGGGACTAACAGATACAAACTACTATACATAAAATAGATAAACAGCGAGGACCTAGTATATAGCACAGGGAACGATATTTAACATCTTGTAATAACCTATAATGGAAAAGAATCGGAAAAAGAATATATATCTGTATAACTGAATCCCTTTGCTGTACAGCAGAAATAAACACAGCATCGTAAATCAACTATACTTTAATAAGAAAAAAAAGAGTGCTAGATATTGACGGAAGCTCTATACCGACGAAAACACCAGATGAGTCAGGAGCAGATAATTGACCTTCACTGACTTGTGTAATAACAATTTCAGACGAATCTAGAAAGGTGTCACTGTATAGAATCACTACCAGCATGGCGGTGCCTACCTGCTGCCAGTGGACACCTGGGCACAAAGCAAACAGCTTAGTGGATTTAAGGTGACCGTTTAGCCTGTGTGGGTAGAACTAGTTCAAATGCCCGTAGCAGTCAGAGTCCATGCAGGAAACAGAATCCACCCCAGATGGTTTAAATGTTGAGTCCTTAATTAAGGAACTCCCAACGGAGTATGTATGGTCGACATTAAGGAAAATAACAATGGATGCTGAAATAGAGCAACTTTTTGACACTACAGCATGAAGGGAGCAGCTGTGCTGACCAGCTCTTCCAAGCCCGTTAATGCCTGCAATCTTTATCATCGAAGTGCCATGTTCTAACATCATTTTATTAAATAATTTGAAAATGTCATGCTCGGGTCTTAAAGTTTGTGGTAGTTAATTGTATTTGATTTACACTCATCAGAGTTTCTCAAAATGGGGCCTCAATATATTCTTAGCCATCTAAGAACGTTTGTTGCCTTCTTTTTGTTACTAGTCTCGGGTGTGTGTGCGCGTGTGCGCTGCACACGTGTGTGTGTGTGTGCTGCACACGTGTGTGCCCACCCTAGGTCATTTCGACAACCCCCCCGTCCCAGAGCGCCATCAGGCAGTAAGTGCGTGTGTCCTTCTGCTGAGGTTGGGTCACTGCTAAATGACACTTGACTCTGCGGTGGTCTGTTCTTGATGTTTTGTTCTCAAAATGGGAGCAGAGGACACTCGGGGTCCCAAGGAGGACCCTATAGTTCTCCACTGACCCTGGAAACTTGTGCCTGTGCTTCAGCAAGACAACCTCACTGCCTCTGTCATCCTCCTGAGCTGTAGACACGGCTTCCAGGAAAGACTGTCAGCCTAACTGGCACCATTGGGTCTGTTTCCTGAGCCCTGAACAGCATATTAGGAGAAGAATTTAGTCTGGGCTTTCCATCCTCATGAGTCTGAACAATGGACTTCTTTAAACCTTTTAAAAATTTTCAAAAAGCCTATTGTGCATCTTAATAAAACATCACAGATGAATACTTAACTCATTTCAAACATGTCAAAAAATGCTACATAGGAAGCACATAATGTTTAGGAAGGCGTAAAAACAAAACAAATCAAAACCAAACATGTGAGTATCACTGAATGAAATGTATTGATAACAATTTTTATTGACTCTATCTTGGCATATATCATCTTTAAAGACCTTAGAGATGGTCATTAACATGGTCAGACTCGTGTCTGGGTACTAGACTGTCAGTCATGTGCTAATCTCCGTATATTCTGTAAAGCTTTGCAACTTCAGAGAGTTTTATGATGGGAAGATGTGAATGATGCTGATCAGCACAGAGACACAGGTTGACGCCATAAATACAAAGAATAATACAAGACAGACAGTCAGATGGACAACAATAGTACGCAGACATTACTAACAATGGATAGCTAAGAGGGGCTTAGACTGGGATGTGCCAGAAACTAAAATGAGTTGTTAGCGGAATACAGCTGCAGTTGGAACAACAAGATTTCAGACTGTGAAAAGCATTCAAAACCCGAAACTTGGGCTTCCCTGGTGGCGCAGTGGTTGACAGTCCGCCTGCTGATGCAGGGGGCGCGGGTTCGTGCCCCGGTCCGGGAAGATCCCACACGCCGCGGAGCGGCTGGGCCCGTGAGCCATGGCCACTGGGCCTGCGCGTCCGGAGCCTGTGCTCCGCAATGGGAGAGGCCACATCAGTGAGAGGCCCACGAACAGCAAAAAAAAAAAAAAAAACAGGCTGAAAAATGCAAAAAGATACCTTCATCAATTATAATCACTTAATTTGAAAAGTCTCTCTTACAAATGAAAAGTTGATACAAGCATACTGGGATGGAAATAAACACTAAATAACTAATGACTAAAGAGATTCAGGAGGAAGTAAACTGGGGTTGATCGAGAGGCTTTTATTTGCCTTTGTGGGTCAAAGCCAGTGGGGACATTAATACAAAAGTGAAATGTTGGGCTTCCCTGGTGGCGCAGTGGTTGAGAGTCCGCCTGGTGATGCAGGGGGCACGGGTTTGTGCCCCGGTCCAGGAAGATCCCACATGCCGCAGGGCAGCTGGGCCCGTGAGCCATGGCCACTGAGCCTGCGCGTCCGGAGCCTGTGCTCCACACCGGGAGAGACCACAACAGTGAGAGGCCCGCGTAACACACACACACAAAAAGTGAAATGTTATCAGGAATCAGCTATGGACCCAAATTCTGTGATTGTGTGGTGAAGAGTCCTGGGAGGCCAGGAGGCAGTAGACCCTGGCACAGAACAGGTGCAGAATGTTTCACATCGATTCCCCTCATCTTGGAAGCTGTCTGTCCTTTTCCCTGGCTGATGCACTCAGTCACTGGAGGGAAAAACAGGAAATATTAAAGTGATCGTATTTCTCGCGACGTCTGCTGCTGCTAATACACCCCATTACTGAAGAACTGTCCAAAACACGCCATCCTTTAAGATGTCGCTGAAAATATGCTTAACCTCTAAATAGATCTGCAAAATATATACAGTGTAGAGGATCCAGTGAGGTTATTTCCTTAGGGGGGGAAATCAAATCATTCCTCTAAGGACGTTTCCACAATGAATTCCTATGGAAATGAGACCGTCAGTCACACACAGACAAAAACACGAGGATTACAGGTAAATTAATAAGCATAATGAAATGGCCTATTGGTTGATATATGTAGTACGAATATAATAAAGTTATCACATAGGTAAACCTTGATTATGTAAATTAGCGGAGAGAAGTAGAGAGAGTTTGACACTCAATAACACGAATATGTATTGACTTTGGAATGACTGCGTTAAATAAAAAGCGGCTTGGAAGAGCTGCAGGATGGTTGTCATAGATGACAGTATGCCACGTTCCGGTGGGAAACAGAGAACACAGGTACTTGCTGGGCCTGGAGGTGAGATCCCAGAGCTTGAATTGGGTTGTCCTGTGGGCGGGGCGGAGGGCTCCTGGGTGCACGCGGTGGCAGGACGCTCAGCCGGGCGGTGTCACCGCCTCAGGCCAGGCCCCGCGCGGATCCGGGACGCGGCCGGGCACCCGCGTGTCCCCCGCGGGCCTGGGGCGGGGCGGCCAGAAAAGGCTCCGACGGGGATGCCCCGGACCTTTGCTCATCATGAGCTCCTGCCGCGGCCTGGGCACGGTCAGCGCCGGCCCCTCGCGGGCCCCAGGGCCCTGTCAACCAGGCCGAGCTCCCGCCCATCGCGCGCGCATGTGCCCCTCCCTGGGCCGCGTCCTGTGCGGGAGCGGAGGTACCACGCTCTCACGGCGTCCGCAAGGGATGCACAGGGCCCGGGGGGGAGAGGGCGGGTCCCCGGTCTCACGGAGGGAGGCTCCTCTGCGCAGACGAGGCCCTGGGGAGGCAGCGAGGCCCTGCCCACACCCTCCTGTTAGGGGTTGAACTGCGTCCCCAGAGGGTCTGTCCAAGCCCTAGCCCCCAGGACCTCAGAATGAGACCTTGTGTGCAGAGAGGGACTTTACAGAGCCGATCACGTTAGAACGCTGACGTCGGGGGGCCCCGATCCGATAGCCCGGGTGTCCTCATAATGGGGAGGTGTGAACCCTGAGCCGCAGGGAGGGGCCGGGCAGGTCGGTGCGCCTCCTACCGCCTTCCATTGTGGGACCCTCCCCTGCGCCCGGGCGGCCTCAGCCTGTCCTGTCCTCTCTGTCCTCGGGGCTCCCCAGCACCCCAAAGGAGCGTGGCCAAACGCCGCTCTGCAAGCCACGCCCCCTCAAACAAGAATGTGAGGGGCTTCTAGCCCTTTGAGGTGACGGCCGGCCACCATCATCGCCACTTGAATCCACTAGCGCGCCAGGATTGAGGGCGTCTTCCTCCTCCTGATTGGTGGTCAGTTCAACACATGGTCTGGCTCTTGAGTCCTGGAAACAGTCCTTCTGGGGGTCACTTACAGGCTCCCAAACTCACACTTGGTCCTCTACTCACAGATTCGCAAAATGCTGATTTTACAAGTGAACTTTGGAAAGTATCTCAAGAACTGCAGGCAATGCAGTCACCTTAGGGAACTGTCCTCACCCGTCTGGATGCAGGTTTTTCTCTAAGTCTTTTGTAGACTAGAGTGAAGCCCATTTCACGCTGCAGCCGTGGGAGCTCTGAAGGAGCAGATCTCTGGGGGGCTGGAGGAACGTTCCACGCCCTGCCTGGCTTACCCCTCAGCGCCTAGCAGCCCAGCCACGTCCGCTGGGCAGGGCAGGCCTGGCCACACGGAGCAGGCAGCCTCTGCACGGATATCGTGTGTGCATCGCCTCTGACCCCCTTCCCTGACATCTAATCTATTGGGACCCCTTCCCGGGGTCCCAATACTAAGCCCGGAATAATCCGCAGTGTTTTGTTTGTCAGCGACCTGGCTGGTGGAAGGATCATCTGACAGAGGGTACAGAACCCCTGAAAGTGGATCGCTTGAACATGGGTAAAGTGTGACAGTAACCCGTTGCACACTGTTCAATCAATGACTCAATTAAATCACTTCTCCGTGAAGCAGGGGATACGTCCTTTTAAGCATCAAATTTACCGTTAGTCACGTACCCTTCGTAACGTCATTACAGAAACATTTGGGGGGCAGCACTTGTAAGCACCTTAGATCCAGAACGTGCTGAGTTGCCAGGTGGCCAGAGTGACTGTGGCTGTGGTTTGCTGGCCCAGATGTAGGCTCCGCTCACCCCCCTACACGCCCTCCAGGCCTCGTGTCCAGGTGGCCAGAGGAAGATGCCATCAGCCTCAGGAATTGAAGGGAGAAACAGAAAGTCACAAAGATCAGGCCCTGTGACCATGGTTTTACATCCTGTAGATGACAGAGCAGGGATTTAAAACAAACCTCACCTACTTCACAACCATGTTTTATTTGTGGTTATTTTATCAACTCATCGTGATGAAAAAGACACAGACTTTCAGAACTGGGCTCAGAGCCAAATTTCTTACTTGTTACCAAAGTTTCTGAGACTTTGAAACAGGCAATACCTACAACAGCGTCTGACCTACAGACGATGCTCTATTCATATTTGTTAAATGTTTTTATTTTACTTATCTGAGTTTCAGTTTCCCTAACCTCAGAATCGACTAAAGATACCACTTCTTGGTTTATTAGCAGAATTCAGTGAGATAACAGCCAATAAAGATCTACATGTGCTTTGCTTTCAATAAATGTTAGTTTACACTGCCTTTTCTCCCTCTTACCTCTTTAATATTTATTGCACTTAAACAAGAAACAACCAGAAGTATTTGATATCCGTCTGATTGGGTTAATATTGCATAACTTTTACATCACCAGGCAGCTTAGACAAGAGAGTCTGCTTCCTTGTGTATTACATATTCCATCAAAGTAAATGAGCCTGAGAATCTATCTCCTTACACAAGATTATTGAGTCTTAAGTGGAAATTACAGAGCATAACTAACAGTGTAGCATGCATAATCTATAATCCAAAGGAAACATCATACAAGTGGAATTTTCTAATGTAAAAGAGATCACTTGGGTTTTTTTCCTTTTTCTTTTCACTAAATAAAATTCCTGAGACTATCAGTAGATAAGCAGATACGGTGACAGTATGAAATGAGTTTGCATTGTAAATAAGATTAGTTAATATTTTTTTAATTTAATTGTTATCTTATACTGGAGTATAGTCTGATTAAGGAAATATCTTCCTTCCAGTGATCCCCGATCAGATTGTCTCTTCCAATCTTGTTTCGCTTCCTTGTTTCAACATTGATTTATCCCATTTCTCAGGGACCTTCTATGGATGCCATGCAAGTTCATGGTGATTTCATTCGTGCTGTGTGCACATGGTGTGAAGAGTACTTGGAGAAACAGCCTTACTTTCCTTGGGAAATTAAAGAAAAACAACTACTACAAATCAGTATTGAAAACTATATTTAAAGGCATAGGTTTACACTGGAAAAGAACTCACAGAGAAGAAAGAATATCCACTAAAATGGCAGATGAGTGAGTGTAGAGAATTACCTTTTAATAATGAGAGGGTTTCTGTGTCATCTTAAATAGGGATGGCTTGGTTCTTGAAAGATAAAAGTTGGTATGTATTCTTAAAATTTTCCGCTTGCAGCTGCAATGGATTCTAGTACATATCCAAGGAAAATTCTGTAATTTATTAATTGGATTTAGTAAAATAATAAGTCCATTGATGAATTCAATAAGCTTGAAGAGGGAGGCTGCTTTCTTTCATGGGTGGGGATTTGGTGACAAAACAGAGGAAGTAATTACCTTTGTCAAGATGGGTTAAGGGGGACTCCCAGAGACAGACCCTCTGTCTGGCTCAACAGATGTGAGAACCTTTCCTTCACGAATGGCCGGAAAGAAACGGTTTATTTCCTGAGGCTCTAATAATTCAGTCACATTTTAATTAAACTGGGAAGAAAAACCAGGTTGTCTCAAAGGCTGGCAACACGGAGGAAGAACATATTAATTCTATACTGCTTTGGAACGAACTACCACGAACTTAGTGACGTAAAACCACGCCCATCCCAGGGGCTCAGAGTCCAGGCGTGCTCTGCTGGGTGCTCTGCTGAGTCTCACAGGCTGCACCCAAGGCGTTGCTGGGCTGCACCCTCACCTGAAGCGGGGAAGAGCTTGCTGACTCCTTTTGTTGGCAGAGTTTGTTCCCCGGGGGTTGTGTGACTGAGGACCCTGGGTTTTGCTGGCTGTGAGCTGGAGGCCACCCATAGTTCCTAAAATCCACCTGCAGGTCCTTGTCAGGGGGATGCCTCCAGCATGGCCAGTCGCTGTACTGAGCCAGCAAGGAGAGCCTTTCGCCTCAGGGAGGCCCTGTCCATCCTTCAAGGCCCTCACTTAATTGGGTCAGGCTTCCTGAGATGACCTCCCTCTTGGTTGACTTACCGTCACCTGCCTTGGCACCTCAATTACATCTGCAAAATCTTTCACCTTGGCCACATTCTACTAGCCAGAAGCAAGTCTCAGGTCCAATCCACATTCACGAGAGGGGATTATAAGGGCCTTAATACAGGAGCAGAGTCAGGTGGGCCTCCCCAGGGTCTGCTCACCAGAAGGGGAAAGAGAACACTGGAGATGAAGCCGGGGCCCTGTTTGCAGGGCTTAAAAGAGCAAGTCTGTTGCGTGGGCACAGACCTGTCTCCCCAGCAGAGGCAGGTTAAGACCTTAGGTACTGAAAACATTTTGCCAATCCCACTTAAAAATAAAATTAATGCTACTTAAATTGAGAGTAAAGAAATAAAGTGTAAGGAAAACTACTTTTTCTTATGATAACTAACTTATCTTTTAAAAAAATATTTCATTAACAAATTTTAAATGTTCTTTTTTACTGTTTCTCTAGGCATGTATGTGTTTTGTCTGCTTACTGGGTCACCCAGTTTTGCTCATTGAAAAAAATATGTATTGTTCATCTATTCCTAAGAGAGAAAGAGGTATGTTGGGTTGTGTGTGTGTTGGTGTGTGTGTGTGTGTGTGTGTGTGTACACTTTCTAATAACTATTTACAGGTTCACCTATCACCCAGAGGTAAGAAAAAATATGAGATAATCTATCATTTTCAAAAGTGGCTAAATCTTGGCAATTCACCACTTCTTTCCAAATAATTTCATGAAAGACCTATACTTACACTGAAAGGAATTTAAAACATTTTAAAATGTTACAATTATCTATTGTCAATTTTTACTAATTGGCTACTAAATAGTGTTACCTTAATAATTGCCTACAAAGCTGCTTTCTATCTTATCATTCTTAGACAAAAATACAATGTTCTTTGTTCTGTGTCTAATGTTCTTATTAGACAATATTCAAAATGAAGAAAACAGTATCAATTACTTTTAAAATTATCTCAATTTATTACATGTATTACATAAATCCCTAGTTTTGCCTTGTGAACTGGTTCTAATCACATAAAACTCCTGTTCAGCATTTCAGAAGAAAAGGAAACACAAATTTTGAGTTGAGTTGCCTCAAATGTCAAGGTACCTCAGCAAGAAATTCTGGACTGCAAAATCTATAGATCTGCCACGTATTGTAGAGATTTTTTGACTTTTTTCTCTTATCCTCCCTCAGTACGCAACCTCACACCTGTAAAACAAGCATTACCGGACACGTTATCTTCTAGACACAATTGTTGTGAAGTGATTGTGGGACAACAGAGCAGCTTTCTATTCATCTCTCTGCTGTATCGTACCTGATGGCAAGCTGAACAGCCCCTGCTTAGCGCTCCTGTAGCATCTGCTTACGCGTTTAGTTGATGGGAGTTAACCCCCAATCTGAGCTCTCACTGCTGTGCAGGCGATGAACCAATTTGCAATCCTCCTAGTCGGCTTGCTTGTGGCTCAATTTATTTGTGTTGCCTGAGGGGTTGCCAGGCTTAAATTGCAGGTCTCTCTGCACAGACCAGACCACATAGAGCCTCCACTGGCGGGGAATGCAAACCCCCCATGGGCCCCTCCCCTCACTGACCGATTTCATCCCGAGATTATAGATGCAACAGCAGTGGCCACTGTGACTCAGGCCACTGTCTCTGCTTTTCTTTTTTTTAACTTTAATTTTATAGTGGAGTAGAGTTGATTGACAATGTTGTGTTAGTTTCAGGTGCACAGCAAAGTGAGTCAGTTATACATATACATGTATCCACTCTTTTTTAGATTCTTTTCCCATATAGGTTATTACAGAGTATTTTAAATCAGAACGAGTAAATACACACACACACACACACAAAAAAGTCACAAAAACGGCATTTTAAAAATCTGGTACTGGAATAGATCCCCCTTAAATGATTTCACATCAGTGTTCAACTCAGACCCACCTAGAGAGTTTGGAAAGAAAAGACCTTATTTTACCTCCCAAATGGAAATCCACAGCTACTGATATGGAACTGGCTGTACCTTCAGTTCTTGACTGTGTAACAATATCCATTAAGCATGTGAATGAGCTGAACACCTACCAAATAACACGGCAAGAGAGATTCAAGGAGAAACAGACCAAAGATTCAAGGTAAAATGTGATGTTAAGCCTCTTGAGGATGGTTTTGTGTGCTAAAGCCGGCAGTATACGATTCTATAGCTGCCTAAAATCATAGCAAACAAAGAAATCATACTGTATTTATCACTGAAGAATGCAAATGAACTGCTGAAACATAAACTCCTGTCTAACAACACATTACGAATTGTGTCCTAGCGATGAGAAGCAACCCTTTTACTATTAATCTAGTTTTCTTTGTAAAGCAACATTATGCAGCTCAAGGTGAATAATATACAAAGTGAAGCGACTGGGCTAAATAAAATCAAAACAACTTTGACTATTTTCTACAAAAATGTCATCAATATATTTTTCCATCTTTTCTTACAATGGCTCCTGCAGGTAATAGTAGGATCAAAACCTTATGAAGCGTGAAGTTGTAACTCAGCTGAAAACCACTGAGCTGATATCCACAGGAAAGTGCTTGCCCATCATCTGCTCCGACAGACACTGGGAAGTTTTTGGCAGACAAAGAGCATAGAATGATCATTTTCCAAAGTGTTCTGTTTCCTTTAAGAACAACTGAAGCAAAACTTCTCAGATGTTTAAAAATTGTGTAGGTCCAGGTATCTTATGGCTGTGCTGCTGTTTCTACCTCTTTTTTTGCCAAATCATCCCAAATGGGTGACCCATCTCAAATCTAAAGGGATCTCAAATATGTCTGGCCACTTCACGTGGCCAGCCTCCCCTTTACACTTACCTTCAGAGGAGCTGAGGCCAGCTGGGAAGAGAGCTCATCCTCAGGGAAGAAAGTGCGGGAAGCAGTGAGCCTGGTTCAGGAGGAGAGCCCGAGTCGGGGAGGGAGGTTGCTCCAGCTGGTACCCATCATTGCTGTTTTCCTCCTCAGGGTTCCATGCAGCCCTGTCCCAGGGATGGAACTCACTCAGCAACTGTAACCAAAAACAGAAAGAGCAATTTTGTAAAAACTAAGACGCTGAGATTCTAGGAGCACTGCTAAGGCACCTCTCTGTCAAATGGTCAAACTGTGACATAAAGGGGGCGGGGAGTTCTTACAGATTCTCAACAGAACTCTCCAAAGCTTCACCCTTAAGCTTTCTCACACTGTAGGGACGGAGGGGACAGGTGATGGTAGTAGGTAGAGATGGTTGTTCTCAAACTACCCAGTGGGAAACATCTGTTCTTGGCAGGGCATCCATGGGAAATCATAAGAGATTTTTCATGAACTCTTAGGAAGTACCCCATTAAAAACTCTAGAAATACTTGAATACCACTTTATTCAGGGATATAGATGCAGAGAACTCATAGGATGTATAGTTTTATATTAATTTTGATTGTGTTGCTGCAGTTCTATTAAACAGGCTGACGAACCCTGGGAAGACACAGTTACGCATTGGTATGACCTCTATCTCAGCTTTTATCACACCAGACCCTTTACCTCCACCCTACTTGTTTGCAGCCTGGCTTAGTTTCTGTTTTAATAATATAAATCTATTATAAACTTTTGAATTTCCTCTTAAATAACGTGTCTGTAAATTTTTAAGAGAACTATTTTAAGTTGGGTTTTTTTAAAAGCAGAAAGATTGCTTATGCACTCAGGTAGCGGGATGGACACAGGAGGACGCATGCAGGAGGAATTATGACAGGAGCTTGGGGGCCAGGGCCCAGGTGATGGTGGTCGTCAGTCTCCCCTGATGTTTCTCCTCCCTGTGAAGCAACTTTCCCCCAGGGAGGGGACATGAGCCCAGAAGCCATGTTTCCAATCTATCATCCAAGCAGACAAAGGGCCACCTGTCCATCCCAACCCAAAATATCCAGGGAAGAAGGGCCCAGGCTGAAGTCACTTGTTCACACTGAGCACAGGAGGAGATGTCTAGGTTGTTTTCCATTTCTCATAAAAGTGAATGCTCAAGCTACCTGAAGTCCATCAGATGAACAGACTTATTCTAAAGACTCAGATAAGAGAAGCACTTCTGGAAAAAATGAGGTCTTGATCAACACATGACATTTTTGTGTGTTTTACTCTGGTCTTAGAGTCAGAGCAACAAACAATGTGAATTTGATTTTAAAAGACACTTACACATGTAAAAACTTAACAAGTCTATTGATTTAAAACATTTATCCGATTCTTTCATCCAAGTCGATAAGTTACTTGTTAGTTTTTATAATTATGGAAACTACCGCACTCTACTCATTAGAAAAACCTTCCTTGGCCGTGTCCTCCACAAGGGCTGTGATCTTTCTGGTGTTACTGCCATCGCCCTGCATCAAGTGCCATTTGCCAATGTTGGCAATCGCATTTAGTGATAGGTCATCAGTACTTCTGATTCTGACCTAAAATAATAGCAAGGATGCAAACTTCTTAACAGTGGGAGAAGAATGAGAACAATATGATTGAGAAATGTTCCATAACAAATAAAAGTTTGTAGAACCCACATCCAGGATATTCTGAGTCTAATTTCTGTGGCTTTTGTTCTGTTCCAAGCTGGTTTCCTGTAACCTGTAAGTTATGTTACTTTCGTTTGGCTGCTTAATACTAATTTAGCATGTTTTATGAGAATCTTTATTACCCAGCAATACTATTTTCTTTATATTACATGTACACAGTATATTACATTTGAGCAGAATGTATTTTCTTATTCTTACCTCCTTTAGTACAAACAATGGAAATGGACACTTGACTTGAAACCTGGGTGACAAACATTTTAGCATCTGAATATTATGGTCATTCAGTAGCTGAGTAGGTCAGACCCATGCTCTGTAGTGACATGAAACTCCAACGGCACCCTTACGTTGATCTCAAACTCAGAACTCTCCTAGGTAAGATTAATTCTGATACACAGGGAGGCCAATGTTTGATCAAAACTCATAAAGCCGATCTTGGTTGGCTAGCAGTTTTATTTCGGGCTCGACTGCCAGCAGGCAGGGTCATTACCAGCCTTCTGCCAACTGCAGTGAAATCCTCTCCCATTCCCGTGGCGTGTGGGGAGGCTTCTTTATGTACCAGAGGCAGGAAACCTTTCTACCAACACCTAGCAACACTGCACACACCAACATTAACACCTGCACTTGAAAGGTGACAGCTCACAGCTAACATTGAGCTTTTACAGATGTTCAGCATTTTTTCAAGCTCCTCGGCTGATCAAATTTTCATGAATTATTCAGCTGGAAACACTAGGAGCGCTGTCAATTCTGCTCTGACAAGGCCATATGTTTCACAAACCAAAATTCTTACACCTTTCTCTGCTACTTAGTGATGACATTTGTCACGTAAGTGCCGGTACCAGAACCTTGCCTTTCCCCTTTTACGTTTCACGTTCAAATTCTTTAAAAATATAATTATTGCTCTTCCCAGTAGCTGATCCTTAAAAAGAGAGAGAACATTCTAAACTAATCCTTCTCCCACCCTGGAGGGGTCGTACTTAAGCTTTAATCAGCAAGGCATTTTGACATCTTCTATGTGGAGAGCTAAGGAGATGTTCTCCCCACCACCAACGAAACCTTGCCCATACTTTCAGGCAGCACTCAGGTGTGTGTGTATGACGATTTGCTCCATATCTATGATGAGAAAAGGGTGGGAGAAGATATTTGATTCCAGGTCACAACCCACTGAGTTAGTAGTAAAAGCACAAAATGAAACTTACTAAGGTTGAAATTGACAGGTTTGCTTGATCATATCAAAGAGCATCCATCTGGGGCTTCCCTGGTGGCGCCGTGGCTGAGAGTCCGCCTGCCGATGCAGGGGACGCGGGTTCGTGCCCCGGTCCGGGAAGATCCCACATGCCGCAGAGCGGCTGGGCCCGTGAGCCATGGCCGCTGAGCCTGCGCGTCCGGAGCCTGTGCTCCGCAACGGGAGAGGCCACAGCAGTGAGAGGCCCGCGTACCGCAAAAGAAAAAAAAAAAAAAAAAAAAAAAAAAGCATCCATCTGAGTAATTTCACCCCAGAAGAAAATGCAGTTGGAATAAACACCGAGCTTCAGAAACTCCAACGTTCTGGCTGCCCTGGAGTCCTTACGGCATTTCACTGCTGTAGCTTCGCTATATCAGAAAGGATCCTTTGTACCGTTTCCAAAATGCTTGGCCCAAATGACCAGGCAGAAGTGGGCCATAGATAACTGTGTGATAAAAGCTCCTAGAGAAAACATTTAGAACAGAAGTGCAACGATAAAATAGATCTTCTACAGGTTTCTGCTTATTTTATGCCAAAGATATATTCCTTTTATAGAGGCACAGTGCCTCTGTAGAAGGTGTCATTGCAATATTTACACTATCCTTTTGCTTACGTGTAATTCTTATACCTACGTGCATTATCTCTCCAAATTCTATAAGTTAATATTACTTTATCGTTCCATTTAGGTTTGATATGAAACATCACTTAAATCCCTCCCTGCTTAAGCTAAAAGGAAAGAATTTGGTGGTCTGCAACTAATAATTTGGCCATTACAGTAACTGGTATTAGAAACAAGGATTTAATATCTGCTCTGGTTGACTAAAGGCCAGTGAGAATTAGCATTAAATTATAGGATATCTGGTGGATCTGGATACCAGCGGGGAAACAGATAACTAGAACGAAGTGTCAGCAAAGGCTCTGTCTACACTGTGGGACTATTTCCCTAAGCTGTTAGGATGGGCAGATAAAATGCCAGGAATGTGGGATGGGATGGCCATTTTTACCTGCATTGTAGAATCTGTAATAAAAAAATTACAACGTCAAATTTCATTTTTTTGGCTTAAATTATGGTCATAAAATGAGCATGTTTTTATAACTGCCTCAGAATAATTTCTAACCTCTGGTGCCATGTGGATCAGGGCAAAGGAGAGAAGAAAAGCAGTCACAGAGTCGCTTCTGGATGTTGCTGTTTGCACAGCTGTCTTGCCTCTTTTGCTCTCAAAATATAAAAACGTTTGTTAACGTTTTTATCTCAATTGCCAGAGTCAGAAAAGTAATCCAAACGAGAGACACTTTGAGACGGTCGAGGGTTTGCTCTCAGATCCATTTATGTGCATCTCATGCCCTTCAAGGCAATTTCTGATCCAGGAGTCTGCTTTAGTCTTCCAGCAAAATGATTCTCCCCACAAGGCTACCAGGAATCTTCTTTGCAAACCCAACTGAAAAACTATGAAAGGAATGACAATCTTTCCTTTTTCTGTAGACTTGTTCCTTTGACTTATGTTTTAAAGCAATGTATGGGGAGAAGAGGTTTGGATCGTGCTCTGGTCGAGCTGGGGGTTAGTGGGGTTTAATCCAGCAGTCACTCTGAGGTTAGAGGTACAGAGCATCCCTCGCGCTGAATTGCTCTGCTCACACAGGAGCACTGAATCCTCTGGGGTCACTTCCTTCACCCGCAGCGGCTTGAGGAGCTGCTCCCTGAAAGAGGCACCCATCGCTAAGCCAACACTCATCCGCTATGATTCAGAAGAGTTCTTCTCCAAATTAGGACCCTAACCTAGACCCATTTGCTGAGAAGGTGCTTTTCTCTGTACCCAGGTGAGAGGTATCTTCTCGCCAGTGACACCCCATCACTCCAGATCACTCAACCCTAACACTAACCCCCGCCCTCACCAAGGATCACAAGCTACCTTTTCCAGTGAGAGTGGGTACCACCACCCACACTCGGCAGGCTGATTTCGCTTGGAGGAGGCTGCAATTTCAACTTACTGAAAGTCATATCATTGCCATGATTCATGCAACAATAACACCTCAAAATTGGAGTCGTTACACGAGAGTATGAACCTCAATTCCATATACAGTAAACCCGAAAGTTCACCTGAATGCTAGCAGTAGGTATACACCAACATCTTTTTTTTTTTTTTTTTTTTTTTGCGGTACGCTGGCCTCTCACTGTTGTGGCCTCTCCTGTTGCGGAGCACAGGCTCCGGACGCGCAGGCTCAGCGGCCATGGCTCACGGGCCCAGCCGCTCCGCAGCACGTGGGATCTTCCCGGACCGGGGCACGAACTCGCGTCCCCCGCATCGGCAGGTGGACTCTCAACCACTGCGCCACCAGGGAAGCCCCCACCAACATCTTATCGATATCTTCATTTGCATCTTGACACAATTCTTCTTTAGATCAGTACTCAACCAACTACATCATTTCAACAGTGTAACAGGACATTTATGTATTGACTAGAGGAAAATCACTTCTCTATTTAGAGTTTTCTTCACTGTACTGTTGGCTGTAAAGCTTTCCTGCAGAAAACTTAGATTTCGACTAGCCTTGACTCACGAATGCATTCCTCATTTTCAGTTCCCTAAATAATTCCATTCTTTTCCTACATAACAGAATGAGGAAAGAAAGTGCTAACTCGTGTTGCACTAAAGTGCCATAATATTCTCAGATTATACTGTAAAAATCTTCTGTTACGCTTTGAGTCATTAAAGTATTGGCTTCGAAAGTCTGTCAGGCAAAGTGTTTATAGGTTTGTTCCTAAGACACCCTCAATACCATGTCAAACCATAAAAATCAAGTTGACCTTGAGCTGGACTTGATTTAATTAGTTTTTTCTATTGGAAATCACAGTCAGGATTTTGAAAGAGCTTCTTAATTCCTCTAGGCTTTATTACTTGGCCTATTCTCAGCATGTTTTTTTCTTTCCTGTATCAAGCTATTAAAAAGCCCAGTGTAACTGGTAAGGATCACGCTGTTTCTCAGGAGAGGTAATGACTCTCAGAAAGAAGGGATGTTATTTAATTTTTATCTTTGGCACCCAACGGAAAAGAGCAAAGATACTGTTTTGTTCCTGAGAGAATCTTTCTATTGCATATTTCATCGTTGCCTTTTCTGGGCGCTATGAAATAATGATTTTAGAGCTCTATTTGGCAAGAGACGGATGTTAAGCACCCTTTAACTACCATTGTGTATTCTGCTCGATTCGTAGAAAGAAAAAACGGTGACCACACACCTGACAATATCAGTTCTACTCCACTGAAATATTCACTTTTAATAGCTCCCAGTATACCCTTCCAGAAATTTCCTACAACTATAAAAACATAAGTGATTTTACCTAAGGCAAATTCACCCATGTCTGCATGGTAATTTGTGCAAAGTTATCTAAATAACCTTCTGAAAATTACTGCTCTACATCAGACAAAACATCAGTCACTGGTAGGTTGTTGATCTAAATGTAAAGGGTACAACAACAAAAGCTTCTCAGATAAAACATGGGTAATATATTAGGATTCTCCAGAGAAACAGAACCTACAGGAAGTATACATGTGGAGACAGAAAGAGCGATCTCATGCGAAATTGGCTCCTGTGAGTACAAAGGCATGTCCAAGTCTGTGTAACTGATGTCTCAGTTTGAGATTGAAGGCTGTTTGGCTACTGTACAGCCAGGTAGAGATGATGTCCCGGAGTGAGGACTGCAGGCAGGAAAAGTCACTCTTACTTGGGGGAGGCCCGCATTTTTGCTCTATTCAGGCCTTCCACTGATTGGATGAGGCCCACCCACATTAGGGAGAGTAATCTGCTCTGCTCAGTCTACAGATTTAAATATGAATCTCACCCAAAAACAACTTCACAGAAACACCCAGGCTAGTGTTTGACCTGGGCACCCATGGCCTAGTCATGTTGACATATAAAATTAGCAACCGCAAGTAATATTTATAAAAATGTAGCTTGAAGAACTATTTCTTAACAGAAATTGGAGAGATCTTAACCACAGAGAAAGGATTGTTAACATATCACATTAAAATTAAGGGTAATAAATCCTGTTATTCAATAGACAACATCAAGAGAATGCTATTACACAATGGAATATGGTGCAGCCATCAAAATCAATTACTGGGACAAGAAAGTTGAATGAAAGAAGTTAGATGCAAAAAGAGAGAATGTTCTTATATTTCCATTTATTTGAGCTACAACAACTAACAAACGTCATGTTTAGATTTAGAAATGGAGGATAGCAGTTACGTTTAGGGAGAACGGGGCTGGAAACATGAGAGTTGTCTAAATGCTTACCTTCACTTTGTGATAATCCGCTAACATACAACTTTATATTTGTGCAGTATTCTTTATGTATGATATACATGGATAAAGAATAAGCTAGATCCTAATTTTCTTACATTTTCAAGCAGCAATTAAATTGGCCCTCTAAACTAAAAGAACAAAAAATAAAAATCTCTGTATCTTCTAGAGTTATTAAAGTAATGATCAGGGGAATTGAAGAGAAAGAAAAATACACAAATACAGGAGGAGAACAAAATCTATATGGTAGAAAAGCATTGTAAACTCAACTGCAACATAAAGCTAGAGAACATAATTAAGATTAACATATCCATTATATTTAACAATGCTAAACCTCATATTAGGAAAATATGTCAGGTTTGTTTTTAAAAACTTACAGTACGTAAGATAAAAATAAGAAAAATTTAAAGTAAAAGAATAAGCAGTTATGTTAGATAAATGCAAACAAGAGATGGTAGAGTAGTGAAGATTAAAATTAGACAAGCATAGAATAAAAGCCTAGAAATAAACCCACATAAACAGAGTCGATGCATGAGGGAGGGCAATCTTCCCTACTCAGTTTATGAGTTTAAATGTCAATCTCACCCAAGAAACCCTCCAGAAGCAACCAGAAATATGTTTGGCCAAATATCTCGGCAACCCATGGCCCAAGAGCTGACATAAAATTAACCATCCCCATTATTAAAAATAATGTGGAGATGTACTCTTTTTCATGACATGTAGTGATTTAATTGGCATAAAAAGTTTTCTGTTTCTTGTAGATTTGAATGAATCTCATGAGGGACCAAACAGATAATATAATAAGGAGTGGGTTTAGCTCTAAATTCAAATTGAAACATTTGTATTGTGTTGTACAAGCCACAGAGAGTATTCGGCCGGAAGACGACTCATCACATGCGTTTTGGAGAATCAAGTCAGCTACTATGATTTCCTTTCAATTCCTGTTATGTGTTTAGATGCCAGGTTATGTGATACATTCAAATTCATAGCAATAATATCTTTATTACCCAAATTTATCATTTATTAGAATAAAATCTTTGTCTAGTTTTTGCTATGTGAATATGAAATTGTCTTCATTTTTTCATAGGCTTTATTTTTACAGCAGTTTTCATTTGCATTTCTCTGACAATTAGTGGCATTGAACACCTTTTCATGTACTCACTGGCCATTCACGTATCTTCTTTGAAGAAATGTCTATTCAAGTCATTTACCCATTTTTGAATAAAATTAAAGAAAAAAGTTAACAGAAAATTATTGTGACCTAGAGCTTGGTGAAGAATTCTTAGACTTGACACCAAAATTAAAAATTAGTTAAATTGGACCTCAATGACATTAATTTTTACCCTGTTAATATAATGAAAAAACCTATAGACTGGAAGAAAATATTTGCAAACCACATTTCTGACAGAGGACATATGTAGAATATATAAAGAAATCTCAAAACAACAGTAGAAAATAACAACAGCAAATAAATTAGAAAATGGTTAAAAGGCATGAACAGACATTTTCCTGAAGAGGATTTACAGGTGACATCTAAGTACATGAAAATTTGGTCAGCATCATTAACTATTAGGGAAATGCAAAATAAGCCATGACAAATCATCACTACACACCTATCCGAGTGGCCAAATTTTTTTTAAATGACAACATCAAATGCTGACAACATCAAATGTGGAAGAACTGGGTCACTCATACATTGTTGCTGGGAATGTAAGATTGTATAACTTCTCTGAAAACAGTCTGGCAGTTTCTGAGAAACTAAATATGTCCTCACCCCATGACCCAGCAATTGTACTCCTGGGCATTTATCCCAGAGAAATAAAAACATACCTTCACACACAAAATCCTAGACATGAATGCTTCTAAGAGCTTTATTTGTAAGAGCCAAGCACTGGAAACAACACATATGTCCTTCAACAATTGGATGGTGAAGCAAACTGTGTTCCATCAACCATGGAAGCCCATGTAGCAGTAAAGGGAAGAAACTGTTAACACACACAAAAACCAGGATGGATCTCAAGGGGATTTTGTTGAGTCAAAAAAAGTAATCCAAAAGGATTACACACTTTATCATTCCACTCATATAAAATTATTGAAATGACATGACTTATAAACATGAACAAGGCATTAGTGGTTTCCAGGCATTAGGGACGAGCGGAGAGAGAGCTCGTGGCTTCAGAAAGGCAGCATAAAGGATCCTTGTGATGAGCGGTTCTCCACCTTGACTGCGGGGGTGGGTCCAGGAATCTGCACACGTGATAAAATTGCATAGAATAAAATGTGCACGCACACACACACACCACGCTCACACTGGACTGCCTATAAAAATGACAACATTTGAATAAAGTCAGTGGATTTTATCAGTATCAATTTCCTATTGTATGATGGCTCTCTAGTTAAGCACGGTGACCCTGCCGGGTAAGATGGGGTGAAAGGTATATGGGTTCTCTCTGTAATGTTTCTTACAACTGCATGTGAACCTACAATTGTGTAAAAAATATAAATAAATCACTTAGACCAAACGCATATTTTAGTATGAACAAAAACGCAGAATTTGAGTAGCAGTGATGTGTCAACACAGATGCGTGGATGGTGACAAATATCCCACTCTGTGTTGATGGTGGAGAGGCTGTAAGTCTGTGAGGGCGGGTGGTACAGGGGAACTCTCTGTACTTTCCACTCGGCTTTGCTGTGAACTTGAAGCTGCTCTAAAGGTTAAATTGAATTAAAGAAATAAATAAAATAAAGCCTTTATTATTATTACTAATCAATTTTATTCTGAAATCCAAGGCTGTCATCTTTTTCTCATCGTCAAGTTGCAGCAAAGAATGGATCAAGTCTAGTTTCCTTCCAAGAGGCTCATGCATCTCCTTAAAGATCATCCTGAGCTGAGTATCAATTACTTCCCCCTTTAATCTTTTCATTGAGCAGCGGCCTTGCAGCTATTTAAACAAAAGCGCACTTACGAGGCACTGAGCATTGTATCTTCCCCAAGAGACGTATTACTAATTTATATTCCATCCATTTGAAGTGATTCATCCCTGTGGTGACATTGCTTCAGTAATAGGGACATATTTCTTCACTATCCCTGGATCTCCCTCATGTGGTGACAAAAGAGACTCCTTCAGGACTCGTATTCGTGTGTAAATGACTCTCTCAAGTCATGGGCATCTTTCTGAACAAAGCTGAAAACAACATTTCTAGCTCTATTACTTTCCATCTACCTGACAGATGTTTCCCATTCATCATCCACTGGGACAGGAGTTTTGAAATTAAATCGGCAAAATATAAGCCAGAGAATCTCTGCACTCAATCTTCCTCACTGACTTCCTGGAAACGTTTAAGCAGCTACAGAAGCTGTGTTTCTTTTTAAGGAATCAAATCACTATTCTCTCTCTCTCTTTTTTTGCAGTGGCAAGTTATTTCTTTTGAATTAGCTCTACTTATCACTAAGATAGTTTGCTAAAAACACACATTTGAAACCACTTTTCTTTTGAAATATTCAACTATGATATATGTACAAAATATGTCCAGTTCTTAATGTACAATTTTTTTTTCTTTCTCTTTTTTTTTTTTTTGCGGTACGCGGGCCTCTCACTGCCGGGGCCTCTCCCGTTGCGGAGCACAGGCTCCGGACGCGCAGGCTTAGCGGCCACGGCTCACGGGGCCCAGCCGCTAAACGGCATGTGGGATCCTCCTGGCCCGGGGCACGAACCCGTGTCGCCTGCATCGGCAGGCGGACCCCCAGCCACCAGGGAAGCCCCTTAATGTACATTTTTTTTTCAATTGATATTATTATGTCTGTCTTGCCTTGAGTTTTTTTTTTCAATATGATAAATGATGTTAATTGCTTTTTGAGTTACTTCTTGAGTTGAGATTTCTTCAAGACATTGAACCAATGGGAAGACCAGGTCAAATATTTCGAACAGAAGCTCTCTTTAGTACTCTTATCGCACCAACAATTTGAATTTCATCTGATTACATTCTTTTGTTCCACAAAAATATGAATTTCCCACTTGTTGGTGAGCAGACTGCTTGGACATCATATTCTTGGCCTGACTCCTCACACTTCTAACCTGAGTCTCCAAGCCGACGTCTCATGTTTAAGGGGCTTCACTCCTAGGAGGTGAAGTTGGAGGTGGCAGGAAGGCGGTTTAATCGCTGTGACAGTTGCCCACGTGTTCCCGTCACAGCAGGCAAGCCCGGGGAGCTCTTGCTATCAGCGGAAGGCGTGACTACAATGCGGCCTCGTGCTTTCTGTGATGTGGGATTTCATGCCACGTCGTATTTGTCTTTAATCTTCTTCTGGCACATTAACTATGTTGCACACATAATCTCTTGACTGATTTCATTTGCTCCGGAATCATACACATTTTATATGCTATTGAAAGAAGCTTGCTGTTGATGTAAGAAGCCTAGAGCTTAAATTTAAAATGTATGACTCATTACTGCACATCTTTAATATGCTTACCCATATTTCAAACAAAAGCCCAATCCAAAATGTATAACACCAAATATATTTCACCTTGATATGGATGATTTCATGTACAAACAAGTCCAAGTAAAAGAGAATTTATATAAAACATGGATGTTTTATTCTCTACTTCGTATGCTTATGTATGATAATGCAAACGGAATAATCTCCGTGTATCATGATGGAGTTTGAAAATGTAATTGTGGAAACTATTATCTTTATGAATGAAAGAAAAATAGAGTACAGGGTATTCCTTACTACACATAATGGAAGTAGCTGATATGTGAATACAGCTTTACAAGTAATGAAGGGCAACTATCATCGAACAAAAGGGCACACATACAAAATACTAGTTCCTCCCATCGGAAAACATAAACATGGGATGGACAGGTTTTTCACCATGAATTTTCTTAGAATTTAATCTGCTTTTAGTCCCCAGGTGTCTATCAAGTGGTTCACAACTGCTCTGGTGGTTTTGGAAGAAAAGGCAGAGGTAATTTGATTTGTAAACATTTCTCAGCTTTCATGAATATCCTATTAATAGTTTTACATAGAGATTTTTCTGTATTTTGCAGAGCCATATGGGTGTCTGAGCAAAAACAAAAAAAAAATCAGTAATACTGATCTTAGTTTAAAAGGTTGATATTTTATTTATCATGGATTTCTGCATTAATTTTGATTTTTTAAATTATTGCATAAAGTACTATTTACCTGTTTTGTTGTGTGTTTTGGTGTACCCTTAAATTTTGCACCTGAGGGGAGAAATGAACATGAGTAGTAAGTGAACTGGTCCAGCCAACCTTGAGTCAGGGGGCACCATTCCCCTTCATGTGAGTCACACACTATTGCTTTCTTTTGTTACATTAACATTTTGTAATTAAAATACTGCTTATGGATCAGTGACTCAAAAGGATTCATTATAGAAAGCCCAGAGATAAACCCACACACATATGGACACCTTATCTTTGATAATGGTGGCAGGAATATACAGTGGAGAAAGGACAGCCTCTTCAATAAGTGCTGCTGGGAAAACTGGACAGCTACATGTAAAAGTATGAGCTTAGATCACTCCCTAACACCATACACAAAAATAAGCTCAAAATGGATTAAAGACCTAAATGTAAGGCCAGAAACTCTCAAACTCTTAGAGGAAAACATAGGCAGAACACTCTATGACATAAATCACAGCAAGATCCTTTTTGACCCACCTCCTAGAGCAATGGAAATAAAAACAAAAATAAACAAATGGGACCTAATGAAACTTCAAAGCTTTTGCACAGCAAAGGAAACCATAAACAAGACTAAAAGACAACCCTCAGACTGGGAGAAAATATTTGCAAACGAAGCAAACGACAAAGGATTAATCTCCAAAATTTACAAGCAGCTTATGCAGCTCAATAACAAAAAAACAAACAACCCAATCCAAAAATGGGCAGAAGATCTAAATAGACATTTTTCCAAAGAAGATATGCAGACTGCCAACAAACACATGAAAGAATGCTCAACATCATTAATCATTAGAGAAATGCAAATCAAAACTACAATGAGATATCATCTCACACCAGTTAGAATGGCCATCGTGAAAAAATCTAGAAACAATAAATGCTGGAGAAGGTGTGGAGAAAAGGGAACCCTCTTGCACTGCTGGTGGGAATGTGAATTGGTTCAGCCACTATGGAGAACAGTATGGAGGTTCCTTAAAAAACTAAAAATAGAACTACCATATGACCCAGCAATCCCACTACTGGGCATATACCCTGAGAAAACCAAAATTGAAAAAGAGGCATGTACCAAAATGTTCATCGCAGCTCTATTTACAATAGCCCGGAGATGGAAACAACCTAAGTGCCCATCGTCAGATGAATGGATAAAGATGATGTGGCACATATACACAATGGAATATTACTCAGCGTTAAAAAGAAACGAAATTGAGCTATTTGTAATGAGGTGGATAGACCTCGAGTCTGTCATACAGAGTGAAGTAAGCCAGAAAGAGAAAGACAAATACCGTATGCTAACACATATATATGGAATTTAAGGGGAAAAAAAATGTTATGAAGAACCTAGGGGTAAGACAAGAATAAAGACACAGACCTACTGGAGAACGGACTTGAGGATATGGGGAGGGGGAGGGGTGAGCTATGAGAGGGCGAGGGAGGGGCATGGACATATATATACTAACAAACGTAAGGTAGATAGCTAATGGGAAGCAGCCGCTTGGCACAGGGATATCAGCTCGGTGCTTTGAGACCGCCTGGAGGGGTGGGATAGGGAGGGAAGGAAGGAGGGAGACGCAAGAGGGAAGAAATATGTGAACGTGTGTATATATATAACTGATTCACTTTGTTATAAAGTAGAAACTGACACACCATTGTAGAGCAGTTTTAACCGAATAAAGATGTTAAAAAAAAAAAAAAAAAGGATTCATTAAAGCAAAAAGTAATAATTACTAGTGAAGAAATACTAACACATAAAGTATAAAACTAAAAACTGAGAATAACAACATAAATGGAGACTATGAGTCATGGAGTGTGATTTGAAATACCAGTGAGAAGTAAATATTTAAATGTTTTGGTTGCACCCAGGCTCTGAAGAAGTAAATTTTGAATAGGAAACACAAATACAATGATCTAAAAAGTAGTTTTTTTTAGTGATACCAAAAATCCCTAGTTCCCTGTACATTACCTTTTATAAACTTTGTCAGAAAATGGCATAAAGCCAGCAAAATGTGTATCATTTTATTTTTCCAAAATTTTGGCTTTCTAAAACACGATCAAAAGCATGTTTTATAATAAGAAATGGATTGTTTTTTGCCCCGAAGACTCAAAAGACACAAACTAGAGAAATTTCACTTAAAGGAATACTAGTCATGGCAAAAACATGCCCAAGAAACTCTATTATGGAAACGTTTAAAAACCAGTACCAAAATTAATGTAAAGGTCCTATGACTGAGGCAAAACCGAATGAATGTTGAGCACCTATTTATCATATGACACTGTGGAAATTACACAGCGGAAGAAGAATGATTGTACTCAAGCTGCTGGCAGAAATCATGAAAACATGGATCAGCTCTCGGCACACATGCGAGAACCACTTCGGGGAGAGTGCCTATTCCGCTTTTCACTGAGTGGGAAAGGTGTTTTATTTATTGAGCAACTTTTTTTGTGAGCCATGGAGGAGACTGAAATCGTGTTTTCGAATCAGCATAGGTACAGCAAGAAATGCCTTAATGCCAATCTTCAGACTGTTTATCCACAGACAATTGGTCACAAACAATATATTTTATGGTTAAAAGAAACAGTGACGTGTATGACGTTCGCAAATCACAGACACGCCCATCAGCTGTCCGTCACGCCACGTCCAGAAATGGGCCGTAGGGTCAAGCCTGCCCTAAACAGTTAAGTATGTTCTCTGCCCAGGGCACAGATCACACTTCCTTTGTCAAAATCAGAGATATGATTTCTTAAATTCTTCAGAAAGACATATTTTAACATATTATGTTACACTGAAAAGCCTGACCCCCTCACTTCAGTCCTGAGATGACAATTTCTTTTTCAATGTTGAGAAAAAGCTATCATGATTTCTTAAACAAACGGTGGAAAAATCTTGATCATTGAATAATTTTTACCCGCTTCTTAAGTCTTTTTAAAACCATGTCTAAAGTCCACAACAGAACATTCAGAGATCGATTCCAGGTGTGAATAAAACCAAAGAAGTGATAGGAAATCCTTTCTTTGCTTTCCTCCAAGCTTACATTTTAAACTTCCAACTTTTAGGTGTTGTTTATTCATCTAACCTGAAAAATGTCTCTGAAGTTTTTAAAACTGTCAAAGGCAATTCTGAGTTCCCAGTTTCCTGTTAACTCTTTAACAAAGGTCCCAACACTCTTCCTAAAAGTATACGTATGCATTAGAAATGTCCACCCTAATAAAGATTTGTTACAGAATGTAATGGCATGTTAAACCTTATTTATTGCTCAAGCCCTCTCTTGAGTTTAATACGTGTCAAGAATTGCAATCAGTATAGCTTCCTGAAATGAGAGTATGCACACACACACACACACACACACACACACACACACATGAAATGCATATTATTACAGTTTTGATTTTTTTTTAATTTGTTGCCTCTTGTGTTGAACAACCATGACTAACTGATTCCAAATGTTTGAGAAACTTTACTTCAAATTTAATATCATTTTATTTTTACTTCAATACAATACCAATGTGATTGACAATAACTGTTAATTAATTGTTAATTGATTAAATATTAACAAAATGTATTTGGCTTTAAATTTGCAGTTCAAACAAATGAACATGGTATTTATTTTATGATTGTTTTCTCATCACAAGTATGAAGAAACAGCTACAGAGAACTTCCTTACTCTCCCACAGATAGTCCTTAATTGCTAAGAAAATAAATGATGAATTCAGCTCATTTAGTACAGCATAAGACCTTGTAGACCAGAGCTGTCAGTCTGAATTTTTATCCTGGGGTGAGAAGGCTCGTAGGTTTCAAGCAGAGATGAGGAATTTTCTGAATTATGTATTTAGAAGATCTCTCTGTAGAGATAAACAAGGGGGATGTGGATAGAATGAACCATAGATGCCTGGGTTAGAGCCAGGACACAGCTGAACTGTTAGCTTGATGTAGGTACTGATGGGAGATGTATATATATACACACACAATTAGTATGCATGCATGTGTATCCTAGCCCTGCCCACTAAAAGAGCTTAGAAGCAAAAGCATCCCATAGAGAACACCAAAAAATGTATGCAGATACTCCTCCCCTCAGAGAGGCGGGACATCCTTGAAGTGTGCTCTACATGTAGTGACGTGTTTCCCAAAAGTACAGTGTGGAAGAGGGGGGAGGGGAGTTAATGTTTCAGTGGAGAAACGGGTAAACTCTACCTTTGGAGGTCAAGGCCAACATTATTCACGAGAAATCACGTTGGTAGGATGTAACTTTGACATGACGTGTTGAGAATTGCACTTACCTCTGTCGGCTTCCTCCCCCAAACACAAAACCTCAGCCTAACCTGGAGAAAACCTCAGACAAACCCAAATTGAGGGACATTTTACCAAATACCTGAGAAAATGGCAAAGGCCAGAGTAGCCTAAGGAGATACAGTGACTAAATAACGTTATGGAAGGGATCCTGAGGCAGAAAAAAGACATTAGAGAAAAATGAATGCATCTTAATAAAGTTTATTTTAGCTTAAAAAACAAAGATCACTCTGGCTGCTGTATAAAGAATGACACTAAGAATGATGCTGTATAAAGAATGATGCTAAGAGCCTGGGTCTCTGACGTCTTTGCAGCCATCACACCAGCCTTTTATAACCTACTCTGGACTCCTTATTTTGTAGGAGAAAAAGCGAGCCTTTATATCTTGAAGTCATGAGTTTTCTTGATGCAGAGTTTCTCCAGATGTGAAAATACGATGCGTATTTCATTCTTTTTCCATGAAAGATGACTCTGTTGACACGTTACCATTTGGAATGCTGATTTCCCTTCTACACATAGCGTTCATGTTATCACTTCATTCAGGACACTGAAATCCTAAAAAAATGATCTGTCTTTTCACATTGAGGGTGACACCACTTTCAGTGACAGCAACCTACGGAAATGTTTGCCCAGTCAGTCACGTGTCTAGCGAGGGGTGTACTACTATTTTGTTATTTTGTTTTTATGAAATTAGAATCTACCTATATATTTTTTAATTTTCTACTTAAAGCCACGTAGAAAATAACCCATGTTGTCCAAGTTCATTCGTTCTTTGAGAGAAGATGTAACCTTTGGTTGAGGGATGTAGTCACCCAGGGACGACCTCATAGAACGTTAACACCCCACCTCTGCTCCCTCCCCACCTCATGCTCTCCCTTTGGCCAAATCAAGTCCTAAGCCACAGGCTAAGGAACCCGCTGCCGTCACCCTGTGGTCAGCCTCCAGGACAGAGAGCAAGGTGGGGACAGGGGACAGCGGCTCTGAGGGGGCAAAGAAGACACGCTCGAACTGCAGGACCCATCGCTCCATTTCACAAGGCCGAGCCGGCATTTTCCAGAGCGAGTCTAGATCACCCTTAGTCAAGGGTAATGCTTCTCATTTCACCTTCTGGTTTCTTTTCTGGTAAAAAACAGCATTATGATTAATTAGGTCAAGAGACCGAATGCCACCGAATTAAGTCTGGAGGTATATGATAAAGTTGAGACATTCGATAGAGAGGTCAAGGACTTGGGTTCTGGAGTCACGCCTGGGCTCTGATCTGCGCCCCAGTGCCCTCACGTCCCAAGATCCACTGCTGACAGTGACCTTAGTAGGTGGGTGAGGGTTAAGTGAGATAACGTAGGTAAAGCTCTCGGCCGGAGCCCCGACACACTGGAAGTGGCAGTTACTTCTTGTAAGAAACTTACAATACACGGAGGTGTCCCATTCCTAGCTCAGGTCAGTAGGGAACACATGACCCTTGGGGTAACCTTGAGATAAGTGAGGAAATGAGAGGGTCTGAAAAAGGAGTTAATCAAAGAGACTGGTCAAGCCAAGCACAGCAAGTGAGTGATTTAGAACAGACACACCTGGAGCAGAGGGAAAGTTGAGTCACTGGACTGTTTCTCTCACCATGATTAATGAACAGGTACATATAACTGGAAATGGAAAATTGATTACAGATCATTGGGAAGCCTTCTTAACAGTCAGCAGGACCCGGTCCAGAAGAGAAGGGCACCACAACAGCATCCAGCTGGGATCACATTCCAGGCAAGAGCTGCACATGTGTGGAGAACAATGGCTGTTGCTTCATTCTGAAGCCCCTTCGTCCCAACAAAGCAAAGCACTCTTAAAATCACTAAGGACAACAGAAGCCCACATAACCACAATGTCAGGAAATAGAGAACAACAAAATCTTCAAATTACTTTAAGCAGAGACAAACCAACAACAGTTCCAGTAGCCCTCCAAGCCCCCACCCACTGGAGTCCTAGATCAGAGTCTGTGCTGAAGGAAAATGATGCTACAGAAACCAGCAGTGGGTCAATTGACAAAAATAAAATGTGAGTCGTAGATTCGATTTTTAAAGAAGGACCATCCTTTTTAAATAGAAAGCTGAGTAGCACATCCGTGGAAACACTTTGACATTTGAGAAAATGACAGCAGGGGTGGCCCTTTGGGGTAAGGAGCTGGTGACTGCTGTGGAAAGGGTCAGAGGGAGACTGACTTTTGTATTTTTTATAAGTTGTGCCATGATTGTGTGTGTGTTTATTTCTGATGACATACACTTTTTTTGAAATAAGGTGCGGGTTCCTGGAATGTGACATGCTCAGTTGCAAACAGCATGGGCCCTGGATCAGACAAACCCCATCAGTACCACTCATTCCTTGGCTGACCTCAGTCAACTCATTTAACTTCTTAAGTCTGTTACCTAGACCATGCATATCTTGCACATATATATATATATATACAATTAACTATGTGTTATCTACAAGAATTTCACCTTTAAAATGCCGAGATAGGTTAAAAGTAAAGAGATGGATGGGAGTTCCCTGGTGGTCCAGCGGTTAGGATTCCGTGCTTTCACTGCAGTGGCCCAGGGTTCAATCCCTGGTAGGGAAACTGAAATCCTATAAGCCGTGAGACACAGCCAAAAAAAAAAAAGTAAGAAATATTTGCCATGCTAATGCTAATCAAAGGAAAGCTGGAGTGTCTATTAATTTCAGACAAAGCAGACTTCAGAGCAAAGCAAATTATCTGGGGGAAAAAAGAAACATCACACAATTATGAAATGGTCAATTTTCCAAGAAAACAGGCATACACTAAATGTATATGCATAAACAAAAGAGCATCAAAATGTGAGGCAAAAACTGATAGAACTGAAAGGAGAAATAGACCGATCCACTATTACATTTGTGGGATGCCAACATATCACGCGAGTAATCGAAAGACAAAGCATCGGGAAAATCAGTGGAGATGCATAAACCTGTGCTATCAGTTAGAGGACACGTTCAACAACTGAAGAATACACATTGTTCTCAAGCTCACGGGAAACATTTACCAATATAGATCACAATCTGGGCCATAAAACACACCATTAAATTTCACAGAATTTAATCAACACAAATCCTCCTCAAACTCTCAAAATATTGGAGAGGGGAGAGTATTTCCAAACTCCTTCTATGAGGCCAGCGTTACCCTGATAACAGCCAGACAAAAACATTACAAGAAAACTTCAGATCCCAAGAGGAGTTGGGTAGCCCTGTGTCTGGTGGAGAGTTTTAAGGCATCTCATTTCCCTTTTCACGCTTGTTGCCCAGAATGTCTCGATCTTCTTTCTCTCTCAATTTATATTTTCAATCTTGATATTTTTCTCTATTTTGGAAAGCCACCTCAACTCTATTTGACGATTCCAATAACATGGATGAACCTGGGAGACATTATGCTAAGTGAAATATACCAGTCACAGGAGGACATACTTATATGTGATTTCACTTATATGAAATACTGAAAATGGTCAAACTCATAGACACAGAGGTAGAACGGTGGTTGCCAGAGACCAGGAGCAGAAAAAATGGGTAGTTATTCAACAGATATAAAGTTTCAGTCATGCAAGATGAATAAATTCTAGAGCTTTGCTGTACAACATGGTGCCATGAGCTAACAGTACACTGTGGTGCACCTCAAAATTTGTTGAGACCTGCTGTATAGCACAGGGAACTCTACTCAATGCTCTGTAAAGACCTATATGGGAAAAGAATTTTAAAAAGAGTGTGTATATGTATATATATATAACTGATTCACTTTGCTGTACAGCAGAAACAAACACAACATTGTAAATCAACTATACTCCAATAAAAATTAATTTTAAAAATTTGTTGTAGTGCGCTTACCACAATTAACACACAGACCTACTAGAGAATGGACTTGAGGATATGGGGAGCAGGAAGGGTAAGCTGTGACAAAGTGCGAGAGAGGCATGGACATATATAGACTACCAAACGTAAGGTAGATAGCTAGTGGGAAGCAGCCGCATAGCACAGGGAGATCAGCTCGGTGCTTTGTGACCATCTAGAGGGGTGGGATACGGAGGGTGGGAGGGAGGGAGACGCAAGAGGGAAGAGATATGGGAACATATGTATATGTATAACTGATTCACTCTGTTATGAAGCAGAAACTAACACACCATTGTAAAGCAATTATACTCCAATAAAGATGTAAAAAATAAATTAATTAAAAATAAATTTAAAAATTTTTAAATTTAATTAAAATAATTTTAAAAAGAAAAAATGTAGACCAATTATCCTTCATAGGAGAATGATAAAATATACATACATCAAAACCATCGTTAAATAAGAAGTATAATACATTATTACAAGTGGACGTATATTAGAAGTCCAAGTTTGGTGTAACATTAAGAAATCAGTTAATGTAATTCAGTACATTATTTGTAAATAGAATAAAAGACTATGGGTACAGCTTAGCAAAAATTTTCCCCTTCCTCATGAGCATCAGGCCTTTGGTTAATCTCCTACCTTTCTTTCCCTGGAAGCTGATGATACATATGGGAAGGCGGTGGTGTTTTTGATAACAGTAACCCCGGGAGATGAATCACTTCTGTTTAAGGATAGCTGTACATACACGATGGGAGTCCTCTTATCTTTGCGCTTTTAGAGTGAGGGTCCTTGGGACTGGGCAGGCCCTTTTTGGGGGCACCAGAAGCCATGTTCTGGAGTCACTACTCAGATTATTTTCAGGGAGGGTTGCAGCTCCTAGGCCAGGGGGCTCCTACATGTACAGCAATTTAGTAAGGATTAATATTTAGGGTTTTGTATCTTCATTACCCCTTGACCGTAGCTCTTATTCCAGACACTGAATCGACACTTTTTAGGTAGGTCTATGTAATGCCAGCTCAACGGTTTCATACACAATCCACTAAATCATACACCTTATTGTTAGCACAGGGACTAACAATAAAAGGGTGTGTTATTGTTAACACACCCTTTGGCAATTTTATTCCTCTAATTTTAATATTCAGTTCTTTTCTCAGCCAAAGGTTCTATAGTTTTAAATATGTACCTTCATTAAGAGTTTTAAATATATATCTTTGTTAAGAGTTAAGCCATGTATTTTCTGGATGGTGTGACAGGAACGATATTATATTTAGACAACTCTAATTGATTTATTAAAGTATTGCTTTTAAAAAGATAAGCAACACTAATCAATTCTAATATCAATCAGCTCCACGCTGTGTGAAGCTTGCGATGCAGGTTGTAGTCTATAATGAGCCTGTATGCTTTTCTGAGATGAAATAATTGGGTTTTTTAAAGTCCTTTTCTCTACTAAAACACTGAAATTACAAGATTGTTCTCTTGAGTAAAAACATGTTAATATATTTCTCCTGCTAAGGTTAAACCATTTTATTGTGGCGGGAGGGTACATGCCCTGCCGAGAGAACATAAGTGGCTGCAGTTTCCTGAGAGTGTTTCATTCCAGTAACAATCCACTCTGCCCTACACCCCAGCAGGTGAAAATGACTCACTTCTAAATCCAGTGGATAGCCAGACACATTTAAAACTTCGAAGTGTATTTTTACAAGAAGATGTTTAATATGTAAGATGTTTGATAAAATTTTCTTCATCGATTAGTGTATCAAGAAGGACAACTTAAATCTCCACATTGTAAGAAGTTATTGATTAATGCCACTTGTCAAGGGCTTAGAAGGTTATGACAATTTAATAAAATTCACACATGAAAACACTTTTCCCCTCTTTTGGAAAACACACAATTTTATCTCACGTTTCTAGAACAGCATTAACTGAATGTAGGCTAACAGTTTGTGTTAGGGTAGCTAGACAATTGATTTAAACTTATATCTTTTTAAATTTTCTGTGATATTGGAGTTGATATTTTGACACTGAAACATTATAAGCTATATCTTTTTTTTCCCCACTCTCACCATTTTTATTCAACATAGTGCTGGACGCTCTTATTTAATTAATTTTTATTGGAGTATGGTTGCTTTACAATGTTGTGTTAGCCTCCACTGCACAACAAAATGAATCAGCCATACACGTACAGATATCCCCTCCCTTTCGGACTTCCCTCCCATTTAGGTTACCACACAGCACTAAGTGAGTTAGTTCCCTGTGCTGTACAGCATGTTCCCATCAGTTGTCCATTTTATACATGGTATCAATAGTGTATATGTGTCCATCCCAGTCTCCCTACCCCTCCCCCCCACCCCTTTCCCCCTTGGTATCCATACATTTGTTCTCTACATCCGTGTCTCTATTTCTGCTTCGCAACTAAGATCGCCTATACCATTTTTCTACATTCCACATATATGCGTTATTATACGATATTTGCTTTTCTCTTACCGGCTTCACTCTGTGTGACACATATCTTGCTGGAAAAGTTCAGAAAGGTGACAACTGGTATCAGTATAATATTGATGGAAATCAGACTGACTCCTGATTCCTACAAAGGTGTTTCCATGTATCAATCTTCCCCATGAAATAAAAAATACCTTTCTGAAGTGAAGGAAGGATGCTATGGAAAACTGGGTGGTGTAAAATGCCTGCACTATTCCCTTCACCTTCTCTAACTTATTCTCTGCCCCTTTACCATCTACATCATCTTGGTGACAGTTTTTAATTGTGCCCATTCTGTCCACTTGTATATACTGTGAGTGCCTGATGATTTTGTGGTAATCAGTTGCTCTATTTGATTGCTTCTAATACATTCTCTACTTTATTAATCTCTGCTGACAGAAAAAAATAAAATCTTCCCAAACCAGCAGATACAATCATTTGTGTGCAAATCCTCTAGGAACCTCTACACAATTTTTCAAGCTTATGCATAATGCCACGATTTGAGTGCTTTATAACACTTATTCAATTTAAGCTGATTTAGGCAAGTGCTATGTCTTATCCTTTGTATATTTAGGCTTTTCCTAGTCAAGTCTAGCACAGAACATGCTCAATCAAGGTTAGCTGAATTTAATTAAGTTCCTTTTCCATGGAAATACATTCTTAACTCCATTCAATAGTTGTTCTTCAATGTCTTTCCATTTCTCCAACACCCACTTTGTTCCAACAGCACAGCGTAACAGACACGCAAGTTTCCTCTCAGATAATATAACACATTCGGCCTCTCCTGATCTTTTGCCTGTTTGTATACTCATCCAAGCAAAGGTTATTGCCAAGGTCTTGCATGTGAAGAAATTCAATTAACGTGAGCCAGTTTACTAAAATGCTCTTTACACGCTCATATTTTGTAATCAGAGCGTTACAGCGTCCTTTTAAAGCCTAGCCCTACTTCCATCTCTTTCAAAAAGCCTTCCGGGATTCTAATTCATAATTCTTGCTGCTGTGTGAAGCCTCTGGATGGCCAACATCAAGGTAAGAGATGGAGGCCTGCATCAGGGTGATAAAGACGGAGACTGAGAGTAAAATTGTTGCCATTTTGGTGATGGAAACCATTAGAATTAACAATGGTTTAGATGGATGTGGGGTAGGCTGCATAATGGCCCCCGCCAAAGATGGGGGACCATGTCTGAATCCCAGCAATTGTGGCTTGTTACCTGGTGTGTTCAGAGAGACTTTGCAGAGAGGATAAAGTGGAGGATTTTGAGATGGGGAGAGTACGCGGGATTACACCCGTGGGCTCCGTGTGGTCATATGGGTCCTGATAAAAGGGAAGCCGGAGGACAAGAGTCAGTAGTAGGGACCATGGAAACGGGGTTAAAGTGATACGAGGAGGGAGCCAGGAGCCAAGAATGCAGGCAGCCCCTAGAAACAGAAAACGCGGAAACGTTTCTCTCCTGAAGCCTCAGGAAGCAGCACAGCCCTGCGACGTGTTGGTTTTAGATCTCAAACCTCCAGAACTGAAAGGGAATAAATGTGTGTTGTTTTAAGCCACTAAGTTTGTGGTAATTTGTTGCAGCAACAAGAGCAAACCAATACAGAAAAACTGAGCTAAACAATCAAAGAGATCTCCATCAGACATGACTAAGGCTCCCCCCACCACCAGTGACGTCCTGGAGGCCAGATGGGGAGACAACTTCCACCTCCACCTGGTAGTAGTGAGGTCCCCCTCCCCTTCAGTACTGGGCTGGTGTCAGTGGAGACCAGTCAGTGGGAGCAGCGATGAAGGCCTCCTGACCCCCGGGGCAGGGAAGTACCCGTGGGAACGGGAACCTCCGCCCATGCCCAGCAACAGCAAGGGTGCTTCCCATTATGTGTCAACGGAGGCCCTGCGGGGACCTTGGACCTCTGCCTACCCCTGTGTAATAAGGGGGGGACCCACATTCTCCCGCTGGAGCAGTATTAGAGAGCAAACCCTGAAATAAAAGGTTTATATAAGCTCCTGAGCCGGGATTTAAATTACTGCAAAATTATTAATATTGTCCATTTAAAATGAACTGGTACATCTACATAAATAAGCAATAGGTTGCTTAAAGAAAGAACTATCAAATCTAAAAGTCTCAGGCCGATATTCTCGGTTAACTCCAAGCTTCAGTTTTGCTAATGTGGTTGGCTTCTTTTTTTTTCTTTTTTTTTTTGCGGTACGCGGGCCTCTCACTGTTGTGGCCTCTCCCGTTGCGGAGCACAGGCTCCGGACGCGCAGGCGCAGCGGCCATGGCTCACGGGCCCAGCCGCTCCGCGGCATGTGGGACCCTCCCAGACCGGGGCACGAACCCGCGTCCCCTGCATCGGCAGGCGGACTCTCAACCACTGCTCCACCAGGGAAGCCCTGATTGCCTTTCCTGATATCTTGGGCTTTGCCAGTGGTGACCTCTTTGTATGGTTTTGAAAATTTTTAAATATAGTGTATGTGAATGGAAGCTGTTAATCCAAACATTCTTTTTCTTGTGCTATAATTCGAATTCCCAGTCATCCAGTATTTTTCATAATAGCATAGTTTCCATCTTGGCCAAAATGTAAATGGCAAGGAGGAAACACGTTTCTAGAATGAAGCTGCTTATTTCTTGTCGCCATGTCAGTGTGCAAGACATGAGGCATTTGATTTCAATAACCTTAATTAACATGAAGAATGTTCTGCTTTGATATCGCTCATTTTTTACCAGCATTATTCGCCTACCTGTTAGTTTCAATCCAGTGACGGTTGAACTTTTTTTAATAAACCTCCTTATCAATACAAGACATAAATGTCCTTGGTCTGCTTTCTGGTTCCCTGATTGGACGCTGAATAAGGTAAAAATAAGAAATATTTACCTTAACCCATAACCCCATGTCCTGACACCCCAAATATGTTCTGTCTCAGTCCCATGTTCGTTTCACTTATAACTTAACCACATTGTGAATTTGTTCATGGGTGTTTACTAGGTTTTTGTCTGTGTTTCTATCTAGACTATGACTTACAGCCACAAAGCTCTTATCTTTTTACTGTTCAGTTCTCACTGCCTTGCCAAGGTCATGGATTAGCCACTTAATGTCTGTAGAAGAAATGAGTGAATCACAGTAGACAGTCAGTTGAGTTGCTTCTTACAGACTTGGATTTTTGTCTCACAATTTTTCCACTGTAGTAACTTTACACTATTTCAATGATTTCTGCAATTTGACTATGCACAAATTGGATAGATAGATGATATAAAAGTGAAAATTTTACCAATTTTAACCTGCTCTAGATGAGCAACATATCTTTTTATGGTCTAAGCTGTAGTTCCTTGGTTTATTTTATATTTATGCTTGCATCTTGTTCACAAATAATTCTGTAAAAAAGGTGTGCTTGGGGTTTCCCTGGTGGCATAGTGGTTGAGAGTCCGCCTGCCGATGCAGGGGACGTGGGTTCGTTCCCCGGTCTGGGAGCATCCCACATGCCGCGGAACGGCTGGGCCCGTGAACCATGGCCGCTGAGCCTGCGCGTCTGGAGCCTGTGCTCCGCAATGGGAGAGGCCACAACAGTGAGAGGCCCGCGTACCGCAAAAAAACAAAAAAACAAACAAAAAAAAGGTGTGCTTGAAATAATCAAATAAGTGGATTGTGTAGTTATTTTCCTTTTAATCATTATTCCCAAAGATGCTGCCAAATTATTGGTTTCTGAAAAGAATCTCTTTATTTCCATTATTATAAAAATGATGTGTGAGTACACTGACATTCTTTCTGAAGTCTTTTGAATGCATTTATCTCTTTGTCAGAGAACTAATCCTTACCTTTTCTTCATGACTATCTTTGTAGGAAGACATCATTCATCCTCATCCCTTTCCTTTACACTGTCTGACCTCATCTGTAAGTTTTCTTCAGACCGTAGCTTGCATGTGGCGTGTGCTGCAACTGCACAGAATCACAGGACATGCATTTTGCTCTGAGCTTTTCTTCTCTCCCTAGTTTGAGAATCATTCACCTGATTTATAACTTTTCCAAGTTTCTTCTTACCTCGACTTCCCCATTTTTTAAGGCATTCGGCAATTTTACTTTCTTTCCTTTCTTTCCATTCTAAGTATTTTTCTCTCTTCATCACAAAGCAAATCAATTGTTTTAATGCACTAGCCAGAGGGCAAGAAAAGCTGCCAGGCAGACCCTGGAGCCTTACATAGAGACTCTGACTGGAGGTAGGGGAGTAGCCAGTGGGTTTTCTCGGAACAGGAGGCCCAGCACACAGCCTCAGGATTGACAGGGTGGGAAGAATGCCTAGCACGCAGGGGACGCTGTCTGTTTGAATCAAGGTTGCCAGTTCCCACCTTTGCCCTGATTTTTCAAAGACTGACTTCCAACTTGTAAGGCAGATGCTCTATAAAGTTCTGAGGGAGTTCATGAAGCCTGGCATCTACTTTGCCCCAAGCCCAAAGACTGACATAAAAAGAAAAAGACTTTTAAAAATAAGTATTTAAAGACTTGTTTGTTCTCTCTCTCGTTCTCTCTCTCTCATTGTCTCTCTCTTGACTCTGTATGTGTGTGTGTATCTGTGTGTGTTGTATTGAAGACCCCTTATTAATTTGCTAAAAATGGATACATAAATGAATGCATTAAAATCAAATTTCATTTTTCTGAAAATTAAGCCAATATGTAATACATAATTTATAAAATTTGGAAAATGAAGAAAATAAGAAATATTTACCTTAACCCATAACCCCATGCTTGTGCTCCTTTGTGATTTAATTATTTCTATCTAATTAATTGTGTGTCTATTTTCTCTCCTTGATGGTAAACACTACGACAGCCAAGACTGTACCTGGTTTTCTTCTAACTATTAAAATTAACAATGCTTTCCGTGTAATATGTGTATATACAGTGTGTAGTTAATACCTAAAATCAAGCCTTGCTTATAGTGTATGTATATCCAAATACAGTTTATACACACAGAACATGATTGTGTAATTAAAAATTGGATTATATGTTAGTTAACATTCTGTATTTTACTTTTTTACTCAACATTATACCAAAAGTTTCATCATAAGCATTAGGTCTTTTAAACTCACATGTTATTATACCTCTCTTTCACAGTTGGGAAAATTGAGGCTCAAAGAGGTTAAGAAAGTTGTCCGGGATCACACAGATAGTAGGTGGCAGAAGTGGGACACTCATCTAAGGTCTGTTTACTCTGAAGCAGTAGTACTCAGCCCCTAGTTTATTAGTCAGTGCAACACTACTAAAAAAAAATTTTTTTCTATATAAAATCTTGATGAATATCTTTATTTTGCCATCATCTCTGATTATTTCCTTAGAATATAATCCTCAAGGAAGTCAAAAATTCATAGGTATGAGCATGTCTAAAACTATAGGAAGGAACAGGCTTTCATTATGTTTTCATGGAAGTTTCTATGTCACTGTGCCTATAATGTGTTAAGAATAATTACTTTATAAATAACATTTGCCCATGTGATGTCCTTTTGATTGCTGGGTTTGGTATTTTTTAAAAACCTCTTTATTATTACTGAGATTGACTATTCCTTAAGTGTATTGGGATGTATTTTCTTTTGTGAAAAACGAATTCCTGTTGCCTTAGAACTAATCCAAACTCACTCTCATTATCTCCAAGAACCTTCACATTCTGTGCAATAAAAGTGATTGACTGAATAAATTGACACTATGTGAATGTAACCCTTTTCCCCACTATATATCTCAACTGTTCATGGTTAATATGTTGGAAAAATCTTTTCCAATTTAACCTGTACCTGGACATTTCACGGAAAACTCCTCTTGAGTATTCTCACTGCAAACGGACGCAAAGCACTGGGGTCTGTGTCAGGGCTGAGGTTCTCTGAATGTTTATATTGCTTCCCTTGGTTTTCCAAATATGTAATCACATCATTTGCAAATAGCAATCATGCTTTCCCCATTCTAACAATTAGATCTCTCATTTATTTGTCCTATACACAACTTTGGTAATGACAATAGGCAATCTAGACCTCTCTTTTCCCAAATTAAAGGCATTGTTTTACTAGTTTATAATGTTAACTAATAGTACGGTATAAATATTTTTTTAAATGTTAAAGAAGGGCTTCCCTGGTGGCGCAGTGGTTGAGAGTCTGCCTGCCGATGCAGGGGACACGGGTTCGTGCCCCGGTCCGGGAAGATCTCACATGCCGCAGAGCGGCTGGGCCCGTGAGCCATGGCCGCTGAGCCTGCGCGTCCGGAGCCTGTGCTCCGCAACAGGAGAGGCCACAACAGTGAGAGGTCCGCGTACCGCAAAAAAACACAACAAAATAAAATGTTAAAGAAGATATTTCTATTTCTAGTCTTCCAAGGATTATATGGAAAAACATTTTTGAATATTATTAAATGCATTTTCAATGCAAATGAATGTCTTAATTTGCAGTTGTTCTCATATGAAATATTTTATTATTTTGTTAGATATCTTAAACTTCATCATCTTTTTTATTATTGTAATGAATTATATTCATTTATGCTGACATTAAATACTGTAGAATATTTCAATTTATATTCTAGGTTGGTAGAGGTATAGTTTATTTTTCCTGTGTTGTTTCCATATAAGAGTTGTGCAAGATCTAAAACTTAGAAAGCTTTGCACAGGTTTCTAGAATATAAAAACTGCATATAAAGTACGTTCCTTAATTTTTTTCTTATGTAATTCCCTTCAGTGGCCCACCTTCTATGACTCATCATCATAAATGACTAGTGTTAGAAGATCGGCTCGTCTATCTTCTCTGTTTTACACATGAAGAAGTAGAAATCCAGGCTCTACATTACCTGTCCACTGTCACAGACGGTAAGGTGTCATCCACACCCTCTCATAACATGTACACCTGCAGCCCCCGGGAACGGCAGAACCCGAGAAAGGGGTCTGGCTCCTGAATCACCATAGCAAGTAGCTCTGCCCGCCACACAGAAACACGGCCATTGCACTGCGCCTGAGCAAATAATAACAGATACGCATAAAAGGATAAATCCAGGTGTTCTGATTTCTAACCTGGCTATTTGTAGATTTAATGATTGCCCCATTATTTAATCATGGCAATCTAAATATAAAAACAAATAAATATTGATATCAACTACTTTTTGGCCATGTAATTTCAGACAATAGTTATATGACTCCCCACTTGCCCTAGCTGGTCGGCATGTTCAGCAGAGCCTCTGCAGATAGAAAGAAACACCAACATGTCAATACAGCCTATCCACGTGTACAATATATTGAAATTAGAAGCAACAGGAGAAAGAAGATAAGTAGAGACAAATGACTCAGCTGAGTAAACAGAAATGCAGCTAAGGTCCACTGGAAATATGTTATTGTCTTTTTGACTTTTTTGTTTTTGTTTATCTTCAATGCACCTGGGCAAAACTATGATTTCCAGCTATAGATGAGGCTGGCATTCGCACGTAAATCCAGACATGGGGACAGCAAGCTCAGTAATAACGTGAACCATGCTCCAAAATCAACACTATAAATTTGCAATGCTAACATGAATAATTAAAAAGAGAATTAGTCTGACACAGTTACTTTTTTATTATGTTAACATTTTATATAACACTGGAAGGTGTGGTATTAACTGAATGAAATCCACATCTTGTATAATTACATAGGATTATCCAAATAATTGCTAAGATAATGATAGCACCACCGCCTGCAATCAGTGACATGATGAAGGGTATGCGTAGCCAATCTGGTGGTTCCATCAAGACTAATATTAGGTGAACATGGAAAGCAGGTGTGCCCTGGGGTAAGCAGGTATCTCACACTAAAAAGAGGGACTAGGCTGAACATGATGAAGGAAATAGAAAATTCAAATTCTAAAATAGAACTAAGAATACATGCGATACAGGGGAAAATGGGAAATCTAAAGTACATACTAGTCCTGGGCACCAAACAACTATAGGTTTGAAGTTTTATTTTGTCTTTTATTATTACTTTTCATAGCTAAGATAGTTAATACTTAACCTGATATTCTTGAGCAGAGCTGAATTTCAACGATTTTTAAATTTGCACCATATGTTTGAACTGCTTTGGAATATACATTCTCCACACATTTAAATGGCACTGTTTTGAAAGTATCATGGCTTCAGACGCGGGAAGGGGTTGACAGAGTGTTGCTCATTACAAAATTCTTATAATTATTTTCAAAGACTAGCTGAAATTTTTGTGAATAATGTATTAACCTGAATTAATCTGAAAAGTAAATTATCTTTTAAACTTTTTTCCCTCTCGTATAAATTAATGCTACTTGTGGGAATATATTGACTTGACTCAATCAAACAACACTCGTAAAGTTAATGAAAACCGGAGTATCTGCAGATTAAACATAGAGGGTGAACTGCTTCATGATATGGTGTCAAGCGCAATGTGAGTATTGCTGTTGAATCCTGTTTTCCATTATTGCTGCAAAATGTTATTAAAAGCATTTGTGAATTCAAAATCATTAAATATTTTGACCTCTACAAATGAAATGAGCCCTGAAGACACAACATCAAAATTCTAATTCTCTTTCAAACCACTGTATATTTGAGGACTCTAATAAATCCATTAGTTTTTTTATACGATAAAGTTCATCTTGACTTTGCATTCCATTTAAGTTACTTTAAGAGTTCAAAAGCTGATTTGAACTCATGATAATTTTACTTGAGATATGTTATCTTGAAAAATTTCCTCAAACTCTCATTTGCAAATACATAGTCTAAGATATCGCAAATATATTTAAAGGTAAAAGTAGCAAAAATGCAATAACCACAAATAAAAACATTGAAAATAAACACAAGGATGTGTTTGCCAAATCCCTTTATCTTATTTTCTTACCACCTTGGCCTTTTCTCCATATGGAAATGCTAATGTGAAACCACCGTCTTCTGCCACTAAACCTCTTTCATGCCTCTTTTTAAATGTTTTATCCAGGCTAGAGGTAGTTGTTCCCCTGCTGAGCTGTGACTAGTTCTGAAACCTATTCTTTACAAACACTTCCCCAACACTCACCTCTAACATTTCATAATAATCACTCTTTAGGCGAAGGCTTTTAAATGAGCCTGTTAAAACACAGATGTTGGAGAGGGAAGCACAGGGAAGACTAGATTAATTCAACAGTCCCAAGATATTTTTAAAGGATCACAGGGTTTATGGATACTTTTTAATTCATAAAGTTTGGCCAAATGTGTTTGACTAATCATTTCTTTAAGACCCCACTTAATTCCACGTTCACTTATTCCTTCACTCCATAAACGCTTATCTCCTGCCATGGACCAGGCACTGCCCTTGGTACAGTAACTGTTGAGGCACATTCTCCATGAGCGCATTCTCCTTTGCTCCACCCCACGGGGCATCCTTAGTTCTCCTGTAGTCCCACAACGTACGGTCACTTAGCCTCTGCACTGACCCATATTCCTTGTGGCTTCTGCTTCCTCTGCCTGGACCGTCAGCTCCTGGAGGGTGGTGGTCTTATTCTGTACACAGCACTGATCGGCGTCTCATTGTAATGGTGCTGGAGATGCTGGTGGCCTAGAAGTTAAAAATGTGTTGTATACATGTATATTCTTCGGCTTCCAGCTCACATGCTGTATTTCCTAATCCCCTGTTTGGGCTGACTGGCTTACTACCTACTGACAATTTGAATTGATTTCAGAATATCCCGAGAGACTAAAAAAAAATAGACTAAAAAAAAAAAAAAAATAGGGAAAAATAGGGCAATATTTCAAAATCCGGTTTTCCAGTTCCAATCTTGAGGGACAATTTTCATAATATAATTATTTCAGAGACTTTTAAGATATTGATTTGGGGGAGGAAAGATGAATTTAGGAGTAGAATGTCTATTGCATTTAAGCTCTAGCTACATGGCTTTATCCACAAAATAGCTTCCATTAACAACAGTGTTCACTTAGTACCTACTATGTGCCAAAAAGATGTGCAAGGTGGTATCTCATTGCGGTTTTGATTTGCATTTCTCTGAAAATTAGTGATGTTGAGCATTTTTATGCACTTGTTGATCCTTTATATGTCTTTTTTTGGGAAAATGTCTATTCAGGTTTTTTGCCCACTTTTTCATTTGGGTTATTTGGTTCCTTTGCTATTAAGTTGTAGGAGTCCCTTATGTATTTTGGATATTAACCCCTTACTGGATATAGGGCTTGTAAATATTCTCTCACTTTCTATAGGTGCTGATTGTTTCTATTGCTATGGAGAAACTTTTTAGTTGGATGTAGTCTCACTTGTTTATTTTTGCTTTCTTTTCCTGTGCTTTTGGTGTCACAGCCAAAAAATCATCGCCAAGATCAGTGTCAGTGAGCTGTCACCCTATGTCCTCTTCTTGCTGGACACCTTAAACGTGTGCAAGTTTAACACATCAATCATCCTCTGATAAAGCTGGGGAAAGTAAAGAAAGAGACTATTCATCAAAATTGAAAAAAATACACAAGACATTGAGGTTTTCATTGTGAAAAATAAGGGATCCTTGTCAAAGCACTTAGGGTCTAGGGACAGCTAAATAAACCACTACAACAACCATTAAGGACTGTCTTGAGGTTTGTACAGAAAGCAAAGGAAATACATGGGAAGCACATCTATTCTATTTTGCAGGATTCTTTGGAAAAAGATAGGGAGAAATTAGCCAACAGGAGGAAGGTAAAGGATAAGCAAAGTGTTTCAGGTGGAATAAACTGGGAAGGTCCAGTGATGACGAGGGCTATCGTTTACTGACTAAGCTCATTGGAATGTATGTGTCCCATCTTAAAGCAGCAGAGGTAAGACATGTACATCTACCTCACAAGGGTTTATTTGTAAAGCTCAAATGAGATGAAAGTGTGAATGTGCAGGAGAATATGGGCCTTTCTAACTTCACTAGGGTGGCTTATATTTACAGTAAAGACTTATTTTTAAATTATTATTCAATTTACTTAATTTATTGAAGTACAAGTAAAAATAATTTGTTATTAAATCTAGTTTATACATATTACTCTATTTATAAATAGAGTACAACTTATCAAGTATTTACAAGGTTTTTATATTGTAGATGATTAAAATCTTTTATACCTTGTAAACATTATAAATTTAATATATCCAGTTTCCTGAGTACCTAATTGCCTAACAAGCAAAATATTTCTAGTTATTAAATGTCTTATAAATCTAATGAGTTATACTCAAAAAGTTGATTATTATAAGTTCTAAATATTACAATACTGCTTAAAATCTTAGTGAAAATTCCTTTATACCTTTCAATCATAAATGTTAAGGTAATGAGTCTCTTTACACATTTCAAAAAGAAAAATAAGTTTTATCTGTTAAGCCTCTAACCTGCCAAGTTCTTTTAAGCATAATAAACAAAACAATACTAAATGTTTGCAGTTGTTCTCAATGGAACACAAGAACATTCAGAAAATGGGCTTGATTTTCTTCATAATGTTTCATATTTAGTTCCAGTTTTTCTGGAATTCATATTCAATATGCTTACCCACTGACAATTATTATCATTCCAGACAAATCGAGATTCCCTTTTCAGTATTTTTATATCACCCATAGAGATACTTGGCCAGGCTGATGGCTTGATTTGTACCCCAGGCACTGTGTGAGAGCAGGAAGCCCTATAGTCACAAGAAGAGAACTCCACAACTACTGAGGACTACAGGGTCTACAGACTCATCTGAGTTAAATCTGAAGCCTACCAACCAAAGCTCTCCATCCGCTGATTGAATTAAACACATTTATTTACCGCTCAATTCTGTTCTGAAGTAATAGTCCTCTTCTTTGCATCCGATAGGACCACAGTTTCTTTAGGTATCTCCCTGATGCCCCACTGGGCCCCCTTCATCCCCGGAGGGTCGGTCACCTCACACACATCACTGATGTGTAGTCAGTGCCGGGCGCTGCCCGGGGCACTGATGTACAACCAACACACGGGAGACTCATTCTTTCATGAGGCTTCCATGCTAATGGGTTAGTGTCCCACTAGCAGTTAGAGCATTAAATGAGATCGTGGAAGAGTAACTGAATGACTCCTTCCTTAGTTGGTCAGGTAAGCCCTTTTCAAAGGAAAATAAACAAGATGTGTAAAAATCAGAGAAGAAGAGAAGAGAAGGAAGAGCTAGTGAGTTGGGATTGAACACAATGTCCTCCAGCGTCTGAATGTCAGTCAGTCAGGCCGGAACACAGTAAGTTAGGGAGAGAAAAGCTAGAGAGAAAACCACAGCCAGATCTTGCAGACACTGTTAGGCAAAGATAAATTTGGGGTAAAAAGCCATCAGAGTTGTAAGCAAGGGTGCAGCATGGTCACATTTTAGAGAATCTTTCTGTTGATTACTGTGTGAAAAGCTGGTATTAAGGATTTAGAATGAAAGTAGTGGGACAAGGATGAAGTTAATCAGGTGATGGATGGTGGCGAAATAAAGGTGGACGCGGTGAGAAGAGGTCGGGCTCAGGAGGTTCTCCAGGCACAGAATAAGTAAGACTTGCTGATGGAGCGACTCTGGACACTGTGTGTGGAGACACTCAATAGCTGCTGATGGATTAATTTCAAAACTTGGGCTTTGAGAACCATGGCTGTGGGAGCTCTACTGGGGGCATGTTGAGTTTGAAATGCTTATTTAACACCAAACTGGAAAAGTCCAGGGCACAGCCTGACATACAGGCCTGAGTTATACGGAGACGAGTCAGGACTTAGGAATGTATTTGAGAGTCATGACCTATAGGTGTATTTAAGCCGTGAAAGAGTTGAGGTCACAGACAGAGCAGGTAGACGGTCAAGGTTCAAGTGCCTGGGAGCCAGGCCTGCAACATTTTAAAGACAAGAAGAAAAGGAAGACAAACGAGGGAAAAGAAAGGAAAGGGAGTTCACGGGGAATACGGTATAGAGGGAAAAGCTGACTTTTTGTTTGGATAGAAGCTCAGGGGAGAGAAAAAGAGTTCAAGACGGAAAACACGGTGAACGGTGTCAAATACTGAAAAGCATCTGGGTGAGGAATAAACAGAGAAGCAAGTGCTGGATGTGAGGACACGGACGTCAGGCCAGAGCCTGACCAGGGAGGGTCGCAGTGGGGAGCGCGTGCAGAGAAAAAGAAGACAGCGGCTCCGCAAGTCCTCTGGGTAAACACAGGCGATCTCGTGCCTCTACTCAGTGGAGCGGAGAGATGAGGGGACAGCTGGAAACCACGTGCGCAAGGAGGCAAGCGCAGATGTTTTCATCAGAAGAAAACGTGGTTTTATGATGAAAGAACTTAAATAATAAAACTAGCTGTAGTGATGGTACAGGGGAGAGAAGAGGTCCCAGCAGGAGCCAGGCTCTGAGAAGCGAGGCCACAGCTCTCAGGTAAGGGCAGGTCTCTGACAGGAGCGGAGACAGCGGTTCCCAGTCATGGGGAAGGAGGTGGAGAAGTGGAAGGAGGGGCACGCAATCGGCTGATGCGCTGGTTAGGAAACAGAAAAGATGAAGAGGATTTTTCCATTTTTCTCAATGACGAATAAAGGAAGACCAGCAGCAGGGTGTGGAAGGCGGCTATAGATTCAACACTTATGAAGAGACAGAAGTTGTCAAACAGAGGTTCAGAAAAAGCAAAAGACACGGTAAGGAAGTATGGACAGTTCGTCTGATGTGATAGTATCCGTTTGCAATCTGAGGTCATGAACGCGAGTGAGACGCGGGTACCATATTGCCGTGTTCCCAGGCAGAGGAGGGATTGAGGCATTCTGCCAACGTTAGCTTTCTCTCAGGAATTTAAGAGGAGAAAGAGATTAGGGGGTAAGAATGCCTGCAAAAGAGAAATTATGGCAACTTACTGTGACATCCAAGCTGAGTAGGGAGGATCCGACAACAAGATAGTGAGAAGAGGCAGTGGCTTCACGGGTGGTGATGGCGTGAGAGGTGTGACATGGAAATGGGGGAGGGAATATGCAAAATCAGGTTTTATACATATGAGTATTTGACTTTACAAATATCTGAAATTGTAGCAACTAAATACGACTGAGTTATTCACAGGTGATTGTCCTTCTAAAGACACAGCATACAGACATACCCAGTATCAACATACTGATTATCAACTTTACACACATGTATGTCTTTCAAAGACATACATATTTCCCCCCTTTGGGGGGAGAATTTGTCATCAAAATGAACTTAGAGGAGTTCATTTAAATAAATTCCCTAAAATAGAAACTTACAACAGCTATTCGTGATTTAAAGGATGGGATAACAAGAGAATAAGATATTCAAAGTGGTTTAGGTAACTTCCAATTTCCAGTCAGGCATTTAAGGAGTTGGAAAGTCATGGCACCTTCAACAAGAAAAAACTAAACCAACTGAAAATCAAAACGCTTATTAGATCCATCAGACAGGTGAGGTCAAATGGCACATGGCTGCCCCCGAAGTCAGAGAGAACAGGCAGATACAGAGAATCACAACTCAGCAGCAGACGCTCAGGGGCAGACATGCTGCTGGAACCAGTACGAGGACAGGAAAACCCAGATAAAATTGACAAACAGCTAGAAGCTCAGTGTAGACAAGTTGAAATCTACACCTAGGCTTATCATATTCAAACTACAGAAGTGAAAGACCAAGAGATGATCTTGAAAGTAGCCAGAGGAGAAAGAAAAAAACTTTACTTACAGAGGAGCGCGAGTAAGAATTACATCTGGCTTCTCTTCAGAAACCACAAAAGCAAGAAAAGAATGGGACAAAATACTTAGAATATTGCAAGAAAAAAAAACCACCCAGATTTCTGTACCCTGTGAAATTATCTTTCAAAAGTGAAGAAGAAATAAAGACTTTCTCAGACAAACAAAAACTGAGAGATTTTGTTGCCAGTAGATCTGCCTGCTTTGCAAGAAATGTTAAAGAAATTCTTCAGAAAGAAGCAAAATGAAAGTGGTGAGAAACCAATACTACATAAAGAAAGGAAAGACACTAGAAAATGAATAAATGGTAAAATAAAATATTCTACTTTTCTTATTCTTAACTGACCTAATAGATAACAGTTTGTTTAAAATAATAACAAGGGCTTCCCTGGTGGCGCAGTGGTTGAGAGTCCGCCTGCCGATACAGGGCACACGGGTTCGTGTCCCGGTCCGGGAAGATCCCACATGCCGCAGAGCGGCTGGGCTCGTGAGCCATGGCCGCTGAGCCTGTGCGTCCGGAGCCTTTGCTCTGCAACGGGAGAGGCCACAACAGTGAGAGGCCTGCGTACCGCAAAAAATAAATAAATAAAATAATAGCAAAACATTTGATGGTAAGTTAGCTTGCAAGTATATGAAATGAACAACAGAAATGTTATAGGAAAGGGAAGGAGGAATTATGAACATTCTGTAATAAAATATCTTCACTACCCATGAAAAAGTGATTTGTGTTGTTTGGAAGAAAACTTGGATTAGTTGTAAAATGTATACAATAAACTCAAGGGCAATACTAAAAAAAAAATTGATATGCCAACAGAGAAGAAATAAATGGAGTCATTGTAATCATATATCATTTTAAATGCCAGTGGTCTAAACTCACTAATTAAAAGACTCAGACTGTCAAGTGGATAGAAAGACAAACCCAACCACATGTTGATCATAAGAAACAGTGATTTAGGCCACACGTCATGATGTTCTGCTATAACACAGTCTCTCTGTATATACTGTCCCACATACACACCTTCTTAGCCTGGACACGGACTCTTAAGACATCTACTGATATAGTGATTAGAATATCCACGCTTCCCCACTTGGTGAAAGCACATGGCATCTCCCGAGGCTGACGGTTTAGTGTTCTATTTGGGTAATTACATAATTCGGCTATTCACCTAAAGCACTGTTGACACCTCTCTGATTTCTAGCTGGGCCCAGGGTCCTGGAAGAGCGTTCGTTAAGTGCCCCAAAGCAGACTTTTCCATCAGAGTGATGTGTCTCCTGGATTTTGACCTGATTTAGGAATCAAGACCAGCGTCTAAAATCCCTAGAGAACATGGCATAGCAGGGCCCATGCTGACCAGGTGCTCACGTGTGCCGTGCCCCTGGGCATTCACCTCCTCGGTGCTACTGGAGAAACGGTCTGAGCCCTAAGCTATCATGTTTTCCACTAGACTGGCGATCAGGCGTATTTACCTCCCAAATGTGTCTCCACTTGGGAATGCCATGAAACCACCTGTAAACATTCTCTGCGTGCTGTAGGAGAGGACTTATATTAATATTGGGTCAGCAGGCCACAGACTGAAAACTCCGGAGAGGACTTATCAGGCTAACAGAAGCATCCCAAACTCACCTCCCTTAGGCTGGAAATTTCCACTTCTGATTTCCTTACATGTGTTTCATCCCCAGACACAGTCTTATATTCAGAAGAGCAAATCTAGTCCTTACATGCCACAGGCAACCACAATCTGCTTCCCATTATACATAAGCAGATGCCTTAACAACAGACCATCTTGATTTACGGCCACACAGAATGTGACAGCTAGGCCGTTTGGCATCTTCTACGCTAGGTGGTGGTGGTATTTCTCAAAGTCATTGGGAGAAACTAGGATTGTACACATGCCCTTGAAACCACAAACTGAGGAGCGATGTGGTCATTTACCTAGAGGATGAGCCAGGGGCATCACATCACTTCTTTTCACCAAATTATCCAGGTGGGATATTTAGGCAGAGCTAAAAATATCCTCTCCTATGGACGAAACAGAGGTGTCTCCCTGTACTGGCTTTCGGTCAGCACCGCACCCAAGAAAGGCAGCTCAGTGTATCGCTCCCTGGTGCTGAGTTACCCTCATGGTGACGTGCTGTCGCGTCCTCCTGGGACTGTGGCCCGTGTGTGACTGAGGCCCATGGTCTCCCCACGTGTACTAACTGCCTGTCTCACCCCCATCCTTGCCCGGTGGTCAAGTTATCCACTTCTGACGTAGAGCTTACGCATGGCGCCTGCAATAGCGGGCACCTTGTAACATGTCTTGGCCCCCGCCCCGAGGAGAGGTCATGGGACTTGGCAGGTAAAGGATCACAGTGCTGCCTAGGTAGCCACTTACTATTGGAGCTGTTTTCACAATTACCTGTACATTGGCAAAGCTCTGACCCACTCTGATGTACCTTTAGGAAATTCAGTGGAAGCCATTTAAGGACTTCCCTGGTGGTCCAGGTGTTGAGGCTCCATGCTTCCAATGCAAGGGGCACCAGTTCAATCCCTGATCAGGGAACTAAGATCCCACAGGCCGCATGGCACAGCCAAAAAAAAAAACAAAGGAAGCCATTTAATGTCAAGTATAAAGGGATGAGTGTTACCATGAGTCAACTTCCAGCACCTCCCACACATACGTGCAAGCTTAAACATGGACCTGGGACCACTGAATTGGGCAAAATGAAAGAAATATTTCGTGAGGGTCAAATATAAATTTATATCATTGCATCCTTCCCCACTTCTCCGGCCAGAGCATGAAGTGCGTGCTTCACTCCCCCTCATGTTCATCATAAAGGCACGGTCAGCTGGGAGTCAGCCACCCTTTTGAACCGTTTTTCACCCTGTTTACGTAACAAGTGTTCACATGGGTCATTGAAATTTTCAATGTGACAGCTGCTCTGAGGGTGATGGGGAATGTGGTCTGTTCATGGAATTATGTCTTACTGCCTTTTCTTTCTTTTTTTTTTTTTTTTTTCGGTACGCGGGCCTCTCACTGCTGTGGCCGCTCCCATTGCGGAGCACAGGCTCTGGACGCGCAGGTTCAGCGGCCATGGCTCACGGGCCCAGCCGCTCCGCGGCACGTGGGATCCTCCCGGACCGGGGCACGAATCCGTGTCCCCCGCATCGGCAGGCGGACTCTCAACCACTGCGCCACCAGGGAAGCCCTTACTGCCTTTTCTTTTTGTCTTAAAGAGACAACCACAGGCTAAATAGAGAACTTGCTGTTTTCAAACCTTTCATTGTTTTCTCCAGAGATGCTTGTGCTACAAGATGGGGAAAGAATAGGTTAGAATAAGCGTGCGTTTCAGTCAACACCCATCTGTCACCCCCCAAAGGAGTCAGAAGGCCAGCACTGCACTCACACCTTTTTCTGGGGAGTTCCATCAGCAGCTGTTTTCAAGTGTTTGTTTCCTATTGGCGATAGATGCTGTTTCTTATCACGTCGGTGGTTTCCTCCCGTCCGAGTTCCCTCGGCTACAACACAACACCACATACCGGGGGGCTCGTAAACATCAGCAATTGTTTTCTCACCCTTCTGGAGGCCAAGTGCGAGTTCAAGGCACCAGCTTGGTTAGGTCCGGTGAGCGTCCTCTCCCAGCTTCTCAGCCAAATCCTTCTCACTGTGTCGTCACAGGGCCCAGGAGGTACAGGCCCTCTCTCGGGTCTTTTTATAAGAACGCTAATCCCATTCATGGGGGCTCCACCCTCAGGTCCTCATGACCCTCCCAAGGGCCCACCTCCCAACACCATCATCCTTGAGGGTTAGGATTTCAACCTACAGATTTTGGAGGGACACAGTCATTCACACCTTAGCACCTCTGACACGAGGAATGAGCCATCTCTCCACGTGGGGTGAGCGGCCTAAGTGCCTGTCTACATATTTCACGAGCTCAGCTAAGAAACAGGCTAAGGCACCTTCCTTCGCATCGCAATACCCTCTGAGCTGGTGACAGCTTTTTATGGGGGCAGGGGGCAGGGAGGGTGGACAACTACATGATCCAATTGAAATGTCATCGATGTTTACACACAGGGGACACTCGTGGGGAACACTCCTGTCTGCCCTGTCTTTTCCTGACAGTGTATGTTTGGTAACTGGATGTAAGCAGAAGACAAACGTACAACGCTTCAGTTATTAACACGATATTCACTAGTGCCACAGATTAATGTAATATCCCTAGAAAAATTTTAATAACTCACTAACCAGCAGAAGTATAGGTACTTTTACTTCAAAATTGTTACAATATTCAAACTCTCTGCCTATAGAGAAAAGCATTTACTAGTTTAACATCAATAATCAAAGACATAAGTCATGCCCTAGAAACCTGTGATTTAATATTTGGGTTTTTTTTTAATTTTTGGTTGCCTCTTTGTTTTTACAAAATATTACTTCCCTTTAAAGGATCTAAAGCATCTGGTTACATTACGTAGCTCACCCTAAGATACTTTTAACAAAGTACCCCATTAAATTGTCCTGATACATCTCACCTAAAAGTGGAGTCTTATGAAAATATTCCAAGGAAGTTAACATGAGGAAACATATAAGTTGCCCCTTTTAATGGAATGAAAATTAGGTTAAAAAAAAGAAATACCAATGAAGCATCAGTATTAATGCAATAAGAGAAAAAAATTATGAGGTGGCAAAAGGATGCTGCAGAATACTAATATCAAGTGACATATCTCCCAAGTCAGAGATGAGCTGATATGACACTAACAGATTCAGCCTCTGCTCTCCGAGCTCAGCGGGTGCCGGCCGTCACGAATCAGTCTGCAGAGTCAGGCTGCAGGCAAAGCAACTTCCTTGGCAATGCTGATATATGGTGAGAAGCCTGAAAGAACTATTTCTGTCTAAAGCCCAACAAGTTCAAATTCCACATAAGAACGTCTATGCATGTCAATTTTTTAAAATAATAGGAAAACGATGATAGATTTGTGAAATAATCTCAAAAATACATCATTCTTTCCAGAGCAAATAAAACTGCCCAATTGGATATAAATAAATTGCACAAGGATTATGTCTAAATTTCTAACATCAGCAGAACTGAATAGAAATAAGATTAGTAAGGCTTTTCATTATCTGTATTAGGATTAATTAGAAGAATATGGGAGAAGCATCAGTGAGGTCAAGTTAGATTCCACATATCTGGGAACCAAAATAACCATGGTTTAAACAAGATAGTGATTTCTTTCTCTCGTAAAAGAATGTGAAAGCAGGACATCCAATAATGTCTATGGCAACTCGTGACTATCATCTGAGAAGCAGTCTCCAAACTTCTGTTCTACCAACCTCAGCACAAACAGCATCCTCAACTTACCTCATGCTCCAACAGGGGTCCCTGGGACTCCGTCATCCTGCCAGCCTAACGGGCCGTAAAAAGGAGGAGAGAAGATGAAGCTCAGTCCAAACGACCTCAGGAAACTAGACTGAAATCTCACGGAATAATGTCGCTTCAATATCGCCACTTAGTAACGAGGCCACACCTAGGAGCAAGGATGCAATCTTTTAATAAAATAGCAAAATGTTAACATTAGGGCTTTTCAACTAAAGAAGGGGGAGGAAAAATAGATATTTTTTTGGCAATTGGCAGTTTCAGCCAGAAAAAGGAAAATGAGGGATGTATGGTATTATTGTAATTGTTAAGAAGACCAATTTTGTTTCGAGTTAGACATCCTAGACTGAAATCCAGGTTATGTGAATTCCAAGGTTACAGATCAGGGCTAGTTATGTCAGCTCCCAGGCCCCCTTTCCAACTGTGAAATGGAAGTAATGATCAGACCTCCCATATGACTATTTCAAGGACAAAACAAGATAACATACTAATGAACTGCTAGATTTGATATGCTAATACTTTGTTGAGGATTTTTGTATCTTACTTCATTATAGATATTGATCTGTACTTTTGGGATACTCTGTCTAGTTTGCATATCAGGGTAATATTAGCCTCATAAAATGAGTCGGTAAATCTTTCTTTTTCTTCTATTCTGTGTTTGTAAAATTGGTCTTAATTCTTTAAAATTTTGGTAGAATTCTTCAGTAAAACCATCTGGGCCTGAAGACTTCTTTTTCAGGAGCTTTTCAATTACAAATTCAATTTCTTTTATAGTTACAGCAAGATTCAGCTTTTCTATTTTACCTTGGTTGAGTTCTATTAGTTTATGGTTTTTGAGGAATCGGTCTGTTTCAGCTAAGGTAGCGAATTTATGAAAGCAAAGCTGTCTGTAGTTTTTCTTTATTATCTTTGTAATGTGGCTACAGAACCTGTAGAGATACTCTGCTTTCATTCTCGATACTGGTGATATTTGTCTTATCTCTTATCTTTGTGAATCTTGCCTAGAGTTTTCCATTTTGATTTTCTCTAAGAAATAACTCTTTATTACACTCATTTTCTCTGTAGTTTTCTTGTTTTCAATTTTATTCATTTTTGCTTTTACCTTTATTATTTCCTTCTTCCTGTTAACTTGAATTAATTTTCTCTTCTTACTAGAATTTATGGATGGAAGAATTTAGACTATCAATTCAAAACATTTTCTTTTTCTAATGTGAGTGTTTAATGCTATAAATTTCCCTATCAGCACTGCTTTAGCTGAATCCTCATCTTTTGATATGTTGTATATGCATTTTCATTCACTTCTAAATACTTTTAATATTTCCTTTGAAATTTACTCTTTGATCCATGGATTATTTAAAAGTGTGTAGTTTTAATTTAAAGTGATTGGAGATTTTTCCTCTTATCTTTTTCCTATTGATTTCTTTTTTTTTAAGTTCTCATTTTTTTTAAATTTAATTTATTTTTTGGCCATGCCACATGGCACATGGGATCTTAGCTCCCCAACGAGGGGTCAAGCCTGCACCCCTTGCATTGGAAGTGTGGAGTCTCAACCACTGGACCGCCAGGGAAGTCCTCGCTTACTGATTTTTAGTTTGATTCCATTATTGTGGAAGAGCATGCTCTGTATAATTCAAATATTTAAAAAATTAATTGAGATTGTCTTATGAACAATCATATGGTCTCTATCTTGGTGAATGTTCCATGGGTACTTGAGAAAAAAATGTGTATTTTACTGTTGTCGAGTGTGGTGTTTACACACATATGTGAGTTAGATTCTGTTGGGTGATGGGATTAGTCTTTCCTTACCCTTGCTGTTTTTCTGTCTGGTAGTTCTTCCAATTGTTGAGTGGGTTATTGGCGTTCTCAACTGCAAGTGTGAATATTTCTCCTGCCTGTTCTGTCACTATTTTTGCTTCACAAATTTTATAGCTTTTTTTCTCAACACATGCACATTTAGGATTACTATGTCTTCTTTGTTAATTGACCCTTTAATCATTATTTAATTGTCCTCTTTGTCTCTAGTAATTTTCTTTGATCTGAAGTCTACTTTACCTGATTTTAATACAGCCATTTATGCTTTTTTAAATTAGTGTTTTCATGGTATATTTTCTATTCATGTACTTTCAACCTAACTATATAACTGTCTTTTAAGTACTGTTCTTGTATATCGCATATAAATGATGGTGTTTTGTTTTGTTTGATCCATTCTGCCAATCTCTACCTTATAATTGGTGTATTTAGATCATTTACATTAATGGTACTTATTGATGTGTGAGAGCTCTAATCTGCCATATTCATGTATGTTTTTTGCTTGCATCCCTCCATTTCTTGACTTTCTGTTTCTCTTTTTTTACCTTTTTTCCGGTTACGTGAATATTACTTAGGGTTGCATCTTGATTTATTTATGTTGTCTTTTTAATGTTTTGCTTTATATAATCCTTTTAGTTGTCACTCTGGGTATTAGAACATACAGTATGTAATCACTGCCTACTGCTATTGATGTTCTATCATTTCAGGAGGAAATCCTACTTCCACTTAGGTCTCTGCATACTCCCCACTCCTTAAATATACTTTTCTTAAGTATCTCTTTTGCATCCAGTCAACATCCTATCACTTGGTGGTTATCATTTTTTGCTTCAGCTATAAAATACCATTTAAGAACTTCTAAGACAAGGAGTAGTCTATCATAGTTATTCTTCTTTTTACTCATTCCCATGTTTTCTTCCATTTCTGAAGTTTTAATCTTTCCCCTGTCATCATTTCCTTTCTCTTTATATACCTTCTTTAGCCATTCTTTAAGGGTAGGTTGGTTAGTAACAAATCCTCTGAGTTTTGTTTCTACTGAGAATGTCCTGATTTCCCTTTATACTTAGAGATATTTTTACTGGATAGAAATCATGGCTGGCAGTTCCTCTCTTTCAGGATTTAACCCGTGAGCTGCTACTTTTATGGCCTTCATGGTTCAGATGAATCATCTGTTAACATTCAAATTGCTGTTTCCCTACAGGTAAAGTGTCATTTCTCCTAAGACGCATCCAAGGTTTTTTGTTTGTTTTGTTTCCTGTCTTTATTTTTCAGAAGTTTCAGTTATGATCTATCAGCACAGAAGTCTTCGTGTTCATCCTTTTTGGGGTTTACTCAGCTACTTAACTGTGAAAAGGATCAGAATATGCCACCCCCCAAATATGCCACTTTGGGATAAGGATTATTTTGACCCGAATAGTTTTGAGGTTCGATGCTGAATGTAGAAAGAGGCCTTCCCAGAGTTTCCTTTATCTGACTGAAAGCAGAAACTTCTGATAAAGGAGGACCGCCATCAATCCCCCACTCAGGGAAGTTTTAAGATAAGGAAGAAGACAGAAAGTTGGCACCAGAATGAACCTTCACAAAGAAGCCTTTTTGCTAAGATAGCCCTTACCTGGCATTAGTCTAACACATCTACCTACCCACAGTTGGCAGCCCTTAGAAGCCTAAAAACCCCTTTGTGTTTGTGAAGTCACATCTTGGCAGTTTATCACCCTATGTTAAAAATGGAATCTAAGCTCTCAGGCCTTTTCTAGGAAGGTGCCTGTGTCATGTAAAAATTAACATCAAGTAAAATTTGTACTCCTTTTCTTCCTGTGAATCTGTCTTTTGCCAGTCTAATTTGCAGGGCTCCGTCAAAGAACACAAGAGGATCGAGGAAAAAATTTTCCCACCCCTACAGTTCTGTATATTTGTCTTTTACCCTATTGGAGAAGTTTTCAGCCAATTTTTCTTTGAATACTTTTTGAGTTCTACTATCTCTCTTTCTTGGACTTCAATCCTGTGAACATTAGCTATTTTGTTACTGATTCACAGATCCCTGAGGCTGCTCTTTTTTTTTTTTTTTTCATTCTATTTTCTTTATGTTGTTCAGATTAGGTAAATTCTATCAATCTGCCCTTCATGTTGCAGATCTACTCTCTGTCATGTCCACTCTACTACTGACCCCAGTCAGTGGGAGGTACATTCTACCCATCAATGGGGCCCTGCTTTCTTCAGGGCGGCAGGGGTGGAAGGGAGGAAGGTCCCACCAAAACCCAGGGTGGGGGAGAGAGCGGTTCCACTGGTGTTTGTCTAGGAGATCGCTCATAGGTTCAAGAGGGGCTCTAAGACTCCACCCAAATTAACAGATGGGAAATGTGTACTCCAGAGCAACCCCAGCAGTAAGCAGATCAGTGAGAAAGAGTACGATGCCAACACAAAACAACTGGAAAGAATAAAACCAAGGGTATAAGCTACTAAATTACATATAAAGAATAAGACTATTTTCTCTTAAAAAATACATTTGGTTTAAACATCAAAACAAAGAATGAGTAGAGTATAATCAAATTTTTCAGGGAAAAAAAACTAAGGAATAAGTTTCAGGAATAAAACTAGGGACGTTTCTTATTCTTGTTGGTTAATTTGTAGGTAGCTATTTCAGTAATAGAGTCATCTCCCTAGTCTAATTACAGGAAGTGGAATAGGAAATAGACATCTAAGAAATGGAGGTTAATCCAGGTAGAGCACATATTGACAAACTTTGGTAGTTAACTGAGACACCTGAACAAAGCAGTTGATGCAAAAATTAAGAGACCATGCCCACTACATGGCACTTCCCCTCCGTGGTTCACCTTGCCTTTCACCTTAAACCAGGAAGGCAAAATGAGTTACCACTTTATAGAGTACCAAAGGCCATTATCTAGACTAGGTTTTCAGGAACTTGGTTAGGTCACCTATGTTTCTATTTCTGATTGATATATACCCACTAAGAAATTCACAGAAATTAAAAATACTATATAAAATTCACCTAAAATTTTTATAATTTAAATTTGATATGATGCATTTTTTAAAATTTAATCTTATGCCCCTTTTGCATAAAAATTATAATAAACTGCTTTATTTCCTAGAATTATGGTTCCACCAAGATATATGAAGTACACGACTGAAAACGATGAGCTTGGTATTTGGGGCTATATAATAGACATCTATGTTGCAGAATTCTCTCACCCGGGATGAAAAAGAAGGAACAAGAAAAATTAAAGACTCTAAGCTTGGTGGCAAGATAGCAGATGACAGAGAGAAAAATGAGAGAGAGAGATTTCTGAATCACTTAAAATCCTTTAAGCTACAAGTAAAAGAACCCAATTCCAAATATGTTAAGATATAAGGGAGCAGGCGTTGGTCAGATGTCCTTCGAATGGACTCCAGCTCAGCGTCCACAGTTCTGTCCCCTTCCCACCTGTGTGTGGCTTTTATCCTTCAGGTTTTGCACCAGGTCGGGCTCAGAGGAAGAGAGAATCCACCTTCTACAGCTCATTCTGCAGAGTCAGTCTCTTGATCCCCTTAAAACCCTCACGACCACCCCCGGGTCCTCCTGGCTTCTGGCCAAGTGTTCATTCCTGAACTAATCCTCTTGGCTAAGAAAATGGGAATGATTTACATCACCGGAGAAAACCATTGTCTGCAAGGAGAAAGCCCGTCCTGAGGCAGGAAGAAGGATCAATCTCCCCACAAAACACAGGCTGCCAGAGAAGGGCAGACAGAAGAGTTTTGGGGAAACAATCAATGTATCCATCAGACTTCCAAAACACAGAGCTCTAGAAAAAGAAGTTCCTAACTTCCGAGTCCACAGGTGGGTCATTTCTATCCTTCATTCATCCATCACCTGCGGAATCCTGAGTCTCTGAGTACACATCAGGCCTTTTGCTAAGGAGGTGGCCCAGACGTGTATTTGATTCACATGCATCAAATACAATATAATAAAACATTGTATTTTTCATAAAACGACACACTGGTTTGTCTATTCAAGGTTACATAAAAATAGTACTAGAGTACTTAATAATAAATTAAGCAAACAAATTGATAAATATTTATTATTAGACAAATCAATTATATAATAATTGATTAAATAATTAATCATAGAATTTTTTTTTTTTTTGCGGTACGCGGGCCTCTCGCTGTCGTGGCCTCTCCCGTTGCGGAGCACAGGCTCCGGACGCGCAGGCTCAGCAGCCATGGCTCATGGGCCCAGCCGCTCCGCGGCACGTGGGATCTTCCCGGACCGGGGCACAAACCTGTGTCCCCTGCATCGGCAGGTGGACTCCCAATTACTGCGCCACCAGGGAAGCCCCTAGAATATTATTTGTTTAATTTTAGAATTTTATTTATTTTATTTCTACAGCAGCTTATTAGTTATCCATTTTATACCTATTAGCGTATACACGTCAATCCCAATCTCCCAATTCATCCCACCACCACCCCCTGCCACTTTCCCCCTTGGTGTCCATACGTTTGTTCTCTACATCTGTGTCTCTATTTCTGCCCTGCAAACCGGTTCATATGTACCATTTTTCTAGGTTCCACATATATGCATTAATATACGATATTTGTTTTCCTCTTTCTCTTTCTGAATACTATTTTTTTTACATTCACTCATTCTTTATTTAATATTCATGACTATTAATTATAAATTAATTTATAAATACATACTATGTTATTTTTCAATGCCAATAGCTTAATCATAACTCTAGGTGCTGTCAATTCATAAAAGCATGTCTACCAATATTTGAGATAGTTCATTAATATGATGAATATCACTTCTAAATAACTATAAGCAATAGTAGAAAAAGTAAACTGATTATCAAAAGCAGCAAAGAAAATCTGGAATGCATTTGTTTCATCTAACGACTACTTACCCAATAACCATAAAGCAGTTAGTATTTTATTATCGAGCATCAAACAGACATCATTCCATGTCATTTAGAATTCTGACTAAAAGCTGTCTTTGTCGACTTATGTGTTAACACGTTTTCATACTATAAAAGTAGCTATTTTCTCCCCAGAACTGACAGTTGGTTTCCCAAAGTGTAGATGGTCCTTAAATTTGATATACCAGCCAAGCCACCAGGAAAGAACAAGATACGGAATTTGATACACCAACAAAGCCACTGCAAGAGAGTAAAATGCAGAAGCCAGTATATATGTTACGATAGAAAGGTGAAAATTAGAGATGAAGAAATATTGTTTTCAAATAACAAATGTTAAAGAAGTTTCAAATGATCCACATTTAAGAGATATGCTAATAATGACTTTTAAAACATTCTGCCTAAAACAATTTTTTTAATCACCCTTCCTGAGATTATTCAAATCGTTTAGGATAAGACCTCCCCCCATCCTGCCTTCTCCCAGCCTCCTGCTGTAAGAGCCTTCGTTTTTCTTCACCGCAGTTCTTCCATCTCACAAATGAGGAAACTCACCAAGTCCACACACGGATGGAAGGAAACCCCCAATTACAAAACTGGATACTAAAGCCTCCTCTCCATTGTTCCAGACCATTTCTCTCCTCCAGATCATTTCCCCAGTGACCCCAGGTTCTGCCCGCTTTTACCTCTCCACACGCACCTGTTTGCCCTGAGCTCCTGTGAGTCTCCACTGGAATGTCTTCCAATAGGTGTCTCCCTAATCCAGCTTTCTGCTAAAATTCAGCTTAAATTCTATAAATTCTGGGAAGCTCACCCAGATCTCTACACACTTCTTAAATTCCCTTGTCTCTGATCATTGAGATTTGCCTATAAAATACAGAGAGAATACATAGCATATACCCATTTTGTAAAACCTCACCCATTTCACGATCTGCCCGCTTTGATCGCTACCACGGAGACAGGGAGGGGGCAAAGCGAGGATGTCGGAGCCACAAAGTGTTTCTTCTCTGAACTGCACATCCAGCAGCTATGGCTCCTGGTTAAGTGTCCCATGCTGGCTACTCCAGACCTGGTCCACCTGCCCAAAAGGTAAAGCCTTGTTGCAAATAAACTTCACACCCACAAAATATAAAAATAAATCCTGGGCTTCCCTGGTGGCGCAGTGGTTAAGAAGCTGCCTGCCAATGCAGGGGACACGGGTTCGAGCCCTGGTCTGGGAAGATCCCCTATGCCGCGGAGCAACTAAGGCCATGCGCCACAACTACTGAGCCTGCGCTCTAGAGCCCAGGAGCCACAACTACTGAGCCCACGTGCCACAACTACTGAAGCCCACGTGCCTAGAGCCCATGCTCCGCAACAAGAGAAGCCACCGCAATGGAAGCCCGCGTGCAGCAACGAAGACCCAATGCAGCTAAAAATCAATAAATAAAATAACAAATTTATAAAATAAAAAATAAATAAATCCTGCACTCAACTCCTAGATTCAACCTTGTAGGCAAGACAATGAACATACAGAAAATAATGTTTACTGCAGCAGACTTTAGAGTGAATTTTCATAAATTGGAAATTTGATCAGGATATACAGATACACCCACCTCAAGATAAATCAAGCAGCATTCACAAGGATGAGTTAGAATCAATGAGTCAGAATGATTTCCACAAAGTTTCTCACCAGAAGGATGAAGAAGAAAAACAGAATGTGGAAAAGGATGCGTCCTGTGATGCTATTTTTAAGAAGTTAACGCTGAAAATAAAAATCCCCGTTTATAAATATGTATATGCTTACAACAAAATGTTGGAGGACACGCACAAGGTTGTATAGATCACCAAAAGGCCGAAAATAGGTGGTACAGGGAAGGGGAGGGGATAAAAACTCCAGGCAGAAACAGAAAGAAATATTTAAAGACACTAAAAAGAATTCATATTCTCATACGTGTGATTAACGTAAAAGTCTGTTGAGGTGTGTACATGTGTAAAGAAATTAAATAGATGTTTAATCAAACAAGCAAATTACGATTCCTTGATGATCTCAAATTGGCTTTTCATAGTTACATGGTGGGCTTAGGACCCTCAGAAATGAGGTACACAGCGATGTTGGTTCTCAAAGATACTCAGGGCAAAGTGTGCATGGGCAAATCCAGGCACACACACCCCACCCCATCGTCATCCTAGACTCTCTTCTTTTGTCTTAAAACTTAAAGAAATCTACTTTCTCCTCACATTTTAACGTTTTTAATATTATGGGATATACGCCACCTGTTTCAAACTGAGACTATTCAAATCCCTCTTCTATCTGACCATCTCCATCCACTGACCGATTCATACGTGTATATATCCTTTATTCACATGAATCTGTTATTTTGAAAACCATTTCCAATGAAAGAGTTATGTGATGAATTAGTAAATGCAGCATATATTCCTCAAGGTGGAAAATCTAAATTTTGTTTTCTGGAAGTGCTTTAAACATGGGCTTCCACAGACCAATCACCTGCTTTCTTTGTCTCTGCCTTTTTTTATATGTCAGTGTTGTTGAAGATGCCAAGCTCATCTGTGGTTTTTTTACAGCATTTTTTGAAATTTTTGCTTTAGCTGAGAGCTGTTATTTTGACAGAGTCCGTTACATCCTTGGCCTGATGACAATCTAGAATCTAAAGCAGCCAAAATTCTCTTTTGTCATTTTCAAAAGAACAATCTCCACTTGCATTGTGCTACCGACCAGTGTATCCAAACAATTCACTTTATTGTATCGAGGGATATGTTAGCATTCACAATATGAAATATACAAGGTTAGGAATAAATTTTGACATTATTCTATATATAGAATAATTGATAGCCAGAATACAAAACCAAACACTCACTTGTACTTTCTGAAGAAACACATTTTCTCTGTGTCCTCTCTTAGTGTCCATTGAGAATTTCTATTTGTTGAAGTCAAATCCTTAAACAGCCTTTGGGTCCTCAAGATTTTTCTAGGCGGCACTTGAAATTCCTGATGCTCTCAGTTTGTTGCCTGCAGTTTGCGTTGCTGCCTCACCTTGGCAACCTCGGTCACTCTGCTTGTGGTTGTCACTTTGGTTAGGATTGGTTAGGTTAGGTCAGGTTAGGTCAGGTTAGTTTAGGTTAGGATTGGTTACGTTAGGTCAGGTTAGGTTAGGTCAGGTTAGGTTAGGTTAGGCTAGGATTGGTTAGGTTAGGTCAGGTTAGGTTAGGTCAGGTTAGGATTGGTTAGGTTAGGTCAGGTTAGGTTAGGATTGGCTAGGTCAGGTCAGGTTAGGTTAGGTTAGGTTAGGTTAGGACAGGTCAGGTTAGGTTAGGTTAGGTTAGGTTAGGACTGGTTTCAGTGTGGGTTTTGGCTCAGTGAAGGGACTATACTGCACGTCGCTTCCATACAGACCTGACCTCTTCTCTGCAGTTTACAAAGCAGATATTCACCATCCCTAAAATTCAGTGATTTATTTTTTCAGCGACTAATTTGTCACTCATGGAACTCACTACTGAACATCTAAATCTGATACTAAACTGCTGCTCGTTTGAAATATTCCATTTAGAAAATAATAGAGTTTAGAAAATACCCAGATATTAGTAATGTTAATATTCATAGATGTGCAGGGCATTTTTCTATAGAATTCCAGTCAGCCACTCATAACGGATCTGCTCTTCCTCGTGAATAAAGCAATGGCCTACTCTCTGTGGAGTGTCTTTTTCTGCCAGGTGAGTACAGAGTGAGTACAGGGCAGCAAAGAAGCATTCAAAACCCACAGGTGCAGCAAGTCAGCTGGTGCAGCCATTTCGCCCATCCCAAGTAAACGTAACGAGACTCTGATAGAAACCCATACCAATGAGAAGGAGGAATGCAAATAAATGAACACACCAAACATTTTTGGTGTGCTTATTTGAAAATAAATAATCCAGTTCTAAGGTATGAGCATCTATTTAGATATAAATAAGCACAGCAGCTACAATATAGATTACGTGCTCATCTAGGAACCACTATATTATTAAAAGTCTAAAAACTCTATTGTAAGATTTTTAATTAAAAAAACTTTATACATTTAAGAAAACACTTTAAAATTTCAGGAAAAAGGCCTTTTATATGTTTTCCTTATTCTTACAGAATATACAAATTTCAGGCAACTTGGGTTCCTCTTACAGAAGAAAACTCACCTTTGATGGCCTAATTTAGTAAACTGCAGATGAATATGTTTTATACTTTAAAGCTACAATGCTATATACTTTTTAATTAAGTCAGTTTATAACTCAGTCAGCAAGTATCAATATTTGTGAGATGCCTACTAAGGAAATGGGTAGTAGGTTAGACTGAAGGTAGATAAAGATAAAAGGGATTGTTTATTAGCACAAAGACGATAGTCTCTTGCAGGTGACAGGTGTGGAGAAATGATTACAAGATAATAGACTTGTTAGAACTGATGTCCATATTAGGAGCAGTGATGTCCATATTAAGACCCACCTGTGCATCTCACCTGAGTGTGTGAACGCAATCAAGGTGAGAAAAACATAGGTGTCCAGGGCGGATTTTAATTGGTCTTTTGAAAGTATAGTATCTAATTCATGTTTATTCAACTTTTGCCTTAAGAGGTAGAACTGGAGGAATTTCAGCTGACATGTGTTTAAAATCTCTCTTCCTTTTCTTTCTACTTTGTATTAGAGCCATTATAATGGCCATCGATGAGCCTTTATGGTAACTTGAGGAAAACTGTTCACTTCCAGCGTTCGTATGACACATGTTATCTTTGCTGTCAAATAAGCACAAAGCACGCCAGAGGGAAAGCTCTGTGATGAAACTGAAGGAAAGGCAAAGAACATCTCTACCAGGAGCAGAGGAAACGTCAGCCCTGCCAGGGCAGCAGTGACATTAGAAAAGAATTCAACAACCCACAGAAGCCATAAACCAAAGGTCTCCTAGAATAAGGATTAATAGGGGACTTCAAAATTAAGTTCTACCCAATTTAACTACTTAGAAGTCTTTGAGTGAAAAATATAAACATTTTTAAAGCCAAGTCTTTGCAAGAATTGGCTATTTTTTTTTCTGTTTTCATGGCGCCTCTCTTTCCCTGAATTATAAATAATACTCTCCTTAGTCCTCTGCATCTTGCCTATCACCTCCGAATCAAAATGGTTCTCCCTTCTAAGACCCCTTACTTTACAACTTTTAGACTTTTTGTCACTGATCTTTGATCTTCTTCCTTTAATGCACACCTTGTTTTTACTTCATACAAGCATTTCATATCCATTGGAGAAAATGACTATTTGGATAGAGACTGAATAAGTGATAGAGGCTTAAAATATATATTGGTAATTAAATTTATTGATTACACATAGCAAGTCTTTCTTACCATACTTCTTCAGGGTGCTTATTTACTGAAAACCATATGACCTGTTATATGGTTTGAGACCTCACAACAATAATCACTATTATGTTTGCTAAATGCGTCTCATTTGCTGGATACTCACAGGCATTATTAACTCAACTTCATCACATAAGATGTATAATGCACAACCGACATTTAAAAATAAAAATGAGGCTTTGACAAGAGAAGAAGTTAGAATTTAAATTCAGATCTGTCTACCAAGTATATGCTGTTTTTTATAGTCTATTTAATCTCCATAAGGAATAAAATGCTCCAAATGCAACAGATTATGTCCGTGAGAGGAAATAATTAGAGGAATCTGAGATGATTCCAGACAAGAATTAGCCAAATTACAAGCAGAAATGGAAGGAAAACAAGATCAGAAATTGGGTATTTGCAAGGGTTGGAAAAGGTACGTGCTTTTGAAGGTAAACGGCAGGGGATGCAGCCCTTACCTCCTCCCCTAAACCAAATACATGCAGAGAACCACACTCTCCCCATCCTTAAATGGACAGAAATGCTTAACCAGACGTAAGAACTAATTCCACAAGAGAACTCTGCCTTGGGCTACTGGCTTACGGAATCAATTGGGGGGGGTCACAGATCCAAAGCCTACCCATCCCCCGGGGTCAGACCCTCAAGGACCTAGAGCCTGAGGACAGTTTATGTGGAAGGTGTAAGCTCACGATCTTGACGGGGATAAAGACGGGAGGTGAGACAAAGACGCAGGCTGGCTGGCGCTCAGGATGCGCGCCGAGGGATGCAGCGTGTTTCTCAGGAGAGGCTGCAGCCGGACCACAGGGCGGCCCACGAAGGAGGGCGATGCATCTGCCTGGCCCCCTGCACCCCATGCCCCGTCAGTCACGTCTTCCTTGTTGGGGTGAATTCAGGGTGTGTCCCCAGCCCCGCAGTGCTGTGCAGCGCTCACGCCCCCCGCCCCCCGTGGACCCTCATACATGAACCTGGACATGGGGGTGACTCGGGTCCGCAGATGTGGACGGCGTGGGGCTGGGCCTCCGGGCAGCCTGCGGTGGTCCCGCATGCCATCTGGGAAGAGGAAGCAAGGCCAGGATCTGAAACAGTGTCTAACTTGTGCTGCCTGTGAAACTCGGAGCCGCTACTGAAACTGTCTGTGATTTTTCACGTCTTGTGCTCTCGAGCTTTGCTAGTCTGTTAGTTTTCTGCTCCTTGTTTTGAAAAGGATACTCAGTAAATGTGTGTGTCAACAGAGCTGCACAATTTGTCACTACCTCTGTCTCTTAATATCTATTCCAACAACGAGTGGATTTCATGAACAGCCTTGCTGATTCCACATCCGTGACCCTGTTATCCAGGATGTGAGATGACGTTGCTAAATGACACCAAGATTGTTTGGGTGATTCCACTAGAAAATGAGTGCGTATGTTGGTTTGACCTCCACTCTCTCAAAAACTGTCCTGTTTGAACTGAAGCAGAGACAAATGTGGGATTGAGGATGAATCGGTGAAAACGTATCTCCACTGCCGTTATACAAACAAAAACATCCTTTTGAGTAAACGTACTGGATTCGTTACTTTGGTTAGAATCATTATTTCAGTAGCTTCATCATTTCATTCCTCATATCCCTCTGGGTGACTGAAGTTTACCTGAAAGTTTATTTCACCCAGTCTTATAACAGTTTTCCAACACGCATATATGGCATTTTTCTCTCTTGCCTACTGGCCCCAAGAGTTTTTGTCCTTTTCTTCCAAACAACCCAGAATTCCTCATTAAATATTCTACCATGATCAGGATTTCTGGCTCCCCTTTCATACATATGCATACACACATTTTAGGCTAATTCATAATCTAGGATAATTTGTAATCATCCCAGAGATTGCGGTAATTCACATACTACTGAAAACGAAATTAAAAACATTAAATTATTCCCTTCTCAGTTATGAATTTCACCAACTGAGATGGGATTTCTTCTTAGCAAGTTTTTACAAATGGAGATGAATATTAAATTAGATATTTGAACCACTTATCAATAACCTATAAACATGATCCCTAGAATTAGCTGACTTGAAGCATTGGCTGTACCACGTTTTAGCTATACGCTTGTCTAAGTCTCTTAAGTAAAAGTAAGCTCTCTTAAGTAAAAGACCCCTTTTGTAAACCAGGTGCACGATTGGTTCTCACCTCCCTGGGAGGTGAATGTTAAAGACAGTCAGACACTGTCACAGCAGGATAGGCAAAGCCTGGTGGAAGTGACAGCTGTATCTCCATAACAACAGGAGAAGTAGTGGATTTGTTCATTTACTACTTCTAAGTCCAGATGAACATTGAGGAGAGACCAGTGTGGCGGTCGGTAAGGATGGAACACTGAATAAAGTTACCCAAGGAGAAAGTGACAAGTAAGGGGAGGAGGGTGTGAGGCTGAACCTAGGACAACTCCCACACTTGAGAGGAAACTGGAGGAAGAAGACCCAGCATCAGAAAACTCTGCGAACAAGATGGGGGTTAAGTCCAAGAGGAAGGAATTGGGGCCTTTGCGAGACTCTGAAGAAAGTTCCAATAACTGGAACGCTGGAAGAGTGTGGAACGGGCTGAAAAATTATCTAGCCTCCAAGTAGTGACGGTGAAACCCAGATGATAATGAGCTTAAAAAAAAAAAAACTAAAATAGCGGCAGTAAAAAGTAATCTCGCTTGAGATGTCTTATGGTAAAAGAAAAGAGAAGACGAAGATAGATCAGTACTGGGAGATTCAGAGAACAGCTTTTTTGTGAATAAAGTTTTAAGGAAACACACCACGCCCATGTGTTTACACAGTGTGGTGGTCTTCTTGACTGTCTCATGGGGACACAGCTGAGAAGTTGTGACAAAGACCACATGATCTACAAAGCCTGAACTATTAACTACCTGGCTTATTATAGAAACAGTTTACAGACCTTTGCTCCAAATGGTCCTAGAAACACTGGCTTTGGAACTCATAGATAGAAACTTGTTCTTCCTTGATCATACATATTTTAAGATACAATATTTGTGCACCTACTGTGTAGCACAGGGAACCCTACTCAATGCTCTCTGGTGACCTAAATGGAAAGGAAATCCAAAAAAGAGGGGATGTGTGTACTGGGTTGGCCAAAAAGTTCGTTTGGGTTTTTCTGTAAGTTGTTATGGAAAAACCCAAACAAACTTTTTGGCCAACGCAATATATGCATATTAGCTGATTCACTTTGCTGTAAGTAGAAACTAACACAACACTGTAAAGCAGCTATACTCCAAAAAAAGTGTTTTTTAGATATTTGTGCAGATTTATTAACTTATTTACATAGATACTACCTCTTGCTTCTTGACTAATTAGCCTCTAAATTCCATGAAGAATACACTCTGTACCCTGATAACTTATTTTTAGTGTCTCATGAAACAGAAACAAAAAACAATGGCATTCCCTCAACTATATAAAACTAAATGTAATTTAAAAGTAAAAGAATTTTCATCAAAATATACTTTAAAAGAAGAACTTTATGAGAGTAAAATGGCTTCCCTTACCTGTTACCATTTGAAGTTTCTTTTTACAGTAAATGATTCAATGTAAGTCACGTGCAATACATCACAATTAACTAATAAGTATGTTTAATCATTTCTGTATTAAATTTTTAATATGATGAGTCATTCAATAACTTATCATTCCAACAAGTAAGGCATTATTTTAAAGAGTATTTTTCACGCAGACGTGCATAGTGTGATGAGCACAGATACCAACAATTTTGGTTCTGCAAACACCGTCTTGGTGAGTTATGGTTTCTATAGTGTCCAAGAAAAACATATACCAAGTTCAATTCCATTTAATTGCAAATTTCTAAGGACGTGCTGGAGTATATTGGATTTAAGAAATGCTAAAAATTACTTATTGGCTCAAGGCACAAACAGTAGGTATTTCTTGTATGTTTTAGGAAATGAAAAATAACATCTGACCTCTCAAATAATATGCATAAGAAGCAAAATTGAAAGTGCCGTTCAAAATCTTAATGGTACATGTGCTGCAGATGCCAGATACTGAAGTTCCTATTTGATGAGAGTGTGCAGTAAGGGTTCATGAGAGGAGCCGAGTGATTAAGATGAAGCACACATATGGCTTCTCTGCTTTCAGTGAGGTTTACAGTGCTTGCAAAGACTAAAAGCTGCAGCCTTGCTCTCATTGAGAGATGTTTTTATTACTGTCCTTCAGAGAGCCTGGATATTTTCAATAAAGAAGAGAGTTACATACTTCCAAAGTGAATTGGGAGCAAGTGATTAACAAGTACAAAATACACACACACACACACACACACACACACACACACACAGACACACATATAAAGCAATAAGATTTAAAAAAAAAAAACAGAGCTTCCCTGGTGATGCAGTGGTTGAGAATCCTCCTGCCAATGCAGGGGACACGGGTTAGAGCCCTGGTCCAGGAAGATCTCACATGCTGCAGAGCAACTAAGCCTGCACGCCACAACTACTGAAGCCCGCACGCCTAGAGCCCATGAACCACAACTACTGAGCCTGCACACCACAACTACTGAGCCTGAGCACCTAGAGCCCATGAGCCACAACTACTGAGCCTGCACGCCACAACTACTGAGCCTGAGCACCTAGAGCCCATGAGCCACAACTACTGAGCCTGTGCATCTAGAGCCCGTGCTCCGCAGCAAGAGAAGCCACTGCAATGAGAAGCCTGCGCACTGCAATGAAGAGTAGGCTGTGAGTAGAAGGAAGACCCAACGCAGCTCAAAATGAATAAATAAATTTATGGAAAAAAAAAAAGATTATATTTGGTTTTCTAACTCTTTCTAACTCTCCTTTTGCATTTCCTTTGGCCTGCTCAACCATTAAGTGTTGTGACGTATTGTCAGAGCAGATTCAGGCCTACCATACGTTATGTGTTTGTGCCAAGCAACTATTTTCCGTGGTTCCCCCACTCACTTCCGCAGGACGCAGAAGCATAAGGAACTTCCAGGCGTGAATAATGCCTCAAACAAGGTTCAGCTCAATGGCACTAATCTACTGTCATATGAACATCAATTGCTCCGTGTGTGGCATAATTCAATTCCAGCTTACTGCCTATCAATATCTTCTCATTTGACATTCTTGAGGAAAAAAAAAACCAACCAAGGCAGCTGAAATGTACCATTATGTCTATAATAAAGAGATGAAATACACAGAGATCTGTCAGAAAACATCTTCTCAGTATAATGGACACTCAAAAGCCAGAATAATTGGTCTAACTTGTACACCTTATTGATTCTTGGCTGGAAATATACAGTAGAACCCAATCTCTTTTTTTTGTTTTAACATCTTTATTGGAGCGTAGTTGCTTTACATTGTTGTGTTACTTTCTGCTGTATAACAAAATGAATCAGCTATACGTATACATATATCCCCATATCTCTTCCCTCTTGCGTCTCCCTCCCACCCTCACTATCCCACCCCACTAGGTGGTCCCAAAGCACCGAGCTGATCTCCCTGTGCTATGCGGCTGCTTCCCACTAGCTTTCTGTTTCACATTTGGTGGTGTACATATGTCCATGCCGCTCTCTCACTTCATCCCAGCCTACCCTTCCCCCTCCCCGTGTCCTCAAGTCCATTCTCTATGTCTGCGTCTTTATTCCTGTCCTGCCCCTAGGTTCATCAGAACCTTTTATTTTTTTTAGATTCTATATATGTGTTAGCATACGGTATTTGTCTTTCTCTTTCTGACTTACTTCACTCTGTATGACAGACTCTAGGTCCATCCACCTCATTACAAATAACTCCATTTCATTTCTTTTTATGGCTGAGTAATATTCCATTGTATGTATGTGCCATATCTTCTTTATCCATTCATCTGTCGATGGACACTTAGGTTGCTTCCATGTCCTGGTTATTGTAAACAGAGCTGCAATGAACATTGTGGTACATGACTCTTTTTGAATTATGGTTTTCTCAGGGTATATGTCCAGCAGTGTGATTGCTGGGTCGTATGGTAAGAACCCAATCTCTTGAATGATTTCTTCACCGATTTTATAATAATTCTGATCCATGGAAGAAACTGATGTGGCCGTGACAGACACTGACAGACACTGAAGGTCCTCTGACCGGCTTTCACCCCTAGCTTCTTTCTCCTGGGCACCCTCCCACCACAGAAACCAAGAAGGCTGACCAGCATGTCCCAAGGCTCCTTTGCAGGTGGGTGGTCAGGTGACACATGTGCCAGCCAAGGTAGTCAGAAATCTGCTGGGAGCAGGGGATTCTGTCCGGGTCCTGATTCTCTATTAAAAGGGACAGAAAGCTTTGAGCATAGATATCTCCTGGTATCAGCACAGTCTTACTAAGACCTAGAGGCAGCAGACGTGAGGGGGCCAGAGAGGGTGGCCCTGTCCTTACACCAGTGCCCGCAGCCACCACATCCACAGTCCTTATTTTTAAGGCTTTATACTCAAGGCTAAATGCTGCTCACAAACCAAGATATTTCTAACTTAAAGAGCAAATAATTCTGCCATCGATCTGGCTAGTTGATTTATAAAGGATTAGTTTCTATTATTTTCCTTTCAAACATCTCTTGCGATTACAAATGATTTTTCATTTTTTCTTTATGGCTCTAGTTTAAGTTACCATCTCATGCCAGAAATCCAGTTATCACCGTTTATTTGTCATTGGACCACTTGTAAAAGAGTGCATTGGGCTGACTGCGGATCCACGGCCCTCTGTTTTCTGGGTCTCACCCATCCTGTCTTTATATAATACACCCCAAATGTTAAACTCGGGTCCACAGGATCAAAGGGCAAGTGTCTTAGTAGTTCTGTTTGATAGAACTCTCTTGTGACAGACTGTCCTTAATCTGGGCTGTATAACGTAGGAGCCACTTGCCACAGTTGGCTGGCAAGCACCGGAAACGTGACTAATGCAACTGAGGAAGGGAAACTTTAGCATCATTTAACTAATTTAAATGTATATATCCATATGTGGCTAGGGGCTACCATATTGGACAGCAGAGCCTAGAACAACTAAATTCACTGGTACTATGGCTTTCAAACTAAACTTTATATTTAATTGCCTCCAATCCTTCATTCTCCAATCCAACATGCATGTGTTCTCCAGACTGACTTACGTTCCTTAAGCACTGGATGATTTCACCTACTTTCTCAAAAGTCTATGTAGGACTCTCATGTCCTACAGAACTGAATTCCAGTTTCTAAGACTGGCATTCAAGGTCCCTCAAAACTCAGACCTTCTTGGTCTCCCGAGGTTCCTCTAGCCATGTGATTATTCTTGCCAAAGTGGTCTGTTCACTGTGCTTGGAACACATTCATGATGCTCTTCTCTGCTCATTGTGGTTTCTCACCTGAGATGGCCTCCATACACCTGGAGATCAAATTGGCAAGTACTGCCACCTTAATAATATTAATTCTTCACCTCATAAAATATGGCATGTCTTTTCATTTATTTTGGTCTTCTTCAATTTTTTTAAACAACATACTATTGTCTCTAGAACTTAAGGGAAAAAAAAAACTTAAGTTCCTTTTTTTAAATGCATTCCTCAGTATTTTATTCTTTTTTGATGCTAAAAAATAGAATCATTTCCTTCATTCGTTTTCACTGTGCTTCTTGCTAGACTATAGAAATACCACTGGTTTTTATATAGTGATCTAGTATTCCTGCAACCTTGATGAATTTCTTTATTATTTCTAGTAGCTGTTAGTGGATTCCTTAAGATTCTCTACATACAAAACCATATCTTCCTCAAATAGCGACAGCTTGACTTCCTTTCCAAGCTAATGCCTTTTATGTATTTATTTTCTTGACTTATTGCACTGGCTAGAAATCCCAGAACATAAACGAATAGAAGTAATGAGTGGACAGCCTTTCCCAATCTTCAGGGGAAAGCATTCGGTCTTTCCCCATTAAGTATGATGTTAGTTCTGGGCTTTTCACAGATGCCCTTTATCAGCTGAGAAAGTTTTCTTCTAGCCCTCATCTGTTGAAGGTTTTTTATCCTGAAATGGTGTTGGATTTCGCCAAATGCTATTTCTGCATATGTTGAGGTAATTGTATTTTTGGTCTTTTATCCTATTTATATAGTGTATTACATCAAGTGATTTTCAGATGTTAGACCAAACGTGCATTCTTGGGATAAATCCCACTTGGCTGTGATATATGATATTTTATATATGTTACTGGATTCTATTTGCTAGAATCTGCTTGAGGATTTTTGCATCTATACCCATAAGACCAGTATAGACACCTGAAGGTGCTACTTTCGGTGTTGTTTAACATTTGAGACGACTTGAGGCTGGGAGACTCTACGAAGCAGCACTGGCTATTTTTCTAAGACTTTTAACCTACCGGTTCCACGACATTAGGCCGTGACTATATACACAAGGTATAAAACAGGCACTCACAGCTCGGCCATCATTCTCTCCTCTGATTTTTAAAGATACCATTTCAAGTTCCTTGTCATTCACAATAGCAGTAATACCTCCACCAAAAGGTGATTCCAAGACAGTTAGCAATTAGAAAACTGTACTTGCGCGTAGCCCTCTCCCCACCAGTATTGCTCAAGTCTTGACTAACTTCTGTCTGCTTGATATATGCCAGTTTCTGAGAGAAGTGAATATGCAAATCTGAAGAAGGAAGCATTATAGATTTGTGAACGTCACCCTGTGAATCTGGCAGTTTTTAATGTGAACATTATGATGTTTTATGTGTGTGCAGGTGCAGGATTGCTGTACATTCCTGATGAATTGTTTTTTCCTCACTACTTAATGACCATATTCGCCTTGTATTATTTTTCAAGGGCAGTTGTAATAGAGTTCTTTATTTCTCCTTTCCTGCCTTCTTTGGAATTGATCCTGCTTTTCTGAATGAAAATCACACATTTCTATTATTCCAGTCATTACACTTAAATTTCTGAATGCATGCTCAATTTAGAATATATTGTTAATCAATACCACTATACACTTTACAGAAAATATAAGAACTTTAGAATTCTTCAGCTCTCAGTGCCTCTCACATTGTTATATCATATTCTTTAATTCTTTAGTTTTATCCCATTTAACAGTAGTCCAAAATTAGTTATTATTGTTATCTTGTAAAACCTGTTTAACATTTTCTAACTCTGTCATACCACGCCGCATTCTGCACAATCCCCTTACATCTATATTACAGTTAAAAATTCTCTTAAACATTGTCTAAATCTTCCGGTTAAGCTAACTGGTATTTATTTTGATTGTTGTATTTTCATTTGTAGACATCATATTCGTTTCTTTCCAAACCTGACTCTCTTAAATTTGCTGGACCCTATTTTACTACAGCTCTATCCCTTCTCTTATTTCTTTAAACTTCTAAAGTTGGAGTCGTTCATTCTCTTTCAGAAGTTTCTATCAGCTCACCTCCTAGCGTTTGCGGTGACCCTGTTGTGTGATGAGCTGTTTCATCGCATGATTTGTGATATCTTTGTTGGCAAGGCCAAAGGTTTTCATTGACGTCTTCGCCTGGGGTGTCTACAGCCCAACGGCCGTGGGAACTGGATTCCACTTCTTCATAGGGTCTTTAACCCAACTGGAATGCTCTCCAGACCCAATATTCTGTGTGGGTCCGGTTTCCGAACTGTTGTTGTCGTAGTTACTCATACACCTAGTTTAGGTGCTTAACCCTTATCAGTTGTTTTTCTTTCTTCTTTTGGTGGCAGGGCGGGGAGCAAACAGCATCTATGCATTTGCTTCCCATCTCAAGCACGTCCTGCCTCGTCCTGCCAGCAAATTATCTTGTGTGCTTTGCGTGCTTCTCCCTAAACAGATTGCTTGATTCTTTCTACTTTTTAGAGGCTTCTAAGCCTCCAAAAATCCAAGTTTTCTTCTAACTAACCTTAGCTCCTGTGCTCCCAAAGTAGTGTAACTACTTCATGTGGGAAACTTAGATCGGCTTATGGAGGCTTTACTCAGCTGTGTGTCTGACACGGTGTATTTTCCTTTAAAATCTGAACAGTTCGAATCTCCACCCATTCAAACTTCACTAGTAATTCTCAGTAAGTCGAAGAGCAAACATTCTCATCCTAGGCCCTCTCAGCCTGCGCATGCCGTGTATGTGCTTTTAGTCAGCAATTACTTTGCGTTAAATAATGTGATATATAGAGATGGAAATACACAAGGCGATTTATTTTAAGTGTTGAATCAGAGATCCTTCCTTAAATCATCTTCATTTATTCCTCATATTTTAGGATATGTTCATGTAGATGGAATTAAGAGTAGTCTCAAGACTTTGTTGACAAAAATATGCATGATGGATGGCTAGATAAATGAAGACTAAATAATTAGATAGTATATTTCCCTTCCAAAGATAAAAATACAATTTAAAAGTGTTTTCATTGGATCTTTCTCACCGTACAAATTCTAAATGTACAACAATATTTAGGTACAAGGTATAAGGGAAGATATTTTAACTTTCGTTTACATATACTATACATATTATATATAAACGTATACAGTATTTGTTATTTAGATAATAAATATATATGTATTTATATATGCATTGTTTTCTATACACGTGCTGAGTCTTGGGGTTGAACCATTTTGACTAATAATTAGTTTAAGGAAATTCTCTTCATTTGTTTTACACATTATATTAATAGAACAGAAAATGAGCTTCATAAATTTGGGAGAAATTATATATTTTCTCTCTCTTAGTTTATGTTTGAAATGCAAATTTAAGCATCAGTTCATTTCTGATGCTTCAAACAAAAGTCAGCAAATTATCTGACACAAGGGATAAAAATACAGCCTATGGAGTTATATTTAAACTACAGATTTTAGCACTATTTATACATAGTACATCATCACTCATTTTGTATATTCATGAGGAACAAGTAGGTTTTACATTGTTTTTCACAAACTCCATCAAGCCAATCCGCGTTGAAGACAGTCAGCTAGACATGGCTGTGCTGGTGCGCGTCCCTCCCGAAGTGGAAGGTGGGATTTCTGGGTGAGCTATTCACAAACGTAACTTGCTGATGGATTATATTTCATTTGAAAATAAAAATGGATTACACCTGACGTTGGTCAAGGGGCTTTTGCAGAAATTACCGTCCAGTAAGTCTGTGTTAACATCGTCTCACAAAGTAAAAACAAAAGATCCTTACCACAGCACCAAACAGTTGGTCCTCCCTCTGCCCTGTAATGTTCAATCTAGGAGATAAACAAGTCGCATTGAGACACATCTTCTCAGACACTGTTCCTTGCCTGACATGCGTGTTAGACTGACTGTCGGATAAATGCCGTTTTCAGTCCCAAACCACAGTGTCTACACCCTCCAACTGCACGAGTGTGGTTCCTCGTGCCCGAGGCCATTTGTGCACAGGGGACCAGGACAGAGATGACAGCACCCCTGCAGGAAAGGAAAGGAGCTGTTCTCTTCCTTTTCCCACAATCATACCGCCCAGTTAAAAACTTGGCTTTTCTTTTTTTTTTTTTTTTTTTTTTTTTTTTTTTTTTTTTTGCGGTATGCGGGCCTCTCACTGTTGTGGCCTCTCCCGTTGCGGAGCACAGGCTCCGGACGCGCAGGCTCAGCGGCCATGGCTCACGGGCCCAGCCGCTCCGCGGCATGTGGGATCTTCCCAGACCGGGGCACGAACCCGTATCCCCTGCATCGGCAGGCGGACTCTCAACCACTGCGCCACCAGGGAAGCCCTTGGCTTTTCTTGATAAAGGAAATCAGGGAACGAGTGAGCCCCAGAGTGCTTTCATCTTCTTGGTGTGCACCGCCCCGTCAGAGAGGGGGCCCCAGATTTATTATGATCAGAACCGTGTCACGTGCTGGAAATGATAAAATCTCTCTGGATTTTGCAATGAGAGATTTTCTGCAACACTCAGAGTTCTAAAAAATATGACATGGTATTCTTTTTATTTGCACATATGGTATAGGAAGCCGGTAGGTTACAACAAGAGATACTTCTTAAGCTAGAGGAGTCCCTATGCACGTTAGAGCCTTTAATTGCGCATTATTTCAAGGAGTGTTAGAAAACGAAGAGAGAAAAGATCTTCAGTGTGTTGAAGGCTGAAATGAACTAACTTGCTCTTAAATCAGCGGTTTCCATGTCAAATGTGTGACTACAGGTTAAAGTGAGAAGCAATGAGTGTCTGGCTACCTTTTCCTGAGAAATCCCTGCCCAGGGTTCAGGGGCGGGTGACACTGTCAGCGTTTCTCTGGGAAATCAGCAGCCATCCCAGGGTCTCTGCAAACCAGACAGCGGGTTCCCTTCACCAATTCAGGGCTGAGACGTGGAGCCGGGGGACAAATCCCTCCCCCCACGGGTGACCTGGCCACTCTGAAAGGCAACATCCAAAAATTACCCCCATGGGGTAAATTCCAGTGAAATTACTTTTTAAAAGTTGTTTATAATACATAATCTGATAGGCTGACTGTCTCAATCCAATCTTACATCAGTTCCTATGAATTCTTCATCTCTACACATTTGCAGCATGAAGACCGTGGCTAGAAGCGCTGGCCTATAACCTGTCACCTCCCAAACGGCATGGTGTGAGGTGTGGGATCCACGGGCAGGGGTAGATGTAAAAAGCCGCTCAATTAACACAGAGCTTTTGTCTTTATACACAAGGCATCATCAGGTGGATGACACCCTGACAACACCTTCTATATTCACGTAGGATTGGGTCGTTTACCCAGGGCTTTCAGGCAGCGTTTGCAGTGAGCCTGCCCAGAGAACCAGGAGATGAGTTCCAGCCCCAGCCCTGCCTCAGTTTACGTGTGTGACCTGTTCCGTAAGTTTCCAGAACAGAGACCTCTCATTTGTTGGTGAGAATGTGAAAAGCATGTAGCATCGCTCAAGTACGCATAGAGACTAGCCATATTTATATGGAAAGTCACAAACCTCGAAGTCTCACACCACCATCCTGACCTTACGAATATGCCTAGAATCTGTTCACCAAAACAACTTTTTTCTCTTCTCCTTTTGAGTTTTTCGGGTATTTCTCCACTGGTGCTGGCACGCCCCTCGCAGACCCAGGAAGCGCAGTCTCCTTCCTCCCTCTGAATCCCCCATCACCTGCCCATCCTGCTGCCCAAGTCATGCCTCGAGCTTGTTTATCTAAAGAGGAGGAGGAAAGGAAAACAGAAATTGAGTAGCAGCAACAGAGCCGATAACTAACACAGTCTGATGAATGCTGTTTTGTAGGCACACACCCAGAAGGCAGAAGACACTTCAAAGCCAACGCAATGTCTCTGCGTTTTTACCCCAAACGTAATGAATCTGACTCATCCAGTGTCTAAGCTAAGAAACAGCTGCCTGTGTGTGGCAAAATGTTGAATATGGATCTAATATCTGAAACAGTGGATTTATAAGGTAAATTAAAAATCAAATGAATAAAATGACATCTTTGGAAAAATCTTCTCAGTGAGCACAAACACGAATTCAACTAACCAACCGTTTATTTTTTGTACCCAGGTTAGCACAAACAGCGTTCTTTTAACCAGCATTTACTAAGTTTCATAGATAAAGCAAACACTGCTGGGTCTCAAGGAGCTGAAAGTTGGTAGGAGACAGACCAGTAAAGCACAGCTGTAAGCCGGCTGGATAATGAGGGGCTATGGATGCCTGCGAGGGAAAGAAGGCTTGCCACTCCGAGTGCTGCCTCGGGGCATGGGGGGCTCACAGGGCACAAAGCATTTGAGCCCAAAGTGGAACTAAGACTAAGCCTTTCAGGAGAACAAGCAGGGAAAAGGCACTTTAGACAAATGCAAACGAGTTTGGGCCAAACCACGGGACAGAGAGCAGGTGAGCATTTCCGTAACGCAAGCTGCGGTGGAGGGTAAGGCACAGTGGGTTGCTGGTGGCAGCTAAGGCTGCGAGCGGGCAGCAGAGAAAATCAGGACCTTACCAGTAGTATAAATTAATTTAGATATTTCAGTTAGTCTCTAGACCATGGGGGAAATTCCAGTGATCACTACATGGAAATGTGAGGGGCAGCCTTGTGAGACCTGGGACGGAAAGCAGAGAAACTGGCAGGGCAATGCCCCTGGGCTCAGGTGAGGGAGGAAGAAGGTCGTCAGCAGAGCCATTAGTGACAGAGGCGCTTGGCTGGCTCTGGGGGAGATGGTGCCAAAGCTCCACTTCTCATAAGGTGCACAAATGAGGGCTACTCTTACGTAATAATCATCCATGGAGAAATTAAAAATGTTTAGTTGAGACAGATTTTAGAAATGATGAAAAGAATAGTTTTACAAAAGAAGAGGCCAAGTCCAAGAGTCCTGTGATGGGTGAAGGTGGCAGCTGCATTGTTACAGGCTGACGTGTGGCCTCCAAAAGCCCACGTGTTGAAGTCGCAAACCCCAGCACCTCGGAATGAGACTGTATTTGGAGATAAGGGCCTTAAAGAAGTAATTAAGTTAAAACGTGGTCACAGAGATGGTGCCTAAGTCAACAGGACTGGTGTCCTTACAAGAAGCGGAGATTAGGACACAGACACCGACAGCGGAGAGACCATGTGAAGGTACAGAGAGAAGACAGTCGTCTGCAAGGCAAGGACACACCTCGGAAAAACTCAACCCTATCGACACCTTGACCCTGGGCTTCCAGCCCCCAGAACTATGACAAGGTACATTTCTGTCGCTCAGGCAGAGCCCAGCCTGTGGTGTGCGTGATGGCAGCCCTAGCTTACTAGTACATGAGTCACTAAGGCTAGAGCCCATGCTCTCAAACGACCTTTCTAGTGTCTCACACTCTACCCATGCATCATTATGTTCTCATCCTCCAGTGAGCATTCCTTTCAGATTCTTCCAAACTCTGTTTTTTGGTTGGAAATTATAAAATAATTTCTAACACTTGACCACGGCTGTTTATATGTAACAGAAATCACTGCGCCCAAGAAAACATCTGAGACAAACCATTGACCAGACTGAATGTCTTGAGGATCGTCGAAGTGATGATTTATTTTTAAATAGTTGTTGAGCGCCTATTATTTGTCAGCTCTGTCTAGAGGACATTGTAATGATAAACAATCCTGGGTTTCTATTATTAAGGTATCTTCAATCTGGTAGAAAGAGAGAATTTGTACAAAAATAAATGTGTTAGAAGCCCAGATGTTGCATGCTATAGGAGGACACACACAATGGGAGTTCAAGGAAAAACAATTATTCTTAGAAAAATGGAGTGGGAAAGGGAGAATTTATGATTTAATTGGTACTTGGCCAGGCCTTGAATAAAGGTGGAATTTGGCTACAGGATGATTTATGCATGCAGGCATGTGGGTGGAGGGTCTAGAGCATTTCGGCTACAGGGAGAATGTGTGAATAAACTTAAAAAGAAAGGAGGGGAAACAATGAGTATTTCAGTGTGAATAGAACATAAAATATGTGAAACACTTATAAAAGATGGGTTAGGTCTACCTTTTAAAGAGCCATGAACATCCACGAAATTGGACTTCACTGAGGAAGGAAAAAGTCTTGATGTAAAAAAACAACACAAACCAATTTGATTCTGTAAAGTATTTTACCACATGTGATTCAAGCAGGACAGCATTACAAAATTACCTTTGAGGTCAGTTAGTATTACAGTGCCTATGCTTGGGAAGCGGCATTCATTTTTCATTAATGTATTCATCACCCAGTAGGAATATTAAGTACCCAGTATGTGCCAGCTAAACACCAACGAGCTAAAAAGACCACTCCCTTGGCTCTGTGTGAGCAGTGAGAATGGAGGGGATGATGGGGTAAATTAAAAATTATGATGGAGGCAGGAAGGGTAGGATTTTGCCATGAGTAGGTGTAGATTGAATTATCCATTGCCTAAGTGGATCCTGGGTGTGAAGAATGAAAATCTCAAAAATCTCTAGAAATATCTGTGATTATAGCCTAGCAGACTAAGACAAACACACACACACACACACACACACACACACACACACACACACACCTTTTATTTCTAAAACTACTGGGGAAATGAAAAAACATTAGTCAAGCTGAGTAAATTCCAAAAAATCTAAAAGAACAGAACTAGTTCTAAAACATGGAAAAGAAGGTCAGGTGGTAACTTCTGTCCTCAAGAGGAAAAGTAGAGAAAATGAAAATAAACAAACGACAGCAACATACCCATTGTAAACTTCAGGCACTTTGAGGAACGAAATATTTTCAGACTTTAAAGAATGGACAAAGAAACTTTTTAAAGAAGGGAGACAGTCTGAGAATCTTCCATGAGCCATAAATATGAGACACAGTACATGATGAAGTTTTGTTTTGGGCTAAGTTACCACATCTTGAGAGTAAAAAGATGTCTGGGGGGAGTCAGAACGTGTGGCACCACACTTTCCTTTCCCCATCCTCCATGCGTTCACTGCCAGTATACAGAAATACAATTCATTTTTGTATACTTATCTTGTGTATCTTGTATCCTGTGACTTTGGTGAACTTGCTTACTATGTCTAGAAGTTGTTTGGCAGGTTCCTTGTGATGCTCTAAAGAAGTAACTGTATCATCTGAAAATAGCTTTGTTTTCCTTTTCAGTCTACAGACCTTTTCCTTTCCTTATCTTATTGCACTGGCAAGAACTTCCAGCACCGCGTTTAATAAGACTGGTGAAAATGGACATACTTACTTTGTTTGCAGTATTTGGGTGAAAGCATTTTACCGTTCACCATTTAACCTGTTAATACAGTGGATTTCATTGATGATTTCTGAATATTAAACAAGCCTTGAACTCCTGGGCTAAACCCTCTTAATTATGCTATATTATTCTTTTGATATATTGCTATATGCTATTTGCTAATAGTATGTTAAGGGTTTTGCATCCATTTTCATGAGGAATATTGGTTAGTGGTTTTCTTTCTTTGTGCTGTCTTTGTCTGGTTTTGGTAACAGAGTAAATACTATCTTCAAAAACGAATTGAGAAGCATTCTTTCCTCTGCTATTTCTGGAAAATTAGTGTTAATTTTTCCTTAAACATTTAGTAGAATTCTTTAGTGAAGCCATCTGCACGTGGGGATTTTTGAACTAATTCAACTCCTTATTACAAGGAAATATCCCCTATATGTGATTATTATTCTGGTATTGTGCTGTATTTCCAGAGAGTTATTGGACAGGTTTCTTTAAAGTTTAGTTATTCCAATCTATACGACAAGGCTTGGTACTTAGGGAAAAAACAAACCTGCTCTTTGAGAGCTTTAACAGTTTTTTGAATTTCTGCTGCAAAATTGCTGAAATCCTGAGCAAATTTCACTTTTGCCAGAAGCCTTGCATTCCTGCCATCTTCATCCACGTTCAAGTTATCTTGTTGCCTGTTTATACAAGAAGTGAATGAAATGCTGAAAAATGGAAGTTGCACGAGGATAAAAAGAAAATCAACCAATATTCCCTAGGCATTTGGAACATACAAGGCATTGGGATTGCTGCTTTGTGTGATCACAGAAAGAAAAATATGTGACTGGAATTAGAAATTAAAATGAAATGCCGTGTAAGAAGATAATCCAGAGTCACACCTGCTTCACATACCTTATTTAAAATGATACCGAAGTATCTATTGTGGAATAAAGGGAATGTCATGTAGTATCACATACACATTCGACATATCATTCAGATCTTAATGAATTGTGCCTTTCACTTCACACAGTGAAAGAGCGATGACCAATTAAATAGTACATATTATGTAGCACCCAGGTGGGAAAGACACTTGCTCTATTATAAATTCGTGGCAAGAACTAAATTAAGGACACTACGACTAACAAAAATCTAATCTTGTACCACATGCAAAATAGCTCAGTATTGTTGATAATAAAAGGAAATAAAAGTCTTGGATTGAGTGTATGTTTCTTAGCGCTTAACTGACGTTCTCAAGAGACAGAGGGAAACAATGAGTTTGGGAAATTGAAATGAAAGTTCCATCCATCTACGATTATGATGTACTGTTTAAAAAATTTTTATGTAGATTTGATGTAGTTGACATGTTACCTGTGCCTCAAGTTTTCAGTTTTCGTCCAAATTTTGTTAAAAGGTGTTCCTTGTGAAGAAGCCATTGTAACTTTCAAAATGGCTCTGCTTTGCCATGTGTGTCGTCTATCGCTTAGTAAAGAATGGCTTACCAGAAACACCACGCCCTATGAGCTTGTTAAACAATTTGTGAATCAGGGCCATGTTATAGAGCTGACATCAGAGAGGGAATTTAGAAAAGGGAAGCACTGAAAAAGAGCCCAAGTTACCAAGGCTAGCTTCTTAGCCACTAGATAAACTCAGTGCCTTAAGACACTGTGAATTAGAGGCGCCATGAAGCACAGCTTTTCCAATGGCACTGGGTGAAAATCGATTCCAGTTTACAAGTATTGATATGTATAATATAAACAAAAACAGGTAATTTTAAGTAAAATAATGTGACACTTTTGTTTTCTTAGCACTCTCTCCTGTAAATCCACGGTGTCTCATCAAAGAGGATTTAAGCACAAAGAAGTCTGGATAATCGTATAAAGATATAACCAAGACTTGGGCTTCCCTGGTGGCGCAGTGGTTGAGAGTCCTCCTGCCGATGCAGGGGACGCGGGTTCGTGCCCCGGTCCGGGAAGATCCCACATGCCGCGGAGCGGCTGGGCCCGTGAGCCATGGCCGCTGAGCCTGCGCGTCTGGAGCCTGTGCTCCGCAACGGGAGAGGCCACAACAGTGAGAGGCCCGCGTACCGCAAAAAAACAAAAACAAAAACAAGATATAACCAAGACTAAAAGCACTGAGTGTAGGAACGTGGGGAGCGGCTGATGCAGGCACGACCGAATGTGCAAGAGGGGCTCCCACCCAACAAGGATGCGCTGGGCGCTGCCACATGCCTGGAGTTCTGCTGAGACAGATATGGGGGCACTTCCAGCAGGCGGCTCGCATTCTCCCAGAAAAGACGGATTGGCAAGCAAGCAGGGGATGAAGCATTTGTTCCAGGAGGACAAAGAAGGTGGCAATGACCTCTGCCTGGGGGCGGAAGGGGGGGTCAGGGAAGCTACATGAAGGGGACAAAACTCTCCATCCACTTTGGGGACCATGTCATGGTGTCTGCTCTACCCCAGGCTGTAGTCTAAGTGCTGGGGACCCCGCTGTGTCCCTAGATCCACCTTCCAGCGCTGAGACACTTCACATAGCCCCGTTTTCAGATGAGATACTGCAGCTTAGAAAGTTGTCAGGATGTCCATGTTATATTGCTATTAACTGACACAGCTGGGATGCAAACCAGGATTTTAAAAATTTCTGAAGCCCCTCGCCACTACACAGACTGCTCTCCACCCATGGAGAGCCGAGGGTCATGTGAAGCCTGATCAGATGTGTGTTTTAGACAAGGTGGAAGGAGAGAAGACAGACATGGATACTAGTTAGGGAGATTATTGGGGGAAAAGGATGGACATTATGGATGCTGCTATATTTCAAGTTCTTATTGAAAACATGAAACTTAGCATAGCGTTTGTAAGAAAAAGTAATGATATTGATGAAATCAAATGGATTTTAACTCATGAATAGTGTACGGAAAGGAAGGCTCCAGTATGCGAAGGACAAAGTTACTACAGAGTGTGCCTTCTGTCTGCCTCACCTGGGGGGCTGGGGCTGCAACATTATTTGGGGAATTTAATTACTCAGGGATCTGTTGAGTGTTTACTCAGTGAAATGGATACATCCACGCACAAGCCACTGCTCCTGTTTTCAGAAGCTTCCAAGTAGATGCAGAGGAGACACTGCAGGGAAGTAACTACCAGCGAGCATCTACAGGTGTCACAAGAGAGGTCCTGGGAGATTTCAAAGGAGTAAGATGGACGTTTCTCAATTTTCTAACATCAAAAATATTCCATGTTGGTCGCAAATTAAACCTTTCTTGCAATACCTTATACATGAATTAAAATCAACTTAACTTGGGAATTCCCTGGCAGTCCAGTGGTTAAGACTGGCTACTTTCACAGCCGTGGGCCTGGGTTCAATACCTGGTCAGGGAACTAAGATCCCTCATGCTGGGCAGCACGGCCAAAAAAAAAAAGAAAAAATCAACTTAACTTGATAAACATGATTACCTTTCTTGCAAACCATAAGCTGAGTTTCATGTTTTCCAAAAGAATTTGACTCTGCTGTTCTGCCATGGGCCCACGATGCCGCAGTACCAGACCCGGGAGAGTTCAGTCGCGCAGCAGAGAAAGTCTGCCTCGCAGACCCTTATGAAGGCATGTGTGGTTCTCAAATATAGGAATTCTGATGGGAGTCTGTGTATTAAAGTAACAGATAATTTAGTTTGTTTGGTGTATAGAACTGACCAAGCTCAAGATGAAAAGAAGGTTGAGAAATTCCACAGTCAACTAATGAGACTTATGGTGGCCAAGGAATCCTGCAGTGTTGCCATGGAAACGGACTGAATGGTTTGAAATGAAGACTGCCTTGTTCTTAGGAAGTAAATATCTTTTGAATTTGAGAAAAGTGTTGGGACAGAAAATACTTTATGTAACTAAGTGGGCTACTCAGAAGCCAACAGATCATTTTTTGTACTCTGTTTTTTAGTGTTTATTTAGAGAGCTAGGAATGTAGATGCTTTCAGTTAGAAAGCCTTTATTTTTGGAAATGGAACAAGGAATGCCTCTATCTTGGAAACTTTTTGCAGATTGTTTGATGTTAGGCAAAATAAATAATTACTCTCTGGTAAGTCTGCATCGGCAATTTGAAAATGAGATATCAAGAAAAGCCAATTCTTCCTTAAATTTAGTTAATCTGTCTTTAAAAGAAAATTAAATGTAACCATTTTGCTGGATTGATATATTTCTTTTGGAGCATAAATTTTGTGCTGTTGATGACCACCAAATATAAAATACGGTAACTGGAATTAACTGTGCACAGCAGTATAGCTGATTATATACCGTAGTGTAGTCTCAATTATATCTAAAGATAACTGAAAACAAGTATGCTTTACCTGAAACTTCACAAATTTAAACTATATATTTTTGTTTTGTTTTGTTGTTTTTTTAACATCTTTATCGGAGTGTAATTGCTTTACGATGGTGTGTTAGTTTCTGCTGTATAACAAAGTGAATCAGCTATATGTATACATATATCCCCATATCCCCTCCCTCTTGCGTCTCCCTCCCACCCTCACTATCCCACCCCTCTAGGTGGTCACAAAGCACCGAGCTGATCTCCCTGTGCTATGCGGCTGCTTCCCATGTCCTCAAGCCCGTGTCCTCAAGCCCATTCTCTGCGTCTGTGTCTTTGTTCCTGTCCTGCCCCTAGGTTCTTCAGAACCAGTTTTTTGGGGGGGATTCCATAAACTCTATTTTTAAACATAAGGGATTCATAGTGTCATTAGCCTGTTGAGCAAAGACTTGCTTTGAATCTAATTTTCACGCTCAGAAACATCTGCCGTTACTTTAAACACATGAACAGAATGCTCACTAATGGATTGAATCCACCATATTACAGAAATATTTGCCACATATTTGCCATCTACATTTTCTCAGAAGGGCTCAGGATTATTTGAACTGTTAAATTTCTGCATACCTCTATGACACCTCAACCCATTTCTCTCATTACTTAACCAACGTGTTAAGCATGACTGTCACAGCTGTTCTCCATGAAACCAAAAGTATGATGTTATTTGATATCCATGTTATATTTGTAACCTGAATTTTACCACCTAAATACAATGTTCACATGTTGATTCCTACATTAAAATATTTTTTGTTAGGAAAAAAAAAGCATTTGAAAAATAGCAACATACATATACATGTATATATACTAACAGATCTACAGGTACCTACTTTTACACTGTTACCTCAACCTACAGTCTTATCAACAATCAATAAACCATAAATATTTGCAGATCTGGGTGAGGGAAAAAAGAAACAGAAATGAAAACCAAAAGAATACAGCTAAAAACTAAGTTTCAATCATGTAATGAAACTCAGTTTTTCTATTTCTGAACAGTATATAATTTTTGTCAATAAATATTTATGTAGAACTTTCTAAGTTGAGGTATTAGACTAAGCACTGCAGGCGAAATAAAAATGAATGAGGCGTGGTTCCTGATTTTGAAGAGTTGGCCAGTGGGTAAACACAGCATTTCCAGTGAAGCCAAGTAACCCCCCTTCTAATCCTCATATAAAAAGGAAAAAAATACAGAGAAAAGGTGCTGCCAGACACCTCTCATTATCTACTTTCTCTCGTGAATTTTTTAGAAAGATAGAACTTGAGAATTTATTTCAAAGCACCAATAGAATATGAAGGTCATTTACATAAAAACCACAGCAAAGAGTGGTCAGGTGACAGGCACACAGGGAAGCACCCCACATAGCACCCAGCACTGTCCTGTCACAGAATGAGCACTGGGGGTCCTTCTGTGGCGGGGAACTCAGGCTAGCAACTCTATAGGACCAGCTCACTTAATGTGACAGCTGAAATGTTTTATTCCTGACGTCTACTTTTTTAATTCACCTTGGCATTTATCCCTAATTATTACTGAAGAGGCAAAGCATCCTTGATTGCTGTTCGGCTTTTACATAAACAATATCTGAATTTAAACAGCATGTTAATTTGGTAGATGCTTTGGTCTTATATACATGCATATATATCTTATATACGTATATACATATGTATACGTCTGTATGTGTGCATGTATATACATACACACACACACCCCCGCACAAGTGTTCAAACTCTGTTCTTAGGCCTAATATGAAACTTCAATTTGAAACTTTACAATACACTGTGTTGGCATATTATTAACCCTATTGTTAACTTGAGAAAACTAAAGCACAGAGGGGTTACATTACCTTCTCCAAAGTACCACAGCTTTTTAATAGAAGAGCCAGGATTTGAATCCAGTCAGACTGACTCAAAAGTCCAACCTCTTAACCACTTCACCACAGCATGGAATGAGGATAACAGAAATAACAAGATTAATGCCTAGATCTCTGGTGTGCGCAACGTGGGAATAATGGTACTGTTATCTGTTAACTGAATGAATGAATGAATGGATGAATGAATGAATGGGTCTAGAGTGGGAGATAAAAAAGAGATCACTTGAATTCGGATTGCCTCAAAAGTGTTGTCAAATATCAGGTCTAGGGCTTCCCTGGTGGTGCAGTGGTTGAGAGTCCACCTGCCGATACAGGGGACACGGGTTCGTGCCCCGGTCCGGGAAGATCCCACATGCCGCGGAGCGGCTGGGCCCGTGAGCCATGGCCGTGGAGCCAGTGCATCCAGAGCCTGTGCTCCGCAACGGGAGAGGCCACAACAGTGAGAGGCCCGTGTACTGCAAAAAAATAATAATAAATTAAAAATATATATACATATATCAGGTCTACGTATGACGTGAGGGGCACGAGATACAGCAGACAGAGTGTTTCAAGACACCAGTAGGAGGTGTGGATGGAGACACAGCAGCCGGGCTCATCTTTGGGAAGAGGATGCCATGCGTGAGCCTGGGTACCTTCCCCCAGCCCCCCGGCGCAGCCTCGCTGACCCCCAGCCTTCGCTCTGTGGGTGGAGCCCTAGGTCCTTCCTAGGTCAAAGTCCTCCCCGTACACACCTGTTTACCTTTCCATCCTGACTTCTCTCAGATGCACCATTCACAGCCATGACCCAGCTCCATCTTCATTTGATCTCAGCTGAGTACAAATGCCATGGGTGTCCGGTCACCTTCTCTAGGGAGCCTTTCCTGAACTGCCAAGGCTGGGCCAGGTGGGAATTCATCACACCTCCTCAGCACCCTCTGCTTACACCTGTCCCACCACCCGCTGTGGGCCAAGAAGATACGGAAGAGGAGGGCTCTGATCTACCTAAGTGTATCCTCACCACATCGCACAGCGTCTGCAAGGCACACACTTGATGGGGTTCAGGGCAGGCCACCCCCAAATACTCCCTTTGGCATATTGATTATTTTGAATTAAAGCTACTTGAGAAACAGCCAGTGTGAGAAGGACACTGTGACTGTCCTTCGTCCCCCTGAAAGCAGGAGATAAATCTCTCATGTGAAGATGCTCTCCCTGTACCAGGAGGGTGTAAGGCATCCTTATCACCAGAGGCAGGGAACTCAGGGCCCAGAGGCTATACAAACAGACCCTGTGAATCCTTTATGAATTTGCTCCCCAAGCCCAACCCCCTCTGTTTTGCCAGTTCTTCATAAATTTATTGTTTCTTTGTCTAAGTATAAAAGCTGCCTGCTTTGGTCACTTTTTGAGCCCCATTTCTTTGAGGCTCCCATACATACAAAGTTAAATTAGTTCCTGTTAACCTGTCTTACGTTAATTTACAGGCCAGCCAAAGAACCTAGAAGAAAAGAAAGAAAAAGAGTTTCCCCTACACACTCAACAAATATTTAAATGAATGAATGAATGAATGAATGAAATCAAAGAGGCCAAATCATTATTTTTAGATAACCAGTTTTTTGTTATTTTCTGAGTTTAAGAGTATGATGTCAGGAATCAGACTATCTGGGTTTGTATCCTGTCTTCCACATTTAAAATATATTATACTGGAGAAGCCATTTAAACTTTTTTCGACTCTGTCCTTTCATTTGTAAATGAGGAGGACAATATAATCTATTTCATGGAGTTGTTGAGAGTATTAAAGGAGTTAATGCGAGTAAAGCACTTTGCAAGAATGCCCTACACAGAGTAAGCTTAAATGTGGCTCTTAGTTTTGGAATAAACTTTAGAGAACAAGATAACTGACTTACTTAGTTCATAAGTAACTTTTGCATAATGCCACAGTTATAAATATATTCTTGTTCATAACCCACAACTGCCATTCAAACAAGGCTGTTGAGTAAATTAGAACTTAAGATGCGAGGTAATTCCAAGTGAGTTTAAAAAACATTTTTCCCCAAAACAATTGGGTGTATGCATTTTAGGATTTTTTTTAAAAATTCACATTTCTGTATAGTGAAAAATAGCACAGAAAAATTTGCAGAGCTTTTTAAAGTGCAGCAATTTGCTGTTTAAAATTAAACCAGTAGAAACCAAATTAAATCGGGCTTGATGGTGAGTGCTGAAAAAAGGAAAGTTTAGTTCAGTGTGTGTGTAGGTTTCAACCGAGTCCCAAAGCATCACATCAAAACTCAGTCCACATCCCGTCTGGCCCAGAGACGGACATATGTAAGTAGATATTTCAGGACAAAGGTTATGGACATTAATGATTAATTTAACAAAATCAGAAGGTTCTGAAAACAGCGGATTGCTTTAGGAATATGTCTGGATGTACCGATTGTTGGAGTGGATTGACATCCCTTCATGGGGATACAAGTTCATGGTGAGAAGACTGAGCTTCAGTAGCTCACACATTTTTCCGTGAATTGATCGAAACTCTGCAACTATGCAGTGTCCCAACACTGCATTCCACATATTAAAAATATACCAATAATGACAGACTTTAAAAATTGACAAAAACAGGACGTCCCTGGTGGCGCAGTGGTTGAGGGTCCGCCTGTCGATGCAGGGGACGCGGGTTCGTGCCCCGGTCCAGGAGGATCCCACATGCCGCGGAGCGGCTGGGCCCGTGAGCCATGGCCGCTGAGCCTGCGCTCCGCAACAGGAGAGGCCACAAGAGTGAGGGGCCCGCGTACCGCAAAAACAAACAAACAAACAAAATAAAATTGACAAAAACATACAACACTTTCTGATTTTATCTTCAACACTTGTTTCTTACATTTTAGCACCTCTCATTTGTTTGAATGGAAAAAAGTACAAATAACAATTTAAAGGAAAACTAAAAATGACAATTTTGGGGGGTGTTTGAGAACAAGATTACCTAACGCTGTGGCTTTATGTTGTGTATATATGATATAATAGCAAAATGTAATTCCTACTTCCTATGAAGGAATGAAGTATATAAACATTTCATATCTTTACATGGTGCTTCATCTGAACTAGTGAGAAATACTGAACTTCCTCCATGATTGTTTGGAAGTGAAGGGTTCACAGCAGGGAACCATTGATGTTTCTTCACACTCTTCCTGGCATTCCATTTTCTTTTTACTTTACAATTGTGTTAGTTATCTATTGCAGTGTAACAAGTTAACACAAACAAAGTGGCTTAGAAGAATACAAATGCATCCTCACGGATGGAATTGTGTCCCCCTAAATTCATACGCTGAAGTCCTAACCCCAGGACCTCAGGATGTAACCTTATTTGGAAATAGGGTCGTTGCAGATGTAAATAATTAGGAAGAGGTCGCACTGGGGTGAGGGGTTCCTAATCCACTGTTGCTGGTGTCCTTATAAACAGAGAGACCTGGGACTCAGAGGCACAGGGGTAGAACATCATGCAAAGAAGGAAGCAGAGACTGGGGAGATTCAGGAGAAGTTCAGGATGCCAGTGGCGCCAGCAACCCCAGGAGCTGGGCGAGAGCAGGGGACACCGTCTCCCCGACAGCCGCAGTGGGCACCAACCCTACAACACCTTGATCTCGGGCTTCTGGCCTCCAGGACAATGAGATAAGGACTGTCTGCTATCTAAGCCACCCGGCCCATAGGACGTTGTCATGGCAGCCCTAGGAAACTAACACGTGATGGTCTCTCAGTTTCATGGGTGAGAATCAGGCGCCGGTTAGCCAGGTCCTCTGCTCTGAGCCTCGTCAGGCTGCAACCAAGAAGTCAGCTGGGCTGCATTCTCGCCTGGAGACTTACTGGGAAAGAATCGCTTCCCAGCTCATTCAGGTTGTGGGCAGAACTCATCTGCCCCGAATATATGACTGAAGGCTACCTGTAGGGCCCAGGGGGCACCGGCGTTCCCCACCACGTGGCCCTCTGCACTGACAGTCCACAGCATGGCTGTCTGCTTCCTCAACAGCAGCGGGGGAAGTCCTCTCACTCTGGTTAGATGGAGCTTTATGTGATATCACGTAATCACAGGGGTGACTTGCCATCCCCTTTGCCATATTCTATTCGTTAGAAGCAGGACCAAGCTCTGTCTACACTGAGGGCGGGAACGCAGAAGTGTGTGGCCCGCTGGGACGACCTGAGGGCCCGTCTCTGCCCCAACACGCATTCACCCCGTGCACCGCGCTCGACTTCTTTACATGAGTCAAGAGGACTTTTCTCACAATAAAAAAAGACTGTACTGTTGGGCTTCCCTGGTGGCGCAGTGGTTGAGAGTCTGCCTGCTAATGCAGGGGACACGGGTTCGAGCCTGGTCCACGAAGATCCCACATGCCACGGAGCAACTGGGCCCATGCGCCACAACTACTGAGCCTGCGCGTCTGGAGCCTGTGCTTTGCAACAAGAGAGGCCGCGACAGTGAGAGGCCCGCGCACCGTGATGAAGAGCGGCCCCCACTCGCCGTAACTAGAGAGAGCCCGTGCGCAGCAACGAAGACCCAACGCAGCGGAAAAAAAAAAAAAATACTGTACTGTCAATATGTAACACACCACAAATGCTATCCTTTTCCTGTAATTATAGCTCTTTAAAAATTATAAAGTCATTATTACCAATTTTGGAGGGGGTATTAAAAAAGTTAATAAAAGCTCTTTGTATCAACCTTAGAAAATAAGGTACAAAGAAGAAAACAACTAAAAAGCATTCATAATCCTCAGTCTCAAGGAAGATAATTGTTGCAAATGTCTTCAATTCATAAATTTTAAATTCTGACACATACATTTTGATACATAATGTTATCATTACCATTTTTTGGAATATTCCACTTAACTGTCGTTAACCTTCTTGACAAAATATTTATTTGCTCAGATGATTTTTAAATTTCTAAATAAGAGTTTTATTTTCAATTGAATCATTTAATTTTAGATTAGTTGAATTGAAGGGTATTGCCCATGTGACGTTTGTTCTTGAGAATTTTAGTTTTCCTTGTGATATAGCATATAATCAACTTTTGAAAAGTCTCCAGGAATATCTGAAGGTAAAATGAATTTCAGTTTCCAGGGTACAAAGGTGGATACATCTCTCATAAATTGATCTCATTAATAGTGCTCAAATACACTTCGGTTAAAGAGAGCTGAAAAGATGCTAAGCTATTTCAAAGGCAAGAGTTTCTAATTATAGCACGTATAGATTACTAAATGAAAGTAGACTATCCTGTCTCGGTTCATGCCCGTCTTCCTTAAACTCAGCCTTCTTTAAAGTTGCTAACGCCACTCCTGTTTCTATCTCTCTGGAAGCCGGACTTACTTTTACCTATACTTTTATATTTGAGCATGCTCAATATTTAGCTTATGTATGTCTCTTGCAATGGTGTACAGTTGAAATTTGCTCTGGACCCATCCATGAATTTTCTACTTTTAACAGTTCTCTTAACGCATTGAAACTTCAGCTCTATCTGGGTCGGATTAGCTTTCTTTAATTTCACTTTTGGTTCATTGATGAACCAAAAACCTTCAGTTTCAACATTGTTCATGCTATTCTCCTTGGGATTTGCAGGGCATACATCCTGGTTTTACAGGTAAGTACCTTTATATTTCATGGGAGAATTTCTGAAATGAAATCTCACTAATTTTCAATATTAATACTTAATAATTCTAAATACTAAATAACAGTAAATGGGAAATGTCTGATGGAAAAACAAATTTGGGGGATTAAGAGACCATTTCTTAATTTAAACAACTTAATGAAACCTTGCTTATTAATAACCTAGGTCTGATATAAGAAGATGCTGTGCCCCTGGGATGTCATAGATTATAATAATGCTGTATTTGGAAGATAACTTAATAACCTCAGAACTTGTAAGAGGCTATTTTCAAGCAAATGTTTTATGTTCTTTGTAAAGTGGGTATTATCAGCAGAATTTGATTCATTAACTGTATCACCTTTTGAACACACCACGTTTTGCACCATTTCAGGGCTGTTTAGTGCCCTTTCTCTTGCTATGAGGTTTGTTCTCACCTTGATTCCAACAAGCTTTTCATATAAGATATTCTGTACTAGCAGATCCAAGGAGAGCAGGAGGTGTCCTTACAGTGTTCTATTAAAAGCAGCAACAGGACTTCTCTGGTGGCACAGTGGTTAAGAATCTGCTGCCAATGCAGGGGACACAGGTTGGAGCCCCGGTCCGGGAAGCTCCCACATGCCACGGAGCAACCAAGTCCGTGCGCCACAACTATTGAGCCTGCGCTCTAGAGCCCGCGAGCCACAACTACTGAGCCCACGAGCCACAACTACGGAAGCCCGTGCACCTAGAGCCCGTGCTCTGCAACAAGAGAAGCCACTGCTCACCGCAATTAGAGAAAGCCCACGTGCAGCAACGAAGACCCAACGCAGCCATAAATAAATAGATAATTTTTTTAAAAATAGCGACAACTTTCAAAGACAAACCTGAGAACACTCTTGCAATTAAATTGGTTCACTAACAGCTTTATAAGAATTGCTAAAATCTTACTTCTTTAGCAATACTTTGAAGGCTTTTTATAAGTTAAACATGAAACAGCCATAGCATCATGAAGTATTATGGTAATAAGATTAGTCTCTTATTTCTTAAGAAATTAAACTTTCATTAGCTTATAAACATAAGAACAATTTATTTGAACTAAAGTCATGAGTAAACATAAATATATTTACGTTTGTACATAAAATATACTGTATTTAAAATTACTTGACGTTTTAAAGACAGAGCTGAATGTGAAGTATGTGGCTAGAAATTCCAAGACCAGGTAGTTCCATAAATCCCAGTAGAAAATACGCATCTGCTAGCTCTTTGTGAAACTGTTCTGTTTGAAGGAAGTTTTATTTCATCACGTGGCCTGGTGTCTTAACACATCATTCGTCTTGCCTTGGGAATGTACCACCTGCATTAGGTGTTATTTCTTGTTTCCAGAATGAGTGGAGAGCAAATCGTCTTCTGTTTGATACTCAAGGAACTTTATCAGTAGAGTTTGATTTATTTGATTTACGGCACAAACAAATGTGCCAATTATAGAGTTTGCTGAAGTAAGCAGATGGGTAATAAGGACTTGTGAATACTATTTAATTGCATCCGTAATCCTACAACATTATGCAAAGACCCTTGTCAATTGATTAGATGATACTGAAAATTACTTTAAATTGATGATAAAATGTCAAGTGTTGCATTTACAGTTTGTTAGCATAGGATTCCAAGTAGGAAGGTCAGCAGCTGACGAAGAGTTCCCATATTTACGTGGAGGAACTTGTAGAAAGTGGAAAAAAGGAGTAGCTACGAGAATCCCGGCAGGATAAGGAGAAACAAAAACAAAAACTGTACTTGGACTTGGGTCATCCGAGCTCCGTCCGGGGCTCTGCTAATCAGCTGAGGGTAAGCTACTAAGACCTTTCCAACTTTTGCTTCCTAGTCTTCACATGGAGTGTTTTGTTTCATTTTTCAGTCAAACGCTCTCTCAGGACATCTCTAGCTCTGAAAATCTATAACTAAGAGAACTAAGGGAAGAAAAGAACCTAGAAACATAATGTGAAATGCTTTATAGTTTATAAATTAAATGACGTAAGATAGTAAATCTCAATGAAGATTTGAGAAATTCTGCATTATCTTACATACTGGTAAAATAAGATTCCTAGTTTTCTTATTATTTTCATTGGCTCTGTCATTTGCTAATCTTGATTGCTGTGATCTTTTGATAAGTTTACATTTCCTTTGTTAGGGTCCCATGTTCCCTTTACCTTAAAAGCATATCAAATCAATCGTTACTTTGAACGCTTGTAACTTATAACTTCAACAGTGCAGGCTCTAACTTGGACCCCTCATTTCCCCTCATGCTTTGCTCCGTATTTTCAGTGAGAACCTCCTGTTTCCCAACACACACCTATGGCACTTCTACTACATGGGTGATGTACAATTACTATGGCATTATTACTACTAGAATTACTACTTCTCTGCTGGTTGAAATAAGAGCAACTCCAGGTCAAGCAACTAACTCATCTATAATTACCCCCGCAAGCTAGCTTAGTGCTTAAACATGCTTTGAGTCACTCTGTTGGTTGTTTTGACACAATACAGACACGTGTCAATTGAACAGCATTTTCTCATGTACTCAGAAAAATAGAAACCTCATGGACAATAGGTAAAATAATCTTTCACCAGAATCTTCCATGATTTGAATTAGAATATTGTTTCTTTATCCTTACCAGAAGTCACCATTCCAGAGTGTTATATTAAAAGACTAACTCATGAATGTCCCAATTTTCTCCTGTATAACTTGCACCAGTGGCCTGCACCTACCACCTCATGGCAGTTTGTATCCACAACCAGCAGATGGCTCGCAGCTCACCTCGACTGTTTTTCCTTGTCCTCTGGTATCGCTGGGAGCAGTGCCAGTGCAAATCATGGGCTTCCCAGAATGACTTCTAGTGCCCTGCTGGGTGGCACGACAAAAAAATTCAACACGGAGCATCTAGAATTAGTCCCTGAAGGAGGTCATCCTAGTATATGGCACCCAATTTGTCTTTAGATACATGTGATCATAATAGTTCACACACATATTTGGATGCAGCTGGCCCAGAGGGGAGACAGCAGACACTGTAAAAGCGTGGGTCAAAATACAGAGGCCCAGCGAAAAAATAAACCCACAAGGCAAAAGCAAGAAGTTGGCAATGCCAAAATAGAACACATGGGATGCCTGAGGAAGAGGGGTTCCCTGAATTTGGGGAAGTTAGTGGTGTGGTTTTTGTTTTTAACCGAGAGCCTGTGGATCTGCCTTTGGTTAGGAAGGGAATACAGCCAGTTGGACCATAGTCCACTATCTACAACGTACCTCGTCACTTCTGGACAGCACACTTCAATCAAGATTTTGATAAATTACGATGTTTTGAGAGACTAACCAACATGTAAAATCAGAACTGAAGCAAGTCTGAAAAAATAGGGCGTTTGAGGGCTGGATGTCTATTTAGTGAAAATGAAGGCTTACTGGAGAAAAGGTCCCATGTTCACAGAATAGATGTCGTGTCCCATGTTTCACGGAAATAAAATGACCAAATAGAAACTGCTCAGGGTAAGTTTGGTCTCAGTGCAATATTAAAAATAAACCTAATAACTTGTTTTTAAAGGAAATAGACTCTTAGGAAACACAGGCTTGGAGCCCATGGGATTTACATCTTCGCAGATGTCAGGACAAGAGGGAGGGTGGATGAGCCCACAGCCAGTGTGTTTGCTTTTTCCCTGGGGTAACCCCTGAGGTTCTGTATAAGAGCAATTTTAATCTTAAAATTAAAACCTGTGTTTTATAACTCAATTCCAGGTCCTACCTTAGCCTCGGAGCAAAACTGGCTTTCTCACCGCTTGCCTCGGCATATTTTTAGCGCAGGCCACAGGGCACAGGAAATGATTAAACAGGAACCTCTGTGGCCAGCAACAGCCAGCCTGCTGCTTAAGCCTGTCCCACGGGAAAGCTCCGGTGCCCAGGTTTTCCCCAAGGAGCTCAGACCTTCATCAGAAGGCAGCTCATCCAACGGCAAGAAGAAAGGTCCCTGTCCAACAGGTAGACCGCTCACCACAGGACCCTAGGGTCTGGAGGCATGGACGTGGCCTCCCAGGTTCCAGCATCTGGAGGACAGTCCTCCCCTCAGCTCCCAGTCCCACAGGGACCTGGAGGCCCCTGGGTGCCAGTGTAGGAGGACAGGGCTGTGCTGAAGCCCTGGGGAAAGAACAGCCGAGAATCCTCCCGAAGGGCTGCAGCCCCAGGGAACCGCGCCCCGCCTGGCCGAGGGCTCAGGGCAGCTCAGCTCTGGAAGGATCCCAGGCCAGGTGTCTGGTCTCAGAAGGTGAAGAAGGACCTGGGTGGGGGGCTGCCTTCCTGCCCCAGCCTGGGAGGGGCTGTCATCACAGCCCAGCCCCTCACCTTCTGCCAGGCTTCAGCCCCAGAGGCACCTCAGCAAGCTTGCCTGAAACCCATGATCCAAGAAAGGAAGAGCGTCCAGCTCAGGAGCCCGAGAGCCAGAGAGAGAGGACGCCCCATGGGGTGGAAGAGACACAGATGAGAACACAAGGATTTAGCATTGCAAATGCGGCAGAAAAAAACTTTTCAAAGCTGTAAGAGATGATGCTGGAACTAAGAGGCTAAACGGATAAATTTAAAAAAGAAGATGTTCCCTGCTGAGACTGAAATTAGTGAATCTGATACGTGTGGTCATGTGCAAACATAAATCAGAACATTTAGCAAAAACATAAAAGAGGTGGAACTATGAGGATAAAGCAAAGAGACTGGGAGGGTAGATCCTGCAGGCCTAACTCCCAAGAACATTCCAAAAGGGAAAAAATTAGGGCTTCCCTGGTGGCGCAGTGGTTGGGAGTCCGCCTGCCGATGCAGGGGACACGGGTTCGTGCCCCGGTCCGGGAAGACCCCACGTGCCGCAGAGCGGCTGGGCACGTGCGCCATGGCCGCTGAGCCTGCGCGTCCGAAGCCTGTGCTCCGCAACGGGAGAGGCCACAACAGTGAGAAGCCCATGTATGGAAAATAAATAAATAAATAATTATATTACACAATATTTAAGGGGTATACAGTAACCAAGGAAATACGAAATTCAAATTTCCCTTTGTCGAATAAAAATGTATATCTGTGAATTGAAATTGCTCACTAAGTTTGAGACTGGCTTAGTAATAAAAGTTGCATTTAGGCATATTGTGATCTAATTCTGAAACTCGGAGAAAAAAAAGAATAAAAAGATCTAATATAATCATTGTACTAAAGAATTTGAAAAACCTATATAAACAGGAAAAAAATGGTATCTAAACTTCAACTGCAATATAAGAAAGTAAAATTCAATGAGGGTAAAAAAAAGACCACAGTTCAGGAATGCTATACAAAGTAAGATAGCCTTCACTTTTCAGAGAGCAAAAGATATTTGAGGGTAAAACATAACTCAGAACATTTTACACAAGTACCCCAAGTGCGAAAGAGCATTACTTGAAAAAAAGTAAAAACTGTCTAGGTTTTTCAACCTTGGGAATCTGACGGCCGCTCACGTAATCCCACGGGGCCTCTGCCTTCACACACACTCCAGCCTGGACTTGCTGAATGCTGTCGCCACTGTCACAGAGCACACAGCCCAGCGACGCCTGTCTCAGCTAAGCTAGCTGCGTGGGGCTGAAAAGTCTGGGATTTTGGTACCAGAACCTCGTGGTGAGCAAAGAAAGATGCGTGTGACAGTCGGTCCGGGGCTGAGCCGAACACAAGGGAAACAGCTGGGAAGGCGTCCAGCTAAGGAGGCTCTGAATTGCCACCAGTAAGTTCTTAAACCCCATGCCTTTGAACTATCCCTTTCTATTCAAGTTTTACAAAATGATTCAAGGTATAGTTCTGTCAAGTTTTTTTTTTTTTTTAAGCACATCTTTTCGTCTAAAACTCCACGCATCGGGCTTAGGAATTGCACGATTTAATATCGACATGTTTGCCTAAAAGGGACGTATTGCTTTTAATTATTAATATATACTAGCTGATTATCTCTTGACTAATTAAAACAAACACATGCATTTTTAAATGAAAGGATACCGTTTCAAAACACTATTAAAGGGAGCGCCTGTGTTCATTGTTTCAAGAAGTAATTGAGTACCGCATGCCAAGCACTTTTCTCCTGCTGGGCACACCACAGTGGACTAAGATGGGACACAGGAGAATTGGTGCCACTGACATGGTCTTATGAGCGGAGTGGTGTCCCCCTCAGATTCACATGATGAAGTCCTAACCCCCAGTACCTCAGAATAAGGGTGCATTTGGAGGCAGGGCCTTTAAAGAGTCGTTAAGTAAAAAAAAAAAAAAAAAAAAAAAAAAGTCATTACGATGCACCTGAATCCAACATGACTAGTGTTCTTATAAGGAAAGGAAAAGTGGACACAGGCTAGAAGGAAGACCACGTGAAGACACAGGGAAAGGACAGCTGCCCACCAGGCAAGGAGAGAGCCCTCAGCAGGAACTGACTCCCCCAACACCTTGATCTAGGGCTTCCAGACTGCAGAACTGTAGGGCACTAAATGATCTTATTTAAGCCATGCAGTCTGTGGTATGCTGTCATGCAGCCCTAGCAAACTAATACACATGGGGAAGACAGCTTACTCAAAAAACCAAAGCTATCTATTTTACATTTGGTAGTGTATACATGTCCATGCCACTCTCTCACTTCATCCCAGCTTATCCTGACCACCTAAAGGGGTAGGATAGGGAGGGTGGGAGGGAGACGCAAGAGGGAGGGGATATGGGGATATATGTATACGTATAGCTGACTCACTTTGTTATAAAGCAGAAACTAACACACCATTGTAAAGCAATTATACTCCAATAAAGATGTTAAAAAAAAAAAAAACCAAAGCTTTCCCAAATTTGTTTAGATTTTGACTACATATATCCTTAAATTATTGCCAGTTAAACATATTGGCCCCATTATGCGTTGCAATAAATCCAGGGTGCTAAAAATAATTTATAAGAATTAATGAACTATTATACTATTAATGTTTGCCAATGTACAATAAAAAGAGTTAAATCTTTTACCACTTTCTTTACAATATAATTCGTAAATGGAAGAGATTTGGAAGAACAACTTTAAGGAAAGAATAATTTCTAGTATAACGTTCATTAAAAACTAAGTTCTAGGCAGCGTTTTACGTCCTTTGTGTGTATCACCTCTGCAATAACACGAAAGGCTTGTCAAACAGGCTCACAAGAGTCCTAGCTCTTGTTCAACTTTACTAATGATTCCAAAGCTACAACGTCGGTAACACATTTGGTCCAAGTGATACAAGAGTAACAGTGGGTTTCATGCCAAATCGGGGGCAGCTGCTCAGTTTTTGAGTTTTCTTACTTTTTACACTTGGTCTGTCTGGCAACTGTAAGGAGGTCACACGACTGACTGACTCGCCCGCCAGCTGAGCCCCATGATTCCATACATTCAAGTTTATTTACAATAGACACTTCGGGCAAACAAAGAGATTCTGGGCAGAATTCCCAGTTGCCTTTCCACTAGGAAATGCCCTCAGCACACAGCTTTGCAAGGAGGTCCGGTCAAAGGTCTTCAGTGAGGACGCGGCGGGAGGGCTCCGCCCTGCTGTCAAGTCCTGCGCCCCCACGTCATGGCCAGTTGCCACGATCCACGAAAGCCACGCGCTTTTGTTGTGCACACTTTGCAGATCAGGAAGCAGCTTTAGTGCAATACGCCTCCCAGAGGTAAACGGCTGTGAGTAGAGGCGCCTCGATTCAAACACATGGCAGTGAGTCTACACAGCCTCATGACCACCGGCCTCCAACGCCTTCCTGGACAGTCTATTTCTTTTCTTCTTACAAAGGTTTATAAGAATTTGCAAAAATGGATGCTATCTGGTATTATCAGTGGTGAGAAAAATTCTGTAACCAGATGCTATCTGTTATTTCTTGCATTCCATATATTTTATATAACAGAAAGTATGGAATCACACTATCGTGTTTTTCTACATACACTTTGCAGCAAAAAAAACAATTTTGTTATCTTTGAGAAGTATAACAGATAACGCTTCGGCGGTCTCCATCTCTCAGTCGCTGACGCTGGTAACAAGCAGGCACATCAGCCCTGGTCCCACACTGGGACCAGGGCTCAGGTGCCCAACCAAAGGGGGGGCCAGAAGCCAGTGTCACGTGGGGTGCCGTACAGCCTGGGACAGACAGGAGGACATCACACGCTAGAGTCTGAAAGTGACAACGGCAGTGTGATTTATACAAATGACGGCAAAGCGTGATTTTATTTTATACACACAAAAAGGAAACGCAGACATTACTACTATTCCCATTTCACAGGTAAAAGCACTGAGATGATGAAAGAATTCAGGGATCACCCACCTGGCAGGGAGCAGAGCAGTGACCTAACCAAGGGCATTTCATAGCAAAATCATGTTGCATCCACTGTGTTATTCTCAATAATTACCCTATAAGTATATGGAATATAACTATATCTGTGTGTGGGGGTGTGTGTGTATATGTGTATGTGTGCGTACATATATCCAACCAATTCTTTCAGAAGCATTTAGAAAATAAACGAATTAAGCATTCAAAAATTTACATGTCAGTGTATAGGATAGGTATGAACAGCATAAAGAAAAACAGCATAAAAAATAATGTGTAGAAATAATATTGAAACAGAGCAGGACCCTATGGTACTTACCCCCCGTTTCCTCCACCTGCCTTTTGTCGGTAGAAAAACTGTTGCCAAAGAATATGTTTAATCAGAGACGTCAGAAAATGCAGAAGCAAAGAAACGCAGCCAAACAGGACAGGAAAATAATAGTTTAGTTATTAAGCAAAGTCCAGGACCTTTAGCTCCTCAAGGGCTACAGATAATAATCTGGCCTGTATCCTGTAAGGTGTCTTGCAGATACTGAAACCCTCACCAGGTGGAAGAAGGTAACTACATGATGACCAGACTGTAACCATGACATAAGCTGCTACAAGTCCAAGAACTGGCCTCAGGGAAATGGGAACAAACCAACGCTGGAACTGAAGATTACCTGTACCTAAAACAATCGAGATAACGCTGGTCAGACGACTGATGACCAACTTCAAGATGCCTGTCAGAGCTGACTGTGCTGTTTATGCATGTAGCCCCCTCCCTCTGTCTATAATAGCTCTTGCCCACTGATTGTCAGTCGGGGGAGTCAGCCTTTGGACCCAAGTTCGCCCGCTCCCCGGGTTGCCAGCCTCTGAAACAAAGCAAACTTTCCTTTCCACCCAAGTTGCCTCTCCAGTATTGGCTTTAGGGCAGCGAGTAGCCGGACCCCACTTTCGGTAACAATATAATGTATTAGATAAATTTTCTCTTGCTAAAAAGACAATGACCATTTGATCTGGAATTTAAAGCAGTTTTTTAAAATGAAAAAAAATCATAATGCAAATGATGATTTAAGACAAACAGCTTTGGACGCATCACCCACTTAAAGAAAGAAAATATGACCAAGACTTTTGAGGCTCGTGGGAGCTGCTCTGACTGTGTTTTTCCTATATACCCCTGAAGATAAACGTGGGGACAACGGAACATACTTGACTCTATCGTTTTATTTCACCCCTGCAACTCCACAGGCTCCTAGGGCGGAGCTGCGTGTCTTACCCTGACACAGATGGAAACTGGGCACACTTCCTTCTTTCACTCAGCAGTGCATCTGCGGATTCATCCACACGGGCGCACGCCTCTGCCGTTAGGAGCCTGTTATTGGATGACCCCCCCCCCCCAACTGAGTGCTGTGTCCTGCTCATGATGAATACTTGGGACGTTTTCAGCCTTTGTGCTATGAACAGTCTCACACATCCTTCTTCACAGGTACAAAGGTCCCCCTAGACCAGCCATCAGCAAACATGCACTGTAAAGGCCCAGACAGTAAATGTTTTCAGCATGGCCTTCCGCACGTGGCAATCATTCAACTCTTCCATCTTGCACAAAAGCAGCCAGAGACAACACTTAAAGATGGACACTGCTGTGTCCCAATAAACCTTTATTTACAAAATTAGCCATGGGTGGGATGTGGCCTGTGGGCTTGGGTTTGCAGATCCCTGCTCCAGAACATGCCAAGGGTAGAGCTGCGAATGCTGTGTGCAGAGCATGATGTGTGGAATTTTGATAGATAATGGTAAACTGCTGCCCAAAACACGTGTGCAACACTAGCTGCCTGGGCTCCTGGCTTGGTGCCTGCAATAAACGCTGCCCTTCCCTTCACCACACACACAAAAAATGTGTGCAACTCATACTCTCACAATGAGCACACAGAAGGTCTCTATCATACATATCCATGTGCATAGCTTCCATTTTAAGAGATGGTGCCAGCTGCCATCCAAAGTGGCATGTCGTACTCTCCCAAAAAGCATTCAGAAATCTTCTGTGATGCAGTTCCTAGCTAAGTGAATCTCTTAGCCTTTGGCCCATTGTCATTTATTCTTCAAAAAAGTTTTGAGTTTGGTCAGCTTTCATTACTGCTGCCTCCCTCCTTCTCCTGCTCCCCTCCTGCACTTTTTTTCTTAATTTCGGATGATAGCTGGGCTTTTTATATCTCCAAGTACTTGTTTGCATGTTTGAGTGCTTGTTTAGTTCAGACTCTAGTATTTCCTTCTGTTTCAATCTATTTCCTGGCTGGATTTTTCTCTGAAATGTTTTGATCTGCATTTCTGTTTTCTTGCTACAGTTTTATAGGCAATAGGTCTTTTCTCTCTCTTTTTTATTCCCAGGTGTTTCGTGAACTGGGTTTCCAGCCAGTAGCACCGTCTTCTGCCCCCACCGCGAGGCATGGCATCTTCAACTGCAACGTTGGTGGTGATGGGATTGGAGCAGGCAGCACTGGCTGGTTTGTTTCTCTTTCATCCCTACCGATTCTTCATTTCACTTCCTTCTGCTTTCACGTCACCGTCCCCAGAAACAATGCTGTCTCTGGTTGCGTTCAGCCTGTAACTGGCCTCAATTCCCAAGTTCCGGAGCTGCATTAGCTCATTTAGTGCCTGGTGTTGAAATTTTTCTTTCAATCAACTTTTTTTTCCTGCAGTTCATATTTGCCCTGCTCCCCTTTCTTTGTCCACAGAGATGTTTTATTACCCATTCTTCTCTCCACACCCACAGACATGCAGTGGAAGTGGCCTTTGATGGAACTTGGTGGCTATTCTCAAACTTACAGTAACTTGAAACTCATACCATTTTCTGTCTTCCACTAATTCTCAAATGTATGAGTCACATGTTTTTTGATGTGTCCTCTTTGCTGGTCTTAGAGTTTTGTGGGCGACTGTGTCGAGAGGTTTAGAAGCAAGTGACCATTATTTCCCAAGGACTTACTTGAAAATAAGTCTACTTTGAAATTTTGTGCTAATCTGATGAATGTGAAATGGTGTTTCACTACAATTTTGTGTTTTCCTGATTATGTAGTTGAGCACCTTCTACATATTTATCTGGCAGATTCTTTTTTTCTTATGTAAAATTCCTGCTTATGCCTTTTATCCATTTTTCTATCGGGTTGTGTTTTTCTTTCTTACTTTAGGAGTTCTGTATATATTGTGGATGCTAATACTTTGTTTTCTATGTTCAAATGTATTTCTCCAAATTTGTGACTGTTTTTTATCCTTCTCATTTATGTTGGACTTTGATGAGAATATTTTCTTAATTTTAAGGTCAGTTTTATCATTTTTTTGTAGTTAGTATTTTTTCTCTTAAAATGTTCTTTTCTTCCTCAATGTCATAAAGATATTCTCCTTTATGTTTTGTAAAGTTAAAAATTTTTCCTCTCAGATTTAAATCCTTCATCTATTTGGAATTGATTTTCATATATGCCGTGAGATAGGACTCCATACTCATTTTTAGCCAATTGTTACAGCACCGTGGATTAAATACGTTCTAATTTCTCACTAATTTGCCTTAAGTTCTTTCAAATATCATGTTTCCATATATAAGCACATTTTTGGTGGCTCTCTTTTGCATTCTATTGGTCTATTTGTCGATTCTGGAGTCAGTATTGCACTGTCTTAATTACTGACTAAATGTTGCTACCTGGAACGTCATATCATTCCACTGGGCTCTTCTTGGCCATCTTCCCTACCAAGTTAATTTTACAATCAGCTTGTTGATGCCACGACAAAGCACTAGTTGGACCTTAATTGGAAAATACAATAAGTATATCATTTGGGGGCAGTGCTTTCCCATTTGTTTTTTGTTTTGGGGTGTTTTGTTTTTTGTTTTTTGTTCTTTTTTTTTGCGGTACGCGGGCCTCTCACTGCCGCAGCCTCTCCCGTCGCGGAGCACAGGCTCCGGACGCGCAGGCGCAGCGGCCATGGCTCACGGGCCCAGCCGCTCCGCGGCACGTGGGATCTTCCCGGACCGGGGCACGAACCCGTGTCCCCTGCATCAGCAGGCGGACTCTCAACCACTGCGCCACCAGGGAAGCCCTCCAATAAAAATTTTTTAAAAATAATAAATGAAAAAAGAGATATCTGGATCTTAACAATATTCCCATTATATTAAAGTTTTCGCTTGATTTTATCATTCTAGATAGTTTGTTTTGTTTGTTTGTTTTTGCGGTTCGCGGGCCTCTCACTGCTGTGGCCTCTCCCGTGGCGGAGCACAGGCTCCGGACGCGCAGGCTCAGTGGCCACGGCTCCCGGGCCCAGCCGCTCCGCGGCACGTGGGATCTTCCCGGACCGGGGCACGAACCCGCGTCCCCTGCATCGGCAGGCGGACGCTCAACCGCGGTGCCGCCAGGGAAGCCCTGTTGTTTTATTGAATGTTACTGCTGCTGAGTAAGATAGTGGCCTCCATTTCTGTAGGTATTCTTTAACGACTATCCACAGAGTTTTATAATTTTCTTCCTAGCACATTGTACAACTTTTGTTAATCTTTCTCCTCATTTGGTATTGAAATTTAATTTTTCTAATATTCTTCTTAGTTTACTAAGTAATTTGCAAATATAATTGTAACAGTATTATTGGATCCTTTCCAGTGTTTCTTTCTTTTCTATTTTATTGTCTTGGTTATGATTTTCAGTACAATCATACCTCAGTATTCATGGGGGATTGGTTCCAGGCCCCCCTCCATGGATACCAAAATCCGTGGATGCTCAAGTTCCTTATATAAAATGGAGCTATATTTGCATGTAGCTTATGCACATCTTCCTGTATACTTTAAACCATCTCTAGATTACTTATAATTCCTATTACAATGTAAATGCTATGTAAATAGCTGTAAATATAATGTAAATGCTATGTAGATAGTTGCTGGAGCATGGCAAATTCAGGTTTTTCTTTTTGAAATTGTCTTGAATTTTTTTTTTTTTTTTTTTGATCTGTGGTTGATTGAATCCATGGATGTAGAACTGAGGGTGTGGAGGATGACTGTACAACTGTGCATATAAACCATGATAGTTGCCATCCTCGTCTTACGTATGTTTTTAAATGAAGTGCTATTAACATTTAATAGTTTGCAGTAGATTTTTTGAGATGTTCTTTATTAAGTTAGGATGCTCTATTTTTCCTAGAATGCTATGAGCTTTTCTTAAATTCAAGAGAGTTGTTCCATTTTTCATGGAATGTTTTTTCTACCAATACTGAAATGATCATTTTTTTTCCTTTTTAATCTGTTCACGACATAAATTTCATCAATACTTTAAAAACTCTGTACCAATTATATTACCAGAATGAAACTATTTTGGTCATATTTTATACATACATTGCTCAACTTGGATTTTCAATGCTTTGTTTAGAATTTTTATCTAAATTTATATGAGTTATTATCTTCCTTTTTTCATACTGACAGTTTTTTTAACGTCTAAATGTTGCTGTCCTCAGAAAGTAAGTTAGTGTTCTGTGTCCCCTCCTTTTCTATTCTCAGAAAGACTCCACGGGATTTGGGACTGTCCAGATTATATTTATAGATCAAGTAGTAGGTTTGATTTGAAGAACACACGTCCAAAATTTATTCTGAAAAACTTCCTCCCCCTTTGAAGTCATAACATCTAGACTGTTTTGCCAAAGCTTTGAGTTTCTCGTTATTGCTGTGTGCCCTACCCTGCACTTCCAGCAAAATAAGTAAATAATGTGTTATATTAAAAATAAGTTTTAATGATTGGGGTGAGCTGAACTGTGTCCTCAAGAAAGATCTGTTGAAGCCCTCACCCCACACCTGTGCATGTGGTCTCATAATCTGGAAGTAGGGTCCTTGCAGATGTTATCAAGTTAAGATGAGTCAGTAGGCTGGGCTCTAATCCAATATGACTGGTATCCTTACGAGAAGTGGGAAATGCAGACGCAGACGTGAAACCGCACACAAGCCCCCGGGTCCTTGTCCTTTGAAGTAAAGCCTGACTCAGGAGTTAATGATGGGAAACGCGAAGATGTAGAGACAAAGAAAGAGCTGTTGGGCTGGGCACCTGGTAACAGTTTAGACAATAATTCTGCTACCTCGCAGAATCACCAAACTCCCAGTTCCCTGAAAGATACAGATAAAGGCCTGACACACATTCTTAAGTTGTTTGTACAGGACACAGATCCCCACCGGCTGGAAACGGCTGACCACAAGCGCACGGACCCCAGACTGGTTGAAAGCAGACGGCTGATGATGCTTGAAACTTCACCTTGATGCCAACCATTCCGAAAACTGTCCATGAGCTGACCACGCCCTGCTCCCTGAGCACCGTGAGATTCCTCACTACCCCGCAGGGCGGGTCACACGGTCTTCAGGGCACTAGCCTGCTGCGGCCCCCTTTGCCCAGCAAAGCAATAAAGCTACTCTTTTCTACTGCACCCAAAGCTCCGTCTCTGTGTTTCTATTCAGTGAACAGAGACCGAGTTTCGGCAACAGACACACAGTGAGACCACCACAGACGACAGACGCAGACGGTGTGTGGCAGTCACAAGCCAAGAAAGGCCAAGGGTTGCTGGCAAAAGCCGCCAGAAACTAAGAGGTAAAGGATTCGCCCTCACGGGTTTCAGAGGGAGCGTGGTCCTGCTGACCCCTTGAATTCAGGCTTCCAGCCTCCAGAACTGCCAGACGTGACATTTCTGTTGTCTTCAGCCAGCCAGTTTGTGGTTCTTGTTAGGGCAGCCCTAGAAAACTAATGCAATTATTAGCTCCCATAATTTCATACTAAATTCACTCCTAATTTCTAAAACAGTTTTCCTGCCAAATGTTACCACTGTCCTGTTTTTCTGCTCATTTTTAATGATTGTATCTTTGAAGGTATTTTTAAATTAATGTCTTAGAATAAGTTCCAACGATACGTTGCATTCTGAATTGTTAAATCATACAGCATGAGTAATAACGGTTAATGGAAATCGGAAAGTTGAAAAGGTGAAATTAATGGCCACGAGTTGTAAGACTTCAGAAAATACGTGGTAGTTTGAGTTTTTAAAAATTAGAACGTTGAACTTTCCCCAACAGTGTAATCTTGGTTTTGTTCATTTCAGTCCTTTACTACTTATCTGTTTTGCTGCTCATAACTAATTCAGCTAAACATTAAACATTCCCGTCCCTGTTGTAACTTGCTGGTTTTTACTGTGGCTCACCCCAGAGCTCTGAGAAATGCCGAGAGTCTTTTAACCGTGCTTAGTACAAGTACCATACTGAGTAACTTATTAATGCTACGTAGCTGGTGCTTGAAGCATTACCAATCGTGAGCTCCAACCTCATTAGAGGGAAGTCGGAGACCAATAAATTCTCAAAAAGCTTATTGATTCATTTGCATGACTCAGGAGAATGTTGGCTCTATTTTTTTTTTTTTTTTAACTTTTTCAATTGTAGACATTGTCACTCCTCTTTCTTGGTTATAATTAGTCACTCTCGGCGACAGAAAGAGCTTCTGCAGTGGTATCTCGGGTGTGTCACTTCACCTGTCAAGGTTCCTCCCTAAACCTAGCACTCAACGACGTATGTTCTGTACTCAAAATACTAACCCGGTGTAAAGGCGGCATGGCTATGACTGTACAGATTTATACAATCTGAGGTGGCATCTGATGCGCGGTGCTCCTGAGGGTGACAACGACAGCGCCCACCAACCTCCTTTCTGCTGAGCACAGGTGCAAACCTGCAGGTTGCGGGTGCGCTTGACCACAGCACCGCCCGAATTAAGTACCAAGTTAGAGAGCACTGCCCAGAGCAAGTGTGGAAACTGCCTTCATGGGGTCTCCTGGCTTTGACAATATAGAGTTTAACCGTGTTTATATTTGGCGTCTAACCTCCCTGTTAATGCCAAACAGAAACACACATGGAATAATAAGAGGAAACGAAGTCTAGCCATGTTTAAAAGTGGTACTTTTGTTGCTACTCTGATGTACAAAGAACCAAAAGAAAAGATTCTCAGACCTTGAAATGAGATATTTCATGCCCCAAACACAACGATGTTGATCCATATCTAATTTCATAAGGACAGTTTGCCTTAATGTCTGTTTGAAAAGGATGGATAATAAGAAGAACTCTCATTTAACTGGACCATTCAGAGAGACATGAGGGCAGAAGGTCCTGTGCGGAGTTTTTCCGGCTGTACCTGCCCACCCGATTCAGGATGAAGGACCGATAATGCAGCAATTATGACTTAAATGAAACAAAAACCTTTACCACAAACACCGAGGAATGGCGTTTTGTGATAAAATGTCCTTACGGGAAAGCTCTCGGAGACTCTCCTGAATTTTTAGTACAAATATAATCATTTGGTAGCTTTTAGAGAGAAAATATGAAACATGTCATTCTAAAAAGCAAAATGCCCTTGTGACTTTGAGAATTCCCCAGAGATGGCGAATTCAGGGGGAGAAGCCTATAGACATAAGTCTTGTGACTTTTTAAACTGACTACCCCAAGCCCAAACTCTGTTTAGATTCTTCCCTAATTGGGCACCAAAACCTAAGTTTCTTTGTCCTGCCAATTCCTCACCATTGTTTCTTTGTCTAAGAAGTATAAAAGCTGCCTAAATCAAAATTTGTTTCTTTTTCGTCTGTTAAGGTGTCTTGTGTCAACTGTATTATTAGTTCAGCCACAGGACTCAAGGGGGGGGGGCACGGGGGGGCGGGGGGGGAGAACGTCCCCTCCAGCTCGAGAGAACTAAACGACACACTATCACACACTGAGACACGTCCAGCATGACGGTCGGATCAGAAACACCGACAGTGTGACATTACAGTTCATTGAGAGCCACTTAAACACCAGAAAGACAGGTCAGTCTCTTCACCTGGAGGAAACTGTCCTCAAAATTCTTTTTTACTAAACACTGACATCAGGACTCTAAATGCCTCCTGAAAGATGTTACTGCACCGCAAGGTTTTTCTTTTAAAACTCTTCTACGATTAAAATGTTACGCATTTTGGAGAAGCTATAACGCTCTATCTTTAAGCTGTATTATCTCTGTAACTGAAATGGCACAGAAAAGTAAGCACATGGGGAAAATGAACTGTCACTTTTTTTCTCACAATGTTACCCACTTTTTGCTTTTATAGGAGGAGGAACATTTCTACGACTACATTACAGGAGGAAAGTCATCTAAGCTACTTTATATGATATTTTATAGAGAACTAAAAATGTAATGGTCATCAACTGTTCAAAAGCAGACTATAGAATACAGAACTCAATAAATATGTCCTGTAATAAAAAATAATCATTTAAACTCTACCATGCGATCAGTTAGAGAAAAAGGGAAAAGAGCTGGGACTAAAGAATAGTTTTAAGAAAGAACAAGAAGAAACAGAAGAATAAAAACATAAAATCAATGGCGGCAGAGAATCAAGAGCAAGACAGAGGTCGGTCCAGGAGGTCACGGAGCCTGGGACCGACTTCCACACAGGAAAAGCCATAGGTTTGCGTCTGCCGGAAATTCATGCGTATGGAACACTGGCATTTTGAAAAACCATTCTGAGGAAATCTTTCATGAATATAAGATTTCAACATTTACGGCACGGCAACTATTCACAAGAAAATCCCCTCCACTTTTCTTTCACCCCGGTGGTAGACATGGATAAAATACAAATACTGAAAAAATAAACACCTTTACTAAATTCTACCAACATACAGTAAACTTTGCCATCTCTGGCCCTAAGACATGTTTTCTTTTTGCTTAAAAGGCTGTTAACAAGTAAGTATTGGGGTTAAAGACACGTAAGCCCCAGACAGACTTTTCCTCATATCACGACCATAAAGAAAAATAACGAAAAAGGGAAAGGAATATGTTTTCCCCTGTGTGAGACATTACTGACTGTCCCGTCTACAAACCATAGAAACTTAACACATTTTCTTCAGTGAGCATATCCCACACTTAAGGAAATACAGTAATAATAACGCATGGTTTTAGTTCCTGATTGTGACATAGACTGAGGTAGGAGATGGATGGGCCCCTGGGCTGGACAGCTGGGGTTTTGCCCATGGAGTAACTCTGAAGCTTGGTTCTCACCCAGATGCTCCAAGGACAAAGCCAGTGGCAGAAGCTGAGCTCTGCTGAAGTAAGGAGATAAGGTGAGCACTCCCGAGGTCAAGGAACACTTCCTGTCTGCACATGCGCAGGAAGGCTCCTTGGGGGTCACAAAGGGAAGGGCTGCCACCCCATAATATGTGTGGACATGCACCCACAGGCCTCTGTGGTGGGATCCGTCTCAGCAAAAAGTTGTGCACGCATGTCGGGGAGCGTCCTGGAACCAGTCAGGTGTGAAAAAAGAAACAAGACAACTGGCCAAATGTGGACAAAGCCCCGGAAGGACTGTCCTACATAAGTGATTTCAATCACCTCCTTACCGCTCTCCTCCTCTTTAGAGAGGGTGCCCACACCCTTTCCCTCTGGCTATTTCTTCCTTGCTTCTGGCTTAAATCAATAAACTGCTTCTCTGTGTGCTCTCCCACTTGTCCTGCTCTGTCTCTAATAATAAACTTTGCACCTGTTTTTACAGTTTTTGCCTCCTTGAAACATTCTTGTTTTCTAACGGAGAAAGAGCTAGGGCCAGTTAGCTTCTAGCCTCTAGCCCCTGGTGGTCTGGTGGCTAGGGTTCCTGGTTTTCATCCAGGCTACCCAGGTTCACTCGCTTCAGGACCAGTCACTGCTGCCCCTCCGAGATCAAAACGATTAATGCTTTTCACTCAGTCCACAAATTCTTAATGACTCCTAGAGATTTCTAGCCACTAGTCTGGGATTAAAACTATGCCTAATTGACAGCCCCTGCTCTAAAAAAATCCTAGGCCGGTCAGGAGGCAGAATCAGGTGTTTGAGACATAAACTATAGTTCATAAAAGCATGCCATGGTATTATAAATAGGAGACAATGAACAAAAGAAGCTATCAGTGAAATTCAAGGCATTTGACAGGAATGCTTGGAGATTTCTTCAAGGTTTTGAAGTCATACTCCATGTCATTGTAGTAGTAATAGTAAGCTAGCTTGAGAGATAGAGATAGATAGATGATGATAGATAAATAGATAAACACATAGATAAGAGTCTTTTCTACACGACAGCTAGGAGATAAACATTTTATTTTTATTGTCCTATTTAATTTTAACAATAGAAATTTGATTTATAAATTTCATTTGTGTCCGCAAAACTGCAAAACAGCTTTGGTTTGGTACCCTTACAAAAGGCGACCCTGTGAGAAAAAATCAGGAAGAGCATCTAGAACCCCCACGGTCCGACATCAGAGCCTTTATCCCTACATGCTGTCTTATGACGTTTCTCACCATCTCCTTCTGTTCCAAAGTCAAAGCCACCAATGGCAAGTTTTGAAAAGGAAGAAGTTGGCAATGGGGAGTTTTGCAGAGTGGCTATGTACCCCTCGCCCCCCCAAAGATGTGTACATCCTAATCCCGAGAACCTGTGAACATGTTAACATAGCAAAAGAGGCTTTGCAAATGTGATTAAGCGTGAACCTCCAACACACTTACAATGGTTCTATACCCAGACAACCGTTCTGTTTCTCACTCTCAGTACAGTATTCAATACATTACATGAGATAGTCAACACTTTAGTATAGAATAGGCTTGTTTGTGAGATGGTTTTGCCCAGCTGTAGGCTAATTAATGTAAGGGTTCTGAGCATCTGAAGTAGACTAAACTATGGTGCTCCGTAGGTTAGGTGTATTAAATGCTTTTTCGACTTCTGATGTTTTCAACTTAGGATGGGTTTATTGGACGTGATGCCATCATAGGTTGAGGAAGATCTGTACTCAGCTCTACCGTTATAGTGGGAAAGTGGCCATAGATAATATACAAATGAACAGGTGGGGCTGAGTGACCATAAGACTGTAAGCGCAGGTGGCCTCCTGTAGGCTGCAGTTTCCTGAGCCCTGTGTTCGAGTCTGCCTCGCAGGGCGTCCACATTCACGCTGACGTTTTAGCACTCACAGAGCTGGGTTCCCTCCCCGAAGTGCCCTGGGGTCCGTGGGCTGCCAGGGGCTCCCGAGGGACTGGGCATCCCCCTCTGGAGCAATCACCTAAAAGATGCAGCAGTTACCAACCCTAAGAGAGCTGTGCTTGGAGCAGGAAAACACCTGGGGTGGGTCAGGCTAGTCACTGAGCAACTGCCTGAAAGCACGTTCACCGCGCAGCAAGTGAAAGTAACTCTCCAGAGTCAGGGCCCCAGCGTCCCTCGAAGGCCCTAGAGCTCGCCGCGATGTTTCCAGGTGGCACACGTGCTCACAAGACGCTCGTCTGCATAAGCTTCGGGCCCCGCGATCCTGGACCCTCCCTGCCTGTCAACACTGCTCCAGATGCTGGGAAATCACCATGAAACGAAATAGTTGTCACGATGACCGAAACGCGGTAAGACCAACACCTTGAAGTCACACTTTGGGGACCGTTAAATGCAGGAGTGGCATGGATTTCATGTGTCCGGCCCACCCCTCCCGAATCCTGGTTTATAAATAACAGTAGCATAATAAACGTCTGCGGAGCTAAAATGCTACTGAGAGAATCAATGTGTGGAGAAACTAAGTCATTGCAGAAGCCAGTTTTTTTTTTAATGGATTAAAGAAATTAGAAAAAAAGAGAATTAAGAAAATTATGGGACAAAAGAAACTATCAAATTTTTTTAAGAGAAAGGTATGCTTAATTAAAAAATAAAAGTCGAAACTATGGAAGAGAAAACAGTGAAGGATTGAAAGACATGATAAACTTTGGTTTTCAGGGGGAAAAAACAATGCCACAGAGTAACTGAAGAGACATGAATGGTAGAAGCCATCACAGTAACTCAAGGTATATTGGAAAACAGGCAACAGGCAGCTATGCTATTGCTTTCTTTCTTTTTTAAATGTATGTTGCAAGCAGAGGTTTGCAAGACTTTTAAAAAAATCTATTATTCCTGATGAGACCCACACTCACTTCAGGTGACTTTCAGGGCAGTCAGACCGCCTGACCCTTTAAGCCGCCAGCACGACGCCTCTGGCTAACGGGACTGTCGCGGACAACTGCACGGCTCCCCCGCGGCTCCCTTCTTAGTTTCTAAGGGAAGATTATGTGAGATTCTAGCAGGTGATGGCTGCGTGGGCCTCTCTTGCTCCAGCTACTGACACTAATGGATCTTGGCTCCGCTCAGCTGAGAGAGAAACGTGGTCTGGAGATTTCCTGTAGTCACAGAGACCAGCTCCAACCGACCACCCACGGTCCCCAGAACAAAGGAGACTCGACGGGGAACTTGAAGGTAGGACTCGCTTCTGCTAGATTTACGATTGAGATGCAGAAGCCGAGTTTTTGCCCTTTCCACGTGTCAGCCAGATTCCGTGTCTGAGACGCCAGCGGGCAGCATCCCTGCGGCTCTGTGTGTCCCGACGGTGGGCACAGGGACCCCGGGACCCCCGGCCCCAAAGACCTTCCCCAGCGGAGTGGATGGCTCCCATGCCTCCACACAGCTCGGCAGTAACTGAGTCCTAAGAGGCGGGCAGTGACACGCGAGTCTGGAGGAATACAGCACTACATTAACCATTTCCACGCTAATCAAGACACGAGCTCCAACTGGCCCTGCTGTTTCCTCAAGAGCTTGTAACAAAGCAATTTTCTAGGTTTAGCTCACAGAAGGGAAAACAAGGACTTGTTCACATTTTTAGCTTCTCAACAGCAACTCTTCCACTTGAATTCTAAGAACCTATGGGTTACATTTTATTTTTTAATATTTTGGTAATGTTTCTGCCATCGCCATTCTAAGGACGGTCACAGATATGGCATATATGAGCCCATACACATCAGGGCTGGTACTAACAAAATATTTTATTAAGGATTTGGGGTAATGAATAGAAAGTTGATAAAACATTTTGGTCTACTATGTTCCTAAAGGGATTATCCACTGGGGACTGTTCATGGTCAGCAAGTCTTTATGAAATAAGAAAAACAAGCTTAAAACCCAGATTTCAATTCCTTAACTAGAAAGGGGTTGCAAATAAGTTCCAGTGCTAGTATTCATGTTAAAAATCACAAAAAATTACACTACTACATTTAAAGGGTTTTTTTGTAGTTGTTATTGAAATGTTTTGTTCTCTGTTAAGATATATTAAAAAATGCTAATGACTTAATAGTCCACATCCCTAATCTAAAGCAACAGGAATTAAAATACCTAAAAAACAAAAATAACTTTAAAAATCTGTTCATTAATCCTCTGCCTATTTAACAAGTACTTCTAAAAACTGGGCGTTGTAGACGCAAAGGGTAGAAAGCTTAAGGAGATGCTATTTTTCCCCAGAACATTTTCAGTTTAATGAAAAGTTGATAAACAGTCACAATATGAACTATTTTAACAGAAACAAGTACAAGGAAAAGTTGGGTCTTTAGGAGAAACAGGATGAGGAAACCTATCTGGATCCAGAGGACCGAGGGGGTCTCCGCCAAGCAGGTAAAGGAAAGACATGTCTTCTAGGCAGAAAACAGAGCTTACGGGGCGACGTGAAGCCTGGAAAGGTCACAGCATTCTCAGGAAAGGGGAGAGTTTGGGTTGGGAAGTGACAAGAAATATGGCTGAAAATTTAGATTAGGACCAGAGTCTCAAGGGACTTGTTCTCAAGTATAATATTTTTCTTAACCTAATTGGAAAGAGAAAATCCTATGATGTTTTTAAGCAGAGAGGTGATGGACTCTAACTTGTCCTCTGCAATAAATCTTATGCTGTAAGAAAAGAGGAAAGTGGTGCAGGCAGAGAGAGCTGCTGTGAAAATTCAGGTGGAGAGAAGCCTAGGATACAGAGTGAATTAAGGAAGGAAAAACCTCTGTTTAAACAATGGCATCCAGGTGAAAATAGGAGGGAAAAAATACATAATTTAGAATGAGCACATTTTCTGCTTCTGACAATGGAGCTGTAAGCTCCACACTGGGAGCAAGCCAGTCCTTCCATTAACTAACAACAATAAAAGAGAACGAAATAGATGAATGCATGGTTTTCAAACGTTGGAAGATAAGCAGCATAAAACTAAGAAACCTGAGAAAAGTAAAACTTGTAACAATGGTCCAGCTTTCTGCCAGACAGGGTGCTGGAGTCCAAGCAAAGCAAGGGGTGCCGGGCTGGGCGTCCTCTTGGCTTGTCCTGCACGTCCACTGAGACAAGGCACGAAGCAGCATCTACACAAGTGCAGGGTGCAATCCAGTAATTGACAGGTACTTAAAAGTTACAAGGCCGGCAAGGAAACTGAACATATAGCCCAGACCTAAGAAAGTAAGTAGTCAAGAGTAAACGCCTCTGAAAATATGGCTGTGATGCTGAATTGATCAGAGATGGACATTAAAGCAGTTATTACAAATGTATGAAAAAAAGTAAAGAAGCTATGCTCTTAATAAGCTAACACAGGCAAATGTCAATGGAGAACTAGGAACCATAAAAAATGTAAACTCTAGAACTAGTGTAACTGAAACAAAAATTTCACTTCACATATATTAGACAGCAGAAGAGTCAGTGAGCTTGAAAGAAAGATGGTGGCGCAGTGGCTAGGAGTCCACCTGCCAATGGAGGGGACGCGGGTTTGAGCCCTGGTCTGGGAAGACCCCACGTGCTGTGGAGCAACTAAGCCTGTGAGCCACAACTACTGAGCCCACGTGCCACAACTACTGAGCCTGCACTCTAGAGCCCACGAGCCACAAGTAATGAGCCCACGTGCCTAGAGCCCGTGCTCCGCAACAAGAGAAGCCACTGCAATGAGAAGCCCACGCACCGCAATGAAGAGTCGCCCCCGCTCGCTGCAACTAGAGAAAGTCCACGTGCAGTAACGAAAACCCAACACAGCCCTAAATAAATAAATAAATAAATAAATAAATACATTTATTTTAAATAAAACGAAGGAAGAAAATAACCAAACGTGAAGAACAGATAAACATAGAGTTACCAAGTGATCCAGAAGTTATGGGGTTAGGTTTTGACTCAAGAAAAATGGATACATGAGTCCCACAAAAAGAGCTATATGTGAGTGTTCATGGCAGCATTATTCAGAAGAGGTAAAAACTGGACACAACCGAAGTGGCCACCCAGGTGAAGCAATAAACAAATACTCATACGTTCACACAGACAAGCTGCTCACAATTAACAGCAGCAAAGTGTATCATCTGTTGATACATCTGACACATGGATGAATTTTCAAAAACATGGTGAGCAAAACAAGCCAAGCTTAAAAGGAAAAACTGTAAACAGGACGAAAAGACAACCCTCAGAATGGGAGAAAATATTTGAAAATGAAGCAACTGACAAAGGATTAACCTCCAAAATATACACACAGCTCATGCAGCTCAATATCAAAAAAACAAACAACCCAATCCAAAAATGGGCAGAAGACCTCATATATACAATGGAATATTACTCAGCCATAAAAAGGAACGAAATTGGCCTTTACGTTTAGGTCTTTAATCCATTCTGAGTTTATTTTTGTGCATGGTGTTTGGGAGTGTTCTAATTTCATTCTTTTACATGTAGCTGTCCAGCTTTCCCAGCACCACTTATTGAAGAGGCTGTCTTTTCTCCATTGTATATTCTTGCCTCCTTTATCAAAGATAAGGTGACCATATGTGCGTGGGTTTATCTCTGGGCTTTCTATCCTGCTCCATTGACCTATATGTCTGTTTCTGTGCCTGTACCATATTATCTTATAAAGTTTTCTATAAAGAAGTTATTATGATTTAATATTGTATAGAACCAGGAACAATTAAGTTAGAGTATAATATTAGTATATATTAGTAAAAATATATAGTATAATAGTATAATATACTATAGATTTCTTCAGTTGAATTATTATAATTGTAAAATAATCTAACATAGCATCAAATTTCAAAGGTGGGGAATAAAAGCAGATTCAGAAAAAAGGATAGATATATATTTATCATTTCACTTCATTTCTAAAACACAAGTACTAAGACTCACAACTATAAAATCCACACAACTGATGCTAAATTGAATGTCATGCTTTAAGGTGTTGAACTAATTATTTTGCATTCTGTTTCTGCAAAATGAATGACACTGACTCCTTCTAAGCCCTGGACCTTGGGGGTATCTGACTGACAATGAGATTTTAATTGGCCTCTTGTCACTTTTTATTTGCTCAGCCACGTGTCCCGCTTCCCTGCAGGGCTACAGAGCTGACTGAGTTTTTAATTTTTGGAAATTGGGGTTAAGATAATGCAAGAATCAAGCATGTGGTTTTCTCTGTAGTCACTTTTCATTCCTTTTTATTATATGAAATTAAGACATCGTAGTTGACTGAAGCTGCTAAATAACTGACACAAGATAAGCTGGTATAGATCAGTGTAAAAACCTAGTTTTCACCTAAGAAAACTTTATCTGGTCAGGGCTTTACCCTGAGGAACGTATAAAATCCAGGGCCCTCAGAGGCTGAATGGAGCTACCCAGGCAGGTCACACGTCCCGGGGTCCCTGGAAGTGCCAGGGGGTGCTGGCCCCGCGCTGAGCCCAGGGAGTTAAAGGAAAACTGGACAATTGATCTGCAACCACAGAGGACGTGCTCTCAGTCCCCAGTCATTAGATTATAGGTTCCCTAGAAAGGCAGGGACAGGTGGGAAGGAGATGACCGGGAGAGGGAAAGCTCTGAACGCGGCATTGACCGTCAATAAGATGGCTTGCCGTGTAATTGTACACGATGGTATGTTTACAAAATGATTGTTTGAAAAAATCTGATGCTCAGGGTTCTTGTCCCAGCTATGCCACGAAAGACCCCGTGTGAACGTGGGGCTGGGGGAGAGCCGTCCTCAGGGCACCAAGTACAAAACAGAAGAAGGGAAAGTGGAGACGGCAAGAAAAACTACCCTGAACACAGAGCCGCCAAGACAGGAGGTGGAGAGAAACACAGGGCCTCGGAGGCCTGGCGGTATTGAAACAGCCCGGTCTCCTGCAAGGCAAGGACAAAATCCCTCCCTCCCAAAGGGACAGGGGACAAGGACGGCCGAGCAAGGACTAAGAAAGAATGGTGGTGTCACATCTGGGGCCTCTGCTCTTCGGCCGGCCGTTCCCTGGGGAGCTGAGGTGAAGGCACGCACTTCCCACGCCTGCTGAGCCCCGGAAGGGAGGGCGGCCAGTAAATAGTTGTTCATATCAACGTGGCTGCCAGGAACCTCTGAGTCGTCTAAACACGAAGGCAGAATTGGGGCGTGTAGTTTTGTTGTCTTTTTCCGCAAAGAAGGTCCACCGTTTCTATCAGATTTATAAAATAGTCCTACATAAAGTGGTTAAGGATCACTGTTTTACAGCAAGTGAAGTCGCTGCTACACGTAAAGGTGAAGGGATGATGTTATGAAAGGTGTGAAAGTCGAGAAACCGTTAGATGCATGAGTCAGAAACCCTGGAGAAGGAAGGCCAAGCATGGGGAGAGTGGACGTCTCCCTCGACGGCAGGGAGGAGAGACAGAAGCTCTGAGAAGGTCACTGAGAGCCTCACCGAGGGACCCAAAAGTGGACAGAGGGGGACGCTCAATGGCTCTATTTTTTGTTTTTTGTTTTCTTAATATTATCAAGCAAAGCAGCTATACGATGGGTGCAGGGACTGAATATGTTACTTAACTGGTGAGTCATAAGCTACTGTGTAAAGCAGCCGAGGCAGCCGTATGCCCCTGTGACGATGGGCAACACGTGAGCTTGTGTTTACACTCCAGAGAAGCGGTAGCCACGCCTACAAAAATATACACGTGACATTTTCAAAAGAGGGTCCGCAGACAGCTTTTAAAACGGTCTGCCTCTGAGAATTTAGGTTCGCCACTCAATGGATAATTAATCTTCACATTCTGCTCATTATGTTTTGTAAAGAATAAAAGGAAACAGGCAGTATGATCTTTTAGAGCAAAGATAATACTATAAAAAGATAATAATTCATTTTCGTAGGGGCTTTAACTAAAAAACTCCTTAAAAAATAGAATCCTGTTGACAAAAAAAAAAAAAAAATTTAATTTAAAAACTTTTTAAGATTTCCAAAGATTACCAAGGGATAATCTTTAAAAATTACCAAAGGGGAAAGGGGGTGGGTATCGATTCGGAGTTTCGCTCCCTGCCCTCCCCACGGGGAGTTCTGAGAAGCCACCATCTTTTCAGTTACTTCTGCATCCTTACACGCATCCATCATGGACACAGCAAGGTGTGCTTAAGTTGCTGACAACTTGTCTCCTCTACTAAAGAAAGGCTGTGTTAAGGATGAGATGATGCCTTATTTATCTTTGTACCTCAAGTACCAAGCCCACTGACCTGCACATAGCACTGGTTTATACACATTTGGAGACTAAACTAAATAAGTCAAAGAGAACAAAAAGGTCACCGAGGAGGTATAGCTGTTTGTCTTAGAGATTTTGGTCAGTGGAGGCCCATCAGGCCCGCTATGTCTGGAATCATAACACCTGTAGAGCACGGTCACAGCAGTCATGATGGTCACAGCTCACTTCAACTAGCCCTTTCTACGTGCCAGCACTGTGGAAGAACTTTGTCTGTATTAACTGATTCAATCCTCCTGGCAGTGGAGTAGATCCTGCGATTATCCCGAGTTTACAGGTAAGAATCCGAGGTCCAAAGGTGTCTAGTCACTTGCTCAAGTTCTCTCAAGGGTGCTGAGGTGAGGAATCACAGTAAGAATATAAACAGGCTGCACAACACGAGTAGCAGACCACCGTGCCACGCCGTCTGGAGAGAAGCAGGAGTAGGGCAGTGCAGCAGGAGGGCATCTCAACGTCCTCCTTTCTTGACCAACCACTGCAAAGCCTCAGGCTGAGCTTTATTTGACCTTGAAGACAGCGATCATGTCTTCCTGAGTATGTCCTCGTGTTGCAAAGCATCCCAGGTGCCTCCATCAGGACAAATGGGGCATTTGTGGCTTCACTGGTCTCAACACACTCCGACTCCAATTATGATAAAATAGTGCCTACCTGAAGCACGATGCTCATCTGTGGGCAACAGCATACAACCAGGTGTGCTCGACCTGACAAGGTATGGCAGGACCACTGGGTCTGACACTGTCTGGTGGAGGCTGGCACCACCGAGCCTGCTCCCTGGTGTGGGACCAGGTGGAGCGGACCTGTGGCATAAATTAACGCCACTTAGATTCTGCGAGGAACAAGTTTCCTTCTCTTTGAGACTGACCTGACTGCGATGGCCACCAGCCCAGGGGTGGTACCTGCATGTGAAACTGAAAACACCGCGCAGTCACTTTGTTATAAAGCAGAAACTAACACACCATTGTAAGGCAATTATACTCTAATAAAGATGTTAAAAAAAGAAAGAAAGAAAAAGAAAACACCCCGCAGTCTTCACTATCCCTGTTGGGATTTACGGAGATCATAAAAACTAAGTAGAACTGAAGGGACAACAATTTTGTAATCAAAATAAAATATGTTCTAACTGTGAAAACAAATGTCTTCGTGTGGACTTAATTGCACTGTCAACCTTCGGCCCAGCATCAAGAATGGATGATTCAACAAAGCGGTCCCCAGCTCAACTACTCTGTATGGCTTTGAAAATCAATTCTGTAACTAAACATATCAAACATGAATGTGTGCCAGCGTGTGCCTCGGCCATGGAAGCGTGTGCTCGGCTTCCCGAAGCAACCCTTTCCCCTTCACAAGTAGAGCCTGGGTAAACTATGTCAACATCCTCTGCCTGATTTCATCAAACAAGCCTTCTGACAGGTCTTGCATCCTCTAGCTTTCTCCTGGCTTCAGTCCGTCTCCTCCAGGATGAACCAGCCGTGCGGCTGACAGGATCTTGGTGCTCTGGCCGGGTGTCAGACCTGAGCTTCTGAAGTGGGAGAGCCAAGTTCAGGACATTGATCCACCAGAGACCTCCCGGCCCCTCATAATGTCAATTGGCGAGAGCTTGCCCAGAGATCTCCATCTCAGCAATAAGACCCAGCTCCACTCAACGACCAGAAAGCTCCAGCGCTGGACACCCCATGCCAAACAACTAGCAAGACAGGAACACAACCCCTCCCATTACCAGACAGCCTGCTTAAAAATCATACCACATTCACAGACACCCCAAAACACACCACTGGATGCAGTCCTGCCCACCAGAAAGACAAGGTGCGGCTTCATCCATCACAACGCAGGCACCAGTCCCCTCCACTAGGAAGCCTACACAACCCATTGAACCAACCTTAGCCACTGGGGGCAGACACCAAAAACAACGGGAACTATGAACCTACAGCCTGTGAAAAGGAGACCCCAAACACAGTAAGTTAAGCAAAACAAGAAGACACAGAAACACACAGCAGATGAAGGAGTAAGGCAGACCCACCAGACCAAACAAATGAAGAGGAAATAGGCAGTCTACGTGAAAAGAATTCAGAGTAATGATAGTAAAGATGATCCAAAAACTTGGAAATAGAATGGAGAAAATACAAGAAAGGTTTAACAAGGACCTAGAAGAACTAAAGAGCAAACAAACAATGATGAACAACACAATAAATGTAATTTAAAATTCTCTAGAAGGATCATAGCAGAATAACTGAGGCAGAAGAAAGGATAAGTGACCTGAAAGATAAAATAGTGGAAATAACTACCACAGAGCAGAATATAGTAAAAAGAATGAAAAGAATTGAGGACAGTCTCAGTGATCTCTGGGATAACATTAAACGCACCAACATTTGAATTATAGGGGTCCCAGAAGAGGAAGAGAAAAAGAAAGGGACTGAGAAAATATTTGAAGGGATTACAGTTGAACACTTCCTTAATATTGGAAAGGAAATAGTCAATAAAGTCCAGGAAGCGCAGAGTCCCACACAGTATAAATCCAAGGAAAAACATGCCAAGACACATATTAATCAAACTATCGAAAATTAAATACAAAGAAAAAATATTAAAAGCAGCAGGGGAAAAGCAAAAAATAACATGCAGGGAATCCCAATAAGGTTAACAGCTGATCTTTCAGGAGAAACTCTGCAGGCCAGAAGGGAGCGGCAGGACATCTTTAAAGTGTTGAAAGGGGAAAACCTACAACCAAGATTACTCTACCCAGCAAGGATCTCATGCAGATTCCACAGAGAAGTGAAAACCTTTACAGAGAAGCAAAAGCTAAGAGAATTCGGCACCACCAAACCAGCTTTACAACAAATGCTAAAGCAACTACTCTAGGCAGGAAACACAAAAGAAGGAAAAGACCTACAATAACAAACCCAAGACATTAAGAAAATGGTAATAGGAACATACATATTGATAACTACCTTAAATGTAAATGGATTAAATGCTCCAACCAAAAGACACAGACTGGCTGAATGGATACAAAAACAAGACCCGTATATATGCTGCCTACAAGAGACCCACTTCAGACCTAGGGACACATCCAGGCTGAAAGTGAGGGGATGGAAAAAGATATTCCATGCAAATGGAAATCAAAAGAAAGCTGGAGTAGCAATTCTCATATCAGACAAAATAGACTTTAAAATAAAGACTATTACAAGAGACAAAGAAGGACACTACATAATGATCAAGGAATTGATCCACGACGAAGACATAACAATTGTAAATATTTATGCACCCAACATAGGAGCACCTCAATACATAAGGCAAATTCTAACAGCCATAAAAGGGGAAGTCGACAGTAACACAATCATAGTACGGGGCTTTAACACCCCACTTTCATCAATGGACAGATCCTCCAAAATGAAAATAAATAAGGAAACACAAGCTTTAAATGACACATTAAACAAGATGAACTTAATTGATATTTATAGGACATCTGATCCAAAAACAACAGAACACACTTTCTTCTCAAGTGCTCATGGAACATTCTCCAGGATAGTTCACATCTTGGGTCACAAAGCAAGCCTTGGTAAATTTAAGAAAATTGAAATTGTATCAAGTATCTTTTCCGACCACAATGCTATAAGACTAGATAGCAATTACAGGGAAAAAAATCTGTAAACACATGGAGGCTAAACAATACACTACTAAATAACTAAGAGATCACTGAAGAAATCAAAGAGGAAACCAAAAAACACCTAAAAACAAATGACAATGAAAACACAAAGACCCAAAACCTATGGGATGCAGCAAAAGCAACTCTAAGAGGGAAGTTGATAGCAATACAATCCTACCTCAAGAAACAAGAAACATCTCAAATAAACAACCTAACCTTACACCTAAAGCAATTACAGAAAGAAGAACAAAAATACCCCAAAGTTAGCAGAAGGAAAGAAATCATAAAGTTCAGATCAGAAATAAATGAAAAAGAAATTAAGAAATTGATAGCAAAGATCAGTAAAACTAAAAGTTGGTTCTTTGAGAAGATAAACAAAATTGATAAACCATTAGCCAGACTCATCAGGAGAAAAAGGGAAAAGACTCAAATCAATACAACTAGAAATGAAAAAAAAGGAGTAACAACTGACACTGCAGAAATACAAAGGATCATGAGGGATCACTACAAGCAACTATATGCCAATAAAATGGACAACATGGAAGAAATGGACAAATTCTTAGATATGCACAACCTTCTGAGACTGAACCAGGAAAAAAATCACAAGCACTGAAATTCAGACTGTGATTAAACATCTTCCAACAAACAAAAGCCCACGACTGGATGGCTTCACAGGTGGATTCTATCAAACATTTAGAGAAGAGCTAACACCTATCCTTCTGAACCTCTTCCAAATTATATCAGAGGGAGGAACACTCCCAAACTCATTCTACGAGGCCACCATCACCCTGATACCAAGACCAGACAAAGATGTCACAAGAAAGAAAACTACAGGCCAATATCCCTGATGAACTTAGATGCAAAAATCCTCAACAAAATACAAGCAAACAGAATCCAACAGCACATAAAAAGGATCACACACCATGCTCAAGTGGGGTTTATCCCAGGAATGAAAGGATTCTTCAATATACACAAATCAATCAATGTGATAAACCATATTAACAAACTGAAGGAGAAAAACCATATGATCATCTCAGTAGACGCAGAAAAGGCTTTAGACAAAATTCAAAACCCATTTATGATAAAAAACCCTCCAGAAAGTAGGCATTAAGGGAATTTACCTCCACATAATAAAGGTCATATATGATAACCCCACAGCCAACATCGTTCTCAATTGTGAAAAACTGAAACCATTTCCACCAAGATCAGGAACAAGACAAGGTTGTCCACTCTCACCACTATTATTCAACATAGTTTTGGAAGTTTTAGCCATAGCAATCAAGGTAGAAAAAGAAATAAAAGGAATCCAAATCAGAAAAGAAGAAGTAAAACTGTCACTGTTTGCAGATGACATGATACTATACATAGAGAAACCTAAAGATGCTACCAGAAAACTACTAGAGCTAATCAATGAAATTGGTAAAGTAGCAGGATACAAAATTAATGCACAGAAATCTCTTGCATTCCTAGACATTGATGATGAAAAATATGAAAGAGAAATTAAGGAAACACTCCCATTTACCACTGCAACAGAAAGAATAAAATATCTTGGAATAAACGTATATAAGGAGACAAAAGACGTGGATGCAGAAAACTATAAGACACTGATGAAAGAAATTAAAGATGATACAAATAGATGGAGAGATATACCGTGTTCTTGGATTGGAAGAATCAACACTGTGAAAATGACTATACTACCCAAAGCAATCTACAGATTCAAGGCAATCACTATCAAACTACCAATGGCATTTTTCACAGAACTAGAACTAAAAATTTCGCAATTTGTATGGAAACACAAAAGACCCCAAATAGCCAATGCAATCTTGAGAAAGAAAAATGGAGCTGGAGGAATCAGGCTTCCTGACTTTAGACTATACTACAAAGCTACAGTAACCAAGACAGTATGGTACTGGCACAAAAACAGAAATATAGATCAATGGAAGAGGATAGAAAGCCCAGAGATAAACCCACGCACATATGGTCACCTTATCTTTGATAAAGCAGACAAGGATATACAATGGAGAAAAGACAGCATCTTCAATATGTGGTGCTGGGAAAACTGGACAGCTACATGTAAAAGAATGAAATTAGAACACCCCCTAACAGCATACACAAAATAAACTCAAAATGGTTAAAGACCTAAATGTAAGGCCAGACACTATAAAACTCTTAGAAGAAAACACAGGCAGAACACTCTATGACATAAATCACAGCAAGATCCTTTTTGACCCACCTCCTAGAGAAATGGAAATAAAAGCAAAAATAAACAAACGGGACCTAATGAAACTTCAAAGCTTTTGCACAGCAGAGGAAACCATCAACAAGATGAAAAGACAACCCTCAGAATGGGAAAAATTATTTGCAAACGAAGCAGCTGACAGAGGATTACTCTCCAAAATATACAAACAGCTCATGCAGCTCAGTATCAAAAAAGCAAACAACCCAATCCAAAAATGGGCAGAAGACCTCAATAGACATTTCTCCAAAGAAGATATACAGATTGCCAACAAACACATGAAAGGATGCTCAACATCATTAATCATTAGAGAAATGCAAATCAAAGCTACAATGAGGTATCACCTCACACCAGTCAGAATGGCCATCATCAAAAAATCTACAAACAACAAATGCTGGAGAGGGTGTGGAGAAGAGGGAACCCTTTGGCACTGTTGGTGGGAATGTAAATTGATACAGCCACTATGGAGAATGGTATGGAGTTCCTTAATAAACTAAAGACAGAATAACATATGACCCAGCAATCCCACTACTGGGCATACACCCTGAGAAAACCATAATTCAGAGTCATGTACCACGATGTTCATTGCAGCTCTATTTACAATAGCCAGGACATGGAAGCAACCTAAGTGTCCATCGACAGATGAATGGATAAAGAAGATGTGGCACATATATACAGTGGAATATTACTCAGCCATAAAAAGAAAAGAATTGAGTTATTTGTAGTGAGGTAGATGGACCTAGAGTCTGTCATACAGAGTGAAGTAAGTCAGAAAGAGAAAAACAAATACCATATGCTAACACATATAAATGGAATCTTAAAAAAAAAAAAAAAAAGGTTCTGAAGAACCTAGGGGCAGGACAGGAATAAAGACGCAGATGTAGAGAATGGACTTGAGGACATGGGGAGGGGGAAGCGTAAGCTGGGACGAAGTGAGAGAGCGGCATGGACATATATACACTACCAAATGTAAAATAGATAGCTAGTGGGGAGCAGCCGCATAGCACAGGGAGATCAGCTCGGTGCTTTGTGACCACCTAGACGGGTGGGATAGGGAGGGTGGGAAGGAGACACAAGAGGAAGGGGATACTGGGATATATGTATACCTATAGCCAATTCACTTTGTTACATCAGAAACTAATGCACCATTGTAAAGCAATCATACTCCAATAAAGACGTTAAGAAAAAAAATATCAAACAGACCTTGAAGTTAGGAAAGGTTTGCTATAAATGTCATCACAAAAACTAAGACAACAGCAATGTTATACACTGTCCACATGATACTGTCCACTGCAAAGAAGTAGCTAATTACCCTGAAGTAAAGCTTCCTCCAAGTGTTATCCAGAGAATTAAGGCATCCCAGAGTCTGGCAAGGCTGTGTGAAATATTTTGCCTTTGTTTACAGCACTGATTCAAATAGGATTCAAGTATGTTAGCAATTTGTCATCTTGGGAAAGGCATGAAATGCTTGTCTCTTCAGACACCTTGCTTTGATGTTAAACATTAAAACAAAATAAATATTATTACATCCATATGGATATTTCTTAAAGCAAGAATTGAACTCTCAGTAATATTTCAGTGAAAAATAATTCATGCTGTTTCTATAGCTCTTCCATGTGTGAGATTTCTGTCAAGTTCAATATTATAGACAAAGGAAGCTTTTCACTTAGAGTTGATAATCTTTGGCAAATTAAATCTTCTCGAGGGCTTCCCTGGTGGCGCAGTGGTTGAGAGTCCGCCTGTCGATGCAGGGGACATGGGTTCATGCCCCAGTCCGGGAAGATCCCACATGCCGTGGAGTGGCTGGGCCTGTGAGCCATGGCCGCTGAGCCTGTGTGTCCGGAGCCTGTGCTCCACAACGGGAGAGGCCACAACAGTGAGAGGCCCATATACCACAAAATAAATAAATAAATAAATAAAATAAAAAAATCTTCTCGAGATGATGGTTTAAGAAGTTTAACCTTTAAAAAAGTGCTGGGCTTCCCTGGTGGCACAGTGGTTGAGAGTCCGCCTGCCAATATAGGGGGCGTGGGTTCGTGCCCCAGTCCGGGAAGATCCCACATGCCGTGGAGCGGCTGGGCCCACGAGCCATGGCCGCTGAGCCTCCGTGTCCAGAGCCTGTGCTCCACAACGGGAGAGGCCACAACAGTGAGAGGCCCGCGTAAAGAAAAAAAAAAAAAAAAGTGCTAAATAAAAATGATCATGAATAAATGTTTAAAGTTCATATAAGAAAAATAATCAAGCATAGCCATATTGTCTATTTCATCTTTGAGAATATTAGAAGTACAATAAAAATTTATATGACATAGAATGACAATTAAAATAATAACTTTTTTAAACTGTTAAATGTTCAAAAATTGAGTTGGATAATAATGTCATTAAGGAGAAATAAAAGAGCTGAAAAGCATTAAAAAGTAGTAAAGTGTGTGTCTTTCATATTATAAACTATATATGGTAGTAATAAATATTAATATTGTATTATATAATACAACATAGCATTAAGTATTATATGTTTATGAGTGTGTGTATATATGTATGTTTATACACTTTGCAATACATGGGTCTGAACAGCATTCACAACTGGGTGTTATAAGAAAATTCCTTTACATTATGACAATATATACATACTAGATTGGTTTATTGTCCTTAGAAGTCCAATTTCTAGAAAAATACCAATACTATGGGTATTATAAGAAAGACAGCAAAATCAATGACTCTGCTGAGAAAGCTTCCCAGTAAGTTAAACTATGTGTAGTAGTTATGGGTTGCAGGCTACAGAGTCACTGCGACTCAGCCTGTATCCTGAGCACAGCACTGAAGCTCCAGTAGGTCAGTTAAAACCACTAGTCAAAAAATCACATTGGCTTGATCACATTCACTAAAGGTAATTGAAGGAAAAAAAAGACAGATTGATCTGATTTTAAGGAAGGACACAAATAAAAATCGTAAAAAGGTCCCAGGCAAATGACACAACAGGTAACATTCGCAATTCTAAATCTGACACAGAATTACTATTCTACTTCGTATGAGGAGTTCTTGTAATGCACTAAGTAAATATGATATAAGGAACCCTCCTACACTGTTTGTGGGAATGTAAATTGGTGCAGCCACTATGGAGAAGAGTATGGGAGTGTGGAAGTTCCTTAAAGAACTAAAAACAGTTACCATATGATCCTGCAATCCCACTCATGGGCATATATGCCGAGAAAACTATAACTCGAAAAGATATATGCACCCCAGTGTTCATTGCAGCACTATTACAATAGCCAAGACACAGAAGTAACCTAAATGTCCATTGACAGATGAATGGATAAAGAAGATGTGGTACATATATACGATGTAATATTACTCAGCCATAAAAAGAATGAAATAATGCCATTTGAGACAACCAGGATGGACCTGGAGATCCTCGTACTGAGTGAAATAGGTCAGAGAAAGACAAATATCGTATGATACCACTTATATGTGGAATCTAAAAAAATTATACAAATGAACTTATTTAAAAAACAGAAATAGACTCACAGACATTGAAAACAAACTTATGGTTACCAAAGGGGAAGGGGGGAGGGATGAATTAAAACGTTGGGATTAACATATACAAACTACTATATATAAAATAGGTAAACAACAAGGACCTTCTGTATGGCACAGGGAACTATAGTCAATGTCTTATAATAACCTATAATGGGGAAGAATCTGAAAAAGAATGTGTGTGTGTGTGTGTGTGTGTGTGTGTATAATTGAATCACTTCACTATACACTTGAAACTAACATGACATTGTAAATTAACTACTCTGATTTTTTAAAAACCTAAGCATGAGCCTACTTAATTTGTCACTTTTACTTGGAAATAAAGCAACGGAGATCAGTCAGGTCCATCTGTGCTGGCCTGCAGGCTGACTTGCTCATTGATCCAAATGTTAGGCTTTTCTCTGTCGCTTCCCTTTCACACCTTCATTTGTGAAACTCAACTGTAGAAAGTGGCAAGAACCCTGCGCTCTTACTCATGACAACACCTGGCCCCGGGCCACTGCACCTGCGGGCATAATGGGTTATCACAGGACAGCCTGGATTTGGGAGAGAAGCCGTGTGCTGGGACGCAGTTCCCCCACTCCGCACACAGTGGTGCTGAGTTGCCAAAACTCCAAAGGCAGTTCACAGTGTCAGACAGAACCTGGGAAGTGATATCTAAATTTCAGGAAAGCATCATTTAACACGTAATCTGAATTTTACCTGTTTGATAATATTGCTTTTACTCTATTTCCAAAATAGTTTTGCTGTCATAGTTGTAGGAAGTTTACAAGCATAAGGAATTTGGCAACACTCTGGTTTATCTCTTGACTCAACCATAAATTAGAAATAAGACTTGTTCGGTATCTACTTCAGGCCTGGTGGTTGTCAAATGTAATTATCAGATTAAAAAAGGCTTGCCAAGTTCCTTCAGAACTACATGTCACAGAGCAAATATGAGGTGCCGTTCCAAGATTACTGAGTCCTAAACCAACAGGTAATCTGTAATAGATCCTCACATAATTATCAATTGATATTGTGTTGTCTTGTCACTTTCTTTCACCTGACCTGCTATTTCCCTGTATTATTAGTAAGAACCAGCAACAGTGTAGATGTGAAAAGGAGGGAAAAAGGAGTAAGGAAGGTGGCATAATGTGCAAATATTCTTTCAAATCATTAAATTCTAAAGTGCACGAATAGAAAACATAAAAGTTGTTTGTTCACAGATTCTTAAAAGTGCATTCAGAAAGTGCATAAACGGGACTTCCCTGGTGGTGCAGTGGTTAAGAATATGCCTGCCAATGCAGGAGACACGGCTTCAAGCCCTGGTCTGGGAAGATCGAACGTGCCTCACAGAGCAACTAAGCCCATGCGCCACAACTACTGAGCCTGCACTCTAGAGCCTGCAAGCCACAACTACTGAGCCCCTGTGCCACAACTACTGAAGCCCGCACACCCAGAGCCCATGCTCCACAGCAAGAGAAGCCACCACGATGAGAAGCCCGTGCACCGCAACGAAGACCCAATGCAGCCAAATTAAATTAATTAAATTTTTTTTTAAAAAAGCACATTGGAAATAACAGTTTTTTAAAAAGTGCATAAATGTTCACACAGAAAGTATTCTTAACAACATTAACTCTCACTTTTATGTCATTTTAACTATGAATTCTTTAAACTTTCCTAGTTTTAGGGTAAAATAAAGCAACATTTTTATTATTCATTTGGTTTCAGTATTGTTTTATTTGTTTTGGTATAAATAGCAAAAAGATTTCTTCAGAACAGCACTGTATTATGCAAAATAAGTTCAGTTTATTGGGGCTCATTAGAATAAAACAATACTCTTAATACCTTATTTGTGTCAAAAACCTCCTGAATTAATGGCATAAGGGAGAGAATAATCAGACAATTCTGAGCTTACTCTCCATCTTTTTATGCACAATTTTGCAGAGGTCGAGGAAGAACTAGATCATCTTCCTTTGTTAAGTACTGGCATTAACAGAAAGGGGAAAGGCCTCAGTCGGTTTACAGGATAAACCCGCACTTAAAGTTGTCTGATGGACGTCAACTTTCAACACCACCGTGAGACCCCATCACCTCCACTGGGGATAAAGCCGAGGCTGAATTGAGTCCTTTCAGGAAAGGGGAGCTTGGAGGGTGGGGTGTCAGTCAACTGGGCTGTGCCCACCGTGTTGAAGGCCTGGCTCTGGGGACAGGGGACAGACCCGGGAGAAGGCACCTGTGCCCCTGGGGCCAGGCTCGCCAAGAAACACCACGACCTCCATGGAAGCAGGTCCCGTCACCGCTGCCAAGGGTTTTGAGCACTCGTTATCCCCTCCTCACTCCTACAGAGAAGCAGCCATGGCGAATGTAACTCTTGCAACTACATGGGCCTTTTCACATTAAACCTCCCCTGGAAAGAATGATGCTGACTAGTCCTGACACTTGAGAGCCTGTCCTAGGAGACCAGCTACCTCCAAGCACAGAAACTGACACCAGCAACTGCCTGTGTGATATGCCCGTCTTTGAACAGCAAGAAGCCTGCCTCCCTCACCATTCTGCCTCGTTGAACATGTAAATGCTCCTTGTCTTACAGGCACCGCCGTTTCTGCAGAGACTGGGAAAGTAAAGACACCAACTGTTTGGTTTAGGTTTTAATATTTGAGTTATGCCATTTATTTTGATTATTTGCTTTCTTTATAATTTTTAAACTATCCAAAATCTGGAACTGCTACTTACGGATCTTGAAATTTAATGCCAAGAGTTTTGATAACGTGTGGCTTATCTCAGGATAGAACACACAGATTTTAAATCAGGAAAAACATGAACTCATAGAGAATATCAGAGTAAGACTAGGGTTTTGTAACGTTAAGAATTGCTATGTGATAAAGAATTTCTGACCCTACTAGAATAAAGAATTGCTGGTTACTAGCTACACTGTTATAATTTAAATAATAATGTTCTACAGAGAATCCGTTTTTACCATACAGTATTATAAATACATGAAGATTGGTGTAGCATTAATGAAAATATACTCTTTGTATAAAATACTCAAAGAAATGGAATATTCAGAAGTTTGGTATCTCAGAAGAATTTGCCGGTGGAAGGATGTGAACCTATTGAAATACGATTTCCTATATGGTAGGAAAACAGTGACATCGCTAAGGATTCTATTTGATTAAAGAAACCTTTTGTTTTAATTGGGGCATAGTTGTTGTACAATGTTCTGTTACTTTCTACCGTACAACAAAGTGAAGTAGAGCTCTCTGTGCTATACAGCAGGTTCTCATTAGTTACCTATTTTATACATATTAGTGTATATATATTAGTCCCAATCTCCCAATTCATCCCACCCCCCCTTTCCCCCCCTTGGTATCCATACGTTTGTTCTCTACATCTGTGTCTAAAGAAACCTATTTTTAACCTGTATTTATAATGAGAAAAGTTACCCAATATCTTTTACAGACCCATAAGAGCTGGGAAAACTAAGAGGAAAAAATAACTACGCAAAACCCCATTTAAGAAATCTGCCTATTTCCTTAAGGAAACCAAAAAAACAGGCAAAGCCCAAAGCAGCACTCCACATGCTTATAGCTGAACTCATTTATTTAAACAGCTGATTGTCAACAAGGCAAAAACTCCTAAACTCATCTGCACAAAAAGCAACTCTGATGTCAGCTCACATGTGCAGACACACGCCACATGGGGATACGGCACTCAGGCATCACAGCCAATCTGCATTGCTAGGACCACAGCCGAGGTCCGGTTCAGTATCCTGGAGCCTGCCTACACATGGACTCTCTTACCTCCAGGATGAGCTGATTAGTTGAAAAAAAGGGCTGTATTTTGTATAAATGTCTGACAATCAACTTTTTAAACAGTCACCACTGATAATCAACTCACACAGGTCTAGAGCTCTAAAACCAGATTGATGGTTAAATGTAAAATGATGCCAATTATGTTGGCCAATTATAAATGCTTCCAAATATTGAGATAGCTGTTCTCATAGCAGCAAACCTTACCTAGAAGCTTGATGGATTGATTTTTAATTTTAATGTGGGATTAATTACACTAGGTCAGAGTAACTCATGTGTGTTGAATTCCATTCATCCTTAAATCTCTGGCTCCACATTTATTTGGTTAAGATTACATCCTACATTCCATAATTTTCAATTCCTAAGAAAACATGATACACATTTGCAAATTCTTGCTTTTGCTGTTCCCTGCTGGCATTGTTATTTTTGCTGTTTGATACCCGCTTAAGAGCTTAGATTTTAAGAAAACATACAATAGCTTTGATTTATTAATAATATTACCATGCTAGACTAGAAAGAACATATGAGGGACAGAGGGTAGTGAGGTGAATCCTTAGGACGAGGAGTGGAAGCTGTCCAAGGACACTTATTCAGCTGTGTGAGACGCTTAAACACTTGCCGGTGACAGCAAGAAGGACTGGCCACAGTGAGGCCAAAGGAATTCCGAGCCTCACAATTACATCTTCCTTAGTCGGCAGCCCTGCGTCCACCGAGGACCTGGAAATCACCACCCTCTGGAATCAGAACCCCTGCCTGGGGCTCAAACAGAACTCTCACTGGAGGAACGGGGATTCCTTACAAAATAACATCTTATGGTTTGATACACTGTCATTGTTCAACAAATATCCCCTAAGTGCCTACTGTGTGTCAAGCACTGGACGAGCAGCTATATGACTCCAGTGGAGAAAAGGAGAGAGAGCAAGAGAAAGTTTCCAGAAAGCGTGGCTTGTCTCGCTAATCAAAATAAATTTGACACTCAAAACTTCAATCATGTAAGTCTTCAGTATGATAATTATTTTAAAATCACATGTCAATGAATGTAGACATACAGTTTATTCATACCCTGCTTACTTCTAAAAAAGAATTTCTGACGGCAATAAAAGTAAAACTGGAGGGCTTCCCTGGTGGCGCAGTGGTTGAGAGTCCACCTGCTGATGCAGGGGACATGGGTTCGTGCCCCGGTCCAGGAAGATCCCATGTGCCGCAGAGCGGCTGGGCCCCTGAGCCGTGGCCGCTGAGCCTGCGCGTCCGGAGCCTGTGCTCTGCAACGGGAGAGGCCACAGCAGTGAGAGGCCCGCGTTCAGCCAAAAAAAAAAAAAAAAAAAAAACAGGCTAAAAAATGCAAAAAGATACCTTCATCAATTATAATCACTTAATTTGAAAAGTCTCTCTTACAAATGAAAAGTTCCAGTTGAGACCTCTCAACCTTGTTTTTCTAAAAAATTGCCTGTGTTCTCTGCTGTAGCACAAAAGAAATGTGGCACCAAAAATAGAAGGCACTGTTACTACATGGCAACAACAAAAATTAGCCAAGTGGGGGCTTCCCTGCTGGCGCAGTGGTTGAGAGTCCGCCTGCCGATGCAGGGGACGCGGGTTTGTGCCCCGGTCCGGGAGGATCCCACATGCCTCGGAGCAGCTGGGCCCGTGAGCCATGGCCGCTGAGCCTGCGCGTCCGGAGCCTATGCTCCGCAACGGGAGAGGCCACAGCAGTGAGAGGCCTGCGTACCACAAAAAAAAAAATTAGCCAAGTGGTTTTGGAAAACAGCTTCGTAACCCTTCACAGATTTTGCCAAAATTTTCATAAAAACTGCCGTTCAAATGTACGCGGGCTTGTGTATTTTTAGGAACACCAGAACCTGAGGCCAATCATTTCATTTTGATGAAAAACTTAAAATGGAAGAAGCAATTGTGTTGGAAAAATATGGCTCCAAGGACCAAAGGACATAAGAAACATAAGTAAGGAGCTATTATTTTTTTAAAGCCACTCAAGTTTCGAACCCGCGAAGTCCTGTTTTTCATGTCACTTTGTTTTAGTATCAAGTTTTTCATCCTTTCTTACTTCACCTAATGACCTAATTTTAAACCACGTCAGAGTTATTAATTCAAAACTGTTTCTTGCCAGTCACTGAAACTCTTACTTTATACACGACAAAAGCAATGCTTCCTTACGGGAATTTACTTATGGTTATGAAGGTTTCACCCCCAAGCAAATGAGAAAGAATAAACTTTATCAAAGCCCTGAGACAAAATTAGATACAGTCACTTAAAAAAGAAGAAGAAAAAGCAACACATGCATTGCAGGGTAAGAAGTGTTACTTTGCTAGAAAAAATCACAACAGCAATAAATCAACTAAGAATCATTGCCTCTACTTCAGCAGGCCGATCTATCTGTCAGTGTTTTTTGTTTTTGTTTTTGTTTTTTTTTGCGGTATGCGGGCCTCTCACTGTTGTGGCCTCTCCCGTTGCGGAGCACAGGCTCCGGACGCGCAGGCTCAGCGGCCATGGCTCACGGGCCCAGCCGCTCCGCGGCATGTGGGATCTTCCCAGACCGGGGCACGAACCCGTATCCCCTGCATCGGCAGGCGGACTCTCAACCACTGCGCCACCAGGGAAGCCCTATCTGTCAGTGTTTTAATATTACAGTACTTTTAGTCAAGATCTTACCTCATTCCATGGAATGATGGGCTATGGTTCTCCCCGAGCCTGACATGAAATGTTCATATTCTTTCCAACTTCTACACTTGTGTCCCTAAGCAGTTGAGTAAACACGGGGAGAGCTGTGGAAACAACCCCAAATAATGTCATGTCATATCATTTTTGCCAATATGTGCCAACCAAGTCAAGCAGTATAAGTCTGGGGACTATACTGGTCACCCATTAAAAGTCTTTAGAAAATTAATGACTTTGACATCTGAGAGAATAATAAACATCAAGCCCAGGGCAGTGGTAAATTGGAGTAGAGGTGAGAACAGGGAAAAAGCAAGTAGAATGTATAGTCTTTAACCATATTTGTATATTTATCTCTTCAGCTGAGTAGTGGATACAAAGATTTTCATTATTCTTTCTCAGTATTTTTTTTACATCTGAAATAAAGGTATATGGTAATATCAAAAATTTGCTGCTGGCTACGATGAAAAGATTTAATCTTACTCATTTCCTCAAAAAGCACAAGCTACCATGACTCACCTAATACGAAATAGATAATTGAAATAGCCCTATCACTACTAAGGAAATCAAATTCATAATTTTTTAAACTCCCCAAAAAATAAATCTCCAGAAAAGAATGAAAATCTTTTTACTGGAGAGTTTTACCCAATAATTAAAAAAGAATTAACACCAATGCTATACAATCTTGTCTAGAAAATAAAAGAGGATGGCATGTTCCTAACTCTTTCGAGAAGATAAAGACAGGACCAAAAACAAACAGGAAAAAAATACAGACCAGCACCTCTTGTGAATGCAGACACAAAGGTCATTGGCAAGGCACTGGCAAATAAAATTCATCAATATAGGGCTTCCCTGGTGGCGCAGTGGTTGAGAGTCCGCCTGCCAATGCAGGGGACACGGGTTCGTGCCCTGGTCCGGGAAGATCCCACATGCTGCAGAGCAGTTGGGCCCGTGAGCCATGGCCGCTGAGCCTGCGCGTCCGGAGCCTGTGCTCCGCAACGGGAGAGGCCCCAACGGTGAGAGGCTCGCGTACCGCAAAAAAAAAAATTAAAAAAAAAAAAAATTTCATCAATATAAAAAGGTTTAGGCACTATGACCAAGTAGAGTTTATTCTTGAGATGCAAGACTGGCTCAGTATTTGAAAATCAATGGGATCTACTGTACCAAGAGCAAGAGAAGAAAAGCCACAGGATAATATTAATGCCAAAAAAAGTGTCTGACTAAATTCAATACTCATTTATGATTAAGTAAAAATCCTCACAAATATAATAGAGGAGAATTTACACAGCTTGAAAATGAACACAGGCAAAAGGCTACAATAAATATTCTACTTGATGGTGAAAGAGTGAATGCTTTCCCCTCAGAAATCAGGGCAAGGATACCTGCTTTCACCACTCTTATTCAACATAGTGCTGGAGGTGCTAGCCAGTGTGATATGGCAGGAAAAGGACACAGAAGGCTGACAAATTAGAAAAAAACAAGAAATTAAACTACCCTTATTTGCAGATGATATTATTGTCTATGTAGAAAATCCTAAGAAATCTTTAAAAATACTTCAAAGTGGGCTCAGTAAGACTGCAGTATAGAAGATAAATGTAAAAAAAAAAATTCAATTGTATTCATATATTCAAGCAATGAACATATGGACACAGAAATGTTAAAAACAATACTATTTACAAGTGTTTAAAAACATTCAAATATTTAGATATAAATCTAACAAAACATTGTTTAAAAACATTCAAATATTTAGATATAAATCTAACAAAACATATACAGAACTTATTTGCTGAAAACTACAAAATGCTGCTGTAAGAAATTAAGTAAAGTCTAAATAAATAAAGAGACATATCATCTTCATGACTTGGAAGTCTCAAGATAGTAAAGATGTCGTTTCTCCACAAATTGATATTAGGTTTAATGCAATTCCTATCAAAATCTTAGCAAAGCTTATTATTTGGAGATACCGACAAGACTATTCTAAGATCTGTATGAAAACGCAAAGGAACTAGAATAGCTAAACAATTCTGACCAAGAACAATAAAGTGAGAGGAATCAGCCCACCAGATTTTAAGGCTGATTTCCATAGCTGCAGTAATCAAAACTGTATGGTATTGATGAGTGGTGGACACAGACATACATCAATGGAACAGTGCAAAGAACCATACAAATACGCCCGACGGGCTTTGACAAAGGTGCGAAAACAATTCCACGGAAGCCTTCTCAACAGTGCTGCTGGAGCAACTGGGTAGCTATGGGCAAAAAATGAACAGCAAAGTAATGTCACCCCGGCACAAAAGTTAACTCAAAACAGACTGCAAACTTCAATATAAAATGTAAAACTCTTAGAAGAAAAATAGGAGAAAATCATTGGGATATAAGCCCAGGTAAAGACGTAGCATTAAAAGCACAATCCACCAAAGGAAAAAAAATTATAAGCTGGACCAAAATTTTAAGCTTCTGTGTTGTGAAGGACCATATTTAGAGCATGGAAAGACGAGTTACAAACTAAGAAAAACTATTTGCAAACCACATACACCACAAAGGGTTAGCGTCTAGAATAAAGAACCCTCGAAATTCAACAGTAAAAGACCAAGCAGTTCATGTAGACAATGGGAAAAAGGCATGATCTTGCCCTGAACAGAATACAGAGATGAAAAATAAACATAAAAGATGCTCAACGTCATTAGTCATGAGGGAAACACAAATTAAAACCAGGATGACATATAACCATTACACACCTATCAGAATGGCTGAAATAAAAAATGGTGACGACACAAATGGCTGGAAGGATGCAAAGAAACTAGACCACTCATACATTGCTGGTGAGAATGTAAAATGGCAAAGCTTCTCTGGAAGAAAGTTTAGAAATTTCCTTAAAAATTTAAACATGCAACTAACATACAACCCAAGCAAGTGCACTCGTGGGCATTCTTCCCAGAGAAATAAAAACGTAAATTCACACAATAACCTGTGCTCGTAAGTTTATAGCAACTTTACTAGTAATAACCACACGTTAGACTTCAACCTAGATGTCCTTCAATGAGTGAATGATTCAACAAAGTGGGTACATTCATACCATGACATACTACCCAGCAATAAAAACAATGATCTCTCTATACACCCCCTCTTTGCTCCCCTCTCCTCCTCATGTAAAGTAAAGAAACACGTCTTCTCTTATCTTAAAGGCAAAGTGCTTCATTGGATTTGCAAAGCCCATCCCTCTTGCCACCTGAGAGATCTTGGACCATCCGTCACTCTCTTCCATCTTTCTGACTTCTCCTCCTCTTTGGAAAACACCTCCCTGCCCCATCTTCACTGACACCTTCTTACCGCTTCCCATCATGAAGAAATTTCTTTAAAAAATAGTCTCTGCTCATCACCTTTATCCCCTTTTCTCCTTAGCCTACTTTCACTAAGACTCTGGTTCCCCTGATTGTATGGAAAACTGTTCTTGTTTAGGTTCTCATATCCAGAATCCTTTTTAAAAAATCTAATCTTTATGGAAAGCACTTTTCTGTTGCTTTTGACACATTTGATCGCTCTCTTCTTCTGGAGATAGTTTCTTTCTCAGCTGTTGAGACTCCTGTCTCCTCCCAATTTGACAACTGGTAGCTTCTTATGCCAACTTCCTTCACCACACACACTAGGAGAAGGGTCAAGATTTAATAACAGTACTATTTTCCCCTTGTTTTATCAATAACTTTCTTAAGTAAAATTACTTTTTTCCACTGCAGGTGGAGAGCACAAAGCTCCCTAGCACAGTTGGGGCCACGGCCTTGGTTCCCGCTCAGGTCCCAGCACCAGACGCACCACGGCTTTTGTGCTATCAGGCGAATGTCAACACAGTGCAAACAGCAAATAACATCTTGATATTATCATGAGATAATCTTGACCCAGAAAACCCCTGAAAGGGTCTTGGGGCTTTCCTCCAGTGGAACACATTTTGAGGAACACTGCAATGTACCAAATGTCTTCGAGAAAGAAGAAAATAACGGGACACAAAAACCATTAACAGAGTTAGTTTATGACAATTTTCACAAAATAAAATAGTATTTGAATCTTCATAAAAAAACAACAGGGCTTCCCTGGTGGCGCAGTGGTTGAGAGTCCGCCTGCCGATGCAGGGGGCGCGGGTTCGTGCCCCGGTCCGGGAAGATCCCACGTGCCGCAGAGCGGCTGGGCCCGTGAGCCGTGGCCACTGAGCCTGTGCGTCCGGAGCCTGCACTCCGCAACGGGAGAGGCCACAACAGTGAGAGGCCTGCATACCGCAAAAAAAAAAAAAAAAGGATAATTGTAAATTATCCTGTTCTTGTCCACAGATGAAAAACTGTTTTGGACAGGACAGGACTTCTGGCATCCCTCCAAAATCACTTACATTCTGCTCTTTACTGACCCTCTGAGCCCACAAAGAGTGTTGCGCACACGTGTGTGCACACACATACGCACACGCACACACAGCCCCACACCCACACACAATCCCCACGACAGAAAGGGAGGGGCAAAAGAACGGCAGAAGAACACGAGGGCTTTGCAACATCGCTGCACGTCGGGGCCTATGAATTATCTGCTGTGTTCAGAACAGTTTTCTTAGAGCTTGGCTCCCGCAGCCCAGGCTACCTGCACGAGCCTTGGGCGCCTTCCTCCGCTGTGCTGAGTGGGCAGCGTGGTCAGCAGAGGACGCACCTTTTCACCTTCCCAGCTGCAGGGTCTACCCTGCACCTGTGAGGTGTTCGCAAGCACAGGTATCTTCTGACCGTTTGCTACCAGACAGGTGACTTCACGCCTTTTATTGCTCATGGTTGATTACGGCATTTGGATAAAGGCTGAAGTGAAAAAGAAAAAAAATCCAAGTTTTAAGGTGAAGCAGATTCGTTTTGAAAATTTTATTGTGTCCAAAAAAAACGGCATATAAAATTCTGTATCCACTGATTTACGTGACATTATTTTTTAAGTTGAAAACTAATCTTCCACGTCTGGCAGCATGAACATTTCCGCCTGCCCTCCTGCCCCGGTACCTTGTACGATTCTGTTGGCTGCAGCTTGAACAGAGCCTTGGTCACTGTTGGCGGGACAGGTGAGCCGGCCGTGGTCCCCAGTGGGATACTCTGCAGATGGAGCTGCCCGAAGCAGCAAGTGCCGGGATCCGCCCAGTGCCCCTCCATCGCTCCTGGTGGGTGGCCAGTGGCCATAGACCACAGAGCTGTGCTGGCGCCACTGAAAACCGCGGCGTCCCCAGGCTGGATTACAAAGCTGGACTTGGCCAGCGGAAAGGGAAGAACCAAACAGAGCACCGCAGTAACAGTTCAGAAGGTGAATTCACTCGACATTGCGGTTTTAAGATTGTTGTCATTTTCCAGATGCCTTTGTACTAAAATATTATGTGCACAAGTTAAATTCTCAACTATTGCAATCTAAAATAAATTATATCTGGATTTGATATAAATACATACATATTTTTTGGACTGGTTGTCTTGATGCCATGATGTACTGCAGACACTGCTACAGTCCACCTGTTCCTTATTTTTGGGACTAAATGTTCAAATGTTCCCACTGAAACATATCCTCTCCAGGCCCCCATTCAGTTAAGGACGTTTATGTGACACAGTTCTGCAGTGACACGTAGGCACAGGTCACCAGGAGGAGCTGCCTTCACAAACAAAAGGGCAAAACCTAGCTAGTCAGGGCTCTTCCCCGTCTGCTACCTGGGATTCGGCTTACGGGAGCCACTTTGTGACCAAGATGTGACAATTATGAAGAGGAGAAAGAGGCTGACAGGCAAAGGATTGAAAACTAATAAGATATCATTGCACACTGGGCTAATGAAGCAGCTCTGGGCAGACCTATCCTGCACTGCTCGGGGCACATGAATACGCCACACACACATACACACGTACACACATGTACACACGTGTGCACACATGCACACACACACACGACTTTAAGCCATGTCTAATCAAGTTTTCAGTTACTTTCAGCTAAACACATTGCAAACTGATTCACCAAGTACCCTTGTAAACACAAAATTTCAACTCCCATATAGGGTGTTCCATTCATTGATTCGTAAGAGTTCCACCTTTTCTGGGAATTTCAAGCAGAAATTAAAGATTTACTGGGGTGATAAAATGCCTAAATTATTAGACTTAAGTTGTGGAGGCAGCCTTAATTCCTGAGATGAATATACGCTGAAGAGTAAATTGACTTAATCTGTTCCAGCAATAAAAACTTAATTTTGGCAATATTAATAGTTGATGTATGTTAGTAAAATGGTAGATACTGGGCAGAGATGAAGATGCACACAGGACACACACCTTCTCTCCTATGCTCCTGCAGTTGCTACGGGGACAGAGGACAGAACACACAGTGTGTAAAAGTACAGTATTCCTTGGCAATCATTATACTAGAACTAGGTGTAAAGTGCTACAGAAAAATAAAGTGCCAGCAGGAGGGAAGGGAGAGCATAGGGGAAGCTACTAATAGTGAAGGTAAGAAAGGTTTGGAAGTAGCGTCCCCTGGCAGCGGAAGTGGAAAGGAAGATAATCTGATACGTCTCGGACCTACGTTCTTAGGGACTTGAAGAAGAAGGTAGCCGTAGGGACGGACTGCCTTTAAGAAAGGTTACTGATCCTTCTTCATTAAACCAAATGTGTTTGTTGGCACATTTTCAAGGAGAAAAGCCAATAAGTAAATTCTACTTATGCAAACCTGAGTGTTTTTACATCAAACACTTTACCTGTAAAATTCTCTCTCCTTTCCTTTACTCAGGTTGACACAGTTTTCTTTAATCACTCTTTCTCTTCTCCTAGCATGGACGTGATAGTCTCTTCCTATTTTTTAGTATTCGAGTGTAATATTTAAGAGGACTTCTTGGGTTAGCAGAATCCAAACTTTGTATCCCTCTCCATCTCAGAAAATAGGCCTGGAAATGATTTAATTATGTCTCCTGTCCTTACAATTTTTGGTTAGTGTGGTCTAACTTTTCTCTTCTCTCGTACTTAAACTTGGTCAGTACTTTACTTAATCTCAGTTAGTTCATCTTTATCAACGTGTTTTAAAAACGCTTTGTTTTCACCTTTGCTTCTTGCATATCACATCTTCTTATGGGTCCAATTTCCTACTGAGGCACATGGATTTGTAGTACTTTGAGCAAATACCCCCAAGTAAGGCTCAGTTCTTTGTCTGAAAATATCTTTATTTTCCTTGACAGATAATTTAGCTGGATAGAAAACTGAAGGAAACCAATTTCATTTTTCCTTAACACCCTCAGTATATGTCATTGCCTTCTGGCTGGTGTAGAGTTAACTGTCAGTGTAATTGCTATACATTCGACGGCAATCCGAAAGTTACCGTGGAATGAAAAACTCTGTCTCCGACTTTCAATTTTCTGATCATAATGCACCAGGCATAGATTCTTTTTAAGCCCTGTTTGGGAGTCAGTACAATTCTTAATCTGGTATCTCGTGATTTTTGTCGTTTCTGGAAAATGCCTGGTTGTTACCTCTCCAAACACTGTCTTCAGTTCTTTGTTTCTAACCCCTCTTCCTGGAGGTCCTCCTGGATCTGCATGTGATCTCTGCACTGTAGTCTCCATGACCCTCAACCACTCTGAAATCTACTTTATTCCAACAAATCTACCTTCTAATTCTCTAATTCCACTTTTGCTTGTGTCTAGTCAGTTTTTACCCCACTCCTCGAAGGACTTTTTTGTTTTGGCTGTGGCGCGCAGCATGTGGGATCTTAGCCCCCCGACCAGGGATCGAACCGGCACCCCCTGCACTGGAAGCATGGACTCTTAACCACTGGACCACCAGGCAAGTCCCTCTAAGGACCCTAAAGTCAGGATAGAGCTTATCTCCAAGGGAGGAGAGAAGGGTGACGCTAAGAAAGGGGACACTAAGTAGCTTCTAATGCATTGACAGTGGGTTTTTTTTAGCCTGGCTTCTGTTAAACAGATATTTGTTCAAAGTATTTGCTGTGCTATATTTTACCTTTCATGAACTTTCAGTATACGTTTTATCTTCCTATAAAAAAAAATACTGAACAACAAACAGTAAGTTAAGACTTGAAGATGTTAAACATTTCTTGGTATAAATCCTTCCCTTTCATCTGTAATTTTTCTATGGTTAATATTCTAACAGACGTTTCCACCTCTACTTCACCTTTCCTTCAATTTGTTTCTTCCTTTTCAATTTCTTGGTTTCCTTTTTAATGATCTTAGTTTCTTTATTTGTTGTATTTAAAACCTTTATGTCATATTTTCCATTAGGCAATATGATTCTTGATTTGTCCCTTCCTAAATACTAGTCAGTGCCTTTGTAACCTTGAACACATAATGACTGAATTGAAACTGTCAGAAGGCAGAGCAAGCAGTTTTAAGACATTACAAGCAGCAATTTCCATTTCCCAAGTGCTCTTGAACACTCTCCAGAAAGAAATAAATTGAAGTCTTCTATCAGCTGAAGTCTTTCTCCTGGGCTGTATGCCAGATTTAATAGTATTCATAATCACCTTCTTGCCAAAGTATTTTTAACCTACACTTATTAGTTTTTTGCAAGAATTAAAAACACATTCTACAAACATGTCTGAGTTTCTGACTACAATTAGATATCCAAATTATACACAAAAAGGACACAAACTATTTATAATATCTCTTAGAATATTACGTGAAGAAAAGCATAAAAATTCAGAGTTGATTATATGCTGGCTTGTCAGTAAATGGAGCATTAGAAAGCAAATTTCTGTCATAAGCTATCATCCGAGTAATCTTCCAAGGAGTCCAAATGTCACACACACATCTACACATGAGCATGCACATACACACACACACACACGTATGTGTGTATTTATATTCGTCAATTCATATTTAAAGCTAAGATAGGAATATATAAACAAGCATATAGATATTCTTTCATTTACATTAAAAGCTTGAAATGAGAATCAAATAATATCCCAAGAAGCCACACTCAGCTCTTTAAGAAAGGCCTGATAGCTTTAATAAAGCTGCCAGAATATAAAATATGCTTATGTAACCCAAAGTTGGCATTATCTAAAATATACAAAAAGATATTAAAACAAATTTTCATCACTTTAGCGGTATTTGTGGTCCTATCTTACATGGACAAAAAGGCAGATTTGTTGAGTGTCTCTCCTAGCAATGAATATTCATGACTATTTTATCTAAAGTTGGGAAAGCTAAATTACTGATTAGCCCTAAGCAATACTGAGGTATAAGTGGAGACTTTAATGCCAGCCTGAACGTCCTGTGATCTTGTTGAAAAATAATTTCTCAATATTTCTCCTTCGAAACTTGGAAGTTGGATTAAATGATCCTCAAAGACACTCCCAGCTCTAACAGTTCATCATGATAAAAACCTCCTTAAATAAAAATGCAGATGATGAAAAGGAAATTGACCATACTTTTCATTAAATGCCTAAAAAACACTTCTGATATTATGCTCGTCCAAATGCAACTTTATATAATAGACTTCATAGAAAGAGGACAAAAAAGGCATTTCCATTTTACATGCACAGAGAAAATGACACACCGCAGGTGAATTCGTCTACTGTAACCCTTGCTAGCGGCCATCCACGGAGTGCACTGGGATGTTGACACATGGCCACCGCAGTCACAGCCTCCCATGAGCTCCCCCTGGCCACAGGAAGTCACGGTCACACCAGAGCCCTGAATCCAGACGCCTGGGCAGGCAGGCGAGACTTACAACTGGTTTTGTTTGTTTGTTTGTTTTCGTTTTGTGGCTGTGCCTCACGGCATGCAGGATCTTAGTGCCCCAACCAGGGATCAAACCCATGCACCCTGCCAGGGAAGTCCAGGCAAGACTTAGAACTGTTTAAAGTGACTATTACTGTGTCTAGTTTAAAGCTTCTGAGTTAAAATATTTAATTTCCTCTCACTTACCTTCTCTGCCTGTTTTGACTCCAGTCCTAGTTGCCAAGAAAGAGATTGTTTAAAACAAAGGCTTACCTGGTGGCATATCTTGAACAGAGGAGGTACATTTCCATATCAACGTTGTTTTGTAAAGCACTATATTCATTGATTATAAATGAATTACTGCAAGATGAAATGAACACATATTTGCTTTTTGAAGGTTTTCCTGCATCCGTATCACAGCAGGTGCACGGAACAAAAGACAGCAGCCTCCTGACAATATCCAGAGAATAATCACTACGCAGAAACAGTTACTCACTTGGGCCTCTTCTCTGCTCAATGGGCAATTTCAAAGAAAAAAAAAAAGCATCATGTAAATTTATCTCTTCTATTTGAAAAGAGAGGAATACATCACTTGACTTAGAAAATCCCTTTCGTTTAAACGTCCCAAAGCATTTTTTAAAAAGCGTTTCTTTAATTTTCTCGGTAGGTGTGTGAGGAATGGGGTGGTCGTGAGTTTGAAATGATAGAGAACAGGTGGAGAAACCAAGGCAGGTGTCGCACGCAGACCCAGTGTGACTCGCAGTGAACTGACACCCCCTCCCCCAGTTGTGGAAAGACTTCGCAGTGGGAGATGGGATTTATTTGATAGTAGGTGGCGCCTATATATTAGCCCTCAGCCACTTTCTTGCATTCTGGGTTTCTCATCTAAATTACCGTCTGGACGGGCACAGGGTTGAGGATTTGGAATAAGTAGGTGCCGGCAGCCACAGTCTCAGCCCGATCAGGACTCCACAAACCCTGGAGCAGCTTGCTCAAGTCACCTTTATGTCACTTTAGCATCAATGGTCAGTGCACCACCTGTGAAAGCACATGCTTCATTGACACGACATACTAACAGAATTATCTTAAGAGTGGCTGAAAACATTTGAAATGGAGGGCACACACAGAAGACACATGCCGGGGCATCACCGTAAGCGGGGTCCCCCTCTGCATCTTCATTAGCATGTATGTCTCTGTGTCTGTCCCAGCAATGGAGCGAATGCTATTTCATTAAGTGTGAGAGGCCAGAACAAGAAACAATAATAGAAAGAGACAAGAAAAAACTGAGAGATCTAGCATGTCAAGATGTTTTAAGAGTCTCAGAAGGTAAGAAGGATGTCTAGACAGAAAATCTATCTAGAGAAGAAAATGCTTAATGGGAATGATAAATGCTAATATACAGACAGTGACTCTTTCCATAAGGGATGGAACAGATCCAGCTAAAGAGAAAGCGGGCAAGTAACAAATAAAACACGATATTCCTCCCGCTACTAAAACAAAACATCCTTTGGCCTTGTTACAAAATGTCTTGGCATTTTTCATTTCTCAGAAATGACTGGAAAACAAGAATGTTACAACAACGAGATACCACTACACACCCATTACAACGGCCAAAAGGTACGCCCCTATTCTACTTTTTCTTTCTTTTGTCCAACTTCCCTGAAGTTAATCTTCAAAACCTTTCTGCAATGTTTTTGTTGATTTCTGCTTTTTTGCAGAAGTATTGCTTTGATTGCTTTACTGACAAAATCAACCGAAAAAGCACTTCTACCTGTAGTGGGAAGTTTGTGAAATTATTTGCTGCTGCTGTCTTCCATCAAAGATACTTGGTCAAAAAGATAATATCTTGGCAACATCCTCTGGCTGGAAAGTAACACAAAGACTGACCTCTCTCCTGGGACAGAAATATACACGTTAAGAAAGCCAAGCCACCAATGACTTTTCTCAACAAAAGTGTTCGGAGAAGGAGAGAAAAATGAATCTTCAGCCTGAATTTTAGGTTAGTGTTTCGAGAAGGACCCACTGGAAATTCGAGAGACTTCTGAGACGCAGAGAAAGCTTCGTACTTGGCGCCAACTCCCTGAGAAAAGCTTTTTGAAGATGCCTTGGCTTTGGTGAGGTGTATGCCTGGTAAAGAGGGCGTCTCCCGGGCTGGCCAGCTCCAGGTCCATCAGGCCGCTCCATAAACTCCCAGCAGCACGTTGTGGGGAGTCTGTATTCTTCCCAAACCAACAAAACCAAGGTGTTCTCAGGCACCACCAGCGTTCTTTCTGGGCATAGAATACCAAAGTTTTCTTCTTGATATTTTTTTTTCCCCCATGTTTTACAGACAGAATCACTAAAGATTCCAAAAGAAGCATGCAAAACACAAACCGTGGCTCGACGCGGTCAGTGTGCACGTACAAGATAAGCACAAGGTGCCCGGTTAACCAAGGATGCCCACAGTCTCACCGCATTGCAAACTGCAAGTGCCGTTAGAGAAAAATGGCCCGGTTGTTAGGGCCTTCAATACCCATCATGCGTCATTAGACAAAACACCAGAATTCTGTACACTTTCGCAGAGGCATTACGGCTATTTCCTGCCCGTGCATCACGCTCCAAACCACCTTGAGCATTTCAAGGAGCCGTGTGGCTCCACCAAATGTGCAGAGCTTCCTTTCCTTGGCGATGCAATAAAAAAGTTTATGATGCTTAAAGATAAGGCTTATCTACTGGAGAAAAATCTAACTTTGGTAAAGCGCCAGGATTTTCCAATCATTCCTTCTAGCGGAGGAAAGATGAAGACAGGTTTTCTCCTGCCTACGTGGGCCTTGTGCCTCCCCTGAACGGACATTCCCATCAAGTGGGAGGGTGGATACTCAGGAACGGAACCCGGGGGCGGGGGTACTTTTCTCAAGTCCCACCAACGAAGAACTAGTCTCCATATCCTGCTGCTGCTGAAGCAGTTACTTGAGAACATGAGGTTATAGGCAGAGTCACACCGAATTTGTTTAGATTCAGAAATCCCTTAATAGAATAATTAATTGTAATATTTAAGGTGTTACTTCAACAAACAAATTACAAATTTATAGGGAGAAAAATTCTGATTCAAAACTGAGCTGCGGGGGCTTCCCTGGTGGCGCAGTGGTTGAGAGTCCACCTGCCGATGCAGGGGACGCGGGTTCATGCCCCAGTCCGGGAGGATCCCACATGCCACAGAGTGGCTGGGCCCGTGAGCCATGGCCGCTGAGCCTGCGCGTCTGGAGCCTGTGCTACACAACGGGAGAGGCCACAACAGTGAGAGGCCCGCGTACCGCAAAACAAAACAAAAACAAAAAACAAAAAACTGAGCTGTGTACACCAATTTGCCTCATTCGCTTTCAAGACTCCACTAAAATAACAGCCCAGATGGTCAATAGAAATAAATAAACCCATGACAATGAAAAGGCCAGAATGGGGGAGGTCACCAACAGACAGGAGATTTCAGCAAATTCTGGAAACATGTAAAACACATGGGAGAGGGCTGACAGATGAGACAGACAGGGAGAGGCGTGGAGCAGGAACCACCGGATTCTCTGGGCCCAGAGACCCTGCGCGGTGCCAGGGGCAGGAGAGCAGGAGGGAGCTGCAAACAAAGAAGCTCAGGAGGGCCCTCTGTGGATGAAGACACACAGTCAATCAGTAGCTGCCACCCCTATAAGGACACCAAGTGCTAAAAGGAAAGCACCATATATATAATTCCTAAAGAAACTGAACAAATTGACAGAAGAAAAACAATGGATTCTGTGTGGAGTTGAACTCAAGAGAAGCCATTCTCATTCTAGTATTCTGGGAGGAGAAATCTGTCATTTTCCCACCCAACTGTCCAAACTAAACTTCCCACCAACGGGAAATTTTGTAAGAAAACAGACCTACCCACAGGAGCACAGAGGAAGCTCAGACCATCTACCCAATGTCTTCAAGTATGAACAGACAACCAAGGAGCACAAGGCAGAAGAAGTTAGTCAGGACCATGACAAAGAAAGGCCAAGAGAAAAAGAAGGAAACCTAATCCCAGAAGAAACAGGGAAATTCAAAGAACTAAGGAAAAAGGGAAAAGTAACAAAACAGATTAGGATGAATACACTCAGAGACCTTTCAGGAAACATCAGTATATATATTTCTTTAGACAACAGGAAGGAGACTAAAAGCCCTGCCTTTCTTGTTAGTCTGTTCCCGACCCCTTCGAGCCCTGCGTGGATCCTAAGACGAGACCCCCCCCCTCGATAAAGGCAGGACCTGCCATCCCTGCTGTAGGGCCTGGGTGGGTTCCCCAAATGCCCGTCAGGCACCAGGAAGTCCCTTCCCGGCTTTGTAGCTTTCAGTGCCGCTATTCAGTAAAATTAGGGCAGGAGCTTGTATTTCTCAAAACACATCGAACTTCAACGTGTAAAATCTTTATATTTAATTTAAATATGCCACATTAAAAAAAAAAAAAAGGGGGCATGGGGTTTGAGAGTCTGGCGGTTCAGTGGGCGTCTTGCTACACAGGAGGAAAGTACCGGTGATTCATCAGCGTAATGTCCCCCAAGTTAGAGGTGATGCTCCAGGCTTTCGGAGGTTATTGATCATCATGAAAGCTACACCTTGACTTTGCCAACATGGGCCTCACTGCTCACACCTGCTAGAGCCAGAGAGGGAGTCCCAGGAAAGGGAGTTAGAGCCTGAAAGAGCCCTTTTCCTACCCAGACCCTACACTTCCTCACATGCCTCCAGCAAAACAAACAAAACTGAAGCATGTAATTTTATGCATTACAATTCCTGTGCTTCTATATGCAAATAGGATTGGAGTAATGGTATGAGAAAGTGGTTGACTAGCTCTTTTTATCTTGCAATCTTACCCTCTGTTTTGTGTATTAATATTAAAGGGCATCCTTTTAGAAACCTACAAACTCCTGATTCGGATTTTTGTTCCGATCTATATTAATTCAAGTAGATTCCTGATTAAGTTGAACTATGTAATTCTTCCTTTGCTTTCTTTTCAGGAAAAAAATACCATATCTTCAGCTAAAGACACAATAAACGTGTTAATATGAGGCATTAGAGGACATGAAGTAGATTATCCTCATCTGATAGAAGACAAAACAAAAGGAGGCTGTCCAAGTGTTCCCTTGGTGTCCACTGTTACTTAATGAAGTGTCATTAAGACAGAACGTTCATCGGAAAAGTGCACACATCCTGACTTTCCCCAGAGAGAAGGCAGCTGTGTAGCTACCACCCAGGAAGAGCAAAAAAAGACAAAGGCTTGCTAGGGAAGGCTTGCTGCAGCCCCAATCCCTCCCTCTCTCCAAAGGTAACTGCTGACTTCGCAATACTATGTCTAGTCCTGTTATCTGTTTTTGAACTTCTCCTTAAAACAAAATCAAAGCATGCCCTTCTCAGCGTCTGGATTCGTCTTTCTCAAAATGTTTCTGAGATTCATATGTGTTGTATAGTATTCTACTGTGTGGATACACAACAACTGATTTCTCGTTCGTTGCTGGATGCTTGGATACTGTCCAGGGTGCAGCTATTATAAATGACACTTCCGTCCACACAGAAGAACACGTCTTCTGGTCACACAGACGTGCATTTCCGTTGCGTCGATAACTAGACATGGAACTGATAGGTCACGGGATGTGTGTGTTTGATTGTAGGAAGTTTCTGTGCCATACGTTTTCCTCATTTGTGAAGTGCTGTTCGTCTCTGTTGCCCTATTTCCACTGGGTTATCCATCTTTTCTCCATTGATTTCAAACCATAGAATGTCTTGAGTGACTCCATTTTATGGTACAAAGGTGCAGACTCTGCTTCTTAGGCTGACAACAAAATGTCTGTGGAATATAACACAGCCGCTGTGTTACATAAGCAGAATATGCAAAGCAGAAGTGAAGGATGTCTAAAGAGTCGACACTCACAGTCTCTCTAATTTCAGAAGGTAACCAAAGTCTCTGGCTACGGGGTTTCGATTTGGCTGACATGGAAGATACCTGGGAGGCACAAAATCAAATTGGTTATCCCCTGGCCTGGTGAGTAAGATAAAACGGTCTGAGGAATTAGCCATAGCTTCAGCTGACGTTCACCTCTGAGGGATTTCACGTCTCCTCCTGGTCGTCGCGGTCCTGGGTCTAAAAACCTGATGTTCGAACCGGAACTGGAAGAGGTAACTTGATGTGGTCCTTTTCTCAGGTGATGCTCTTGAACGGAAAGATGCTGGGTAGGCGGGGGAGGTACACCTCTACTCATCAAAACTTTTAAAGTGAAGCTAGACTAATAACTAAGATTGGAGTCATAATATGACACATTGCAAGTGACCACATGCTCATTTACTTTTCAGAACAGAGAGAATTTTCCTGTCTAGAGAAGACAAAGAATGACGTATCTGACATAAGATGATGATTATTTGAAACGAATTAACTGTACCGCTGGGGGAGATAGGACAAGTAACGTGTCCTGTTTTCATCCCTTTAGAATGAGACCCTTTCAGCCCTGAGTGTCCCCCCGCAATTCATCCAGTAGGAGTTTCCGAAACTGCCATTTCCGAAAGGCTTCTCTTGAAGTCAGAGCGGCACAGCCGAAGACAGGTTTGCGTTTCCCTCAGAAATCCTGCGATGGAAGGGAGAAGCCTGCCTTCAAAGCAGAGGGCCGAGCAAAGCAAATCTCAGACCCACTGGTGAGGCTTCACACTCCACTACAAAATTTAAACATCCCCCCTGCACCTCACTTCTGAACACAGATTTTTCAAATCATCAAAAGGACACCGACAGGGATCCACGGCAGTCCGCAGTGAACCACCTGCAGAAAGCGCCCCAAACACAAAAGGCACCACGGAAAGCAGTCGTGCACCGATTGGTGCTCCTAGAGAGGACACGGCAAATCACACTCGACTTCTCGGCAAGAAGCTCTGGGACTGGAAGCGAGGACGCACAAAAAGAGAGGCTTTATTTTTACACGTTTACATAAAATCTGTTTATTTAATCACAATGAGAAATCTTTTTGAAAGAAGAAAATAAAAACATTAAAGGGAAACGAACACCTTCTACGTTACTCATAGGCTTCTTTCCTATACAATCATGATTACAGGACCAGCACTTCAGACACGTAACACAAGAGCATAAGAATTACAGCAGAGCGAAAGGATGTCGTTGGAAAAGAAGAATTTCCAGCCGCTGTAGGTTGGAGCCTGAGGTCAGAGCCGCACTCTCTGAAATTTGGCATCATGGCGGGTGGACACAGGCGTTCTTCCCAAGGCCCCCACCTGGTATAAAACCTACGACGGGTACACTGTATAAGACGCTGCAGTGATTGCTTTAGCCTTTGCAGAAGACAACTTTGTAACTTCACGCACACACTCACATGAACGCACACTCACACGCACACACACAGGCCTCTACAAAATCACGACCTCCCTGATGGGTCCAGCGCGTAAACAAAGAAGCGCCAGGAAGAGCTGCCGCAAGAGCTGAGACGGGGTGGGCGCTGGGCGACGACGGGGAGCAGAGGCAGGGCGAGAGGGGCGTCAGCGACCCCGGCGAGGGGCGCTTTGGAAAGGGCTCCATTGCAGGACGTTTCTTCCCAGTGAAACGCACAGCACCGCTGGGCCCCAGGCTCACTCAGGCAGAGTGCAAATGGGCACCATACGATGAGGATGCATGCGCTGATTAGGGCTCCAAGTTCAGCACGAACTAAATAACAATAGTAGTAACAACACCAAGCATGTACTGTTCTGAGTGCTTTACGTGCATTGGCATTTAGTCATTGTTCATCCTCACAACTACTCTGCGAGGTGGGTCCTATGAATACGTGCATTATTTAAATGGGGATACTATGGTACAGAGAGGTTAAGTAACTTGCTCAATTTCTCACAGCACGGAAATGCTGGGACCAAAGCTCAGTTCAGGCAGAGCCTAGAGGCCTGTGTGGTGGCACAGAGCCGGACGCGGCAGACAGGAGAGCAGGCAGCTCACCAGGTGAACGATGACGCAACGAGGCCAGCGCAAGGCCTTCCTCAGGCATGGAAGCCACACTCCACGTGGAGAAGTCGGGGGCCCGAGGCCACAGAGCTAACCCTAGTAACTCCAAGCCACAAACAAGGAGCCCTGCCCACAGCCACCCCTGCCCCCGGAGGCGGCCCCCTCCCCATCAGGGCCAGCCTTGTGGGAGGGAAGCTGAAGGGCTCTTCCCTGAAGAGAGGACCACCTTCCGGGCCTGGAAAACCCAGGGGACCCTCAGCAAAGAGGCGTAGCCAGGTCTGCCCTTCGACCACCTAATGCCGCTTCCAGATTTTAAAAGTGAATATTCTGGTTTATGAATGACCTAGGCCCTTCTTTTCCTCTTTCCCACTTTTTAAGCTCTTTTGAACAATTCCTTTATTAGGATTTCCCCCATAAATGACCCTGGAGTTTAGTGCAAGCATCTGTCATTAGCACTATTCCGCCATCATTAATCAGACGTGCACCTGTGTGGTTCGCACAGGTACCTGGACAGAAGGTAACAAAATCAAAAGAGCTTCCTGTTGGGAGGGTGTCTTACACACCGAGCCAACTAAAATCAGGGCCAGAGACAACGGAAGGGTTAAAATAGCACACAGCATTTTATTCAACGTCATACCGTGACATTAAGGACAAATCATTCAATTATATTTCTCATCAACAGAACTCGTGATTTGTATTCCACAGTAATTAAAAGAATTGACAAATACTGATTTTTACATTTAAATATTTTATACTAGCAATTTATACTAAGTCCTTCACAAGGAATGCATAATTTCTTCCAGCACAGACCTACTGAGGAGCTGCTAATCACAGCCTGCTTATTTCCTCCAATGTTTCCCTGGAATAAATCTCCCCAATTCTAGACTTATCCAGGGATGCCCTGTAGGTCGAATGCTTTCTGCTGGACTTCAGTCTCATGCATGGTAGGATAAGCCACTAGTATTTGAATTCACTACTAATGAATGTAGAAAATGCACAAAAGCAGATTTTGTTCCCAGCAGGGAAATTAGACAACCCAGAGAGTTCTATTTGATTATAGTGCAGATGTCTTTAAGCTGTCTGTCCACGACTGGGCAAATTTTCTAACAAAATTTTCCCCCCCCAAAATTTTATTACTTTAATTCAAAACAGTACGATATTTTAAATTAGGTTTGTTTGACACATGTCATGGCTTCAGCCCCATCAGATCAAGATGGATTTAGCTTTGATTTTCACTCCCTTTTCAACTTGATAACATCGCAAGTCTACCCTCTCCTATAACTTTATTTTTACTAGACTGTTGAAATTCCTGACATTTCCAGGCATCTATTGCAAGTAGATAAATGTAAAAGATCACTTGAAAGGATCTGAAATCTGTTTAAATCATTTCAAAGAATTTAGACATAAATGAATTAGTAGCTATTTCTTCATATGTTTAAAGCAGAAAGTTATCACTGTTGTCATTTCATGTTTATCCAAATACAACCTCTCCAGATAATTTCACCTACACCCATGGCTTTAGTTAGTATCTCTATGCAGCAGGCTTACAAACTACATCTCCAGATTTATCTCTAAGATCTAGATTCATCCATGCAACAACTTCTTTTTTTTTAATTTTTATTGGAGTATTGTTGCTTTACAATGTTGTGTTAGTTCCTACTGTACAGCAAAGTGAATCATCCATACGTATACATATATCCCCTCTTTTTTAGATTTCCTTCCCATCTAGGTCACCACAGAGTATTGAGTATAGAGTTCCCTGTGCTACACAGTAGGTTCTCATTAGTTATCTATTTTGTACCTAGTATCAGTAGTGTATATATGTCAATCCCAATCTCCCAATTCATCCCACCACCACCCCCCTTGGTGTCCATATGTTTGTTCTCTATGTCTGTGTGTCTATTTCTGCTTTGTAAATAAGTTCATCTGTACCATTTTTCTAGATTCCACATATATGCATTACTATACGATATTTGTTTTTCTCTTTCTGACTTACTGTGCTCTGTATGACAGGCTCTAGGTCCATCCACGTCTCTACAAACATCCAACAACCTCTTAAACGTCCCCTGGATACCAACAAAGGCACCTCAAACCCAGGATGCCCGAAACCCAGTTCATAATCTTCCCCCACCGCACCTGCTCTGCTCGGCGTTACTGTCTCAAACAACGGAATCCCTCGTAGCACTGTGTGCAGGGTAGCACTGCCACCTCTTCCCTCACTCCCTGCATCCTATGCAACTCCACGTTATTTTGATTTTGCCCCCGCTTACCTCTTGAATGTACCCCAATCTCCTTTCACCCACTTCTTCCACTCTAGACCAAGCCACCTCTCAGGTACTGTGATACCTGAGGGGTGGTCTCCCCACACCCTCCTGCCCCCCTTCTGTGCAAACACTTCTTTAAACTCTTAATGCTTTCGGTTTACAAGCATTAAGGTATGATCCCTTGACGGAGCCCAAGTCCCTTCCTGGTCCTGCCTGAGACATTCCTCCAGCCCCCCACCAGCTCTGTGTCCTTCACCATCTCTCTCCTCCCCCCCGCACCCCGGTCTCTCGGGTTCGCCACACTCCTGCCCTCACGGTCTTGCACAATTGTCTTCTCAGCCTGGTAACCTTTCCCTCCCCGTCTGCCTGGTGACGTCTACTCAGCTTTTGCATCTCAGCTGTGTCACTTCTTCCAGGAAGCCTTCCCTGAGCCCCTGTCGAATCCCCCTATTCCAGGCTCTCAAAGCACCACACAGTTGCGATGTTATGGTATCTGAGTGAGTCTCTGACCTGTGTCTGTCTTCCCTAACTAGATTCTGAGCTCCAGGAAGACAGAGACCACGCCGGGTTTAAGCTCATTTGCACATCCCCAGGGTCCCAGCCCAGGCTTAGCAGACAGGCCCTCAACGTACAGCTGATCATTGGGAGAATGAATGAGCATCAGGTATTTTACACAAGCTTTGCCTTCACAAACATGAACCCTCAGCACATCCTACGGAATAAAACAGAAGATGGCTTTATGAACCTTAATAAAAACGTTCTCAGTTAGTATTGGCTCAACATCCTATGAGGGCATCACATTTTCTTGAATAAGAACCGGGACAGGGCTTCCCTGGTGGCACAGTGGTTGAGAGTCCGCCTGCCGATGCAGGGGACACAGGTTCGTGTCCCGGTCCGGGAAGATCCCACGTGCCACGGAGCGGCTGGGCCCGTGAGCCATGGCCGCTGAGCCTGCGCGTCTGGAGCCTGTGCCCCGCAACGGGAGAGGCCACAACAGTGAGAGACCCGCGTACCGAAAAAAAAAAAAAAAAAAAAAAAGAACCGGCACAAACACTGCCATGAGGTCTGTGATAATGTCTGTTTCACTGAGTTTCCTAAGACCTTATAGAATCATTAGCCTCAATGAACCTAGAGGACATGCAGCACATTCTCCGTGGAGTTCTCTGAATCAATCCCATTCCAAGGTGACATCTTAAAATCACAAGCGTCTGAATCCTGGGGGTAAACGTTTCCTTGTACGACCACCCCCCAGGTCTCAGGCCACCAAAATGAGGACACGAGTCCTCCCAGGGTCTCTGAGACATGCAGCGCGAGCACACGTGGCCTGAGAATGACAACAACAGGGAGAAGGGTCGTCAGGGCGAGAAGCTGTGCTATGGGCTTTGCCTCTGGCACAAACGCACTGAGCACAGAGAACCAATGCGCCGTGCCGGTGCTGGACGTCACCTTGGCAACCCCTCCTGACATGAGAGCAGAGACGGCTCAAGAAGACCCGTTTTGTCTGGATCCAACTGCACCATCAGAAAAGCACCTAAGTTCAGTGCCCCAACCCTTCTGTGAAAAGGAGCTACATCTCCTTTCCGCAAAACCTTGAGATCCCAAAGGAGGCAGGGGAGCGGCGGGCAGGGGAGGGCGGGGTCTGCCTGAGTCCGCAGGACACAAGCTAAGGAAATGGGGACTGGAAGCCTGCGGCTCAGATGTCTCAAATAAGAGCTCCACGGCCTCCGAGAAGGAGCAGAGAGGCGGCAGCTGGCTTGCGGGCCCACCGCGTTCTGCCGCCACGTCCACGGGCCGGATGCAGCCCTGGGGCTCCAACTCTTCCTGTAAGTCAGGTGACATCGAGATACGCACTCTTGGGGACTTCCCTGGTGGTGCAGTGGTTAAGACTCCTCGCTCCCGATGCTGGGGGCCCGGGTTTGATCCCTGCTCAGGGAACTAGAGCCCACATGCTGCAACTAAGGCCCAGCGCAACCAAATAAATAAATAAACATTTAAAAAAAAAAAAAAAAAAGATACGCATTCTTCCAGCTTCACTGCACGATAGCAAGTAAGAGTGACGAGTGACGTTAGAGCAATAAATTATTCATACTGTTTAGAAGTTAATTAAGCGTCCGAATGGAGATCATTATTTCAGAGCACACTAAATTATTCCAAGTGATTTTAAGGGCAAAATAGACTGAATTATCATAATCCACTACGCACAAGGGAAAAGCTTCCGAGTAACTTATTTGCATGCTGTGCTGAATTCAGTAACAGTGGATTCTACCACAGTGCATTCTAAAAAGGACTACATTTATCCTTAAATAGTCAACACCAGTTAAAAATCATGCGGTACAAGTCCGAGTCCTCAAGAAGTTACTTCAATCCTAAATTAGAATAGTTATGGAAAAAGTCATGCTTCTAAAGCAGCTTGAAGTCCAACTGAGAGTTGTAAAAAGCTCTTCACCCTCATATTTCAAGTCTGTATTTCTTTTTGCCTGAACTAGTAGCAGTAAATGGCCCGTCTAAACTAAGTCTCCTCTTTCCTGTCTCCTATGTCAGATTATCTGACAAGCCTCCAGAAAATGTGCTGATCATAGCATCCCCTGGTTAGGATCACTAATGTCTCCCCCACATTTTCCGCTGGAGTGAAGGTTTCCCAAGATCTAGTGCCAACGTGTGATTCGCCTCAACCCTCACAGGAGTCTAATCACCCTCTAACCAAATTTCGACTTGCTTATCCCTGAATCTCCCCCGACCTTCTGGTTCCCTACAATGTCCAATGTTTAAAATATTTTCTCATGCATTTAGGCTCAATTCAAATGTGACCTTCTCCGCTGAGAACTGGATGATCGTTAAGGTCAAAGGTAACTTCATTTTGCCACGACCCTTTAACATACTGAACACTCGTGAGCTTTAGCGAGTGTCTGTGAAGTGTAAGACAAGATCTTGACCTTCTCAGAGATTAAAGTCTGGCAAGAGGTAGAACACGAGAAATCAATGACCACATCTCACAGGATATGTATTCTGATAATGGAATGCAGGGAAGACCACGAGAGAAGAAAGGACCTAAACCAGATTTAAAGACAAAGAAAGGCGTGCAGAGAATAGGATTCTTTAACTAGTTTTTATGGACAAGCTGTACTCACTGGATGCAAAAGAGGAAAGATGGTTTAGGAAGCGGGAAGAGAAGTGCATTGAGCACAGAGGCAGGAGGGAACACGACTATTCCAGAACAGAAGGGGAGGGTCGGGGGCCCTTCGGAGGTTCAGGAAGGTGCAGCTGGGAAGCGGAGCCCTTGTTTCCTTTGTGCTCAACAGCAACGTTTGAACTTTACCCTGAAAGCTATCAGAACACATCACAAGATTTAAAGAAATGGAATTACTCAATGAAATTTTCATTATAAAAACATCATTCTGGTAGCAGTGTGAACAAACTGGAAACTAGCTTGAGACACACACACACACACACACACACAAGCTAGATTAGTGGTTTCAACTCAGGAACAAGGGACATTTGGTGACGTGTGCACATATTGCTGTTCATCACAACTGGAGCTGGTGGTGCTATAGGTATCTCATGGGAAGAGGCCAGGAGGTCACTCTACACCCCACACGGGCAGGACGGCCCACCCGTCCACGATGCCCAGGCAGCCAAGTGCCGAGCAAGAGCCTGGCTTGATCTTCAAGCAGGAAAGGGTGGTGGTGACTTTTGGTGACAGTGTGTGGACCACAGGCTGCAGGGTTGCTTCCAAGCCCAGAAAAACAACATGATGGGAAGCAATTAAAAGGGTGCCAGAGAAGAAGATGTGGTACATATATACTATGGAATACTACTCAGGCATAAAAAAAGAATGAAATAATGCCATTTGCAGCAACATGGATGCAACTAGAGATTATCATACTCAGTGAAGTAAGTCACACAGAGACAAATATTACAGGATATCACGTGTATGTGGAATTTAAAATATGACACAAATGAACTTATTTATAAAACAGAAACAGACTCAGACGCAGAGAGAACGGACTTGTGGTTGCCAAGGGGGAAGGATGCGGGAGGGATAAATTAGGAGTTTGGGATTAGCAGAGACACTACTCTATATAAAATAGATAACCAACAAGGTCCTACTGTAGAACACAGGGAACTATATTCAATGTCTTGTAATAACCTGTAACGGAAAAGAATCTGAAAAAGAACACGTATGTGTGCTTATGTATGTATATGCATCTGTCCGTATACATATATGAACTGAATCACTGTGCTCTACACCAGAAGCTAACACAACATTGTACATCAACTATACTTCAAAGAAGTGTTTTTAAAAAGGGCACCAGAGAAGAAGAGGAAGTTAAAATAGCAGCAAACGGACCCCGCAGAGGGCGGCCGGAGGGACAGAGTGAAGTGCACAGCCGGGAAGCCAGCGTCCCAGGGCAGCAGGCTGGCCACACGCGGGAGCCTGGCGGACGTGGCAAAGCTGGGGGCGGCCGGGACCTTGGCCCTCGACGTCCGCCCGAGGGTGAAAGGCAGAGCCCACCGAAATGTCAGAGGAGCGGCTGAAAGAAGGGCAGGGGAGCGCCTTCCGAGCCGTCGCCACGGCAGGATGCGGGCCCAGCGCACCTGCAGGGCTGGGCTGTGCGTCCTGGCCCGACTCGGCTTTTCCAGGAACCCCGCCTGCCGGCGGCTCCCTCCCGCTGCTGACGCCGTCTGCGCCGGCCTCTCCTCCCCGCAAACCGCGGCGGCTGCTCGGCCCCCTTTGCTGGCCACGTCCGCGCACGCGGCCTCTCGTGCGGAGTGCGCAGGGCCTGGCGCTCAGCCTTCCGCCGCCTTCCGTGCACACGCACTGCGCCTGGGCCGGGCGTGAACGCTCCCCGAGGCCGGGGAGCCCCCGGCGCAGAGCCAGCGCTCGGGCGCTTCTCGGAGGCGCTGGAAACGTCCCCCCACCCTCCCCGTCTCGGCCGACGACACCTCCTTCCAGGTACTCATGTCGAAGTCCTGAGAGCCCCCCGGGTTCTTTCCCGACGTCTCCGTCCAAGAGTTTCTTTCCAAAACACCCAGAAAGTGCACCACGCGAAACCTACACTGGCACCTCCCCGGCTGGGCCCCCCTCCGTGGCCTAGTCTACACCGAGGGCGCCCGAGCCGCTCCCACGCCCTCGCCCGGCCCCAGTCGACTGTCAACACAGAAGTCGGAAGACGGCAGAAGACGCAGAGGCCGCGGGATCTTTTAAGGCTGGTCAGAGGTCACCTCCTTCTTCAACCCCCGCAGGGCTCACTTAGAGCCAAAAGCAAGTCACTGGGCACAGGACAAGGCAGGGCCGCTCCCCGATCCCCGACGCCCGGGGCTAACTGAGCCTGTCCCTGCGCCTCGGCTCGGCCACGCAGCATCCGGGCCAGCCGCCCACGGCGCCGCTCCGTGCCCTCCCGGCACACCTGTTCCCACCCGCCCAAGTCTTGGGCGAAAGGCCCCTCCCAACCGCTCCCTCCCGTGTCTGCTCGTCTGTGGAAACAGACTGTCAAATCCCTGCCCCAGACGTGCATGACGCTCTGCAGTATCTGACCTATCGTTTGCATTGCTTGGCTTCCCTGACAGAACGTCTTCCCTGATAGATCTGTACCTGTTCGAGGAAGTAATTAAAGGGTGGAGGGTCGGGGAATTGATGCCATTACAACAGAAGTGTCAGAAGGGATGAACGAGGCCTGGGAGGAAGTGGCGGCAGGTGTTGCACGACGCAGGGACTTTGGGGGACGGGATGGCACAAGGGCGAGAGTGCGAGCTTGGAGCCCGGGAGCCCCACTCATCTCCTGCCTCGACCCCTTACTGTCTCTGCACGACCGAGTAAACGAGGCCTCATTTCAGGGTGGTTAGGGTCACACATGGAAGTCACTCAGCACCTGCTGGACGGCCGGCAGATGGCGGGAAGCAAAGGGCAGATGAGGCTGAGGGAAGCCACACGCTCGGAGCTGCGGAGCGGGGCTTGGGGGAGGGGGTCCCCCCAGGGCTGCCCCCCGCCTCCTTTCCCTCATCCGGCACACACGGGGGTCCGGGGCCCCCTGAGAGAAGCTGCTGACGTATCCCCACACGTGACTCCCAGGGCAGTGCCCTTTGTGAAAACCCGGGGGCACAACTCAGGTTAGTGCTGAGGGCAAAGCAGGGCCTCCCTCCGCCTGCTTCCAAATCTGCACCGTGGGACCCTCCTCGGGCTTACCTTCAGAGGCAGGCCCGGGACTGGAGAGCACACTCCAAGGCCACTTAGCAACCAGGCGGCCTGGGGGGACGCCAGGCCACAGGGACGGGGCAGAGAACGCACAACGGGCCGGCCTCCACTGCGGCCACGGGGGACGACACTGGTCCAGGACGTCAATCACCAGCCCTTCCGATCCACTCCCCGGTCTGTGGGGAGGGGCAGGGGAAGGAGAGAACGTGGCACCGCCTTGTCTGGGACACAGTGGACAGTAAGCTTCACAATGAGCCCGAGAGAAACCAGGCGAGGGAAGAAGTGGATACCTCTCCCCAGGGTACCGTGTTTGTTGTTCTTCTTCCAAGCTCCCAACTCTAAGGCCCCATCATTTGGCCAAGGCACTTGCTAAAATATTATAGCAGAATTTAAAACCAAGGAAATAACTACAGGATCTCACCATTTCCATCACGCACCATCACTTCAGGGCACTGTCACCGTGGACCGTCTTCATCAGGCCGGGTGGCTCCCCCTGAGGTCGTTCCCATAAAATCTCCTCAATGCGGAGCTACACACAATTTACATATCTACTGAAACTTTGAAAATGGGAAAAGTATAGAGTACTTCAGGTCAGAGCAGCGTAATGTGGAAATTTCAGAGTCTGTGCCGCGAAGGAAAGAGAACAACAAAGTTGGACCCAGTGAGGGAAGAAATATACCGAAGAGGAGGAATAGAAAGGAGACGCCGCCTGCAACGAGAAGGCAAGCTGAGAAGCAGACCGGCTGCGGCATGAGCCCCAGGACCCTGGGACGTAAGACAGCACAGCCAGAAATCACACAGGAAGGGTCGACACCAGGAGGAGGAAATAGCTGCTCGGCCATAAAAAAGAACGAAATTTCGCCATTTGCAGCAGCACGGATGGACACAGAGGGCGTTATGCTGAGTGAACTACGTCAGACAGAGACAAATGCTGTGTGATCTCACTAATACGTGGAATCTAAAAACTGCAACAAACTAGTGGATATAACATGAAAGAAGTAGACTCACAGATGCAGAGAAGAAACCAGTGGTCACCAGTAGGGGGAGGGCGGCCCTATAGGGATGGGGGATGGGGGAAGGCACAAACTACCAGATGTAAGATGGGCTCAAGGATGTATTTATTGTACAACATGGGGATACAGTCAATACTCTGTAGTAACTGTAAATGGAAAGTAACCTTTAAAAATTGTATAAAAATAATTTTTTTAAAAAAAGGAAGAAATAGTCCAGCATGTCCATACCTGGTGCAGAGACTGTAGACGTGTTGTGAGGATAGTGTAGACAAAGGATGGTCTCCAAGGAGACGAATTGCATCCTGGAAGGGTTCACGCCTACTCGTTAGAGGATGAGCTCCTTTCCCCCAGCCTCCAGAGTTTCCACGCAAATAAAATCAGTTCTGTAGGAGCGTCAGGAAGATGAGATTTGTTCGAACAGAATGGACTCTGGCCGACAGGGAGAGTCACAGGTGACAGGTGAGGTGAAAGGGCGCTGATGCCGGCTGACGTCTGGGGGCTCCTGGCCACGCCAGGCCCTGGGCCTCCTGTCTCATCCTCAGCCTAAAGGGTCAGATTAGAGGAGAGAGGGCTCTGAGGATGGAGCAGAGAGGAAAGCACAGGAGGCCGGGGCCTTACACCCAAGCCCCACAGCGCCAGGGCCTGTCCCTTTCCCCTCCCCTTCCGTGAACGTCGCTTCAGAAGCAGATGGGCTAACCTGCGGGTGAGGCTGGCGCCTCAGCTGAGGGCCTGGGGCGTTGAAGTCTGGTGAAGGAACACCAGAAAATCCTGTTCTCTCACCAGTACGCCTTCCCTGCCTTCTGTTTACCACTGGACACAAGCATTATGTGCGACCACTGTACCCGTAACAGAACTCTTCAAAAGGAAACAGGATGAGGCTATAGTAAAAGTTACTCAAAAACCAACAGGGAGGGACGGTCCCTGGTGGTACAGTGGTTAAGAATCCGCCTGCCAGTGCAGGGGACACGGGTTCGAGCCCTGGTCCGGGAAGATCCCACATGCCGCGGAGCAACTAAGCCCGTGCACCACAACTACTGAGCCTGCACTCTACAGCCTGCGAGCCACAACTACTGAGCCCGTGAGCCACAACTACTGAAGCCCGCGCGCCTAGAGCCTGTGCTCCGCAACATGAGAAGCCACCGCAACGAGAAGCCTGTGCACCGCAGCGAAGAGTAGCCCCTGCTCTCCACAACTAGAGAAAGCCCACGAGCAGCAATGAAGACCCAACACAGCCAAAAAAAACCCCGCCAATACAGGTCACTAGATGCACAAGATTTATACATTTACTATAAACTGTCTTTGCTCCCATAATGAGAGAGCAACGTACTATGGGTAATTGCTTGTCCTCATGTATGCCGGCCTCCTTTTGTTTTAAACTGGCAGCAGAAGCCCGAATCCACTTTCTAAATGCATCCATGGCGAGCCAGATTTCAGTTTGCTTCACGAGATTCTTACCAACTCTAAAATTCCACAATTCTCTAAATGTCCTGGGCTGGAACACACTCTCGACTGAACCATTAAATCCAATTTCCGGCCATGGTTGATTGCCACCTGGGGATTCACACCTCAGAGGGAACTAAGAAATGTCTCTGACCAAAGCTTCCCATAAACAGATACTGCTTTCTCTATGCCCATAACTACAGTTTTATTTTATATTTCATTTCTGGATTTAAGCCATATACAGATTACAGGAGGCCTGTCAATCATGAATAAACCAGCTTAAAATAACTGGAAAAGAACCCAGAGCTGTATTCCTCACCGAGGAACTTTGTTGCTATTTGAAATCCTGGGTATATTAGCATTGCTTTGAGAATCAGTTGCATAAGAAAGAAATGAATAGCAGATAAGCTTTTAACATGTAGAAGATAATAGGATAGGAAAAGATATGAAGACAAAATCATACAATAGTTGTACAAACTAGTTAATGAATAAAATTGCAAAGAAGATTCAATTGTTCAGTCTACAAATGTGACATATTTCCAAATTATAATCCTTGTTCCTTTCCTCTTAAGCCATTCATTCCAAATGTAGACGTGTCAGATTTCTACATATGGAATGCCATTAGAGGAAATTGAGGAAATTTGAAAATTCACATGATTTGGTCATTGAAAGATATATGATATAATTATTTTTAATACACCAATCTTCCAGGTTACACTTTCCAGTAGAACAATCTAAATTCCTTCCCATACACAGGAGTGATAAAGGAAGGTAAAATAAATCAACACGGGTTGCCGAGCCTCCAAAGACCCAACACTTCAAACAGATGACCTCCACTTACGTGTGTCCATTGCCCACATACACGGCATCACCCCATGGAGAGTCCAGCCAACTGTGTAAGACACTCCAGGTCTCTGTGGAGAACCTGCAGCCCCAAGAAACACAGTCCTGGAAAAATGGGGGGAGATTACGTCCCCACAGTGATCTCTGGAAGCCAGTAACAGAGAAAAGATGCAGTTGTGAATAAGCCAATGTTCCTTTTTTGCTTTAAATCACTGCTGCCATGTGCAAAATTTGTTTGCTAACGTACACTTTGGAGAAACATGTTTTGAGAAACATTGATCAGAAGCACCGTGATATTATCTCAGACAGAGAAACACACGGTAAAAAAAAGAAAACTGTTGGACCTGAAATCACACGAGCTGCTGAAACAGCAGTGCAAAGCTGGGAGGGTGCTGCGTCCTCACCCGAGCGAAGCTCCACCAGACTGGGATGGAGAACATCAGGGTTGAAGAAACAGAGCCCAATCCCAGCAGAAGGGACAAGGTGGTGAGAGCTTCGTTCAAGGAAAAGCCTGAAGCTGTGCAAGCATCTGGTCTCTGAGCTGCAGAGTGCTCGAGGGCACAGTGGAGGAGAGTGTGGATGGGGGATAAAAAGGGAAGACCATCAGGGAGACGGACATTCCCTGGGGAAGGTCAAAGGCAAGGAGCACAGCCAGCGGGAGGGTAGCACCGTGAGGTTCCGGACGAGGAAGACGCAGAAGAGATCCGAGTGGAGGGAACCAGCCTTCAGTTTCCATCCAGCCCTTCCAGTCACTCCTGCTGGCGCCTCCTCATCTTCCTTACCAGGAACATTGGAAGTTCTGTGGATTTATTCCTTTTTTTAATATTTATTTATTTATGTACGTATTTTTGTCTGTATTGGGTCTTCGTTGCTGTGCGCGGGCTTTCTCTAGTCGTGGCGAGTGGGGGCTACTCTTCGCTGGGGTGTGCAGGTTTCTCATTGCTGTGGCTTCTCTTGTTGCAGAGCACGGGCTTTAGGCGCGCGGGCTTCAGTAGTTATGGCACATGGGCTCAGTAGTTGTGGCTCGTGGGCGCAGTAGTTGTGGCATGTGGGCTCAGTAGTTGTGGCTCATGGGCTGTGGCACACAGGCTTAGTTTTTCTGCCCATTTCATTTTCTGGACTGAGGTGGCCTGGAGCTGCTGAGGGGGTCGGAGGGGAGAAACCCTCGTGCTCAGCCCCGGCTGGGCCTCCTCCAGGCCCCTCCCGCCTCAGGAGGCCTTCCCCCGCGGCTCCCCTCCGGGCCCCCGCAGCCTCCCTGCTCCAACCCCTCCTCCACGGGCCTGCGCTCCAATCCCTAGGCAACGTTCTCCCCGATGGAGCGTGGTCCAGAGGCTCAGGCTCGGCGCGCAAACCCTGGGGGGGCAGCGGTGAAAGGAGCCTGGCAACGGCGCTGTCAGGTCAGCTGCCCTCTCCATCACCCCACGGACTCATCTCTCGCAGTTCCCCGCGCGCCCCTGCCTCGAGGGAGTTCTCTGCCTGGGAAATTTCTCCACAACCTTTACGACCCACTTACGATGTCCTGATCTCTGCAGCCTCTCCTGACCATCCCGGGCATCATTTGTGTTTCTGTTCCGTCACTGCTGTGCATTCAAAACACATGTACTGGGCACTAGCCGAGTGCCTGATGTGATTCACCCAGGAGCTGGTGAATCGCAACTAAAGGAGGCTCTGCCCTCCTTCCTCGGGAGCGAACAGTCCGGTGCTGAACAAAGATGGTGAGTTTGAAACTGCCGTGCAAGGACTAACACTTGAGATACAGGATTCTGGGGCACCCCGTCCATGGATGAGGGAGGAAGGTCAGGGAACACTGTAGAGCCTAAGATGCCTGAGTAGTGTTTTGAAAGACAAAAAGGAACTGCCTCCAGGTAGACAGGTAGAGGCCAGAAAGGGCACCCCAGGTAGGGGAAGCTTCTGTCCATCCCCGCAGCGGGCAGGGCCCGAGCGTGGGAAGCAGCAGAGCGAGGTGGGCGGCGTTCTGGGCACGGGCTGCGTGGCTCTGGCACGTCCCTCAGAAATCCAGTGCCCGGCATCGACGTTCCCATGGCGCTTTATACACACGTCCATCCAACACTGAGCCGATCCCATTACTGATGTTTCTTTGGGTGCTTATCTCCCTCCACCGGGGCTAACATCCTTGGGAGTCCGGAGGAAAACACATATTCTCCTTCCCTTTCTGCGCCTCCTCCCTCCCTCCCTCCCTCCCCCGAGAATTTAACGCACGGTTTAGGGAGAGAACAGCCCTCCTCCCCCAGGGAAGAGACTATGCTCTTAGCACCATCTGTGTTGCTTCTGGTGCAAAACCAAAACTCCCTGAGATCTAGTGTCCTTACTTGAGACACGTGGAAATAATCTTCTGGAGGTTTGATGAGGGTCAATAAAATACCATTTATAGGGCTTCCCTGGTGGCGCCGTGGTTGGGAGTCCACCTGCCGATGCAGGGGACATGGGTTCGCGCCCCGATCCGGGAAGATCCCACATGCTGCGGAGCGGCTGGGCCCGTAGGCCATGGCCGCTGAGCCTGTGCGTCCGGAGCCTGTGCTCCGCAACGGGAGAGGCCACAACGGTGAGAGGCCTGCGTACCGCAAAAAAATAGAAAATAAAAAAAATACCATTTATATAGATATAACACATAAAACACATAATACAGACTGACACTTAAAAATTGTGACTATCTTGACATCCTATTTCTATTAGTTCCTCTCTCTTCCCTTACTTTAAATTTCATGAGAGTTTCAAGTATTCACGTGGTTCAAGTTTTTATATTAATAGAGATATATAATAGTTTTTGAAACCCCCTAAGCAACTTTTTTTTAACGTCTTTATTGGAGTATAATTGCTTTACAGTGGTGTGTTAGTTTCTGCTGTATAACAAAGTGAATCAGCTATACATATACATACATCCCCATATCTCCTCCCTCTTGCATCTCCCTCCCTCCCACCCTCCCTATCCCACCCCTGTAGATCGATGGTCACAAAGCACAGAGCTGATCTCCCTGTGCTATGCGGCTGCTTCCCACTAGCTATCTGTTTTACGTTTGGTAGTGTGTGTATGTCCACGTCACTCTCTCACTTCGTCCCAGCTTACCCTTCCCCCTCCCCGTGTCCTCAAGTCCATTCTCTATGTTGCAGAGCCACTTTTGATTAGAAATATAAGTTCAAGTCAACTCTAGAAGGAAGTTGATTTTCACTTGACCCATTGATCAGATAAACTGGCATTAAAGCCTGAGTCCCTGAGAATCTTGGCTTTGACAGACATAAATAACAGTCTTTCTAAGAATATACTTTCATTTATATTTCTCCTTCAAAGTAAAAGGATTGATAGTCAGAAAATCCACTGTGGTAAGTAACTAGAATTTTTCATGGCTCTTCATTTTACTTTAAATTGACATTCCATCCTGGTATATTTCTAGATAAAATTAGTTTTAAAATATTACCATTCCCTAGAGATTACAGTATTACTCTCATTTGCCAAAATGAGATGAGAAATACGAAGAAATGACAGAATTTGCCTAGAGTCAGAAAACCACCCCTGCTCTTGACATTGGCTGTACTGTAAGTCACCGCTTGGTGGTAGATGCTGTCAGAGGGGCTTTAACTGTTCACGACACTGGGGATCAATTAATCTGCATAAGTTATGTATTAAATAGACACTCAGTGCCCCAAAAGAGTTAAAGTACCTCTACGGCCCTAGTTCAAGACCAAAGTTTGACAAAGAAGAGAATTAGAAGCTATCAAAAGCTTAGAACTTGAGGCTGTTAACTCTTATTTATCATCTATTCCAATTATGAAAAAGCTCTAATTACCTAGTTTTTGTTTTGTTCTAGCATTTGCAGCCCTCTTCTTTCTTTGGAGAAAAAAATACAAAAATAACTAGAACAATATTAGGAAGTCATTTCAGCTCAGTGTAACCTTTCATCACTAAGTCTCAACCCTGGTTGAACATTACAATTACTTGGAGAACTTTTTTTTTTTACTGTGGATTTGAGGCACCCACTCTGAGAGATTCTGACTTAATTGGGCTGGGGTCACACAGTCATTGTTTTTTTCCACAAACTCTCCAGGTGATTCTTATAAAAAGCTCCAGTGACGAACCACTGCTCTATCTCAACAAAATCAATAAAATATGATTCCCATACCATAACTGTAATTTGCTGAAATATATTAAAGTACTTGCTGAAGCAAATGTGAATTACATAATGTACGAAGTGCTTTTATTGTACCCAAATGGGTATAAAACCGACAACACACTAATATATATATTTTTTTATATATATATAAATAAATAAATAAATAAATATATATATATATATATATATATATATATATATATATATATATATATATATATATATAATATCACTCCCAGAGCTAGAGCATCAGTTAATAAAACACTTTCCTCGCCATTTTTTTTTTTTTTGCGGTACGCGGGCCTCTCACTGTCGTGGCCTCTCCCGTTGCGGAGCACAGGCTCCGGACGTGCAGGCTCAGCGGCCACGGCTCACGGGCCCAGCCGCTCCGCGGCACGTGGGATCTTCCCGGACCGGGGCATGAACCCGTGTCCCCTGCATCGGCAGGCGGACTCTCAACCACTGCGCCACCAGGGAAGCTCCTCCTCGCCATTTTTGATGGGCTTGGCTGTGTCTCACTCATGGCTTCTAAGACTTGGTCTAGCTTCTTTACCAGAGTGGTAGGTTTGCTATTTCTAAAATGTGAGTGCAGAATAAAATTTATCACACCAGCTCTGTATGACACATCAAGGTGAGTGATAATATAATTATATTTGTAACCGCTCTTTCTATGTTTCACCAGGGACATTTTTATACAAACTTGTTCTCTTTCCTACCTCGTGACAACCTTTCAGCTAGCTTCAGAGGAAGAACTGAGATTAATTGCTGCCTAGAAAATTGTAACTGTTGCTTCCAGTTTTCCAGGATCAGCATCTAATCAATAATATATTAATGACTTTATGTTTTGAGCCCTTGGAAGTTAACAGCTAAAGGCAAAGAGCTGTTTTTGTTCTCCACGCAACTCCTATAGAGTTTAGCGCAAAATCAAAAGAAACATAGCTTGGGTTTGGATTAGTGCTGACTTTGGCAGATTGCTTCTCCTTAGCAGAGTTAGTCCCTCCATTTATCTTCCCGTCACGGGCCAGGCTGTGTCTCCAGAAAACCTCGCCAAGGCTACAGAGATGTATCTTAACCATGCTCCTCCTAGAGGTCCCAGGCAGTGTGTCTGTCTTCTCTGGGCTTTGGCACAGGTTTCTTTAACATGCTGATCTTTTCTAAGCACAAATAAGAAATAAGGGCCAGCTTTCATATTAAATGAGTAAGAGATTCTGGGGGGTTATCATCACCCCAACCTGAAATGTGAACGGCTCCATGAGAGCTCCTGCAGCTCCAGGTGGGCCCGTGTCATCTATGCTCGTGTCCGAGACCATTGCAGTACCTGTGCCCACTGAGTGCACAGAACGTGTGTGAATCAGGACCCGCACTTGTGAAACAACCACAGTACCACACGACATACGGTATATTCTAAACAGTGGGATGCAGCCCAGTGTCTTAGCTGGAGCGACAGAGATCCTCTGGACTGAAACTGTCAGGGAACAGGGTAAAATAACTTGATTTGTGTCTTGAGGAACGTTTACAGGGAGGGGAACGTGAGAAAGAGGCCGGTGATGGGAAAACAGCATAAATCATAGCAGAAAAAAACTAACCTCACTGAGGGATTATATGCTCTACGGAAGTAAAAGGGGATGATCATCTGATGAGGCCACACAGCACCTGCAGAATGAGAAGGGAGAGGCTGGTTTCACCCCGACAGTTGCACGGCGCGCCGGACACTGAGAGAAAACCGGCTGAGGATAAATCTGACAGAGACGCAAAGAGTGAACGAGAGACGGGAAAGGATGGTGAGGAAGACCCGCTCGGCGCAACTGCAGGCAGCACATAATGAAGAGAGGCGCGTGTCAAGGAACAGGGAGGGGGAGGAAGTGGAGAATCAAAGGCCAACACACAAGATGAAAGAGAAGGGAAATAAAAGAGGGCTCCAGGGTTTCAGTGTGAGAACTTTTTATGAACAGAAATGGAAATTCTGGAATAAGAAAGTGGCTCGACCATTAGGAAAGCAGAAATACTGGAATAACATTTGATTATTCTTCTGTTGAGCGGACGAGAAGAAATACAAGCAAAGATGTCATTAGTCATTTTAATTCTGAGTTTTTAGGATAAATGAAGTAAGATACGAAAATGTACACTGAATATGCATAATGAAGACGAATATGAAAGTGATATCTAAGTCCAAGAGCAATCAAGAATTTTTTGAAGAAATAGAGAAGGAGAGTAAGACAGGAGAGGGGAAAGCAGGGGATGAAGAAAGCTGCTGACCATGCAGAGCAGCTTCAGCTGGAGTGGCAACATGCAGCCGGACTCCGAGTCCACTAGGAAATGTGATCAGGAGCTGAATAACAGCAGCAACAGAGGTCATAGCAGAGGAAGTGCTGCAAGGGTCAGTTCTCTCAAGAGCAAATAATGATGAGAGACTCAGGCGTGTAAAGTGAATAGACATTTTTCCAAAGGAGACCTACAAATGACCAACAGGTCCATGAAAAGATGCTCAACATCATTCATCACCAGGGAAACACATTATCAATGAGATATCACCTCACACCTGTTAGAGTGGCTGTTATCAAAAAGCCAAAAGATAAGTGTGGTTGAGCATGTGTCAAAGGACACCAAGAAGGAAAAATTAAACACACACATCTAAACATGACATAGTAAGACTGCAGACCACAATGTCGGTGACTCGTCCACAGCAAGGGCGACAAGAAGCTAGTTTCCTTAGGACCCAGGAGGCGCCCTCACACCTGCAAGACTACTTGTTGCCCCATCCATAGGGAAGAACAAGCTTGCTGTTATAGCTGCAACTGCTAAGAAGCCGGCTTGCTGCGGTTTCTCCCAGACGCTTTTCTAGATAATGGGTCTGTTCCAGAGTGTTTCTCAGTGAAGTCCTACATGCAGAGAGCTGTGGATGTACAGCAGTGAAGGTCAAGGAAGTTTAAAAGAGGAAGGAACTGAGAAGCTCAGTGGCTGCATGTTCCCTGCATTCCTGGAAAGTCATATCAGGAAGTCTGAATATCACATTTAGTTGAAATCCCTGCTAAAGCCACGTGGCTGACAGGGCCTTGGTGATCCTGCCAGGTGTCAGGCCTGTGCCACTGAGGTGGGAGAGCCGAGGTCAGGACATTGGTCCATCAGAGACCTCCTGGCTCCATGTAATATCAAACAGCCACAGCTCTCCCAGAGATCTCCATCTCAACATTAAGACCCAGCTCCACTCAATGACCAGCAAGCTACAGTGCTGGACACCCTATGCCAAACAACTAGCAAGACAGGAACACAACCCCACCCATTAGCAGAGAGGCTGCCTAAAATCATAATAAGGCCACAGACACCCCAAAACACACCACCACACGCGGTCCTGCCCACCAGAAAGACAAGATCCAGCCTCATCCACCAGAACACAGGCACCAGTCCCCTCCACCAGGAAGCCTACACAACCCACTGAACCAACCTTACCGACTGGGGGCAGACACCAAAAGCAGTGAGAAATATTAACCTGCAGCCTGTGAAAAGGAGACCCCAACACAGTAGTTAAGCAAAATGAGAAGACAGAGAAACACACAGCAGATGAAGGAGCAAGGTAAAAACACACCAGACCAAACAAATGAAGAGGAAATAGGCAGCCTACCTGAAAAAGAATTCAGAGTAATGATAGTAAAGATGATCCAAAATCTTGGAAATAGAATGGAGAAAATACAAGAAATGTTTAACAAGGACCTAGAAGAAGTAAAGAGCAAACAAACAGTGATGAACAACACAATAAATGAAATTAAAAATTCCTAGAAGGAATCAATAGCAGAATAACAGAGGCAGAAGAATGGATAAGTGACCTGGAAGACAGAATGGTGGAAATAACTACCGCAGAGCAGAATGAAGGAAAAAGAAAAAAAAAGAATTGAGAACAGACTCAGAGACCTCTGGGACAACATTAAACACACCAACATTTGAATTATAGGGGTCCGAGAAGAAGAGGAGAAAAAGAAAGGGACTGAGAAAATATTTGAAGAGATTATAGATGAAAACTTCCCTAATATGGTAAGGGAAATAGTCAAGTCCAGGGAGTGCAGAGAGTCCCATGCAGGATAAATCCAAGGAGAAACATGCCAAGACACATATTAACCAAGCTATCAAAGATTAAATACAAAGAAAAAATATCAAAAGCAGCAAGGGAAAAACAACAAATAACATATAAAGGAATCCCCATAAGGTTAACAGCAGATCATTCAGCAGAAACTCTGCAAGCCAGAAGGGACTGGCAGGACATATGTAAAGTGATGAAAGGGAAAAACCTACAACCAAGATTACTCTACCCAGCAAGGATCTCATACAGACCCAACAGAGAAATTAAAACCTTTACAGACAGGGCTTCCCTGGTGGCGCAGTGGTTGAGAGTCCGCCTGCCGATGCGGGGGACACGGGTTCGTGCCCCAGTCCGGGAAGATCCCACATGCTGCGGAGCGGCTGGGCCCGTGAGCCATGGCCGCTGAGCCTGTGCGTCCGGAGCCTGTGCTCCACAACGGGAGAGGCCACAACGGTGAGAGGCCCGCGTACCGCAAAATAACAAAAACAAACAAACAAAAAATACCTTTACAGACAAGCAAAAGCTAAGAGAATTCAGCACCACCAAACCAGCTTTACAACAAATGCTAAAGGAACTTCTCTAGGCAGGAAACACAAGAGAAGGAAAAGACCTACAATAACAAACCCAAAACAATTAGAAAATGGTAATAGGAACATACATATGGATAATCACCTTAAATGTAAATGGATTAAATGCTCCAACCAAAAGACACAGACTGGCTGAATGGATACAAAAACAAGACCCGTATATATGCTGCCTACAGGAGACCCACTTCAGACCTGGGACACATACAGACTGAAAGTGAGGGGATGGAAAAAGATATTCCATGCAAATGGAAATCAAAAGAAAGCTGGGGTAGTAATTCTCACATCAGACAAAATAGACTTTAAAATAAAGACTATTAAAAGAGACAAAGAAGGACACTACATAACGATCAAGGAATTGATCCACGACGAAGACATAACAATTGTGAATATTTATGAACCCAACATAGGAGCACCTCAATACATAAGGCAAATGCTAACAGCCATAAAAGAGGGAATCGACAGTAACACAGTCATAGTAGGGAACTTTAACAACCCACTTTCACCAATGGACAGATCATCCAAAATGAAAATAAATAAGGCAACAAAAGCTTTAAATGACAGATTAAAGAAGATGGACTGAATTTATATTTATACAACATTCCATCCAAAAACAACAGAATACACTTTCTTCTCAAGTGCTCATGGAACATTCTCCAGGACAGATCACATCTTGGGGCACAAATTAAGCCTTAGTAAATTTAAGTATATTGAAATCATATCAAGTATCTTTTCTGACCCCAACGTTATGAGACTAGATATCAATTACAGGGAAAAATCTGTAAAAAATACAAACACATGGAGGCTAAACAATGCACTACTAAATAACCAAGAGATCACTGAAGAAATCACAGAGGAAATCAAAAAATACCTAGAAACAAATGACAATGAAAACACAAAGACCCAAAACCTACGGGATGCAGCAAAAGCAGTTCTAAGAGGGAAGTTGATAGCAACACAATCCTACCTCAAGAAACAAGAAACATCTCAAATAAACAACCTAACCCTACACTAAAAAACAATTAGAGAAAGAAGAACAAAAAAATCCCAAAGCTACCAGAAGGAAAGAAATCATAAAGATGAGATCAGAATTAAATGAAAAAGAAGTGAAGGAAAAGATAGCAAAGATCAATAAAACTAAAAGCTGTTTCTTTGAGAAGATAAACAAAATTGATAAACCATTAGCCAGAATCATCAAGAAAAAAAGGGAAAAGACTCAAATCAATAGAATTATAAATGAAAGAGGAGAAGTAACAACTGACACTGCAGAAATACAAAGGATCATGAGAGATTACTACAAGCAACTATATATAATAAAATAGACAACCTGGAAGAAATGGACGAATTCTTAGAAAAGCACAACCTTCTGAGACTGAACGCGGAAAAAACAGAAAATGTAAACAGACGAATCACAAGCACTGAAATTGAAACTGTGATTAAAAATCTTCCAACAAACAAAAGCCCAGGACCAGATGGCTTCACAGGAGAATTCTATCAAACATTTAGAAAAGAGCTAACACCTATCCTTCTCAAACTTCCAAAATATAGCAGAGGGAGGAACACTCCCAAACTCATTCTATGAGGCCACCATCACCCTGATACCAAAACCTGACCAGGATGTCACAAAGAAAGAAAACTACAGGCCAATATCCCTGATGAGCATAGATGCAAAAATTCTCAAAAAATACTGGCACACAGAATCCAACAGCATATTAAAAGGACCATACACCATGATCAAGTGGCGTTTATCCCAGGAATGCAAGGATTCTTCACTATATGCAAATCAATCAATGAGGCATGGACATATATACACTACCAAACGTAAGGTAGATAGCTAGTGGGAAGCAGCCGCATAGCACAGGGAGATCAGCTCGGTGCTTTGTGACCGCCTGGAGGGGTGGGATAGGAAGGGTGGAGGGAGGGAGAAAAGAAAAAAAAAAAAAAAAGAAAACTAAAACACTGATTTGAAAAGATGTATAGACCCCTATGTTCATTACAGCATTCTTTACAATAGCCAAGATATGGAAGCAACCTAAGCGCCCATCAAGAGAGGAATGGATAAAGATGATGTGGTACATATACACAATGGAATATTACTCAGCCATACAAAATGATAACATCTTGCCATCTGCAGCAACGTGGATGAGCCTAGAGAGTATTATGCTGAGTGAAAAAAGTCAGACAAAGAGAGACAAATACTGTAGGATTTCACTTACATGTAGAATTTTAAAAACAAAACAAATGAACAAACATAACAAAACAGAAGCACTCTCACAGATACAGAGAACAAACAGGTGGTTGCCAGAGGGAAGGGGGTTGGTGAATGAAATATGTGAGGAAGATTAAGAGATACAAACCTCCAGTTATAAAATAAATGAGTCATGGTTATGAAAGGTATAGTGTGGGGAATATAGTCAATTACATCTTAATATCTTTGTATGATGACAGACGGTAACTATACATCATGGCGATCATTTCGTAATGTATAAGAATATTGAATTGCTATGTTGTACATCTGAAACTAATATAATACTGTAAGTCAATTATACTTCAATTTAAAAAAAAAAAGCCTCCTCAAATCCCTTTCTCTGGGCTTTTCAAAGACTGTCACAACTCTCAACATTTAGGCAAATCTTCCCACTTAGCGTGGAATCAAGGACGTCATATAAATGTGTGACACTGCATTTTCATTTTGGATGTGTAATTCTTCTGAGGATGCAACCTTTAACTAACTAAAAAAAAAAAAAAAAAAAAAAACATTAATATGAAATGTTTTCCTCGGGGCTTCCCTGGTGGGCGCAGTGGTTGAGAGTCCGCCTGCCGATGCAGGGGACGCCGGTTCGTGCCCTGGTCTGGGAAGATCCCACGTGCCGTGGAGCGGCTGGGCCCGGGAGGCATGGCCGCTGAGCCTGCGCGTCCGGAGCCTGTGCTCCGCAACGGGAGAGGCCACGACAGTGAGGGGCCCGCGTACCTCAAAAAAAAAAAAAAAGTTTTCCTCTATTAATACTCTACTTGTCTTTCCAAAGGTGTCATCTGAAGAGTTGATGCATTTCTGAAAAAGCTCGTTTTACTGTCAGTTCACACCTAGTTACTGAATAGGAAATCATCAAATTCTATTATGTTGTCACTGTTTCTCTCCTGAAATAGAAACAGCACAATTTCATAGGAAATTGCTCTTGGGGGTTTTCCAACCCAAGGCTGCAATCTCGAAACTTTTGGAATCTTTGAAAAAGTTTAAGGTTAGAAATGCAAAAGTTCCAAACCATTCCAGAAAGCACTAAAATGTTGAATTGCATACCCTGCTTTACTGAAATCAAGGCGGCCTGAACTATTCTTGATACGGTGCAATCCCAAGGGACTGAGAAAGAAGAACAATTTTAAAGCAAACTCTGCTTCTGTTTTTAAAAATTGTTGGTTGAGCTGATACATCACCTTCATCCAGAAAAAATCTTCTAAAATTCTCCACACATATGACTTTATCCACCACAGGAAAAGTACAGGAAGGCATGTTTGGTGAAGCCCACCTTTTTTTTGGTCTGACCTGCCTGTGGTTTTTAATGATGTCGTGGCTTTTGTAAAAATTACATACTGCTTTAAATGGGTGAACTTTATGGTATGTAAATTATACCTCACCAAAGTCATTTAAAAAATGACATATTGCCTGAGGAAAATTCAAACAGTGCGGGAAAGTACATTTTTTAAAACTCTTAAAACCCCGCCCCCCGGTAATTACCGACTGTAACATTTTCGGGCCGCCCATTCTTCTGCTTGTCTCTCCCTTTCTATAATTACACACACTCAGAAATATGTATCCAGCTTAAATATAACATCTCTTTTCCCAACTGTTTCAGTAAACAGTTCTAAACGTGGTGCCCTCTTAACAGATGGCAGATGGAGCCAGTGCTGGCCGGGCGGGCCAGGTTCAACGGGACACCGCCATGAACCCCGTGATTCCCACCCGGGAACCGGTGGCCACCGCACTGTCCTCATCAGGTGATCGCTGGAAACCAAAAAGTGTCACGTTCGACTTGAGGATATGGGGAGCGGGAAGGGTAAGCTGTGACAAAGCGAGGGAGAGGCATGGACATATATACACTACCTAACGTAAGGTAGATAGCTAGTGGGAAGCAGCCGCACAGCACAGGGAGATCAGCTCGGTGCTTTGTGATGGCCTGGAGGGGTGGGATAGGGAGGGTGGGAGGGAGGGAGACGCAAGAGGGCGGATATATGGGAACATACGAATATGTATAACTGATTCACTTTGTTATAAAGCAGAAACTAACGCACCATTGTAAAGCAATTATACTCCAATAAAGCTGTAAAAAGAAAAAAAAAAGAAAGTGTCACGTTCAGGGTCACTTTGATGATGACCGCAGACAGTCACACTACCTGGCAAACTCGAGGACTCACGCTTAATTTTGAGCCTGAAAACGCAAACACTGGTTATATAGAGGTGTGCAAATCAGAAAGAGGAAACGCAACCCAGGTAGGCTGCTGTGTGTAAGACAGCCCGCTAGTTGCTACAAATCTGGTGAGGGAGGGAAAGTTACCAAAAATCCAGATATCTCTCCGTCTGAAATTGTACCCCATGTACAGTTTTTTCCCCTCACCGCACTGAGCGTGTCGCTGAAGCATAAATGCCGCCCTGATTTCGCCGCGACGCATCGCGGGCATCCTGCTAAGGAGCACGCACGGGGCGGGCAGGCTGGGGTGGACGGCGCATCCCCGGCGTGGCAGCTGCGTGGCCGAGGCCGGGACTGTGGGGACACAGCGCCACCTGCAGTGGGGAAGAGGGGCATAACCACGCCTCAGAGGGCCGTCCTGCCAGCGTGATCGAGGAACAGGACCTGGGGGTCGTCACCGTTTCACAGTGGGAGACAGTGGGGGCAGCGTCCGTGTTCACACTCAACCTGCTGAGCCAAGAACGTGTAAACCTCTGCCTGACACATGGTAGCTAAGGCTGCAGTCCCGTCTGCAAGTGATGTGAGGCCAGGTGTCCCGGCTGGTGAGCGAAGTTTCCGTTTCTGGGACAGGCCCGTCGACTATCTGTTTTCACGCCCCTCCCTCCCACCTTCTCCTGCCAGGGCTATTTCTGCCGCTACTCAGTTGTCCCTGCTGCCACCAAGGTCTGCACCTCCAAACGCACAGCATGCCCCGCTAATCACAGTCTTTCCCGACACGACCGAATGGAAACCGTGCCCGCCGGTTTAGTGCCCTGGAAAGACAGGGCTGCCGATGACGCTCACGACAAAGCGTCACCCACCACGCGACCCCCTGGCCCACCTATGCTGATGACGCCCCGGTGTGTTCCTCCGGGTCGGACCTGCATTGCCAGCTGCCTGCCAGGCGTCCCCCGGGGGTCCTCTGGGCCCCTCCAGCCCAGCCTGGCACAGGGACCCCCGCACCGCCCTTCCGGGGCCTCACCCAGGGCTCAGCGTTGTTGCTGAGTCAGCTGACCGCCCTCTTCCACCCCCTGCCCACCCAGGGCCGCTGTGGCTCCTACCCCACCACTCTGTCCCCATTGCACTTGTCTTCATTCCGACTATGTTTTTAACTGATTTCTTTACCTGCCTCTCGTTTTGGACGCCTGCAGACAATTTACTAGACAGCCACCAAAAAAATATGTATAAACCTGATTCAATCGCCTCTCAGCCCCTCCTCAGCGACAAGACCCCTCAGCACAGGCCCGCCGCCGCCTGGGTCTCCGCGGCCCTCCCGCCTTTGAGAAGGCGGCCCTGCAAGCCTCTCACCCACCACCCTTTCGTGCCTCCGCACCTGGCCTCACGGGTCCCCTTGTGCTCCCATCTGCTTGCTGTGCTCTCCCGCCCTGCTTTCCACCCTCGAGTTCCAGTCTGCACCTGGCGAACGCGCACTCCTCCAAGAGGGTCAGCTGAACAGTAACAAGAGCAAACCCCTCTGTGTCACTTACCGTCTGCCAGGCACTGGCCCGGCCACCTCATATAAATCACCCTGTTTACGCCTTACAGCAAGTCTGTGGGGAGCTACTATCTTCATGCCCTGGAGATGTTACGGTCCAGGGCTCAGGACAGGTGTCTAAGTGGCCGCTAGTTTTCTGCACATAAACACCTAACGTGAGCTGCGTGGTACTTACTGCTAACTAACCGTGGTGGTTAGTAGTAAACACAGGCCCCCCACGATCCTTCCAACCTTCAGGTAGAAGCAGAAGCCTGCACAGGGAGGGGAGACGAGAGCGTGCAACGTGGGAAGCCAGGCGGGAGAGACAGAGGCTGCTCTGACCTGGCTTTGAAGGGAGAGGCCATCAGGAAAGGAGCGCGGAACAGGCAGCACGTGTAGAGGCAGGGAGCACGGATCTGGACCCCGACTCCCGCTCGCTGGCCGTCTGACCTTGGCCAAGGAGCTAAGGAACTGCGTGTCCCGCTCATACGTCTGATGGTGGTGGTGTGCAAGGTGGCTGCGAAAAGGGAAACACCAGGAGCCACTGCAGTATTACAACCATGAGTGGATTAAAATGTTAATAAGAAAGGCCACTGGACGCATCCTGAAGTTATTTAGATAACTGCCCTGGGACTGAAAGTGACAGACCCTCCCAGGCTTCTTGCCACCAAGGAAAGGACCTGGTGTCAAAAAGACATAAATGATTTCACTTAAGGATGTAACAAAATAAATGGAGGCCAAAGGGATATCGCCACAGTACTACTTAAAACAACACAATTTGAAAACATACAGACCTCCAATAATAAATGTTTAAAATTAATCATAATACATCCATATGGCTAATAATACAGAACCATTAATTGTGTTATCAAAGAAGGTTTAACCATAATTCAAAAGAGTCATGCACCACAATGTTCACTGCAGCACTATTTACAAGAGCCAGGACATGGAAGCAACCTAAGTGTCCATCGACAGATGAATGGATAAAGAAGAGGTGGTGCATATATACAATGGAATATTACTCGGCCATAAAAAAGAAACGAAATTGAGTTATTTGTAGTGAGGCGGATGGACCTAGAATCTGTCATACAGAGTGAGCTAAGTCAGAAAGAGAAAAACAAATACCATATGCTAACACATATATATGGTATTAAAAAAAAAAAGTTCTGAAGAACCTAGGGGCAGAACAGGAATAAACACGCAGACATAGAGAATGGACTTGAGGACATGAGGAAGGGGAAGGGTAAGCTGGGACAAAGTGAGAGAGTGGCATGGACATATATACACTTCCAAATGTAAAATCGATAGCTAGTGGGAAGCAGCCACATAACACGGGGAGATCAGCTCGGTGCTTTGTGACCCCCTAGAGGGGTGGGATAGGGAGGGTGGGAGGGAGATGCAAGAGGGAGGGGATATGGGGATATATGTATACCTATAGCTGATCCACTTTGTTATACAGCAGCAACTAACACACCATTGTAAAGCAACTACACTCCAATAAAGATGTTTAAAGAAAAAAAAAAGGGAGGTTTAATGTTACTGTGGAAGCAGAATAGTGGCCTCCCAAAGTGTTCATACACTGATCCCAGAAACTGGGATACTGTGTTACCTTACATGACAAACGGGACTCTGCAGGTGTGATTAAGGGTAAGGACTTTGGAATGTGGACATTATCTCAGATTATCTGGGTGGGACAAGTCTAACCACAGGAGTCCTTAAAAAATGGAAAAGGAAGGAAGAGCCCATGGGGAGATGTGACAGAAGAGCGAGCAGAGACTAGGGTCTGAGAGGGTCAGACCCCACCTCTGCTGCTGGCTTTGAAGGTTGAGGCCGGGAGCCCCGGGCCGAGGGGTGCAGCGGCCTCTAGACGCTGGGATGGACCTTCAGCCTACAGTCCTACAGCCGCAAGGAGCTGGATTCAGCTGAAACCCAACTGAGCAGGAAATGATTCCCCCCTAGAGCATCCAGAGAAGCAAGAGCCCTGCCAACACTTAACAGTAGACAGGTGAGACCACCCCGAAATTCTGGCCACAGACCTGTAAAAAACTGAATGCGTGTGGGTGTGTGGTTTAGACTAAGTTCGTGGCACTTTGTTACGGCAGCACTAGGACGCTGATGCAGCTGAAAACATTACAGACGTGAAGCTTGAGAGAAAGCCCAGCCTAAGACTGCACATACCCTTTATCCTCACTCGCATCGCATCGCGTCCACCGCAGGAGCACACGTGCACGAGCAGGTTCGGAAAGAACTACGTGAAAAAAAGCAAAAGTGTTCTTCAGAGTTCTGGGTTTGGAGCATTTTCCCTGCCCTCTTTAGATGTCACAGCCGTCACTGTGGTGCTCCTTCCGCACCCGCCGGCTCCCTTGGCTCGGATCCTCTGGGCCCTGCCCCGGGTCCACGCTGGAGAGACTTGCTGGGCCGCGGGGGCCCGGTGGGTGAAGGCTCCGCTCCCCGCGCGCCCTCGTCTGGACTCCTGGACGGCACGAAGGGGCTCGCCGCTCCTTAGACCCGACCACGCGGCCGTCTGGACCGCCTTCTCCAGGCTCGTGCGGTCGTCCGCGTTGCAGAGCCTCCCCTCGGTTTCCCTTCTGTCTGCGGATCCCCAGACGTCTGAGTGAGTTAGGAACCGGGCACTGATCTCCACTCCCTTCTGTCTTCACACCCCTAGTCACTGCGTCCACACGGTGACGGCTCCCAGACGCCGGGCGCCCGTCGGGGCCTCTGTCCTGAGCTCCAAGCACACACCCGGCGGCCGCCCTGTCTCCCCTCCGACCTCTTGACGGGCGCCGCCGTGAAGCCCTGAGCGAAGGCCGCCCTGCGGCCAGGTCTCCGCCCCGGCGCCGCTGGCATCCTGGCTGGCGCAGCCTCCATGGTGCGAGCGCGCTGTGCGAGCAGCGAGCCAGGCTGCCGCCTGTTCCGGGGCCCGCAGCAACCCGCCCCCGTGGCGGTGCGATGGAAAAGGCCCCAGGCGTGTCCAAGGACGTGCTGCTTCTCTTACTCTCCCACCTGCTGGCTGTGCAGCGACTCGCGAGACACTGACTTTGAACTCTCTTCTTTTTAACCTTTCTGACGGCGTCACTTACCTCCCAGCTAATGCCGAACTTAATGCCACAAAGTGTCCTCAGCAGGTGGCCACGAGGACCCGGACACGGGTGCGGGGCTCTTACCATTGCTGCCGTCTGACTAGGAGGACAGGGTAAAGCCTTGGTGTTTGTTCCTTGAGGGGTTTTGTTTTTTTTTAAACTTTTCCTTTTCCGAGTCATTGGATTATGAGTTCCTTTTCTCACCTGAGCCATTTCTTGAGTTTCGTGTCACTCGAAATGTAACGTGTACGTGATGACACACACAGGAAGGAAAGAAGAGGACAGAAGCTCCATGAGAACACAGGCTCTTTCGGACAAAACTCTGCGCAGAGCCTTAAAAGAAAGAGACTGGGAAGGAGGGGAGATAAAAGTGAAGGAGACCCGGGGAGGGTCCAGAGGACGAGCTTCCATGCGATCCCGAGCCCAGAGACGGGTGGTGCCTGGGGTCAGTGTGGGTTGCCAAGGCCTATCGTTTCTTAAATAACTCAAGTCTTCGTTTGAAGAATCATTAAGTGCATTTACTGTTTAAGTTTTGGATTTTTTTTTTTTTGCTTGACAACACATCACATATTTTATGAGACCTGCGTCGGCTGGCGCAACGTGAATATTCTCTGCAACATGAAGCAGAACTGGCGGGTCCAGGTCCCGGAGGCTTCCGCGCAGTGACATCAGGAAGGGACATGAGTATGGGAAAGCGACACCAGCGGCCGGGGCATCGGGTCAGAGAAACACGTGAGGGTCACATGCCCATGACTTCTACTTCCTCAGGACCTGAATCCAAATATTTAAAATAATTCACCTAAAACCTAAGCCTCACTGGTTACTTGACTGGAAGCTGGCACAGCTTCTCTGCAGATAAAGGTAGCCTTACAGACAAAACGGTTTATGAACTACGGGTGACGATTGTTAGGAGAGGGCCGGAGACAGAAAAGGAAACCTAAACCCAACAAGACTGGCGAGCATCTCTAGCTGTGTGACGCCTTTAAGGTGGAGAGAGTGACTCCAAACCCCGACTGCTGCTAGACTCTTCCAGGGAGCGTGAGAGGAGACCACCGCCGCCAGCATCTTCCTCCTGAGGCTCTGATGCCCTGGGGCACAGGGGGGCAGACACGCTATTTCTATGAGCTCGCCGGCTGACTCGAACAGGCTTGCCAGGCTGGGTGTCCTCTGGTTTGGGAACACGACCGAGCTCACTGCAGGGCAGATGCAAGTTTTAACCTGAGAACATTAATCCACAAAATGCCCTCTTAAAACATAAGTCAGAAAAAGAAATTCAATCAAAAACTCAAACGCAGGGCTTCCCTGGTGGCGCAGTGGTTGAGAGTCCGCCTGCCGATGTAGGGGACACGGGTTCGTGCCCCGGACCGGGAAGATCCCATATGCCACTGAGCGGCTGGGCCCGTGAGCCATGGCCGCTGAGCCTGTTCGTCCGGAGCCTGTGCCCCGCAACGGGAGAGGCCACAGCAGTAAGAGGCCCGCGTACCGCAAAAAAAAAAAAAAAAAAAAAAAAAAAACTCAAACGCAGATGAAGTGGCGGCGATTCTGTTTACAGAATGACTTCCAAACCTACTCAGACCCCTGAATCATTTTACATTCCAGACATCGCTTGAAGTCCGACCGAGGCCTTCCTCCCCTCTGATCCCCGCCGAGCATAAGCCCCTGTATGCAGGCACAGGGACCGGAGACAGGAGACCCTCCATCCCCGGCACCGACCCTCAGTGTGAGAGTCTGGGCCTCCCCTGGGAGACCTCAGAGAGCCCAAGGATATCAGAGAATGCCTCTGTTCCTAACATACATTTCCTATTGAAGAACAAACTTGGACATTTTCAAAGTCAGGTTACTCTTTATGTCGTACAGATTTTATCTGGGATGGTACAGAGAGCGAAAAGTCCTCAAAGCCTCCTTTTCAGGCAGTGCCCAAAAGAGGGCTCGCCAGAGAGAAACTCCTGCTGGGGGCATGTCAGCGAGGAAAAGGGATGAAGCTGTGGGGTGGACTGGACGTTGCCCCTGACAGGCAGCCAATCCTGCCCCCAGGTGGGATGCGCTGGGTCTTAACCACAGGGAATATGGTACCACTGCTTTCCCATCCAGTGTATCTCAGATGGGATCACAAAGCCAGCTGGAAAGACACAATTGAATAATGCAAGAACAAAACTATTCCTAGAGAGGTGCTTAGAAACTGAATTTTAATGATGCTCAGGAAATAAGATCAAATACGCAATCCCCACAGATGCACACTAGCCCCCAAGTGCTTCAGGTCCCAGGAAAGCTGCCTGATTGCCCTACCCAAGGTACACGCGATGTTGTTACCCGCTGGGGATGTGATATGATTTTACCCAAATTACTAATGCAAATAAAATGTTCTACTAAAAATAACCCATTTTATTCTGCCTGGTCTGAATACATGCATGGTTTGTGTTTGTGTTTGGTGACAGACGCCCCAACAAACTGATCCACAGATTCAATGTAATTCCAATCAGAATCTCAGAGGGCTTTGACTGGGGGTGAGGGAGGGGTTTAAAATGAACGAGCTAATTCTAAAGTGCATATGGGAATGCCAACTATTTCCTAAAAGAAAAAGTTGGAGACATTTTACTTTTTGACTTCAAGACTTACTATCAGCCACCATATAAGACGACACAGATTTAGCAAATGAAAATGGGAATAAGGGTATATTCAGAGAAATATCTGTTAAATATTAATGAGATATTTATATTTGTCCTTTTTGGTCAGCTTTGTTGAGGTATGATTTACGTACAATAACTATTCACCAGTTTTAAGTATATAAAGAAATTAGTTGTGATAAGTGTACGTGTCTTTTAACCAGTACCACAACTATGACGTGGAATAGTTCCATGACCCCAAATAATACCCTCACATCCTCTGCAGCCAATCCTACCCCCGCCCACTCCTGGGCCCAGGAAACCACTGATCTGCTCTCCATTGCTACAGTTCACTCATATATTCTTTTGTTCCAGTCCGAATTTTTAGATTTTCAAAGTATCTATAAATTCAAAAGTATGCTAGGTATGCCATTCCTTGTAACATTAGGTTCTTAAAGAATTGTAATTAGGTTTCTGAAAAAGAAAATAAGATGCTTAAATAAAACCTTTGAAATATTAACTTTGTAATTAGGGGATGTTTCATGTTTAAAAATTTTTTTTGGCATTTACAGCCAGTTATGGCTTATCTTAAGAAATAAAATTAGAAGGTCCGTTAAGATAAACTAGACAAGATCAAAGTCAAAGAAGTAAAATTAATGATACTTTTGTATCACTGGCTAAGTTTCATTTTGTATTTAAAAACACACCATTTAAAAATCAGCCGTTTCTTCAAAGAAGTTGTGCAGAAAGTAATTACTGAAGTAATTATCACAAAACAGTGATAAGAATGGTAACAAATATAATAAGTATTTAAGTGTCATTATGGCAGGATTTACTCTTGCCAGGTGCCTCAGAGTCATTCAGGTAAATCACCATTATTATGCCCATTTAAAAAACAACAAAAGAAAACTAAGGTTTAGAATTTTTCAATGAGAAGCTCAAGACTAAATAGCTAAGAAGTGCCACACATTTTCGGTCAGATCAAACTGAGTTCAGTCTGATTTCTTACACCTTCCATAATTGCAGTAGGTGATGGATAAGACATTTGTATTTAGGATGCGGAGCTACACAAAGCAACTTAACGCACGTATGAAAGCCTGCTATTATCTAATGAAGACGCTGCAGATCAAATATCCCACTTAGAACTAAGTAAATATCTAAAGAAAAGGAAGAGGAAGAAATATAAAGTTATGCGCTGAAGAGGAAATGAAGGTTAGAAGATAATGACTGACTGAAACGAACAACATCCCTTCTAGTTCAGCGGTTCTATGAGGAATGTGGCTATGAGGTATCATTTCCACAAAACAGATTTCTGGTGCCCTACTCAGGAGACAAGAAAGGACAAAGGGAAATTCATTGGCAAGGAAAAATATAATCAGTGAACATATGTCTACTGTATATCAGTGGAATGAAGACTGGAAAGCAGGTTGATAGACTAATGAGGCAAGAAATATTAAACTGTGCTTTCAGAGAACACACCAGCACACACATGCTCTGATACGTGGAAGCATTAGCACCCTCTGTGTCATCTGTACTTTGGAGACACCACATGCCTTACCGGTGGTGCTCAGCTACACACAGAACAGAAAGCCATACCGAAGGCAACGGTCTTTATGTTCGGTGAGATTCACTGTATCCTCACAGGTTTGCGCATTTTAATACCCACTCTCCTAATACGTGAGCATTCTGTTTTCCTACATAAAAATTCAATGGTTATAACTCTTAAAGAGATAATTACTCTTCCCTGCACCATCTACACAGTCACTATAAGAACAAATTATGCTGAATAAATAACTATGCCTTTTTTTAATAACTTTTAAATTTTATTTATTTTATTTTATTTTATTTATTTATTTATTTTTGGCTGTGTTGGGTCTTCGTTGCTGCACGCAGGCTTTCTCTAGTTGCAGCGAGCGGGGGCTGTTCTTCATGGCCGTGAGTGGGCTTCTCATCGTGGTGGTTTCTCCTGTTGTGGAGCACGGGCTCTAGGCACGTGGGCTTCAATAGTTGTGGCATGTGGGCTCAGTAGTTGTGGCTCACGGGCTCCAGAGCTCAGGCTCAGTAGTTGTGGTGCACGGACTTAGTTGCTCCGTGGCATGTAGGATCTTCCCAGACCAGGGATCGAACCCATATCCCCTGCATTGGTAGGTGGATTCTTAACCACTGCACCACAAGGGAAGCCCCTAACTATGCCTTACTAATGCTTAAAATAACACACTTGTGTTTTAGCCTAAGCCTTTGTTGGGTTTAATTACAAAATTTCTCTTTATGTAACCAACATGTAGACAATGATATAATGTAGCATAAAAAATCATTTATTCTCGAAGCAGAATGTGGTTTGACACTATTTTGTATAGTATATCTCTAGGCTTTATTCACCTAGAATAACTGAAACTTTGTACCCTTTGGTTAGTAATACCTCCCCATTTTCTTCTCTCCCAGCCTCTGGCAATCACTATTCTGTGCTACTCTGTGCTTCTATAAGTTTGACTATTTTAAATTCCTCACATAAGTGATATCACGTAGTATTCGTCCTTCCGTATCTGGCTTATTTCACTCAGCGTCATGTCCTCCAAATTCAGCCATGTTGTCAGAAATGGCAGGATCTCCTTCTTTTTAAGCTTGAATAATACTTCACTGTATGTACATACACCACATTTGCTTTATCCACACATCTGTCAGCAGGCAGATTGCTTCCATGTCTTGGCTATTGTGACTAAAGCTGCAATGAACCTGGGAGTGCAGGTATCTTTTCTAGATTCTGATTTCAATTCCTTCGGATAAACACCCAAAAGTGAGATTGCTGGATCATAAGGAAGTTCTATTTTTAATTTCTTGAGGAACCTCCATACTGGCTGCACCAACTTCCATTCCTGTCAACAGTGCATGAGGGTTCCCTTTTCTCTACATCCTCACAACACTTATCTCTCACTTCCTCCCTCCCTCCCTGTCTTTCTTTCTTTCTTCCTTCCTTTCTTTCCTTCCCCCCTTTCTCCTTCCCTTCCTTCCTTCTTTCTCTTTCTTTCTTTCCTTCCTTCCTTCTTTCTTTTTTTTTTTTTTTAATAATAGCCACATCCTAACTGGTATGAAGTGACTTCTCATTGTGATTTCAGTTTGCATTTCCCTGATGATTAGTGATGTTGAGCATCTTTTCATGTACCTGTTGGCCATTTGTAGATTTCACGTTGTGTTCTTATTAATAATCATAATCATAAAGGGGGCAGGAGGAAACTTTTGGAGGTGATGGGTATGTTTATGGCACAAGTTGTGATGATGGTTTCATGGGTATATGCTTATCTCCAAACCCGTCAGTTCGTACACATTAAATATACACAGGCTCCTATTTGTCAATCGTATCTCAGGAAAGTGCTTTTTTTAAAAAGTATGTGGTTTGCCAAATTTTCAATTGACAGAAAGATTTTTTAAAAAAGGAATTAGACTAATAAATCCTTCTTCAATATCTCTTCCTCATTTCCCATGCCCATTTGGGGGAGTCAAAGACTGTGTTATGAGGACCACAGGCACACCAAAGGTGTAGTTTATACTAAAGTGTGAACAACTATGTCAGCAGCAGAATCAGCAATAAACGCTTTACTATTTGTAAGGCTGTGCAAACATCCACCATGCAGCTCCGCCTTCCTCAAAAAGGGACGTGATCCAGAAAGGATACATACAATAAGAATCACTAAAAGAAAGGCAGTGTAAATAGATATTAATGAAAAAATGTCTTGGGCATTTCAAGTTCTACTTCAGTTTTGTAGAGAAAACTACAAAAATAAACTACTCTGAAATAAAATTGACTTTCAGAGCTATAATTCAAATTATGAAAAATTCGAAGGATTAGAGACTACATTTTTGGATACCAAAAATCTTCTTTGAATAGTGATTCACAAGCACATGGAATCATGCTTTAAAAATAGAAAGCAAAAGTGCCTGTTTCCATGGGTTTAAACATTAGCCATTACTCAATATTCGTAAGACCAGTAATTATTATCAGAATATAAAGCACTTGCTGATGAGAAGTATTTGCAATTTAAATGGAAATTACAACTTTTCACTTGCAAATTTTTATAAACCATCTGTAAATATATTTGCTGAAAAACACATCACAGTGATAAGAGTTTTGTTTGTTGTTGTTATTAAAAAATTTATACTTAACTGGTTTTTGTGATGATTCTGCAGTATAGTAAAAATTACCTAAAACATTACACAATTCAAAATGAAAGGAAAAGATGAAGAAAACGCTTTGCTTCAGGGATGGTTTATGTAAAAGAAAATTAATAAGGGGGAAAGTAGACAGAAGCAGTAATAATTTTAAAAAATATATTTGATGATTGATCTTATTTTAATACTATAAACTAACCCTTTGGCCTTCTAGGAAAGAAAAATCCAGATTTCTTGAGGCATGTTTGTTACAGAATGACGGCAAATAGTTTTCTTTTGAAATTAAGAAGACACACTGAAGACAGAAACAAAGTTAGGAATCAAAGCCTTCTGGTATTTCTTAGTCCTATTAATTAAAAATCAAAGAGCATTCTGCTTATATTGGAAGAATTAACATTGTTAAAATGGCTATACTACCCAAAGCAAACTACAGATTTAATGTAAGCCCTATCAAATTACCCATGACGTTCACAGAACTAGAACAAATAATCCAAAAATTTATGTGAAGTCATAAAACACCCAGAATTGCCAAAGCAAGCCTGAGGAAAAAGAACAAAGCAGGGGCATAACCCTCCCAGATTTCAGACAATACTACAAAGCTACAGATATCAAAACAGCATGGTATTGGCACAAAAACCAACATATGGATCAATGGAATAGAATAGAGAGCCCAGAAATAAACCCACACACCTACAGTCAATCTTCAACAAAGGGGGCAAGAATATACAATGGAGAAAAGACAATCTCTTCAGCAAGTGGTGTTGGGAAAGTTGCACAGCTGCAGGTAAATCAATGAAGTGAGAACACACCCTCACACCAGGCACAAAAATAAACTCAAAATGGCTTAAAGACTTAAATATAAGACAAGAAACCATAAAATTCCTAGTAGAGAACATAGGCAAAACATTCTCTGACATAAATTGTAGCAATGTTTTCTTAGGTCAGTTTCCCAAGGCAATAGATATAAATAAAAAATAAACAAATGGGACCTAATCGAACCTTATAAGCTTTTGCGCAGTAAAGGAAGCCATAAACAAAATGAAAAGACAACGTACAGACTGGAAGGAAATATTTGCAAACAATGCAACGGACAAGGGCTTAACTTCCAAAATATACAAACAGTTCATGCAGCTCAGTATCAAAAAAAACACAAACAACCCAATAAAAAAATGGGCAGAGGATTTGAATAGACATTTCTCCAAAGAAGGCATACAGATGGCCAAAAAGCACATAAAAAGATGCTCAACACTGCTAATGATTAGAGAAACACAAATCAAAACTACAATGAGGTACCACCTCCTTGTAGCCAGTCAGGATGGCCATCATTAAAAAATCTACAAATAATAAATGCTGGAGAGGGTTGGAGAAAAGGGAACCCTCCTCCACTGTTGGTGGGAGTGTAAATTGGTGCAGAGAACACCATGGAGAACAGTACAGAGGGTCCTTAGAAAACTAAAAATAGAACTACCATATCATCCAGCAATCCCACTCCTAGGCATATATACAGAGAAAACTCTATCTCGAAAAGATGCATGCACCTCAATATTCATTGCAGCACTATTTACGATAGCCAAGACATGGAAGCAACCTAAATGTCCATTGACAGATGAGTGGATAAAGAAGACGTGGTGTACGTACACACACACACACACACACACACACACACAAAACACACACACTGGAATATTACTCAGCCATAAAAAAGAATGAAATAATGCCATTTGCAGCAACATGGCTGGACCTAGAGATTATCATAGTAAGTGAAGTATGTCAGACAGAGAAAGACAAATATCATATCACTTATATATGTAATCTAGAATATGATACAAATGAACTTATTTACAAAACAGAAACAGACTCACAGACATAGAAAACAAACTTATGGTTACCAAAGGGGAAAAGGGATGGGAGAAGCATAGATTAGGAGTTTGGGATTAGCAGATACAAACTAGTATACATAAAACAGATAAACAAGGTTTCCACTGTATAGCACAGGGAACTATATGTAATATCCTGTAATAAACCATGATGGAAAAGAATTATATATATATATATATATATATATATATATATATATATATATATATATATATATATCTCACTTTGATGTACACCAGAAACTAACACATTGTAAATCAACTATATTCCAGTTTAAAAAAATCAAATCAAAGAGCATTTTGCATATCTGAGCTTAAAATCCCGTAGCTTGTGATCAATGGGGAAAAGTAATTTAAATTACTTTTAGTAATTTAAATTAGTATTTGTGTCACAGACACTAACAAATGAGAAAAATCTCAGAATAAAACATCAGACTGTAGTTCAGTGGCAATGGAACTACGTAACACGACTTGTTTATACTGGGGAATTCATATTTCACGCAGAAATTCTGACAGGTGAATGTAAGGTTTTAGGGATTTCAAATGTATTTTTGAAACCAGCTGTAAGGTGGCAAATGCTAAACAGGGCACTGAGGCAGCAGTAGGGAGGCCTGGGTTGTAGTAGTAACAGCACGAACTTTTACTCCTGGGCAAGTAATTTAAATTAACATTGGTTTGGTTTTTTAACATTGGTAAAATGAGAGCTTAGATTAGATGTTCTGGGGATTCCCAGATCAGCTAAATGTCTATGAGCTTGTTTCATAAATTAATAATAATCACAACTACCAGTATCAGTAAAATGCCAATTTTGTGTCAAGCGATAAACTATACTTTGCATTGCAATATCTCAGTCCTCAGAGCAGAAATGTCTTCATTTCAGAGATCTGTGATTCGTGCACAACTGATCAACACAGACCTGGGATTCCAGCTGAGCTGTCTGTCTTCCCGCCCTCATGCCAACCCAACCACACGTTCTGGTCTTTATCCAACTGACGACAGAATATTCAATCATTCAAGCTGCATAACAAAGCTTAAAATAATGGTTCGACTATTGCAAAATGACATTTTAAAAGCTTCTATTTGAACCATATGTCAGATAAGGAAGTTTTTATTACTTACAGCTGTTCCAAGGATGAGTCCTTTAAATGTCTGCTGATCGCGTATACGAATTCCATCCTTGTAGAGGTACCTGGAAAACATACAAGGTCTTATTAAATTATAAATTCGCACAGATGCCACGTATCTCAGATCAGGATTTTTTAAACTGTAGTATGGACCCAAGGAGCTTTGGGGTGTTAATACATTCCCTAAAAATATAGGGTAACTTTGATTTCATATCAATATGTTCAACTGTCTGGGTAGGAGAGCTCCAAGGCTCTCATCAGAGCCTCAGAGTGATCCTGCCCCACAATACTGAGCACCACTGCCTTAGCCTCTGAAACTCGGAATGGTTGCGGGAAACTTCTGACTGATGACGTCACATCTACCAGCTGGCAACCACGGTAAGAAAAAGAGAAGTTTGACAGTAACAATTTTTTAAAAATCCAGTCCATCGTACTGAATATATTGAACTGGGAGTTACATTTGCAAAGCTGGCAAATATCACCATTAGGACTCACGTGCGGGGGGTGAAAACATTCACAGTCGGCTCTTCCACGGCTGCTGACAAAAATCTACAGGAAAGAACCCTATCGTGGATTTACAGACACCGTGCCACTCATCGGACCCCAAAAGTGACTGGAAACAAACTATAAAACCTACTAGCACCTTCTTTGCCTTCTTCCTTCAACTAGAGGATGGCAGCATTATTTCCTCTCTAAATCTACCAAAGTTTGTTGTTACTGGGTTTTTTTTCCTTAACAAACAGTGAATTGATTTAAACTGGAACCAATGTTGTATATTTTCTGAAGTGACTGAACCCAAACTAACATCGAACTGCAAAATACAGAATCTTAATATTAAACCCGAATTTAATTGAAAAACATCTCTATGGTTTCTGTGAATGCCGTGGAAGTGAATATCTTTTGACCTAGGGGTTGCAAAAGGAATGGGGCCGACTCCAAGGAATTTTAGAGACTGGGAGAGATGGCAAAGGCCAGTCAATGCTCAGTTAACAACTGCAAAGGACACACTCAGCCAATGACCCAAGAAGGCGAACTTGCAGAGGGAGCAGCGCTCGGTGGCAGGAGCTCATGAGACAACGATGCAAGAGCTGGGCCAGAAGAGGAAGAAGTTGTAATGCAGAGAGGAAGCGAAACCTAGGAAATGGGAACCACACCAGAAACAGATTCATGGATTTGAATGTGGAAGAAATTTCCTCTTTAAATACCGCCAGAGATGCTCAGTGTATCTCCAACCTGCGCACGTATGCAGCAGTTTCTGCCGAGTGGATTTTTTTTTTAATTGTTCAGTGCTCGGAAGTGATGAGATCATTATCACTTTGTAGATGCCAAGATGTTTCTGGACAAATAAATGTTACTTGGGAGTTTATCATTAGACTAATTCTAACTTGGTTAACAGTTTATATACAGGGATGCTGTCCTTAGTTGCTGGTTCACCAAACCAAAGAAAAGGAATGTTTTTCTTTTTTAATTTATTTAATTAATTTATTTATTTTTGGCTGCGTTGGGTCTTCGTTGCTGCACGCAGGCTTTCTCTAGTTGCGGTGAGCGGGGGCTACTCTTTGTTGCGGTGTGCGGGCTTCTCATTGCGGTGGCTTCTCCTGTTGAGGAGCATGGGCTCTAGGCGCACGGGCTTCAGTAGCTGTGGCATGCGGGCTCAGTAGTTGTGGCTCACGGGCTCTAGAGTGCAGGCTCAGTAGTTGTGGCGCACGGGCTTAGTTGCTCTGTGGCATGTGGGATCTTCCCAGGCCAGGGCTCGAACCCATGTCCCCTGCATTGGCAGGAGGATTCTCAACCACTGCGCCACCAGGGAAGTCCTGAAAAGGAATGTTTTGCTCTCAGTTTTTCAGTGGAGCTCAGGTCTCAAATTCAGCCAAACTTAAATGAACCACAGTTCCCTAAGAGATCCTCAAACAATTGCACTTTTACTTATGAATCTGGAAGCAAGTTTCTCCTAAGACATTTCAGTCTGTTTTGCCCAAGGGAATCAATGATACATTTTGGACCAAAACATGTTAGAATTTCAGAAGAGTTCCGAAAGGCTTTTGTTTCAGAGAAAAATCTGTGCTCTCCTTTGTGTTTGGCAGGGCACAACTGCAGTCCGGTGGTGTGTTTAGTCTAAAGAAAATTAGCCTCCTGGACATACATGCACTATAGCTACTTTATGTAAACACCCGAAATGCTTGGGAAAGGCCACCACAAAAATCACTGATGGACACACGTTACTGAAAAAGCTAAGGGATTTACTGGTCTTACCCTTCCTCTCAATGAATAATGAACTCAACATAACTAAGACTGTTAATCAATCACATGTTGAGCATTTATTGAGCACCTTCTGCTCTCTTCTTTATTCCCCAAATATCTCATGAGTAGATGCCACGTTCTCAATGCCGGGTTATGTGGTGAATTAGAGGAGACGGCCCCTCGCCTTCACAGGACCCCGTGGGAAAATCAGAAAACCAATAAGTAAAAACATGAGACAGAAACACAGTAGCTGCTGCGGTGGAGGAAATGAACAGACGCCGTGAGACAGAAACACAGCGAGGAAGCTTCCTAGAGGAGTTGACACGAAAGGTGGGACAAGTTGACACAAAAGGTGGGACAAGACAGAGGGAAAAGCCCCCAGGGAAAGACCCACCAGCCTCACGTGCAGAGGCCCGCAGGGGTGGAGACTGACAACCTCCTGCACGAGGAGAGATTAAAGAACGATGCGGCCAGTATAAAACGCAAAGGAAAGAAGACCTAAGATGGATTTACATGTGTGCGTGGATCGGAAGCCGCACTGGGACTCACAGACCTAAAGAGGGGGTCTGACATTAAAATGAAACGTGAAGCAGGGAAGTAGTGATTCCTTGAACTAGGGTAGGTGCAGGGGACACGGGGGAACGGGACACATCAGAAATGTTCTTGGGGGCGGAGTGAACGGGGTGTGCTGGAGAACCCGAGCAGGCGGCTCACAGAGCAGCGGTGCTGGTTTGCTGAGAGGGTGCGAGACACACAGGAGTCCAGCAGGGTGGGCGAGGCTGGGAGAGAGAGAAGCGAGTCCTGCACTTCGTGTGCACTGCACGGAAATACAAGCAGGACCCCGATTCTCAAGCATGCAGCTGTGCCCACACACACACACACACACACACACACACACACACACACACACACACAGCCTCACTGCTGGGAATGCTCTTTGCGGGTTATCGTCCCCACCCTTTGTGACCACTTGTTTTTCTGGTCATAAGGGGACAAGACGCCACACCTGCAGTGTGTGTTAGAGCTGAGGTCGCCACAGAGGCGGTGCCCATGTTAGCAGGTGATTCTTTGCTTTAGTCAACGCTGTGGTAACTCACAAGCACCCCCTTATCTGAAGCCTTGCTCGCCCATCGCACGGGGAGGTGGAGCCATCCTCCTCCACTGGGCCACCACCACATCCGTGTGTGTCTAGATTCCAGAGCCCACCCAACTGTCCTCTAAGTGTGGGGTTATCCCCCAAACAAGCAAGATCTAAGCCTGAAGCCTGTCTCTGCATCTCCACACACCAGCTCCCACCCCACTGCCTGTCTCAGCACCTTCACAGACCAGATCAACGAGCACCCCGGATCGCAGGGTCTCTGTGAATCCCACCCAGAAAGAGCTCACGTCTGCTCCGGGCGTTTCCGGGACTGGGTCACACGAGGCTTGTAACCACGCGTGTAGCAGAGTCTACCATCCTCAACTGCCGTCGACAGTTCCAAACCTCAAATTCCCCTTTCTTCTAATCTGGACAGGGGGTGTCGGAACGGAATAGGTCTCCCAGCCCACAAACTCCTTTTTTATAAGAACACCTCTGTTTTGAGAGGCAATCCTTACTCGGTAATGTTACTGAAAACAGGGAAAGATTGGCCTCAGTGGCCACACAAATGCGTTCACCACCTACTGTGTCATGAAACATTGATAAATTGTCCTTCCCTTTCCCTGAGTCACACAACTTAGAGAAGCCCAGAGATACGGTTAGAAGAGCGTTGACTCGAAGTGTCGTGAGGTGCTTTCCTTGTTCTCACCCAGAGCGTATAAAGCACTTGAGCAGGTAACTGATCCAACCACGGCAATGTTGACCATTCATCTGATCCAAAATTAGCCTCTTGCTAATAATTCATTGTACTAGGTTTCTTCATTGAGTATCACACTGGCAGTAAGATTTCTTCCAAACCATACTTACAAGTTGTAAAGTTTTTTGTCTTGTGCTGTTTATCAATTCGTTTGCTTTACTGTTGGGGAGATACTCCTTATATGCCAATGAGTAAAGGACCCCAGACCCCCAGAACTGGGATGAAACACAGGGGGGTCAGGAGTAGACCACTCAGCACCAGGCCTAGAAGCCCAAAGAATCCTTAGCAATGTTTAACACATGGAAATCAAGAATGCCATGTGCCTGCTGGGCATGGGATTGGTCGTGAACAGTTAGGAGAGCTAATATTATAGAATGGACTGATTCTAAACAGGAACCAAGGTTTTAGGACTGAGGGATGAAAAGAGCTGTAGGAGGTCTTGTGTCATAGGCTGGGTGTCTCAGTTGAACACAGCAGGCTGCAAGGCTCTTGAGCTGGGGTGTGGTGTGAATTCTAGTGACTCAGGAAGATGTTATGATCATTGCATAAATTAAACGGGAGAGAAAGGGTCAGGACAGCATCTCCTCTTTACAAGAATAATTTCAGCTTTTTCCCCAGAGTCTTTAATGAATCCACAGATGGAAATATTTCTATAAAAATTTTAATTATCTCCTTAATGTTTTTTTTAAAAAGAAAGTTGCAGCACTCACTCCTTAATTAAACAAATGTCCTTCTGGTTTCTTTTTTCAGCATTCCACATGAATGGAGCAGTCATGACCTCCCAGCTTTCAACTGATCAACATGCATGGTTTCTGCATCAAAACAGGGAGTCACTTAAAGTGCCTTTACTCTCATGTACCTACAATACTCAGAAGAGCGCCACGATGGCCAGCGGTCATATGTGTGAGCTCACTGCTCCGAAGTGTGGTTCTTCCCCAAGTTCACTAAAGTTCCGAACTGTGGAACTGCCCTGGTGGTCCAGTGGTTAAGAATCGGTCTTGCAATGCAGGGGACGCCGCCGGTTCGATACCTCATCAGGGAACTAAGATCCCACATGCCGTGGGGCAACTAAGCCTGTGCGCCACAACTACTGAGCCTGTGAGCCACAACTATTGAGGCTGCACACCACAACTAGACAGAAGCCCTCACACTGCTACAAAGAGCCCAACTGCAACGAATAGCCCACATGCCACAACGAAAGATCCCGCGTGCCACAACTAAGACCTGATGCGGCCAAAAAAATAGATAAATAAATATTTTTAAAAGAATAATAAAAAAACTAAAGTCCCTAATCGTAATGTGCTCACTGCTCAAGAAGGTCTTGGATGGCTGAGTTGTTGACATACTGCTTCTCTTGGATCAGTGGAATGTTTACAATTATTGATTCATTAGCTCTGAATATGAAAGTTGCACAAACTCTGTTTTGTTTCTATTTTTCTCCAATTTAGAATTTTTGTAGCAGGGATGGAGGAATAGAAATGTGCATAAATATTCAAACGTTTTCAGATGAATAATCTGTTGAAAGCAACAACTGACTTCACTCAAAAATGGTGAAATGAGCTTTGTTGAAAGGTGGACAGCGTTTTTTAAGAAGATGAAGAATTACTTTGATTAAACGAAAAGGTGACAATAATCTCTCAGCATTGTAAGTCACTGTTGATTTTTCTTGCAACTTACAAGTATAGCAAATTTTCAAGTCCCTCAGAAGCATTTCTGGAAACCTTTCTGATTTGGCTATTGTGCAGGAGACTGACAAAACGGAATGACCAAACAAGAATTCCAGGATGAGAAACAGATTCTTCAAACCTTATGCTAGTTCTGCTAGGCAGAGCTTCACACGGCAGAGAAACATTTACTGACATGCTTCACCAAATTCAGAGATTTATAACTTTCTGTTCAAAAGGCTGTATTATTAGCTTGTCACAAAAAACGTTTCAAAAATAATTTTTATTTAATTAAATCACCCTAAAATACCCCTAAAAGAGCACTATACACCCAAGGATAACATTCTTGTTTTCCCGAAGCCCATCCCTTAAAAGGAAAATTATCAACCTGGTCATGGTAACAAAGGAGCATCTTCCTAAATAAACATATGGAGAGTTAGACACACTGAGGCGTAAGCATTTTCCTTGAAAAAATAGGCATCACAGCCCTTGGCATGCAGTGAACCCCCACTGTTCATTTGCTAAACTGTCAAACCAGAGTCAACTACACCGCAGAAAGGGGAGGCTTATACAGGGCTCTCAAACGGTCCAAAAACGACTTCTCAAAAATACAGGGAGAAAAATAACAGGTGGCAGAAATAAATTGTATTTGAACAGTAAAATGCGTTACCCAAAAATCACCTTTCAGCAACTTGGAAAGCTTTGGGGGAAGCTCTGGCAAATGAAAAGTACAGATTGCTTCGGATAAATACACTTAAAATTCCTTTCAGATTTCAATGATCACGGCATGTCTAAATGTATAGGGAAAGTCGGCTAATTGGATGGGCACACGCTTCTGAATATGCTGTAACAGCTACAAAAGGCATAGCTTCTAAAATCCACTGCCAGAATCAAATGCTAGAGGGCTCATTTTTAGAGTATTATAAAATATTTGTTTTGTGCTTTTTTAATGACTGATTAGGATAACAGAAGTGCTTTGGCTAATGGAGCAGGTGACTATTTTAGCCATTATACACAGACAGCCAGGGGTCCAGAGCTGTTCCTAACCTCTCACCGCTAAAGGTTCAGCCACAATTCTCCAAACAGCACCTGGGCTGCGGACACCCCATCTGTGGCACTGAGGCCACTCCTCGCCATTGATGACTGCCCACGGTTCTGGCTGTCAGAGCCGGGGGTGGGGGGGGCGGGGGCGGGCAGGACAACCAATCTACGGTCTGCATCAGAGCTGATGCCATACAGAGATAATGGCCATCTTCACGGATAGAACGTTCACAGCTTCAGTCAGTGACCCAGTAAACTTAATAGCCCTCCACGTTCCCAAGGAACTCTTAGGCTGGCTGAAAGCCATGTGGCTAGTTAATATCTAGTTAATCCCAGACACTAACCTTGTCCTGAGAGAATTTGTCACTCAGTTACTTCCTCTGTATATTCTCTTAATTTAATGTTCAAAACCCATTACTATATTTCCTTTAGGTCCCAAAACTACCAGCATACCAATATTTTTAATTAAAGAATGACAATTCTGTTCCCATATTTTATAACACACATGTACCAATGCATGCAGAAGAAAGTGTATGTATTATGCACATGTATATGTCTATGTACGCATATGTTTATATGCTTGTGTACATGAATATATGCACACATACATGTGTGTGTGCTTATGCACATATAATGTAAGTTGTGGTCTGCACATGTGATGTGTGTATATGTGTGGTATGTTGTACACATTGTATTCTCAATCTCACCTGACACACAGAACACAGGAAACAATTTGACTATTTTCACAATTCTCCCAAGACTGGGGCGCAGGAGAGAAGTTGTTCCATTTAATGCAAAGAATGCCTTCCACCCTTACTGCTAATGCTCTTCAATACCACAGTTGAGAAAGGAAAAGATACTACATATCACAATTCATATTTCTTCAGTATATAAATGTGCTTGAAGTCTATGCTTCTGGATCTTCTTATACAGTTATCTAGATTTTGGTAAAAATAAAATGTGAACTTGCTAAAAATTGCACTGAAGTTGTTTTTATTTCTTTAACATTGTAATTCATTATGAATGTGACTACTCTACGGCAGGGGTCCCCAACCCCCTGGCCGCGGAGCAGTTCCAGTCCGTGGCCTGTTAGGAGCCGGGCTGCACAGCAGGAGGAGAGCAGCGGGTGAGCGAGGGCAGCGTTACCTGCCTCTCACCATCGCTCGCATGCCCACCTGAACCATCGCTGGCATCATTGGCACTACCACCTGAAGCATCCCCACCCCCCGCCCCGTCCGTGGAAAAACTCTCCTCCACGAAACCGGACCCTGGTGCCAAAAAGGTTGGGGACCGCTGCTCTAAAGTATGAGATAAAATATTATGAAACAGAAACAGATTCACAGATACAGAGAACAGACTTGTGGTTGCCGAGGGGGAGGAGGGTGGGGGGGGGATGGAGTGGGAGGTTGGGATGAGCAGGTGCACACTATTATATACAGGATGGATACACAACAAGGTCCTACTGAAGAGCACAGGGAACTCTATTCAATGTCCCATGAGAAACCATAATGGAAAAGAACATGAAAAAGAATGTAGTATGTATCTATATAACTGAGCCACTTTGCTGTACATTAGAAATTAACATAGTAAATCAACTATACTTCAATTAAAAATAATAATAAAAAATAAAGTAGGAGAAAATATCTACCTCACAGGTTTTCTTGGAAAATTTTTATTGCCAACAAGAACAAATCCATTAAAATCGTTCATAGTTGAATGTGTTTTCCAATCACAAGTACATATTTCTTCTCAAGGTTTATTCAAAGCATTATGCATTCCATCAAAATACCATTGTTATGATTTTAATGGATGGAATATTTTCCTAACAAAGTTTTGGTTAAGTGATTGCAGATACTGTCATTTATATTATTTTTGTTCTATTTTCATAAAGGAGATATATTCAAAATTATGAGAGATTCTACTGAAATTCAGGGTATAAAAAAAACACCTGACACCCGTTCACCAAAAATCAGCTCAAACTTGGGGAAATGTGTGCTTGTCTACTATACCCTAATATTGCCTATGGAGCCAAGGGGGGAGAAAAATGAGGCAAATAAAAACTCCCAAGAAAAAAAACGTTAGGTTTTATTGAGGAAATAAAATAATTCCACAAGACAGGTGATCTGCTTATCTTGATGATCAAAACCTTGGCGAAAAAGAGGAACCAGCAACACACCAACAGGTCTGTTTGGTCAGCTGCATCTTTTCTTGCTGAAACAGTGTCTTACACATAGCGTTCACACATATACTTGTACGACTGATATTATATGAACATGTACTTTGTGGTTGGAAATATTTTGTTAAAAAGCAATAAGTAGGGGGAAATTAAACATGGCAGAGGAGTAAGACGTGGAGATCACCTTCCTGCAAATACACCAGGAATACATCTACATGTGGAACAGCTCCTACAGAACACCTACTGAACGCTGGCAGAAGACCTCAGCCCTCCCAAAAGGCAAGAAACTCTGCACGTACCTGGGGAGGGCAAAAGAAAAATGAATAAACAGAGACAAAAGGATAGGGACGGGATCTGCACCAGTGGGGGGGAGCCGTCAAGGAGAAAAGGTTTTCACACACTAGGAAGCCCCTTCGCGGGCGGAGACCGTGGATGGCGGAAGGGAGAAGCTTCGGAGCCGCGGAGGAGAGCGCAGCAACAGGGGTGCGGAGGGCAAAGCGGAGAGATTCCCGCACAGAGGATCGGTGCCGACCCGCACTCACCAGCCCGAGAGGCTTGTCTGCTCCCCCGCCGGGGCGGGCGGGGCTGGGGGGCTGAGGCTCGGGCTTCGGTCGGAGCGCAGGGAGAGGACGGGGGTTGGCGGCGTGAACACAGCCTGCAGGGGTTAGTGCACCACGGCTGGCCGGGAGGGAGTCCGGGGAAAAGTCTGCACCTGCCGAAGAGGCAAGAGACTTTTTCTTACCTGGTGCGCGAGGAGAGGGGATTGAGAGCGCTGCTTAAAGGAGCTCCAGAGACGGGCACGAGCCGCGGCTAAAAGCGCGGACCCCAGAGACGGGCGGGAGACGCTAAGGCAGCTGCTGCCGCCACCAAGAAGCCTGTGTGCGGGCACAGGTCACTCTCCACAACCGCCTTCCGGGGAGCCTGTGCCGCCCGCCACTGCCAGGGTCCCGGGATCCTCCGGGAGAACGCACAGCGCGCCTCACGCTGGTGCAACGTCACGCCGGCCTCTGCCGCCGCAGCCCCGCCCCGCACTCCGCGCACCTCCCTCCCCGCGGCCTGAGTGCGCCGGAGCCCCCGAAGCAGCGGCTCCTTTAACCCCGTCCTGTCTGGGCGGGGAACAGACGCCCTCTGGTGACCTACACGCAGAGGCGGGGCCAAATCCAAAGCTGAGCCCCTTGGAGCTGTGCGAACAAAGAAGAGAAAGGGAAACGTCTCCCAGCAGCCTCAGGAGCAGCGGATTAAATCTCGACAGTCAACCTGATGTACCTGCATCTGTGGAATACCTGAATACACAACGAATCATCCCAAATTGAGGAGGTGGACTTTGGGAGCAACTGTAGACTTGGGGTTTGCTTTCTGCATCTAATATGTTTCTGGTTTTATGTTTATCTTACTTTAGTATTTACAGCTTCTTATCATTGGTACATTTGTTTATTGATTTGGTTGCTCCCTTCCTTTTTTTTTAATACACATATATTTTTTTTTTCCCTTTTCTCTTTTTGTGTGTATGTGTATGGTTCTTTGTGTGATTTTAACTGTATAGCTTTGCTTTTACCATTTGTCCTAGGGTGCCGTCTGTCCATTTTGGTTTTTTGTTTGTTTGTTTTTAGTATACATTTTAGCATTTGTTATCATTGGTGGATTGGTTTTTTGGTTTGGTTGCTCTCTTCTTTCATTCATTTTTTTTAATTACTTTTTTTAATCTTTAATTTTTTTTTATTTTTATTTTAATAACTTCATTTTATTTTATTGTTTCTTTCTTTCTTCCTTTCTTTTTCTCCCTTTTCTTCTGAGCCGTGTGCTGAAAGGGTTTTGGTGCTCCAGCCAGGTGTCAGGCCTGAGCCTCTGAGGTGGGTCAGCCGAGGTCAGGACATTGGTCCAACAGAGACCTCCTGGCTCCATGTAATATCAAACAGCCACAGCTCTCCCAGAGATCTCCATCTCAACGCTAAGACCCAGCTCCACTCAACAACCAGCAAGATACAGTGCTGGACACCCTATGCCAAACAACCAGCAAAACAGGAAGACAACCCCACCCATTAGCAGGGATGTTGCCTAAAATCATAATAAGGTCACAGACACCCCAACACACCACCGGATGTGGTCCTGTCCACCAGAAAGACAAGATCCAGCATTATCCACCAGAGCACAGGCACCAGTCCCCTCCACCAGGAAGCCTACACAACCCAATGAACCAACCTTACCCACTGGGGCAGACACCAAAACAACGGGAACTACAAACTTGCAGCCTGCAAAAAGGAGATCCCAACACAGTACATTAAGCAAAATGAGAAGACAGAGAAATACACAGCAGACAAAGGAGCAAGGTAAAAACCCACCACACCAAACAAATAAAGAGGAAATAGGCAGTCTACCTGAAAAAGAATTCAGAGTAATGATAGTAAAGATGATCCAAAATCTTGGAAATAGAATGGAGAAAACACAAGAAACGTTTAACAAGGACCTAGAAGAACTAAAGAGTATACAAACAATGATGAACAACCCAATAAATGAAATTAAAAATTCCTAGAAGGAATCAATAGCAGAATAACAGAGGCAGAACGGATAAGTGACCTGGAAGGTAAAATAGTGGAAATAACTACTGCAGAGCAGAATAAAGAAAAAAGAATGAAAAGAACTGAGGACAGTCTCAGAGACCTCTGGGACAACATTAAACACAACATTTGAATTGTAGGGGTCCCAGAAGAAAAAGAGAAAAAGAAAGGGTTTGAGAAAATATTTGAAGAGATTATAGTTGATAACTTCCCTAATATGGGAAAGGAAATAATCACTCGAGTCCAGGAAGCACAGAGAGTCCCATACAGGATAAATCCAAGGAGAAACACACCAAGACACATATTAATCAAATGATCAAAAATTAAATACAAAGAAAAAATATTAAAAGAAGCAAGGGAAAAGCAACAAATAACATACAAGGGAATCCACATAAGGTTAACAGCTGATCTTTCAGCAGAAACTCTGCAAGCCAGGAGGGGGTGGCAGGACATATGTAAAGTGATCAAAAGGAAAAACCTGCAAGCAAGATTACTCTACCCAGCAAGGATTTCATTCAGATTTGATGGAGAAATTAAAACCTTTAACAAATAAGCAAAAGCTAAGAGAATTCAGCACTACCAAACCAGCTTTACAACAAATGCTAAGGAACTCTAGGCAGGAAACACAAGAGAAGGAAAAGGCCTACAATAACAAACCCAAAACAATTAAGAAAATGGTAATACAAACATACATATCGATAACTACCTTAAATGTAAATGGATTAAATGCTACAACAAAAAGACACTGACTGGCTGAATGGATACAAAAACAAGACCTGTATATATGCTTTCTACAAGAGACCCACTTCAGACCTAGGGACACAACCAGACGGAAAGTGAGGGGATGGAAAAAGATATTCCATGCAAATGGAAATCAAAAGAGAGCTGGAGTAGCAATTCTCCTATCAGACAAAACAGACTTTACAATAAATACTATTAAAAGAGACGAAGAAGGACACTACATAATGATCAAGGGTTCAACCCAAGAAGAAGATACAACAATTGTAAATATTTATGCACCCAACATAGGAGCACCTCAATACAAAAGGCAAATGGCCAACTGCCTTAGATATTGAGGTGCTTTATGGCATGATCAACTGCCATAAAAGGGGAAATCGACAGTAACACAATCATAGTAGGGGACTTTAACACCCCACTTTCACCAATGGACAGATCATCCAAAATGAAAATAAATAAGGAAATACAAGCTTTAAATGATACATTAAACAAGATGACTTAACTGATATTTATAGGACATTCCATCCAAAAACAACAGAATCCACTTTCTTCTCAAGTGCTCATGGAACATTCTCCAGGACAGATCATATCCTGGGTCACAAATCAAGCCTTGATAAATTTAAGAAAATTGAACTCGTATCAAGTATCTTTTCTGAAAACAACGTTGTTAGACTAGATACCAATTACTGGGAAAAATCTGAAAAAAATACAAGCACATAGGCTTCCCTGGAGGCACAGTGGTTGAGAGTCCGCCTGCCGATGCAGGGGACCCGGGTTCGTGTCCTAGTCTGGGAAGATACCACATGCCGCGGAGCGGCTGGGCCCGTGAGTCATGGCCGCTGAGCCTGCGCGTCTGGAGCCTGTGTTACGCAACGGGAGAGGCTACAACAGTGAGAGGCCCACATACCGCAAAAAAAAAAAAAAATTAATTTTAAGAAAGAGACCAGGGGCTTCCCTGGTGGCACAGTGGTTAAGAATCCACCTGCCAATGCAGGGGAAATGGGTTCAAGCCCTAGTCCAGGAAGATCCCACATGCCATGGAGCAACTAAGCCCGTGTGCCTCAACTACTGAGCCTGCGCTCCAGAGCCCACGAGCCACAACTACTGAGCCCACGTGCCACAACTACTGAAGCCCGTGCGCCTAGAGCCCATGCTCCACAACAAGAGAAACCACCGCAATGAGAAGCCTGCACACAGCAACAAAGAGTAGCCCTCACTCACCGCAACTAGAGAAAGCCCGCAAGCAGCAACGAAGACTCAACGCAGCCAAAAATAAATTAATTAAATAAATAAATTTTCAAAAAATAGAGACCAAAAAAATAAAAGGAAAAAATACTGCTAAGAAGAAATTTAAGAAGAAATTTTAAATAAAAAGAAAGTCTGTATCATGTATTGGATGACTCAACATTGTACAGAAGTCAATATCCCCACAAATTGGTCTATAAATTCATAGAGTCCCAGTCAAAGTATCAGGAAGCTTTTCTGTGGAAATTGAACACATTTATAAGATTTCCACCACCAGATTTCAAGACGTGCTGTAGAACAATGGTAATTAAGATAACATTATATTGGTGCAAGTAGACAGATGGCTCAATAGCACAGAACACAGAGACCAGAACTGTACAGCTCACATAGGCATCTACATCTTCAGTTAACTTATGTCAAAAGTGCCACTGCAACCAGTGAAGCAGGGATGGTCTTTTCAGAGAGGTGAAGGAGCAACCGGACACCCATGTGGAAAATATGAATCTTGACCCTCCACCAACGCCATTCACAAAAGGTAACTGGAGGTAGATAACAGATCTCTAAAATTCTTGAAAAAAGATTATGATCCTAGGGTAGCCAAAATATCTTAAATAACATTAAAAAGTACTAACCATTAAGGATTGATAAATTAAACTTCATTAAAATAAAAAATTATCATTAAGTGAGTAAACAAGCCACAGACTGAGAGATGTACACATTACATATAACTGACAAAGGACCCAACCAAAATTTATAAAGAAATTCTATAGATAAAGAAAAGACAGACACCCCAATTTAAATGAGCAAAAGGCCCAAACAGGCGTTTTACAAAAGAAAATATCTGAATGGCCAATAAGCATATAAAAATATGTTCAACATCACTAGCCATAAGGGAAGTACAAATTAAAACCACACTGGAATATGATTGACAACCATCAAAAATGGCTAAAAACGATCAAGACTGACAATGTCAAGTGGTGGTGGGAGTCTGGAAGAACTGGATTGCTCCTAGGTTGCTTTGGGGAGTGGAAGTTGGTTCAACCACCTTAGAAAACCATTAGTAGTATCTACTAAACTTGAGCATAGCTTATCCCATGGTCCAACAATTACACTGTTATGCATATACCCAAGAGCTACACAAATGGATCCTGAATTTCAAATGAAAATAAACATGAAGAACATGAAGAACAGCTAGGAAAATGGAAAAGGAGCAATGATGGGGCAGCAGGAGGGGTAGGCTATTAAGCCTCTATTATAAAATGTGGTGTTGGCGCATGAAGAGACAAACCAGTAGAAAAGGAACAGAAACCTACCAGACCTTGGTTTCTACAACCATTTTTCAGTAAAAAAAAACGGGGGACTTCCCTGGTGGTGCAGTGGTAAAGAATCCACCTTCCAATGCAGGGGACATGGGTTCGATCCCTGGTTGGGGAACTAAGATCCCACGTGCCACGGGGCAGCTAAACCCACGCGCCACAACTACTGAGCCTGTGAACCACAACTACTGAGCCTGTGAGCGACAACTATTGAGCCTGTGTGCCACAACTAGAGAGAGAAAACCCACCGCCACAACTAGAGAGAAGTCCGTGCACCACAAGGAAGAGCCCACACGCCACAACGACGGATCCCGCATGCCTCAGTGAAGATACCGCGTGACGCAACTAACACCTGACACGGTCAAAAATAAATAAAATAAATAAATAATAAATATTTTTATTAAAAAAGGGTCTAAAGAAACACGACAACTAAATGGAAACGGCTTCCTGGATGGATCCTGGAACAGCAAAACGATCTTAGGTAAAAATTAAGGAAGTCTGAATAAACTATGGACTCTAGTTAATAATAATATATCAATACCGTCCCATTAACTGTGACAAATATGCCACAATGTGAGATGTTAATAACAGGGAAGGTATGTGCAATTCGGGGAAGGGGGTATTATGAGAAATCTGTACTATTTGCTCAATTTTTCTTTAAATCTAAAACTGTTCTAAAAATAAAGTCTACTAGTAGAAAAGAACAGAAAGTTCAAAATTAACTCAAGAACATATGGAAATTCTGTATATGATAAAAGTGACTGAACTTTTAAAATAAATGGAGTTGGAACAAATGGTAGCTATTCGGAGAAAGATAAAATTGGATCCAAACCTCAAAAGAAACCCCAAAATAAGTTCTGAATGGCTGAGGGATCTAAATGTAAAAATATGAAACTATATGACTACTAAAAGAAAAACATGCATAAATTCTTCTTCTATGAACCTGGTATGGGAAAAGCCTTTCTAATTATGATTCCAAGATTAAAAGTAATAAAAGAAACAATATATAAATTTAACTACCAAAATTTTAAACCTAAGACTTTGGTATTGCAAACAACAAAGCATCTTAAAGTCAGAAGAAAAATGAAAAACTATAGGAAAGTATTTGTAGTCATATAAAGGATTAATCTCTCTAAAATATAAAGAGTTAAAAATAAAGACAAAGAGAACTTCCCTGGTGGTGCAGTGGTTAAGAATCCGCCTGCCAATGCAGGGGACACGGGTTGGAGCCCTGGTCCGGGAAGATCCCACATGCCGCGGAGCAACTAAGCCTGTGTGCCACAACTACTGAGCATGCGCCCTACAGCCCGCGAGCCACAACTACTGAGCCCGTGAGCCACAACTACGGAAGCCCGCGCACCTAGAGCCCATGCTCCACAAGAGAAACCACCGCAATGAGAAGCCTGCAAACCTCAACAAAGACCCAATGCAGCCAAAAATAAATAAATAAATAAAATTTTTAAAAAAATACTTAGGCACAACTTGATAATAAGTATGCTTTCTCCCAAACGAACAGGTGGATTATCCATTAATAATTAAAGCATCATGGACTATACTGAAAACTGTGGACAAATGCCGAGAGATTATCATTTAGTTATTCTGCTCTAATGAAGAGATTTGGTAACATTAAAAATTTGATAAATTCATAAGGCATCTGGTTATTTATCACCAACGTATCTCAGTAGACAGTGGCGGAAGGCTCCCCAAGTAGCAGAACCCCTAGACACTGCTTAAGAGGCAAACGTTTGGGCTGCTCCTGAGAAATGCTGAATCAGAGTCTCTGGGGAGGAGGGCTGTGCCTTCTTCTGTTCACATGCACCCCAGAACCGTCTTCACACATCACAGCTTGAGAACCACTGTTTAACGATAAACAAGAAGTAAACCCTGCCGTCCCTACTCGCTCACGCTCTCGTGTCATCCCAACCAGAGACACTGCGATAAAGGATGTGCATTTGGACATCAGTTACTGGAAAGAAACCAGATGGAAAAGTACAAGTGGAAAGTAATGATCTCAACCCTCAAGTCAGAGGACTAGCTCGGCTGCCATACAGTGAGAATTTCAGCTAAACTGGTAACATTTCTAACTCTCTTATGAAAATATTTTGACGAGAAGACACGTCCCCATATGGTACTAAGAACAACGCATATTCCTAAATTTCAGCGCTTTCACCTGTGGATTAATCTAGATTCAGCACAGAATGACTTTAAGCACTGCTAGTCCTTCTAGGGTCCGTCATTGTCTCCACTCTTTCCTCGTGGCACTTACTGTGTTCTCATTACTTGTGTCTTACAGTTGGGTCTTTGTTGCTGGACCCACGAGGTCAGATTATCAGCTATTGCAAAGCAGAGTCATGTGTATTTTGATCTGGATCCAAAGCCAGCAAACTGTTACGCACACAACAGATCCTAAGTATCTGCAGAGTGAATAAAATGAGTGCTTCGAACATTGAAAAGTTTTATTGGAGTTTAGCCATAAAGTTGTCATTTTTCCTCTGACTACATGACTTTAAATGCCTTCACGGTATTACAGAGACGGAGATGCAGCACCCTGGCAAGAGCATGGGCTTTGCAGTCAGCAGGTCATGAGGTTTAACTGCATTTCTCTTGCTTTGGCGATGGAACCCATAGACAAGTCATTAACAACTCTTTCTCTGTTCCTTCAATCTCATGTGCTTTTCTAAACCAAAAGACTATAGCTGACAATTAGACAAATAGGAATATCTCCTAATTCAGAAGGTAGCAAAAATACGGGCACTGGAAAGAAGCACAGAATTCTGCTGGCTACGAGGCCCCTAGCAAGGTGCCGATCTCATGTGTAGCTGTTCTCTTTCAAGATGGCTTTTCATGGTAAACTGCAGTCCAACTAGCTCATAAGTTTAGAAACCCCACAGCTAAGCAACAAGTACTCACAGAGTGTTCAAAGTCTTGAGTTTCTTGAAGGTGTTCCCGGGAATTTCTCTGATTCTGTCACACCTCAAGTCTCTGGGAACATAAAAAAATGGAGAAAGATTAGAATATGAGAGTTAATTCTCCTTTTATGACCAATCATATTGCACCAATGGACTGAACACAGTTAAGGCAGAATTAGACACATCATGCACTAACCATTAGTAGGTGCACTGTTCACAGACGATTACACACATCAGGTGCCATATACGCGTCCACAGAAGTGCAGCTGGTTACGGGGCCAGTTACCCCCCAGAGTCAAAAGCAACTACACCACTTGCTTTACGTTTTGGCTACTTGACACCAAAATAAATTCTATTTATAGCAACATGCCAACCGAGGACATTTAGTTTGGAAAATAATATTGACATGTCAGATGTCACCTGTCAACACCAACATCATACTGTTGCTTGAGTTTAGGCAAAGTCACGAATTAGTTAATTTTTCTCCATGGCCCAGGAATACAACAGCTTCCTAAGGAAGTACTAAAGCAAGTCAACAATGAGTCTGAGAGAGATGTTTTCGCACAACCAACGTTCTCTTTCATTGAAATTATTATCTCATTAAATTATTGAGTGCCAATGGCGTGTCACGTATCACGTGAAGCAATCGGGACACGAAGGTGAACAAGACACCGTCCCTGCCCCTGGGCACACAGTTCAGCTGAAGGCGACAGATGGTCGTAGCACCAGTATGTAAAGCTTCCGTGGTACAACAGAGGGACAAACGAAGAGCTCTGCACAGAGAGCATCCGGCTCTCCATCTCTGACGTCAGTGGTGTGGAACCCTTGTCCCGACCCTAGGAAGCTTACCTGCATTGCAGCAGCTTCAGGGACCAGCCAGCTGAGGACTACGGTGACCTTTATCACCCCACCTCCACCCGTCTTTACCAGGATACAAAGCTCACTTCTAATGACTCGACCATACTAGTAACACAACAGGTGGAAGGAAGGAAAGACCTCTTCGAAGAAGGATTTTACTCAACCTATTTTTTCTATAGCATCTACAACCTATTTGTACAGAGTTGCCTGACTGCTGGTGTCATGCTTCAACTGAGGGTACAGAGTCATGACTCGTGTCAAAGAATTCTCCATCTGCCATTTACATACATAATTCTGACATCATTATAACTGCCAATGTCATTAAAAATTCTAATAATATATTGAGCAATATTATCTTCTATTAAAAAAGTATTCTTCCTTTAAGTGGTATGTGAGGTTTAGATGTAAATATATTTGTATAAAATGGTCCAGAGATTTCTAGAAATACTACCTGCTCAGAAGGATTATAAACTTTGAAATGTTCCTACATACAATACAGTGATCAAAAAACCACTTGTTGGGACTTCCCTGGTGGTGCAGTGGTTAAGAATCCACCTGCCAATTCAGGGGACACGGGTTCGATCCTGGTCCGGGAAGATCCCACATGCCGCAAAGCAACTAAGCCCGTGTGCCACAACTACTGAGCCTGCGCTCTAGAGCCCGCAAGCCACAACTACCGAGCCCATGTGCCACAACTACCGAAGCCCACGCGCCTAGAGCCCGTGCTCCGCAACAAGAGAAGCCGCCACAATGAGAAGCCCACACACCGCAACGAAGAGTAGCTCCCGCTCGCCACAACTAGAGAAAGCCTGTGCACAGCAATGAAGACCCAAAACAGCCAAAAATAAATTAATTAATTAATTAAAATAAAAAGAACATTCGTTGACAAATGATGGATAGAAGGACAAATGCATAGATAGAGGGATATGGGCTCTTCCAAGAAGAAAATAAACATTAATTAAAATAAATATTATTCAAAATAAATAATACAGTAGTTTACACACTGAAGTAACTCAGAAATTGTATAAAAAACAAATCAATGAATGAATGAATAATAATGAATGAATATATTAAAATACTAACCTACCTTATCCCTCAGGTTAACCAAGAAACAAGATCTGGAAGAAATCTTATCAACCATATATTTCAAACCAGATTTAAGAATAAGGAAACACAGTCTAGAAAAGTTCACAACATTAACCTGCCCTACAACGGGGACTACATTTCAGATCGCCTGATTTGGATTAAAGTGGTTTTTTCCATTGGGGCACATTACTGTTTGCTTCTAGTAATTAAAATGAAAAAAAAAAAGTTGTTCTGTTATGACCTATTTTCAGAGAAATGTTTTTAAATGAGCAAAAGAATGCTGTATTGGGCTTCCCTGGTGGCGCAGTGGTTGAGAGTCCGCCTGCCGATGCAGGGGACCCGGGTTCGTGCACCGGTCCGGGAAGATCCCACATGCCGCGGAGCGGCTGGGCCCGTGAGCCATGGCCGCTGAGCCTGCGCGTCCGGAGCCTGTGCTCCGCCACGGGAGAGGCCACAGCGGTGAGAGGCCCGCGTACCGCAAAAAAAAAAAGAATGCTGTATAATTCATTGCAGTTCCTAGTCAGCAGTTTGACTGTATGACTGGAATGATGGAATGATTATAATTCCTCACTTAGGTTTTGGAAACATTTCAAACTTCTTTGCCAATTTGTAATTGATGGCACCATTTAATCTCTTGATCAGGAGATGGTTGGTCAGACTGTTACCCACGATGGCAGGTAACATCGGGCTTTCAGATGAACTACAGATTGGCAGGAATTTATCACATACGTGGGCACACACATAGTCACTGCACACACACTCATAACGTTAGATTCAATTCCTGATTTAATTAACCAAAGATTATAAAATAACTATCAAAAGCAAGGTCGCCATACTGACAGAAGTAAAGCTACCCTAGCTTCCCTGAACCTCAGAAACCAAAAGAGAGACATGGTAATCTAAGGAGTGGCATTTCTAAACCGTTTACAAAATGGTACTTTTCACACACACACACACACACACACACACCCCCCTCCATGAACGCCGTAAGAACACAATACGTTACATCCTCCCACAGCTTCTCTGATCCAACAAATGCACTGGTTGAACAATGAACATTATGATTTATTCATCATTTTTAAATTGCCCACTGCTGATAAAGGACGATGCAGTACAAAAAGCATTGGATTTTGGATTAAGGTCTACTGTTAACTAGCTGAGTGGCACTGGCGATCTCCTTAACCTCTGAACTGAATGAAGTGTCTTCACCGGGAGAAAGGTGAGCTTTACCTAGCTCTGTGCTAGGTGCCACTCCTGCCAACCCTAATAATGAGGTGTCAGCTGCCATCAGTCTGTATTAGCATGATAATTATCATCAGTCTGTCGGTTCAATCATACAGTACTTGAAATCCATATGCCCCAAATAAAAATCTCGTAAATTGTCCTTCTCAGGAGTTAGAAGTTGCAAGAAAACCTATGACATTTTCTCCTTCTGTCACATTCCAGAAATTGCAGCCACAGAGACCCTGACACCTTTTCATTTTTTACCAAATCCTACTTGGAAACAAAGGTCTGAGTTACCTCCCAAAGTATAGAAGAATTAGATACTGTATCATTTTCCAAATCATGTGACTACATCTTATGTGCTAATTTTTGTCTCTATTTTACACAGATGGTAAACGCTGAGGAAAAGCGTAAACCAGTGCAAAGTCGTCCTTCAGTAGCCTCGCTGCCCGGTCACTCCAGGCTGGCCTCACAACTGGGACCCGAGCCCAGCCCCCACTGGCTCTTCTGGACGCTGAGCCCACTCCTGGAGCTGACAGCACAGCACTGCTCACTCCCCCTCGTGGGGTTCTGTTAACTAAAAATAACTGATTATGTGTGAAGCTAGTATTGGCCAGGATTTGTCAGTGAAAGAGCTAATGGACTCTTACATTGCACTATTAGACTACAGAAGAACATTCATCAATTATAGGAAAACATACTCCTAAGTTGTGCTGAAATGCTCAGTTGTCAACCAAAGTATTGCGTTCGGTTGTAGGTTAAAGGTACAAGCAAACAAGATTAAATTCAGGAGAAAGCAATTTCGATGGTGAAAGGCAGAGACACTGTGTTAGAGGGGAAACAACTGAAAAAAAACAGGGATTTTTTTTTTTTTTTCTTTCGGTACGCGGGCCTCTCACTGCTGTGGCCTCTCCCATTGTGGAGCACAGGCTCCGGACGCGCAGCCTCAGCGGCCATGGCTCACGGGCCCAGCCACTCCGCGGCATGTGGGATCTTCCCGGACCGGGGCACGAACCCGTGTCCCCCGCATCAGCAGGCAGACTCTCAACCACTGTGCCACCAGGGAAGCCCGGGTTTTTTAACTTTGTAAAGGCACAGAGGAGACCCGAATACCCTCTTCAAATATTTGAAAGAAATTCCAAGTTTTATACATGTATGTTTATGTGAACTGAGTGACCCACAAACTCAGGGAATGGTAAATAAATTACGGCACATCCCAATTTTGGACTATTTGAAACCATACTTTTGAAGACTATTTGATGACGTGGAGAAATGTTTCCCACGTAAGATGTAGTTCTGAAGATAGCGTGAGGGGCCAGAGTTCCATTCCAATTTCACACCTGAGTGTGTTTACAAGCACACATGGGAAAACCTGTGAAAAAAGATACCACATGCTAACAGTGACTGTGTCCGCAGGGTACGGTGTAGGGGAATTTCATTTTATTTTTCATTCTTTTTTATGTTTTCCAAAGTTTCTAAAATGAACAAATACTTCTTTTCTGAATGTGAACAATATTATTATAATAAAAATTTGCTTACGGCTTCTCCTCCCAAAAGACAGCAACAAAGACCAGCAGCCGTAGGGAGGGAGACAGATTTTGGCTTTAACGAAACGTTCTCAGTTTCTAAGTCAGGTTTGTCCAGCGAGATGAACAGCCCTGGGAGACAATCAGTGCTCAGGACCTCAGACATTTCGACAACGGCTAGAAGGACAACCCAACTAGTACCTCATAAAGAAGGATCAGGCAGAAGATGTTTTCAACTTTTACAAAATCCTTTCAATGCAGAGAATCTATGATCCCTTAAATGTGAAAACCCAAGAGTCACAAAGCCGGCCTGTGTGAACAGTCTGGTTAAACCCAGAGCTGATGTACAGAAAGACCTTAGCCCTCCAGCGACTCAGACTTAGGAGAAGTTTAGGCTTTTCTAGGTTTCTAGATGTGGGTATAACTTGTTCAATATTTAATTAGGAAATGCCAACAGATCACAGATGCTAAATAATTGTCTTTTTAAGAATCTCTGAGACATGAATAAGAACGAAGAAGTTATGTTTAAATGTACTCGTTAAAACAATTGACCCAAAACTTGAAGTTGCACTAAATTCCATGAGCAATTTATTAATCCAGTATTTTCAACCATTAAATTTCAAAAATGGCTTTCCATGTCTTTCAAGTTTATGAAATACACTCAATGTCTCTGCATTAACGTACATCTTTCTCCCGTTTTCTATGCATAAGGAGCAGCATCCAAGTCATTGCCTGTTTTGCTCTACGGCTGCTGAGAAGGCCCTGGATTCTGGACCCTGAAAGGAAAAAGGGATCGCAGTGCAACTTTGTGCACCTGCTCAGTGACACAGGAGCCTCAGGCTGCCTGGTGCCCAGATGGATTCGAGGACACAGGCCGGATCCCCCTGGGCCCCGGACTCTCTCCACGCCGGTGAACTGAAACGTGAAGGTAATAATGGCAAATCGGAGCCTTGAATTGAGCGTCAAGGAAAACCCCTAAAATAACTGGATGCCGCGACTTTGGAAAGAGAACCTTCCTATAGGTTTTTCTCTTTTCAGATAACCTCAGACATGGGAGGTTCTGTTGTTCACTTAACGTGACTGTTATTGAATGACACATTCCCCAGGGCAGGCGGCACGGTGAGGCAGGTTACAGCATGAACTTCATCTGGTTAAGTCTTTCTTCTGAGATTCCAGGTGGTATTTGGCACTAACACGGGAGGAGCTTGGACCTGAGTCAGGAGTCTGGGTTCCCGTCCTGGCTGTGATGGACACGACAGCAAGAGCCTGCTCACGTTTCACCGCGACCCGGCTGGACTGGCAGGCCACCTCGGCATTACACGTGAGCACCTAAGTAACTTGCCCAGGGGCCACCAGCCTGCTCAGGTAGTGGACAGCACAGCCAGTTTCAATCCAGATCTGTCACTTTCCAAAGTGCTTACTTAGCAGCCCTGCAACGGTTCCTCAGATTGTAGACAAACCTCGTTCCCTCCTTGGGTCTTACTTTCCTGGGCTGTGATGCTGTCGATCAGTGACCCGGCCGCCTCTGTCATGATGACATCCCGAGTCCGTGGGAAACTGAGAGCAGCTCCTGGTTCCTGGCCACCCCGCAACTGCGCAGCCCCTCGTCTGCCGAACGCCGCCCTGCTTATCCGGGGCGCGACTTCACGCTCGGAACCCGCCTGCCCTTACAAACCCTCGTCTCTGTCCAGTGGAAGACTGTTCCCTTCTATGGCCTTCCTGCTGCAAAGTCAACATGGAAACCTTCTGAAAGTCACTTGTGTAGATTCTTAACCCAGTACAGCTCACAGTTTTTTTCCCTGCTCACCTCAAGTATAACAGTCAGTAATCGGTGCTGTTTGGGGAAGTCACTAAGAGTTCCAAGCCTCTGCGCCATCCTTCAGTAGAAGGAAGGATGTGAGCGCTGAGTCCCCGGTGAGCAATCCTGGGGCTCAGGTTCCTGCTGGCTGAGCTGCGGGTACTATTATCTTCACCTCCCCCGACGCCCCGCCTGCGTCTGCGTGCACATCGGTTCCTTCCTCTGTCCTGGCCATTCGCTCTCTGACAAGCATCTGTTCTCTGTGGTCCTCTCAGCACAGAATGGCCTTTGACCGCTAGCCCTCCTTTCCCATTTGTTCTCCAGCAGAGGAGACATGCCATGTTCCAGAAGCTTCCAGTCCCCCATCCAAAGTCAACGAGACCCTCCCACTTGGCTTAGAATTTCCAACCGCGTGGGGATGATGTGCTTCTGGCCAAAGGCCTTATCTCTTCCATCTAAGTAGTTCTAGAACTGTGAGGACAGGCTTACGTTTGTGTTCTCTCATTGCTGTACAACACCCTGCTCAGTGCCAGAGAGCCCTTGCCCACATAATAAAAAAAGCCCTTGCCCTTTGACCTTGGTGATGGGGCCCTGGGGTCCTCCTCCTGGCACAGGGTTCACGTGACCTCAAGGACAGAGAGCCCCAGCCTCTCTGTTCACACACAGCTCCAGCCTCGGCTGCTGGCTCCTAAGCACTGTGATGGCCTCGGACCACCGACTTTCTCCCCACCCACCTCCCTGTCACCCAGGCTTACCTCGTTAACTAAACATTCTAACTTCTGTAACTGTATAAAATAGTGTTTATTGTCTCCAGTCTTTCAATAAAAAGTTCAGGGATAGAGACACAGGTATTCAAGAGAGACAGGAGGTTGTACGACTTGATGGGTCTCAAACTAGAGTTGACCAGACTGCGCTGCAGGGCTAGTTGAACACCGACGGCTGGACGCACCGCCCACTCCCCAGCCCGCCAGGGCTCTGGCGAGCAGGTGTGGGGTGGGCCCTGAGGATGTCCATCCTCACACATCGGCAGATGATGCTGATGCTGTTTACACTCCAGGAGCCGTGGGTGCTGCCCTTGCTCCAAACCACGGGTACCACAAATCACAGATGAGTAGTGACCTAGGTCAAAGCAAGATCACAGCTTATATAAAACACTGAGATCAATCAAAAAGATCCAGAAATATTAATTAACACATTATGCATAGACAGATCAACAAGATGAAATAAGCAAGACACAGGAGCAAAGCAGAGGACATGCTCCCAGCCTCTCCTCTAAATCTTCCAAACAAAAAGCATCATCACAAGGGCTTCCCTGGTGGCGCAGTGGTTGAGGGTCCGCCTGCCAATGCAGGAAACACGGGTTCGTGCCCCGGTCCGCGAAGATCCCATGTGCCGCGGAGCCATGGCCGCTGAGGCTGCGCATCCGGAGCCTGTGCTCCGCGACGGGAGAGGCCACAATGGTGAGAGGCCCGCGTACCGCAAAAAAAAAAAAAGCATCATCACGGACCATGCTTTGAAGCTGTACAGAGCCTTAGCAAGAGCCCAAGAAAGGAGGCAGAGTCGCAATTTTGTGCCTTAGTAACTATTTTCGGGGGAACTTTCAAATGTATTTTCAGGCAGGTTCTCTGGATTTAAACACAATCTATGTCTTCCAAAAACCATGGAGCCTCTATCCATTTCAAGAATACTACTCAATGAGCCCACTATGCTAGAAATAACAAATTATGTCCATTCTAACATAAAAATAAATGCCATGAAAGTTGCAGGTAGTAATAACATCTTTGCATTTACCAGAAGAGATGAGCACAAAGTAGCAAACAGTCAAAACACTAGTCAGGCTCAATGTCATAAAGAATATGTTGCGGCTTCCCTGGTGGCGCAGTGACTGAGAGTTCGCCTGCCGATGCAGGGGACACGGGTTCGTGCCCCGGTCCGGGAAGATCCCACATGCTGCGAAGCGGCTGGGCCCGTGAGCCATGGCCGCTGAGCCTGCGTGTCCGGAGCCTGTGCTCCGCGACGGGAGAGGCCACAGCGGTGAGAGGCCCGCGTACCGCAAAAAAAAAAACAAAACATGGAGGAATACACTCAAAACTAAATAAGGAAATAGAAAAGGTGATTACTCTTGTTCTAAAAAGATTTAATGAAGACCTTATTGGCTTAAACGTACTTAATGGTGCATAAGAAAAGCAATCTATTCTGCTAGGCAGTATACATTGAGGGAGGGGTGGATTGTAATACGACGTAGGCCTTCAAGGTGCCTGCTATCCGGGAAGAATTTCCTCTAGAAAGCTTCCTAATGACTACTGGTTAGTAAGTCTTTTACTCAAAATTATGTAATTACAAGTACTTTCAGGAAAGCACATTCTACTTAGATGACATAAATTATATACATTAGCATTAGCAATTTCGTTATTAGTACTTCACATGTATTTATATAAACAATGTTTATCTTCATCCTGTTTAGATCATTATGTTTATATCACAGATGAAATAAGACAGAAATGCAGGAATGCAGGTGGCTGTGGACTAGCGAGCCCCCGTCCCTGGCTCCTTCACCCGAAGTCTGCATTAAAACCTCGTCTTTCACGTTCAGCGGGTCTCCAGACATCGCTTTGAATAATTTGTGGTGACTATTGTTCCAGAGCAGATGTAATGCATTATTCAATGATAGTTCATTTTCCCCTTGTTTTAGAAGAAGAGTTAGAAATTCTAAGGTTTCGCTTTCAGGCTGGAAACCGACGGAACCGTCTCCGCTCCACTTGGCCAAGCTGAGGGACCCGGTCCTTTCAGCCCCTGGCGGCTCATTAAAGCAATTAGCATCACTGCGGCGATGTATTTCCCACCCCTCTACACTGCTGTAATTAAACACATTCCAGCATGACTGATGTACACGAGCATCTCCCCACCGCCCATTTCTCTAATCCTAGCAAAACCAACTCTGAACGTCGGGTTGTGTTTCCATCGAGGGAGGTTTAGGTACTCGGTTAAAAGAGAAAGGCGAATGAAAAGAACAAAAGAGGGCTTCCCTGGTGGCGCGGTGGTTGAGAGTCCGCCTGCCGATGCAGGGCACATGGGTTCGTGCCCCGGTCCGGGAGGATCCTGCATGCCGCGGAGCGGCTGGGCCTGTGAGCCATGGCCGCTGAGCCTGCGCATCCAGAGCCTGTGCTCCGCAGCGGGAGAGGCCACAACGGTGAGAGGCCCGCGTACCGCAAAAAAAAAAAAAAAAAAGAACAAAAGAGCACCATTTGCAGCAACATGGACAGACCTAGAGACTCTCATACTGAGTGAAGTAAGCCGGACAGAGAAAGACAAATATCATATGATATTGCTTATATGCGGAATCTAAAAAGAAATGATACAAATGAACTTATTTAGAAAACGGAAACAGACTCACAGACGTAGAGAACTCACTGATGGTTACCAGGGGGAAGGGGAGGGGGAGGGATAGGGAGTTTGGGATTGGCATGTACACACTGCTCTATTTAAAATGGATACCCAACAAAGACCTGGTGTACAGCACAGGGAACTCTGCTCAATACTCTGTAGTGGCCTATATGGGAAAAGCATCTAAAGAAGAGTAGATGGATGCGTATGTATAACTGAGTCACTTTGCTGCACACCTGAAACTATCGCAGCAGTGTTAATCAACTAGACTCCAAAATAAAAAGTTTTAAAAAAAGATAAAGGCTGGACTTCCCTGGTGGCGCAGCGGTTAAGAATCCGCCTGCCAACGCAGGGGACACGGGTTCGAGCCCTGGTCCGGGAAGATCCCACATGCCGCGGAGCAACTAAGCCCGTGTGCCACAACTACTGAGCCTGTGCTCTAGAGCCCGCGAGCCACAACTACTGAGCCCGCGTGCCACAACTACTGAAGCCCGCGTGCCTAAAGCCCGTGCTCTGCAACAAGAGAAGCCACCGCAATGAGAAGCCCGCACACCGCAAGGAAGAGCAGCCCCCGCTCACCGCAACTAGAGAAAGCCCGCGCGCAGCAACGAAGACCCAACACAGCCAAAAATAAATAATTTTCTTAATAGATAAAGGCAAGATTTTTCAGATATAGGAACAAAGAAAACACATTCCTTAATTACTTAGAAGCAACTCAAACGGCACTTAGACGGGAAACATCTTAAGACAGTGGTTCTCAGCCCTGGCTGCCAGCTAGATTCACCTGAAGAAAGTTTTGAAATCCTGATGCCTGAGCCCCTCCCCAGAGATGCTGATGTAAGTGATGTGGGACAGACCTGGTCCTGAGTACAATTTAAAAGGGCCCATGTGAGTCTTGTGTGTAGGCCAGGTAGAGACCCGCTAGTCCCAAGTTTGGACTTTAGATGAATACTGAAATAGGCCATTAATCAATTTATTTTTTGTTAGAGTGTTGAAAAGTATTCAATAAAAAACACTGTATTAATCCAGAATACTCCTTTAAATATTTTTACAATGTTAGAAAAATACACGTTTCCCATCCAGGCTCACTTTAAGAAGCATGACCATCTACTCCACTATTTTTCTGCAGTTTTTCAGTAGAGGATGTTCAATTTGCATAACAGCTCTCACACTGCAGAAGCAACTCCTGTTACTTTATCCATCGGCCTTCTGTAACAAGCTGGACAAAGGGCACTGACCTCTAGAACAACTTCCAAACGACTGACTTGCTACTGGCGGCAGGCTCTCTACTGACATATCCACTGGGATGCTGTGGCCCCCAGCTGACGCAGAAACGCGACCCTCGGGCATCAGTCCTGGGAAATTAGCGTGGCAAGTGAATGCCAATAGCGGTGGCTGTTTGAGAAACTTGTGGACGATGGTGGGGAAAGCAAGGACACAGCCATGCAGAGAACTCTGCAGCTCTCACTAGAACTTTCAGATCAGAATCAACTCACCCCCTCCCTTCATCCTACATGAAAGACACTGAAACTCGCTTGCCCAACTCTCTGCATCTGTCAGGCGGGCAGAGGAATAGGCTGGAGTTTAAGAAGAGTAAATAGGAGGCAGCGTGAACTGGTACCACGTTCCCAGAACTGCACTTGGACTATCACGGCTTCAAAATGGTTCCATCGTTTTCAAATCTATCCAACCAATCCAGAACTACACTGAAATGCAGCAGCAAAACTAAACTTCTGACTGTTTTCTATGTCAACACAATCTCTTTGGTCACAAGGAGGGGCCATGGAATCTGAACACCCAGGTAGCTTCGACATTTTTCACGATTTCATTCTCATCACCACATTTCCTCTGTATTCAGAATAACACTTCGGAAACATTCTTCTCTACACTGTAAACTGTGGCCACTCTCTGGAATCTTTGCTAATCAGCTGAGGTTAAATGTACATAAAGCACCAGATGTACTGTGGGGAAAACCAGTGCATTCATCTTTCACTTCTCAGTGAACTTCTTTCCTTTTCTGTGCTAAGTAACTCGAATTGAATACATTAATCAAACTGATTTTACACAGGTATAATTTCATAGTACAGCATAAATTTTTCACTTTGAGGATTTTTTTCATAGCCAAAGCGATGCGGTGTTTCCCATTAACACCTGACCACAAAAAGCAGCGAAAGGAAAATTTCTGGGTGTTTTCCTTATATGCTCTTTATTTATTAAAAATTAATCATTAACTTATCTGTCAACTTCATTGCATTTTTTTTTTCAAATGAACGAGCATAATTGTATCTTTGCCAAAATTTGAGGATTTGGTTTGTTTTTGTTTTTGCTTCTCCAGCTTTTATTTTTGCCCAAACTTGCAAACTGTGAACTCTGACTTTAACCCAGCGTTTCTCACAACGTGGTCCCCGGAACACAGGTGACATGCTTGATAAAAACACAGGTTCCTGGAATCCAGACCCAGTCCCTCCGAGCCACCTGATCAGAAAGTGCAGGTAATGGGGGACTTCCCTGGTGGTCCAGTGGTAAAGAATCCGCCTTCCAATGCAGGGGACGGGGGTTCAATCCCTCGTCCAGGAACTAGGATCCCACACGCCGCGGGGCAACTAAGTCCATGTGACACAACTACTGAGCCTGCACACCACATCTAGAGAGAGAGAGAGGAAAAACAAAAGAAACTGCAGGTAAGAAATACTGCCGAGTCCCAAGAGAAACTTCTAATGTCCACACAGAATCACCCTCTGCAGGATTTTCTATTTAATCTGTTTGTCCAGCTCATAATCTTGTTAATTCTGGTAGACACTTAAAAAGAATAAGCGATTTACGTGCACCGTGTTTAAGAAGCCCTCTCGTGAACTTGAGTGGCAAATGTTCTGCTTTCGTTTATGTTGTGCTAAGATGTTTTCTTGGACAACTAGTTTAGAGTATTTGCTTTTGTTTCTTCTAATGTTTTCCAGAGCAAAGTAATATAAAATTGTCTTCGAGCTTTTACTTTTTTCTCGTAAGGAAGAAACAATCTACTGTCAGAAGTCTTTCCTACTTAAAAAAAAAAAATCACAAAATCCACTACAAACACCCATACTCGTGATGTTGAAGTCCCGTGTGTCTGCCCCTTTTCAGCCTGTGACTAGCCTGTGATGAGAATTTAATACATTAAATGTCATGTTTATTCAGATGATAGTTACTGCTTTACTAATTGAATTTACTGTTTGAACTTTACCAAAGCTGCAACTCTGTGAGCTTTAAAAACTTGATGCTAGACGGCACTTAACATTTTTTTCTTTCAGTTTTCTACAGTAGGCAATGGATTTTTTTAAAAATAATGTTCCCGTGTCCCAGCCCTTTTCTGAAATTCCGAATTAAAAAAAGACATAATTCATCACATTTCCGATTTTAAATAATAAAATTTGTGTAGAAGTAACTTCCTCCTTCCATTTCAAGTGAACCTGACGTTGTCTCTTGACCACATAGACGCACTGTGGTCTGTTGTTTCAGAGTTATACATACGGTTTGTCCTCTGATTATAAAACTTACAAAGATGTAATAGAGTTAAGAGTCTACCATGACATGACACTCCAGAATTATGAAAAAGAAACAGTACATATCTGGGAACCAGAGAACTATGACCTCTAGATTCCAACCACTTTTTTGGGGGGGGGGGGGTTTGTATCTTTTAATTCTAGGTCATTATAATACTGATGTTTAGCCTCAGGGAAATACCACCCTTGTACTTAAATTTTTGCCTTTGCTAATCTGCACTTGCTAACTGCCTGCTTTGCAATTGCCCAGATGACGTTTTCCTCTAAAATGGGTATCTATAACTCGAACATTACAAAGCCATTTTCTCAAATCCAATCACTTTTGTCAATTTACTTTCAAGTGTCTTTGTTTTGTGAAGGGGACTTTCCACAATTTCCAAATGGAGGTGCTGGTCTAGACCAGCATTTCCAAAAGTATAGCACATCTTGGTGGTACACAGCTGATTTTATTATGTGTCAATAAAAAACACTGTGTCTATGTGATTGTCCTTAGCACACCTGCTAGTCTTTACCCTGCTCTAATTTTCCTTTTTATGTAGCATTTATTACCATATAAACTATGTTTATTTACCATATTTCTCACTTATTTTCTCCATCTCTCTGCTAAAATGTAAGGCCATGAGGCTTGGTTCTGTTTAGTTCGCCCATCTGTTGCAAGCACGTAGAACAGTGCCTGGGACATAGCAGTCACTGAATAAACATTTCTTGAATAAGTGCTTAGACATTTATCACGTGTATCACACGTGTATCACGTGTAAACAAAATAGATGACTTTAGCTCTTCTAGTACAAGAAAAACGTAATGACTGTAGCCTCTATAGCAGAAGAAAAAAAATAATTTGCCTTGTATGGCAAAGTTTGAATATTAGACACATGTTCCATACAGACACATCTAGATTAGACACAATGCTCAGAAGATTGTAGAATTTGGTTTATTAAATTCTGCTAACTGTTAAAATATTCCTTTCTCCACAGTGGTTGCACCAATTTACATTCCCACCAACAGTGTAGGACACATGCACCCCCATGTTCACAGCAGCTCTATTTACAATGCTCAGGACATGGAAGCAACCTCAGTGTCCCGCGACAGATGAGTGGATAAAGAAGACGTGGTATACACATATATAGATATAGATATACAATGGAATACTACTCAGCCATAAAAAGGAGTGAAATAATGCCATTTTCAGCAACATGGATGGACACAGAGATTATCATACTAAGTGAAGTGTTAATAAGTCAGAAAGAGACAGACAAATACCATATGATATCACTTATACGTAGCATCTAAAATATGACACAGATGACCTTATCTATGAAACAGAAACAGACCCACAGACATAGAGAACAGACTTGTGGTTGCTAAGGGGGAGGGGATGGGGGAAGGATGGATTGGGAGTCTGGGGTTAGCAGATGCAAACTATTATATATAGGATGGATAAACAAGGTCTTACTGTATAGCACAGGGAACTATATTCACTATCCTGTGATAAACCGTAATAGAAAAGAATATGAAAAAATATATATGTATGTACAGCTGAGTCAATTTGCTGTACAGCAGAAACTAAACAGAGCATTGCAAATCAACTATACTTAAATAAATAAATAAAATATTCCTTTCAAACCTGTTTTGGAAATGTTTTAATATCCTATGATTAATGGGTAATAAAATACAACATTTCTTTATTTACAATTTTGCAATGTTTCAGAGCTCTAATTCTGAACACTATTTCACATTATGCAACAAGAAACCACAGAAAGAAAAAGTATGGAAGACTGAGCCAAAAGGGTACTGACCACAATTAAATTCTTCATGTGAACTAATTTTAAGGTCATTTTTATCTTTCTCCTAAAATGTGAGTGAATAAAAAATCAGGTTAGCCAATACTTGGGGTTTAATCCAGCTGAATTTTTCTAAATGACTTAATAAGTAAAGCATTACCTGAAACTGGTTTACATCCCTTCTCTTTAGAAAATCTCATTAGACAGATGTACTTAAACATTACCAAGAATTTATAATATCAGCTGAGCTGTCCTAAGGCAGAGGTGAGGCTAAAACATACAAAATCTCACTTGAAATACCACCCAAGGCACCTCTGAGGTTTGATATGCCGGTGCTTTTTTTAATTATTATTTTAAGCTGGGGGGGGGGTCTTTAGTATTATTTATTCTTATAAATTTATTTATTTTTGGCTGCGTTGGGTCTTCGTTGCTGTGTGCAGGCTTTCTCTAGTTGCGGCGCATGGGTTTCTCATTGCGGTGGCTTCTCTTGTTGCAGAGCACGGGCTCCAGTGCACAGGCCCAGTAGTTGTGGCGCACGGGCTCTAGAGCGCAGGCTCAGTAGCTGTAGCACAAGGGCTTAGTTGCTCCGCTCGAACCCGTATCCCCAGCATTGGCAGGCGGATTCTTAACCACTGTGCCACCAGGGAAGTCCCTGCCTGTGCTTTTTTTAATGAAGAAACTTCAAATCCCTAGAGCAGTCTTCTGGAAAGCAGCAGCGGGCTAACTGTAAAGTGACAGTGTGACCTGGCATCCAAACAGGGACCCCTGAGGGTGGAAAAGGACGCCTTGACCCCGAGAGCAGCCTCGCGTCAGCCTGGACCTCCGACGAGACTTGGCCAACCCAGCTCCCACTCCGTGGAACCAGTTCAAACCACTGAGCTGAAGATCAAGCCACCAGCATATGGACGCTGAGAACCAACTGCTCAGCCACGGAATCTCCACGAGGTGTAAGCTCACATGCTGCAAGGCCCGTTTAGTGAAATGGGTTTTACCCTTTTGTCATCAAAGTAGAAAACAAATGCAATGAGAAGATGAAGTGCTTGCCACAAAGAAACATACATTTTTCTGAGAAATCATTGGTGATACAGAAGAGCTGGTTAACAAAATCTGAATTTACCATCGTGGGCCATTTATCTTAATTAGGGCTGAAATGTATTCCCACATTATATTAGATGTCAGATCCAAGCAAAATAGTCACTAGCTTTATTCAAATAAAAGTGGACTATTATTAAAAAAAAAAAAAAAAAGCTTTGCCTTTCCTCTGTATCACTCTAATTCTCTACACAATTATATTTGTGAAATCCATGCAATAAAAATGTAAATTGTTTTGTCAGTGCTTTCAATGAAGTAAACTGCAAAAATAAGATCCAATAATCACCCAAAAACGCCCTTTATAGCTATTTAAAATAGAGAGTACATTGTGATTTCAACCTCTTGTTAAGATTAGACTATTGTAATGAGTGAAACTGTCATCCCTAATGACTATTGCATAAATTGGTCACATTTTATGGAAAGTTTTCCTCTGGGCCTCATATTTTTGAGTTAACAAATATGTCTGTACTTTCTTTGGGCCTCCTGATCCCTTTTCTGCTGCACAGACTGACTGCTAAACACTGACTACATCGCACTGTTAATGAATCCAAGACATCATTTTGCTGATTTAGTAATATTGCAGCGCTCTCACCCAGCACCATCCTGTTACGGCACTGAGGAAATCTCAGATAGCGTTCCATCCCCACTAGACTGTCTAAACATATCTCTAGTGAACAGACACTGCAGTCATTCTGGAGAGCTGTCTGCACTTTCTTTGAACGGCTCAAGGGAACAAAAAAAGCTTTTCCGAGTATAATATTCAGGAAAACATTCAATTTTAAACACTGAGATTGTTAAATATTGATATCCTATTACCACAATAATCCAATTCTGAAAGCAGTTGAAAATCTAGAAGGAATAAAGTGTCAGCAATTTTCACAGAACAATTCAAGGGAGAATCGTCCAGAGAAGAGAATCGTCCAGAGAGAAAAATAATTGACAAGAGGTGGGGGGGGGGAATGATGACATAAGGTGTTTTTTCCAATGTGCCATTTTGCAAACTAAAATGAATCTGATTGAACAAATAAAATATATTTCCAGATGCATTTTTTTTCTTTGCACTGTCTGCTATTTTCCCACTCAATTTACAAATTCAAAGTCCATCAACAGATGAATGGATAAAGAAGATGTGGCACATATATACAATGGAATACTACTCAGCCATAAAAAGAAACGAAATTGAGCTATTTGTAGTGAGGTGGATGGACCCAGAGTCTGTCATACAGAGTGAAGTAAGTCAGAAAGAGAAAAACAAATACCATATGCTAACACATATATATGGAATCTTAAAAAAAAAAAAAAAAGGTTCTAAAGAACCTAGGGGCAGGACAGGAATAAAGACGCAGATGTAGAGAATGGACTTGAGGACATGGGGAGGGGGAAGGGTAAACTGGGACGAAGTAAGAGAGCGGCATGGACATATATACACTACCAAATGTAAAACAGATAGCTAGTGGGAAGCAGCCGCATAGCACAGGGAGATCAGCTCGGTGCTCTGTGACCACCTAGAGGGGTGGGATAGGGAGGGTGGGAAGGAGACGCAAGAGGGAGGAGATATGGGGATATATGTATACGTATAGCTGATTCACTTTGTTATACAGCAGAAACACACACACCATTGTAAAGCAATTATACTCCAATAAAGGTGTTAAGGAAAAAAAAGTTCAGTTTTCTTTTGTCAAGGAAACAGAGAAAGCGTCAAGGAGGTATTGATATTCCTCCTTCTGTAAAGAAAGCAAGTGCAGAGCCATAAAGCAGCTCCAACCTCCCCAAGTGTCCACTACTCAGACATCACCGGGCAGCGTCACCTGCCCACATCCTTGCCATTTCCCTCAACTCTTCCTAAGGTTTCCGTTGCTCCTGAAAGCAGCTCTTTTGCCCCTTTCCTGTTTTCCCATTTCTGTCCCCCTCTAACCTTAAAAACCTGATTACAGGAATGAGATGACTAAGCCATTGAGCCTAACTCTTGACTTGGGCTCTCCCGAATGCACACCATGACTTGCCTGACCAGTTGATTCTCTTCCTAGATGAAAAGAGGTTAGATGAAGAATTAAGTAGTTAAAGAATGGCTATAGCTCTCTACCCGCCAGCGGCCCCCTTAGCAATCCTGCAGGCAGATCACGTGGGCAAGAGAACGTCTGAAAAGAGTCAGCCGGTCTGCACGGAATGGAGAAGGATGAAGAAACAACCTTGTGCCTCGATGCTTCACTGAGGTTCTTAAATCCCCCTTTTCGCTTTCAACACTCTCCTGGCTGAGCAGAATCTCAGAGTTGGCCTCTCAACACGAGTCCACCTTCTCCCCAGACTGCCGGCTTTTCTGATGAAAGCACCTTTCCTCTCTATTGACACTTGTCTCTCAAATTATTGGCTTTTGAGGGGTGAGCAGCCAAACCCAAGTTCGGTTCAAAGATGAACACTAAACATAGACACGCCTCACTGACACAGAGGAGAAAGGAAGACTTCCTTTCTAGATTTTTTCATCCTACATCACGACGACGTCAGTAAATGCAATGGTGATTGGTTTACTCGGTGGGCATCTTCCGCCGTGGCCCTGGTCTCCGGGGCTCCCTCGTCTTTGCTGCCTCTGCTCCCTGGGACAGCACACGAGGTCGCCTGTGTGGTCTGTTCTCCTCTCCTGTGTCACTCATCTTTTTTTCTTCCATATCATGCTCTTGTTTCTGATAAACTCTTTTTCAAATTTACTGACTTGGATGCTCTGCTTTGCTTTCCTGATACCCCTCATTCTGTCGTCTATAAAATGATATGTCAGGGCTCTGGTGTCATCATGAAAACTACAGATAAAAATATGATTTTAATCTTCAGTGGTCTTGAGACGGGGCATTTGTTGGTGATACAGAGGCAATGGCCCCCTAACATACTCACGCAGGATAAGGGGGAGAATAACACCAGGCTCAGCAGGAAGAGGCCCCAAGGATACTGGTTTGTTTGCTTGTTGCTTGGTTTCTAATTTTATGGATGAGGGAGTTGAATCCTTGAGGAGCTTGGTCTGAAGCTTCACGTCTAACAGGGGGAAGGAAGGGCGAGCCCCATGTTACCTGACGACCCCACCGTGCTCCGGAATCAGAGATTTCAGCAACATCCCTCAAGACACACAGAACCATTCAGGTCTATGGAGCCATATGGTATACGGAATTATTTAGCTCATAAAAAAGGAGCCAAGTTAGCATGTCTAGTCATTTGCATATTGTCAAATGCTTTCTTAGGCTAATCTTTCCTACTTTCCAAGTCCTTAGTGTCTGAATAAATAAGGACCTTAAGAAACCTTCAGCACCATCACACACGAATCTTCAACTTTCTGAACAACTGAAACCATCAGTGTCATAACACGCGAACCTTCAACTTTCTCCACAACTGCCAGTGGCTTAGCCGTTATCTTCATGTATCTATCAATGTCAGAACATTAGGTTTGTTCAACTTAACGTGTTTACTCTTCACTTGTATACAGACATGAGAATCTAATTAGTGAATGTGGTGGTTCTTGCTATACATACGGTTCAATGGAAGTGTTGTGAAAAAATTGGTATTTGGTCCACTTGGAAGACTCTTGTTTTGGGGAGGGTGAAATTTCCGCCTCTACCCTTCTTGAGTTCTTCAGGCTGGACTAATAATGAAGTTGATACAAGACAGATGAACAGGAGAAAAAGAAACAAATTTTCGTTCGTGCACATGGAGGTCTCACAGAAATGGGACCCAAGAAGTGGCCAAAACAGGCAGCTTTTATACTTTTTAGACAAAGAAACAATACACTGGTGAGGAACTGACAGGACAAAGAAACCTAGGTTTGGCTGCTCAATTAGTGAAGAATCTAAACAGACTTTGGGCCTGGGGAGTCAACTAAAGGAGTCACACGTCTTGTTCATCCAGCCTTCTTGGCCGAATTCCCTATCTCTGGCGATAAGGACGTCCTTCTACCTCTGGACGCAGGGAGAAGCACGTTTCACAAGGGAGATTTATGTCCTGCTTCGTGGAGACAGAGAGGAGGGTCAGAGTGTCCCCCTTGCGTTGGCCATTTCTTAAGTAATTTTAATTCAAAATAACCAATCAAGCAGAAACTAACACACCATTGTAAAGCAATTATACTCCCAAATAGATGTTTAAAAAAATCAATCAAAATAATCAACACTGATTATTTTGAGACATAGTTGGAGGTGGCCCACCCTGAGTCCCAACAGTTCCAATACGAAAATTTAAATTCAAGAGTTTACTTTTACCTTTCTGATTCCTAGATACTGATTCTCTGTGCGGGCCTCAACCACAGGCTGATCTGGCACTTACCGATCCCTCCAGCATCCGAAGGTAGGGTCCTACCTGGACCAGCATTCCTCGAAACCTATGGTGAGACCTCCATCTCATTCACCAATGTCAGGAACAAAAGGCATCCACAGGGATGGCTGCCTTCAAAACACTAAATTCCCACCTGGCAAGATCCTAATGACAAAGGAGAGCAGTTCCCTTTTGGTCCCTGTTTCTCGGCAGCTGTACCCTGGGGCCACTGCAGTTCTGGCTTCAACAGCGCCCCTTCAAAAACATAAAACCCTAAAACAAATACGGGTTCAAATGCTCACACACATAAAACAAAAATGCTCTTTTACCTCTTGCTTATTCCATGGAATGGGACTGACTTTCAATCTGAGAGAACAGTTAAACTGAGGTGTAGTGACCTAATTTGTCCTCATGCTGCGCATTTTTATAAAAGCTACAGCACTCGGGCTGCAAAATGCAGCTGGGTCAGCGAAAGGCAAACACGCTTTCCGTTAGGAAAAAAGCCCCATGAAAAATAAAACAGTTCAGAATCCTCAAGAACACTGGTCTAGGAGCCTAAATGCGCACCATAATCCCTTCCAGATTACTTTCTGGGTCTAATTCCTATCAGAAAGTAAATGGTGGTAACATGAGAAAGGATGAAAACAGTAGTAGCTTTGGACAGTCCCCAGGGCAGGTAGGAAGCCACTGTGTGTGCAGCTCCTGCAGCCACCAGGGAGAAGAAGGTGGAGATGCTTCCCCAGACCCCCCAGCACCCGTTGGGGGGATACTGGGGCTTAGAAAAGTAAGGCTTTAGTCACCAACCAAGGATGTGCAAATCCAAGTGTTTTGGGGGGGTTTTTTTGTTTGTTTGTCTTTCCTGTTGTATCCGTTAGGCATAACTTAGGCTACAAATAACGAAGTCTGAACCAGGCTCAAACAGACCCATCCCAGAAGACCTGGGGGGCTGTCGGGCTGCAGCTCCCAGCGTGTCATCTGCGACAAGCTTTTACGTTTCCACCCTCGGCACGTGGGCTTCTTACTTCTCATTATAACAGTGGCTTCTTTTCTTGCTACCAGGAATGAGACAGAAGAGACCTGCGGCTGAATGTCCCTGGACCCAGCGCGGGTAGGGACATCTCACCCTCCTGTTGTGAGTGCCCCGGGTCCAGGGCCACCAGCGTCACTGGCTGCACTGGAGGCTGGGCGACTGAGGTGTAAGTTACCTGTAATCCAACGACCTACTTTCCAGCATTATATAACTGTTTTTCTTTTCGAAAAAGGCGGCAGCCACCCACAGGGAACCAAGAAATACCAATCACAGCTAAAACTTAATAGTTTGCCTTTACCTATATGTTCCTATGGTGCCCTAAAAGGGTACTTTTCATTGCTTACCAGTCACATTTGCTTCGGTCATTTTTTTTTAATAGAAATGTTTTTAAGAATGTTGTAATTTGTCTTTTCAAGTGCTATAAAACTCAAAGATGAACACGTCCGCTTGAGGTATCTCATTTTACAATTTCCTGTGACAAGTCATCTGACCACCCAAGGACTGGAGATTTTTCCACTTCTTTGTAAATAGATTTGGAAATTCTCATACAGATCATCGGCATGAGCGCCTCCACTACTTTTATAACCATCATAGCCGGATGTTTTTAATTCTTCAGGATCCCGAACTTGTCATTGTGCTAAAATGCTCACAGACTAAAGATAAGCTTTATCTGAGTGACACCAGCCTGTGACCTCACCATCTACCAATCAGAGAACTGACGAGCTGATCACATACCCTGTGGCCCCCTCTATCACCTGGCTTTCCTGAAATTCATCCTGAAACTCATCGCAGAGCTCGGGCTTTTTGAGCACTAGCTGTCCTGGACTCCTTGTTTGGCACCTTAACAATAAACGCTGCCCTTTCCGCCACCAAAACCTGGTGTCAGTAGATTGCCTTTACTGCGGGCAGGCTAGCGGACCCAAGTTTGGTTCAGTAACAAGAGTAGGATATTTGTCGTGGCACTTTTTCCTCTTGCTGCCAGCTCCCCGCCGGCCTTAAATAATTTCAGACCAAGGGCCTATGGACACGCAGATAAGAACAGATGTTAAATTCTGACAAATATAACAAAACTAAGGCACCGGCACTCACACACAAGGGCAAATCCCACCCTCTTCCCAAAGCCTGTCCCATCATGGCCCCAGGATATCTAGGCACTAAAGGAAGCTCCCAGGTGGGGACAGAGAGAGCCAAGGCTGATCTATCAGAGGTTGCAAAGCCAGAGCAAAAGCCAGCAGAGCCTCCTCGCTGGGCCAACGTTCACAGGCAGAAAGGAGCCCCGAAAAAGAGGTCCCGCCAAAGGTGGAGCTGTCATCGGCTGACAGCCTTCACGTGGCTGACGAGGCCTCAGAACTGCAGCCTCATGCGTTTTACCTGACACTGAAGACCAGAATCGCTCTTTACATTCAAGAATTTATTTCTATAGCTGTGCTACTGTCATTTCTAAGAGATAGATACACATTTGGTCCTTGGTCCTAGCACACGGCTCCTAAAGCCTTGGAATTTCCTAAGGATTAAGAGCGAGGAGAGAGAATCTTCTGTTTTCAAATAGCCCCAGAGTGATAAAGGAGAAAGAAGTGTCTTGTTATTCCTAATGGACCCCTTCCAACCCCATCAGGGTTTATGTTAATTAGGCAATTACTGGAAGCACCTAAGGATGGGGGCTGGTTGCCAGGGGAACCAACCATCCATCTGAGGTTTGGAATTTTCAGCCCCACTCCTTCGTCCTCCCACCCCCAACATACTGGTGGGACACAGGGGCTGGAGGCTGAATTAATTACCAGTGACCAATGACTTCATCGATCATGCTTATGTCATGGAGCCTCCATAAAAACCCAAAAGGAGGGGGCTCAGGGAGCTTCTGGGCTGGTGAACAGCTGGAGGCGCTGGGAGGGTGGTGCGTGCAGAGAGGGCATGGACGTCCGCATCCGCACACACACACACACACACACACACACACCCGGCATCACTCCCATCTGGCTGTTCCTGAGTTACATATACCCTTTTAGAATAAAGAGGTAATCTGATAAGTAAACTGCTTCCCTAAATTCTGTGAGCTGCTCTAGCAAATTAATGGAATTCAAGTAAGAGGTCAGGGGAACCTACAATTTGTGGCTAGTTGGTCCACATGACACCCTGGACTTGTAAGTGGTGTCTCGGGGGAGATGGGCAGGGCTGTGGGACTGAGCCCTTGACTGTGGATCTGACGCCGTCTCCAGGTAAACAGTGTCAGAAGTCAGCTGAATTGTAGGACCCCCAGCTGGTGTCACAGAATTGCCTGGTGTGGGGAAAACCCCACATATTAGGTGACCTGAAGTGTCAGAAGTGTTGAGAGTAATGTAGATGAGATGTAGATGCGAAACACAGGAGTTTTTCCTTTAAAAAATACCATATACCGAAAAAGAGAGAGAGAGAGGAATAAAGAAAGAAGGAGGGAAGGAAGGAAAGAAGGAAAGAAAGAAAGAAAGGGAGAAAGAAAAAGAAGGAATGAAAGAAAGAAAGAAAAGAAGGAGGGAAGGCAAGAAGGGAAGGAAGGAAGCGAGGAGGGAAGGAAAGAAAGACAGAGTTCCTCAATGTCTGTAAGCAAAACTTCTTGGAAAAATCTATAAAAAGCAATTATTCTCCCTTCTGAGCAGTGTAAAATAAAGAAAGTTGCCCCCTATCCAGTTCTACGAGGACCGTGTCATCAGCCACTGCAGTCGCTGTGCACCCTGAAAGGAGTTCAGGACGCAGAAGAGGATGAGGTACTCTGTGCTCTGGGAAAATAGGCAAGATAGGCCCTCAGACAGATATATTTCAGGAAAAAAACTTCAGGAACCCGAACACCTGTATCTTCCCACACTTAGAAAAGCACTGAAAACATTAACTGACATGTCTGTTCCCCGTGAGTGGCAGGAACCTGGCCCGAGACGCGTGCTGGACGGCTCGCAGCCCTCAGCTGAGATCGCGCGCTCGCCCGCCCCTCCAATGCCTCTGCAGAGGGGCTCCCCCGGGTGCTGCAGTGCCCAGTGAGACCCTGAATAAGACCACGTCACAGACCTGACACTGTGCGTTCTCCTTTCAGTCAACAACAGCATTCCCAAAAGTCTTAACTTTCCCGATTAGTGTGAAGCTCACTTAGGGAAGACTGAGGCATGTGGTGGAAAGAACACAATTTGAGTCCAGCTGACCCGGATTCGAATCCAGACTCTTGAATTTAGCATTCCTAATTCCTCGATGCCTTGCAGAGACAAGGGAGAAAAGCGAAAAGAAAAAAGAAACAGAAACCAGATGCAGAACTGCCTTCGCAGAGCTCCTGGTGCAGCAGGCAGGCCCACAGCCGGACAGCAACTGCTGAGATGGGCTCAGCCGCAGAGCCGCCCAGGCGCCGGTACCTGGAGCGGAGCATCAGGAAAGGCTGCCCTGAGCCCCACGCGGAGGAAGCAAAGGGCTGGCGCGCCGAGGCTCGGCCGCAGGGACGGCAAGGCTCCCGACGGGGCTCTGGTGGGAGGGCCACGGGGAAGCAGGCGGCCTCCCTCCGGGCAGCAAGGGCCGGCCGCCCGAACCGTGCCTGGACCCCTCCCTGGGGGCGACAGGAAGCCACGGCGGACATCAGATAGGGCAGTGTCCTCATCACACCTGTTTTGACAGGCAGTCTGCGTCGGACGCCCAGGGCGCTAGACGGGGGGGAAATGAAGGCGGAGGGGTGACCCGGGGAACAGCAGTGCGGACGCGGCGGAGACGCGCTCAGGGGCGGAACGGAACGTCTGTGCGCCTGCCCGGCGGGTGGGGAGTCCGGGGCGGCAGGGCCGAGCACCACGAGCCCTCTCGGCCCGCCGCTGGGTCCACGGGCTGCTGGCCGCGCGAGGGGCATCTCGGAAGAGGCGGGCCTGGGGCCAGCGCGGGAAGAAAGACTGCGGCCTGGGCTCTGCTGAGCACGACATCTGAGCCACGGTGTCCAGGGGCTGGTGGATGCACTCGACCAGCGTTCGGAAGGGAGTCTGGGGCTACAAAGGTCTGTTTCGGGACTCACCAGTGTAAGGCTGTCGTCGAAGGAGCCTGGGAGGGGCGTCCAGACCTTCCGGGGAACAGAGCCCCACGTGTTTGGCCCATCATACCCTGGTGTCTCCGAGCCGTGATGGCCACAACCTAGGTGTCTGTTCCACCAGTCAGCAAAGGGCACCGCAGGAGACAGGAGAAAGGCGTTTCGGGAGGCAGAGCCTTCTCGAGAGAACCTGAACTTGTGTTCATCCGTGGCTTCCAGGGCGTCTGCCCTTGGGGTCGGCCCCCAGTGGAGACGCCAGGTCCGTTCTTAGGCGATAAGGTGCCACCCGGGGGCAGCGCCGGCACCGTCCCCAGGAGGTCGTCAGGGGCTCACCTGGCTCTGCCCGAGGAGTCGGCCCAGGAGAGACTCACTCCAGGGCACATGGTGTCTTTCCCAGTCAACCACATAGGAAGGTACTGAGGACAAAGTCCTTTTCATGGTTGTCCCCTCCCCCCGTGGTGCTCACAGCCACGCCTCGAAAATATCAAGCTTTCCACCAAGGCTTGTCGCCCGGGCCCTGGCACGTCGGCATCACACCGTGCTCTGCCGATGGGTTACAGGCAGGGCAAGACATTGGCCACATTAGCGGGTCCACATCTGCCCCTTCCTCATCAGCGAGAAGCACGAGAATTAGAAATGAAAGCTGTGTTGCTCTTACTAACACGTGAAATGCAGGAAACGGAGATTAAATAAACCGAGTGCAAATCCTAACAGTTTGTGTAAATGTGTGTTTCTAACACCACTTATTTTATTGTTCTTTGATAAACTGAGCTACAAAGCTTCAGGCAGCACCTCCACCAGGTGAGGTTCTGAGGACGTGCTCAAGGGCAGCGTACTCTTTCCTTCCTGGGAGCCGTCGGGGGGACGGGACGCAGGCCACCTCCGGCTCCACCAGCTGCCAGGTGTTGCAATATCGGGATGAGCGAGCGCTCCCAGGCCAGAGTCATAATCCTGGGAGAGGACGCCTGAGGAACGATTTGATGGGGAAGGTCCGGTCTTCCTTAATACATGTTGTCATTTTCGCTTTTTGTGAATATGGATTGTAAATACCCAGACATACCTAGTCAACAGGCAAATATTCAAATTCAGGTAAAAGATCATTCCTGAAGTGCAGGCCGGTTTTATCGGCTTTTGAAGATTTCCTGCACTCGGTTTAGATGGAATCACTGCCCATGTGAACAACGCTGCACAGATGTTCCGGCTCAGCCAGTGACTAATGATGGAGCCCTAACTAAATCGCTCCATCCTCTGAGTCTCAGCTCTCTTAACCGTAAAATAAGGGTTGTCTTCAATCACCATGAATCTCCAGAAATTCTAACAGTGATTCTGTGATGGAAACAAGACAGACCCCGACCCGCTGTGTGCTCCTCCGTTGCAGCTCTGCCCTCATCCCGATCACACCGGTGTTTTCACGGTCCAGTTCTCCCACAGAGAGAGCTGGGGGGGCAGGGCTGGTTCCATCCACTGTCCCTGCAGCCCTGGGGCAGGGTCAACCACTCTCGGTGCCTTTGGGTCCAGGTCCCCCACTGAGTGGAGCCCCTGTGCCCCTCCTCTACCCCGTGGGCACCCTGCCCCCGCCAGGGCTGGGGCAGCCCAGAAGAATGGCATTCACACACATGCCTGCACATCTGCCCTCACCTGCCACTCGTATGCCCTTTCGTTCTCAGGGAAACCACAAGAAACGGCAGACATGACTCTGCAAACAGAGACAGAAAGTGAGGAAGTCGGGTCTTCACACCTGCCCATGAGGCTTCTTTATTAATCAGGGCCCTTTATTATTTATCTGGACCCCTCTTTAACTCCAAGTCTAAGTTATAAGATAACAGCTTCATGGAAAGTTAAACAGCACTTAAAACAGCATACGCTTAACCTAAGCCCAGCGAAACGAAGTAATTTACAACAGTTATGAATCTGGTGTGAATTCTTCTAACATTTTTATTACATTGAGCCATTAAAAGAAAGTAGTATTTGAAAAAACAGTCAACTCTATTGAAAAGACTGATTTCGTTCATCAACCTTTTAGAATATTCCATTTGAGGGGCTTCCCTGGTGGCGCAGTGGTTGAGAGTCCGCCTGCCGATGCAGGGGACGCAGGTTCGTGCCCCGGACCGGGAAGATCCCACGTGCCGCGGAGCGGCTGGGCCCGTGAGCCATGGCCGCTGAGCCTGCGCGTCCGGAGCCTGTGCTCCGCAACGGGAGAGGCCACAGCAGTGAGAGGCCCACGTACCGGAAAAGCCACAACAGTGAGAGGCCCGCATACCACACACACACACAAAAAGAATATTCCATTTGAAATTCATTACAAAGTAGTACTAGATTTTTAGACTCACTGGCCTTCCTCTGCGTCCAAGAATGTTAATACCTCCTGAGTGAGTCTAACCAGTACACTCATACTTATAAGACGATACCAAAATAGCACCAATTAAGTATATCTTGCATCAAGAAAGAAATCATTCCTGAGATGCTAGAAAACAAGTACACATAATAAGTACAGACTAGGAATGAGACAGTTTGCCTGAGAATTCCAAATGCTGACCCCAAAGGCTTCGCAGGGTTGCTTTTACAAAGGACATGACATTTTGTTTTGTTTTGTTTTGTTTTCAATTCATGGACCATTTTACATCTGAGCACACTAAAACTGAACTGAGTACAAACACATAACATCTGCTCCATATACTGGTACAGAGTAGGAGTCCAGAGCATTCGTACCATAACCCACTGAAAGAATAAGTGGATGGATATTAAACATTCTCAATAATGTAAAGTACCATAAAAATGTTTCTCTTCGTGGCAATGCGTTTAAAATTGTCTGCTATTGTAGGATCACTTATAAGAATACAATGTTCAAGGATTTATTTTGGGAATATAAAGAAAGAAAAAAGAAAGATAAAAGTAAAATTTTGTTCTCTTAATAGACACAACTACTGAGCCTGTGCTCTAGAGCCTGCAAGTCACAACTACCGAGCCCACGTGCCACAGCTACTGAAGCCCGCGTGCCTAGAGCCCGTGCTCCACAACAAGAGAAGCCACCGCAATGAGAAGCCCGCACACCGCAACAAGAGTAGCCCCCGCTCGCTGCAACTAGAGAAAGCCCGCACGCAGCAATGAAGACCCAATGCAACCAAAACTTAATCAATTAATTAAATATATTTTTAAAATATTTTTAAATGCTAAATGCTTTTGGCCGATTTCTTATTAGCAACAAATTCCAAATAGTCAGTCAGAAAAAGTATCTGTTTTGTCCTACTTCTGGATTAGAACAAGCCTTTCACTTAGGACGCATAGCCCCTGCTAACATCCCATAACTGCACAATTTGAAGTGTAAAAACTTAATAAACAGAAACCTCAATTAAATAGAGCCGGGAGGCCGGAACGGGGAGCTCTCATGCCTGTGCTGATAGCAGACCCCAGCAGGAAGACAGACTCCTCTCTCCTGGCCAGGACTCGGCCAGTGACAAGCCATGGACCCTTTGTTTGCTACATCCCTCCTCAGTTCCTTTCCCCTCTATAAAAGATTCCCCTTTCCTTGCCCTGCGGGGACTTGCTGTGGTTGCCATGGTTGCAGACCCCGAATGGCAATTCTCTGCAGCTCTGAATAAACCCACCTTTGCTGGAGAAATATCTGGCAGGCTAATATTTGTTCCAGGTCGACAGAAGCACAAGTGACCTCCACAGTCACTGATCTTATATTTTCATCTGAAGTGGGATTATGCAGTAGAACTAATATCATGACTACCAAACAGCTGGAGAAGACACAAAAACAGTACTAAATCCCAAATATCATTTTGTCTTCCTCTTTTTAATTCCCATCTGTTTGCTGAAAAGCCTACATCTCACCCAAGTATTTACAAAACAAATACAGATTATAAACAAAACCAGATTCTAGATTTCAAACAACCTTAAGTATTTTGTTTTTCTTAGATAGATTTGTGGCAAAAGTCCGGTCTAATAAAGCCTGTAAGGACGCCGAGGGTGCAGCGCCTGCCCTGTGGCAGGCAACCCTCTGTAGCTGCTGTACCGCGATACCAGCGCATCTGCAAGAGTGCGGCGCATCAGCGCCACCCACCTGGTTTTCCAGCCATCCATCCATCCATCAGTACAAAACCGCAAGGTAGTCACATCGACACTAAAAGCTTTCCTGGTCCAAATGCCGGGTATGTGATTTTAATTATTCTCTGGGTTGCTGCTAATCCAATGGCTATTTTCTCATGTGAGTTTATCATATTTATAATTAGGTTAATGTAAAAAGTTAGATTTAGGTCCTTAGAATTAGATTTAGAATTAGATTAAGGTAAAAAGTTGAAAAAACAAATCTCACAAATTACCATTTAAGGCATGAAATTAAATTAAAGTACCATTTACGCCTAAGAAACCGTTTAAAGTTGGCAAGAGGAGATTCTCCACGCGGTAAGGAGGAAGCCGTGCAGGTCCCAGTGGAGCCTGCAGGGACGCCTTCAAAGGCTGCTCCAGCCTCAACGCCTAACCAACAGCAGGGATGGCGGGTGGCCACATGAATATTATGAACCAAAACAAAAGGGTAGCAAAAGCCACCAGAAGGAAAGAACAAAGGAAAACAGTTTCTCTTCAAAGAATTACTCCTGCATCATGCATCTGTGTATATCTTCCCCTTTACATCTCCTACCTTTTATAACAATACTACACTTCGCATTTGCAAGGCTTAATATATTTATCACTTTTGTAGTGATTGCCTGCGAGGCAAACATTCACTGCGAGGCCGGACACCGGGCACCTTGATGGGGGGTGGGCAGGAACACGACCCCGCAAAGTCCCAGCGTTGCTGGAACACACACGGTGGTGGGTGGACAGGTATGGGTAACAGAGACGGAAAAGGAAGACTTGACAAGACCACAGGCGGCACTGAGAGGAGATGGGAAGATACGTGCAGAGGACGGTGTAACAACGATGGACATGACACCCAGAGACAAGGGGCAGCCGTGCAGGCTGGCGATGGCGTCAGGGGTGCCTCTAGGAGAAAGGGACGCTGCAGGGGTCCCGTGAGCCAGGATGAGCCAGCATTTGAAAACCAGAAGTTTGGGCTTTTCCCAGCACTGACTCAGCAAACTGAGAACAAGGGGTGGGTCCTGGGAGAACAGAGAGCAGCTGGGAGGGGGCAGGACCAGCTCAGATGGACAAGCCCTGGCCCCTGAAGGCGGTCTGAGTCCATCCGAAGGACCAGGGACACTGCCTGGAAAGTCTTAAGCAAGGGAGTGTGACAAGACAAGTTGTGTTTTAAAAAGATCACCCTGTGTGATACTGTGTAGTATTTTATTTGGCCACTGCAAAAGATCTATGATGTAGGCAGCTCCGATAAATTACCTTATACATATAATATCAGATATAAATATAAGGATTTTGTATTTTATAACCTTTTCAAAATGTACCAATCTTAGTAGAACTGGGTTAGGAAAGAGCCTTAATGAGGGGGATTTGGTATTCCTAAGGGATATATATAAAAGCTATGCATTGTTCTCTACAATAATCATGTTTGTAGAACAGTTTTCAGTGGAGAAGCACTTAATTAATTAAAAATCAAGTTCCCCATGCAAGCAGGAAAGCTTTTCAACTTTCCTTTAAAAGTCAGCACAGGGGGCTTCCCTGATGGCACAGTGGTTGAGAGTCCGCCTGCCGATGCAGGGGACGCGGGTTCGTGCCCCGGTCCGGGAAGATCCCACATGCCGCGAAGCGGCTGGGCCCGTGAGCCATGGCCACTGAGCCTGCGCGTCCGGAGCCTGTGTTCCGCAACGGGAGAGGCCGCAACAGTGAGAGGCCCGCGTACCGCAAAAAAAAAAAAAAAAAAAAAAAAAAAAAAAAAAATGCAAAACTATAAAACTCCTAGAAGTTAACATAGAAGAAAATCTAGAGGACTTCGGATTTGGTGATGCCTCTTTAGGTACAACACTAGAAACGCAATCCATGAAAGAAAATTGATAAGCTGGACTTCATAAAAATTAGAAACTTCTGCTCTGCCAAAGATAGGTCAAAGGAAACAGAAGACAAGCCACAGACTGGGCAAAAATATTTACAAAAGACATATCTGATAAAAGATTGCTAGCCAAAATATAAAAAGTGCTCTTAAGACTCAACAGTAAGAAAACAAACAATCCAACTAAAAAACTGAACAAAAGACCTCAATGGACACCTCACCAAAGAAGGTAAAAACATATGGCAAATTAGCATATGCGGAGACGCTCCATATAATACATCATTTGGGAAATGCAAATTAAAACAATGAGCTACCACTACACACCTGTTAGAAGGGACTAAAATCAGAGCACTGACAACACCAAATGCTGCTGAGGACGTGAAGAAACGGGAACTCTCACCCGCTGTGGGTGGGAGTGCAGAATGGCGCAGCCACTTTGGAAGACAGTTTGGCAGATTCCCACGAAAGTAAACACACTCTTACTATACTCTTACTGCTCTCATACTCTTGCTATAATCTAATAATTGTGCTCCTTTGTATTTACCCAAATGAGTTGAAAACATATATCCTCAGTATAACCTGCACACAGATATTTATAGAAAGCTTACTCACAATTGCCGGAACTTGGAGGCAACCAAGATATCCTTCAGCAGATGAACGGATAAATAAACCGTGGTCCATCCAGACACTGGATTATTAAAAAAGAAACGAGCCATCAAGCCATGAAAAGACAAGGAGGAACCTTAAATGCACGTGACTAAGTGAAAGCGGCTCATCTGAAAAGGCTGCACACTGTGTGATTCCAACTATAAGACATTCTGAAAAAGCGAAACTACGGAGACAATAAAAACATAAGTGTTGCCAGGGGTTAGAGGGAAGAGAGGGATGAATAGGTGAAGCACAGAGGATGTTTAGGGCAGTGAAAACATTCTGTATGATAGTATGATGCCCATATACATTTGTCAAAGCTCACAGAATGTCCAAAACCAAGAATGAACCCTAATGTAACCTATGGACTCTGGGTGATAATGAGGTGTCAGTGTAGGTTCACTGACTGTAACAAATGTACCATGTGGAGGAGGATGTTGATGGCGGGGACCTGAGCTTGGTAGAGGCTGTGTCTGTCCGGGCAGGCGGACAGGGAGTATATGGGAAATCTCTGCATTTGCCACTCAGTTCTGCTGTGAACCCAAAACTGTTCTAAAATACGAAGTCTATTTTTTTAAGTCAACACAATCAAATAACCTTTCCTGAATTTTGTTTCTCTTTCCTTCATTGCACATCCCATATTTCAGAACCAGGTTTTACTTAGAGCACATCCTGTGAATAAATCATAGCTTTAGTTTCACAGTCTGGCTTTGATCAAACGACAGTCCTCGTTTTGCAGTGATAAGGGGGAAATCTCTGGTCTATGAGCAGGTTACCAATTGTCTACTATGCCGGTGATTGTCTATATGTTGTGGATACAAAGATAGTTAAGAGGAAAGTTCTGACCCTATGGTCGAAGTAAACACTCATAAGAGGTGTTTATACGTAAAGACACGCCGACACGGGACCCCACGTGTGTCCCCCGACGCACTGCTCTCTGTTCACCACAAACACTCAATGCCTGCGGCTACTTCTGGGGCAGGTTCTTTCCTAACAGCCCTAAGGACAGTCTGAGTTGTGTGTTCTTTCGGAACGGGGCCCATCGTGTGGTCAGTGCTCAGCAACTGTCCGGGGCACAAGCACAACCCTGGGAAGAGTCACCTTAGAATCCGGTCTGGGAGTAAAGCTAAGGCCGAGGGGAGAGGGAAAACCCTGCCTGGCCTGGCCTGGCCTGGGACGGTGAAACTTACTTCAGGAGCATTTGGAAGAAACCAGATAAGTAGCACGGTTTTTGCTTCCCTCTTCTCTCTATCCATCCCCAAAGGGGCGACCACAGCTTCCACAGTGCCCAGGGGGCTGCCCCAGGACTGGCAGACCTCTAGGAAACTCAAGCATACTCAGATGGGCAGATTTTGGTTCTGGAAAATTAGAGGGAGTAAAAGATCTGCACACCATGTGCTTACCACGCACAGAAATCAAGTTTATTGATGATTCATGTTTGGAGAAGGAGGACACATGAAGGAGAAAAGGAACAGAAGAGGGTGGAATATAAAGAAAGGAAAAAAAACAAAAGAAGAGATACAGGGAGGCCTGCCTGGCCCAGAGTGCATTTTAAGTAACACACCTGCACAAGAATATTTCATTTCATGTTAACAAACATCTTGAATACCTACTTTGTCATTAACACCAAACATCCTTGTCTAAAAGTGTATCTTTCTTCTCTTTTACCTATTGAAGTATAATTGGTTTACAATACTGTGTTAATTTCTGCTGTAGAGCAAAGTCATTCAGTTATACATATATACACATTCTTTTTCATATTCTTTTCCATTATGGTTCATCACAGGATATTGAATATAGTTCCCTGTGCTCTACAGTAGGACCTTGTTGTTTGTCCATTCTCTCTATATAAAGTTTGCATCTGCTAACTCCAAACTCTCAGTCCATCCCTCCCCCTACCACCCTTCTCCTTAGCAACTGCAAGTCTGTTCTCTATGTCTGTGAGTCTGTTTCTGTTTAGTAGATAAGCTCATTTGTGTCATATTTTAGACTCCACATATAAGTGATATCATATGGTATTTGTCTTTCTCTGTCTGACTTCACTTAGTATGATAATCTTTACGTCCATCCATGTTGCTGCAAATGGGAGTATTTCATTCTTTTTTATGGTTGTGTAATATTCCATTGTATATATGTACCTCATCTTCTTTATCCATTCCTCTGTTGATGGACATTTAGGTTGCTCCTGTGTCTTGACTTACTGTAAATAGTGCTGCTATGAACACTGGGAAAGTGTATCTTTCAAGCTGAGGAACAATGTTCTCATTGTGTCAGCAAAGAAACTTCACTTTCAGTATATTACGGAGCTTTGGTCAATAGGATAGCATCTTTCCAAGTTTATTATTTTGGAAATTATTTTAGAACTTACAGCTCCAAGAATTTTTTTTAAGAGTCTGTTAGGGGAGAGTATAGATAAACAATGAGTTCAGACTAACTAGTTTTTACATCATTTACTGAGAATAAGAACTGAAGAGAACTAAAACAAAAATAGAGGACATATCTGAAAATACCCTATTTTTCCAGTACCCTAAATTCCTTTCTGTGTATGGCCTAGATAAATTGGTCTATTTGAGTTCCAGTTGTTCTTTCAAAATGATGGAAACAATTTGGCTATGATAGCTCAGGCCTGAAAAAGGGAATCTTGGAAGGAGAGTGAATCGTCTCCAGCCCTTCAGGAATTCACAGCTCATCAGTATCAAGACACAGTGTTTGTATGAGAATCGTAACGTTTTAATAGGAAAGAGATAAACGACATACACAATACAAACAGTCATTTTGCCCAGCAATTTCAGGCATGCATGCCTCTATATATAAGGCAGAGAAAAACAGACCAAACCATCCACTACCTTCTAGCTTGACACTTAATAAATCAAGTGTAGACAGTGTTTCCTGCTCTGTTCTTTCAAACCTCCAAGGGAAATTAAAAGACAGTGTTAACTCAAGGTGGAGTCACTGAGACTCAAAATTACATTACTTGGCAATATTAGCACCACAGAAACCTGAGAACACGAGAGGTGAGTCCCGTGACCCTCCTGGAAGCCTCCCACACGGAACACCGAATTAGAATAGCCACGACCAGTCCTTCACCATGATGTTCTAGAAACAGATGCTGAGGCAGCGGGACAGTTCCGTGATAAAGGCTGCATCTCTGGACAGGTTTGGAGGCTCCTCCCAAGAACTGTTGTCTTTCTCCCTATGTGTCTGTCAAGGTAAATCTTCCAGCTTTCAAAAAAACCTCAATCACTAGTCAAAACAAAATAATACAAAACAAAATAACCAAATAAGAGGAAGAAAATCAACAAAACCCCTGATTCTGTTAGCCCAGCTGGTCTTCCATGCTTCATTTAAAAGCTGTCCACCTCTCTAGCAAGGCTTTAAAATAAGTTATCTTCAAATGTATACTCATAAAAGAGATAATCAATAGGGAGTGTGTGCTAGAGTAGCAGGTTTTCTTCGCCTTCGGACTATTTCATCTACACCAGAAGGCAGATCACTACTCTGCTCCCAGGGTCACAAATCAGTACCTACCGCCCTGAGGCACAGGCCTTGCCTGAAGGCAGAGAGCAGATGGGGTTCCCTGTCACACACTCCCTTCAGGTAAAGTCAGAGTCAGCAATCCTCACAGAGCAAACGCCCTTACAGCCTACAACTACCTCCAGTTCTCATACGGGGCTTAAGTCTGCAACACCCTGGTGCAGACTCGGAATCTGCAGCGTCGTGGTGATGTCATTAGTCAGGAAGATCAAGCGGAGAGCAGAGGGTTGAGGCTCTGTCTTTATCTGTGCATACTGTCCTCGTTAAGGCACCCGATGAAGGGCAGACACCATTTCCAGCAGTAAGGTGCATTCAGACCTTCAGGGGGTCTGGCTGAAATGCACATTCTGAGTCAGGAGGTCTGGGTTACTGCTGAGATTTAACCCCCTCCCAGGTGCTACCACTGTTGTTGTGATTAGTTGTTCAGGTATAAGAACACTCCTTCCATTACTAAATACTATGTTATTATTACCATCAGCAGCTGCTGCATTACCGTTGTTGTAGGCTGAATAAAGTTTTCCCCAAAAGGTCTACGTCCTAATCCCTGGAACCCAGGAATATGTTAACTTATATGACGAAAAGAACTTTGCAGATGTGATTAAATTAATGATCTTGCAATGGGGAGATGACCCTGAATTATCCAGGCGGGCCCAGGGTAACCACAAGGGTCAGAGGTAAGAAAGAGACAGGACGGTGAAAGTTAGAGAAGATGGAAGGTCAGAGGCAGAGATCGGACAGAAAAGAGGACGCCATGCTGCTGACTTTGAAGCTGAGGAAGGGGCCCTGAGCGCAGACACGCAGGCGCCTCTAGAAGCTGCAAAAGGTCGGGAAACAGACTCTCCCCTGCAGCCTCCAGAAGGAGCCACCTCTGCCCTCACCTGGACTTCGGTGGAACTGCGTTCAAACTTCTGGCCTCCAGAACTGTAAGAGAGTAAATGTGTGTTGTTCTGCGCCACAAAGTTTGTGGGAGTTCGTTACAGTAGCAACAGGAAACTAACACAATGAATATCAACAGTAACTGTTTATAAAGAGCTCACTATATGCCAGGCATTGTCTTAACTGCTTTACATACATAATTTCTCAAAGCAACCCTACTGCTACACGGATAAACCTTGAAGACATTATGCTAAGTGAAACCATCCCGTTCCAAGAGGACAAATACTGTACGATTCTTATATGAGGTCCCTAGAGCATCAAATTTACAAAGACAGAAAGTAGGATGGAGGGTACCAGGGACCGGGGTGGTGGGGGGGGATGTTATTTAATGGGTACAGAGTTCCAGTTTGGGAAGATGAAAAAAAATTTTGGAGATGGATGTGACGCTGGTTCCACAGCAGGTGCCTGTAGTGGATGCCACTGGATTATACATTTAAAACAGTAAGTTTCATGTTAAGTTTATTTTTATACCATTTTGTAAAAAGCTATCATCTAATGCAATCCTTGGAAGACCTAGAAAGCAACACTCTGTGGCAGGAGGAGCCCAGGTGTGAGGTGCAGCGACCCAGCCACTCACAGGTCACCCTGTCCTGGGCCTTTGGGCCTCAGCTTCGGCTCAGGAAAGAGCTGAGGGCTTCCCAACATCCAGCCGTGAGCAAATTCCTGATGGGGAAAGAAGCTATTTTTTAAAAGCCACCATTGTGGGTTTTATTATTGTGATTTATTAATAAATCCCACACAGAGGCTCCTAACCCCAGACATCTGTCGACCAAAATGAAATAACTCAACCCAAGGAGCTGAAAGTCTCTTTCTAAATAAAAGATGGCAGGTATTAGAAACAAAGATTGATCACGATAGTATTTTGAGAAAGAAGCCTCCCATGATTAAATTCTTTCAATGACTCTTCGGGAAGTTGTACATTTATAGTAATAACACGGAGTTTTTACACTTCTTTTAACGTAACTTTGCCAGGCGGGATTTCAGTAAGTCTCTCCACAGTAGAGTCCAGGCTCAGCCAGGCCCTGGAGCCCGGCTCTCAGTTCTGCCCTGTCACTTGTGTCTCCTTGGACACATGGCTGTTCTCTTATTTCTATAATGGGGACAATAACAGAACGTTCTCCATAAGTTTATTACAAGGATTAAATGAGTTAATCATTTAAGGTACTTAAGACGAGTGTCTAGCACATAATATGCATTATAAATTTTTGCTATTTTATTATTATGATTCCTCCCAAACTCAACATAGAAACCTATGACCATGATATTTTAAAGGTAAGTTAATGCTGTGGGTAGACTACTGACAACTGACATAGTTATTGTTAATTATCATATTAACACTGCTCTCTCTGTTTAAAGACAAAATATAAAGAGATACAAAAGATAAAACATAAATACCTATAAAGATATCCAAAACTCTATTAACCCTCATAATCAGAGACATAAAAATTAAAACAGCAAGCCAATAACAGGAGTGACCGGGACAGTATCTCGGGAAGCCCCGAGCGAGCCTCCCAGGGGCCCCGGAAAGCCTGCAAAGCCACGACTCTCCAGAGCATCTCCATAAGCGGCACCGGCAGAAAAGAGCTTCTGGAACTAAAGGCACGAAGAAGGAACCACAAGGAGACGGGGCGGGCAAGATGCGGTTTAGTTGAGCCCCACCCCAGGATGGGCAGCCAACAGAAGGAGGGTGACCACACCACAGAGGTTCAGCCGGGAACCGAGGTGTGTGCCCCATGGGGCTCCCCAGCCCGGCTCCTGCGCCAGGAGATGAGCCCCCAGACAGTCTGGTGCCAAGGCCAGTGGGGCTGACTCTCAGGGGAGCAGAGGGCTAAGGGGACGGAGGCTCCAGGCCTAAAAGATGTGCAAAACCTCCCAGGCTCCAGGTGGAAGCAGTGACCCAATAGGAGACTGGGCACCTCCACCAGCTGGTCCTGAAGGGCCTCCCAAGGAGGAGGCCGGGTGAGAGACAGGGAGGGGACGGGACCCTGTGCTTCCCAGAGACACAGGCAGGACACAGCCATCCTGGGAGCTCACTCTACCGCCAGGGCATCTCCAAGTCATTTGCAAACATCTTCTCCCATTCAGTCGGCTGCCTTCTCATTCTGTTGGTTGTCTCCTTCACTGTGCAAAAGTTTCTCAGTTTGATGTGGTCCCATTTGTTTGTCTTTGCTTTTGTTTCCCTTGCATATTTTTATAGAGACAGATCTATAAAACTACTGCTAAGACCAATGTCAAAGAACATACTGCCTACGTTTTCTTCCAGGAGTTTTATGGTTTCAGGTCTTACACTTAAGTCTTTAATCCATTTTGAGTTTATTTTTGTATATGGTGTGAGAAAGTGGTCCAGTTTGTTTCTCTGGCATGCAGAAGTTCAGTTTTCCCAGCACCATTTATTGAAGAGTCTGTCTTTTCCCCAGCGTATATCCTTGCCTCCTTTGTTGTAGATTAAATAACCACATAAGTGTGGGTTCATTTCTGGGATCTCTACCCTGTTCCATTGATCTCTGTGTCTGTTTTGGGGCCAGTACTATACTGTTTTAATTACTGTAACTTTGTAGCAGACTTTGAAATCAGAGAGGATGATACCTCCATCTTTGTTCTTCTTTCTCAAGACTGTTTTGGATATTTGGGGTCTTTTGTGTTTCCATACAAGTTTCAGAATTATTTGTTCTAGCTCTGTGAAAAAAATACCATTGGTATTTTGTTAGGGATTACATTCAATCTGTAAATTGTCTTGGCTAGTAATCTTTTAACAATGTTAATTCTTCCAATCCATGAATATCGTGTATCTTTCCACTTGTTAGTGTCATCTTCTATTTCTTTCATCAGTGTCTTATAGTTTTGGGAGTATAGGTCTTTTACCTCCTTGGTTAAATGTATTCCTAGGTATTTTATTCTTTTTGATGCAATTGTAAATGGGATTGTTTTTTTAATTTCTCTTTCTGATAGTCTGTTGTTAGTATATAGAAATATAACAGATTTCTGTATATTAATTTTCTATCCTGAAACATTACTGAATTCATTTATTAGTTCTAATAGTTTCTTGGTGGTGTCTTTAGGATTTTCTATATATCGTATCATGTCACCTGAAAACAGTGACAGTTTAACTTCTTCCTTTCCAATTTGGATTCTTTTTATTATTATATTTTTTAGTCTGGTTGCTATGGCTGGGATTTCCAATACCACGTTGACTAAAAGTGGTGAGAGTGAGCATCCTTGTCTTGTTCCTGATTGTAGAGGAAATGCTTTCAGATTTTCACCGTTGAGTATGATGTTGGCTGTAACTTTGTCATATATGGCCTTTACTATGTTGAGGTATTTCCCTCTAACCCACTTTGTTGAGAGTTTTAATCATAAATGGATGTTGAATTTTGTCAACAGGTTTTTCTACATTATTCAGATGATCACATGATTTTTATTCTTCAATTTGCTTAATGTGGTGCCAGCAGGCTGGTGGGTAGGACTGGAAGTGATAACAGTACCTTCATCAGCATCCTCTGTGAGGAGCAAATGAACTGCGGCATCAAGAGTGCTCAGTCAAGGGACTTCTCTGGTGGCGCAGTGCTTAAGAATCTGCCTGCCAATGCGGGGACACGGGTTTGAGCCCTGGTGCGGGAAGATCCCACATGCCGCGGAGCAACTAGGCCCGTGCACCACAACTACTGAGCCTGTGCTCTAGAGCCCGCGAGCCACAACTACTGAGCCCGCATGCCACAACTACTGAGCCTGCGCTCTAAAGCCCGTGCACCACAACTACTGAGGCTGTGCTCCAGAGCCCACGAGCCACAAGTCCTGAAGCCTGGGTGCCTAGAGCCTGTGCTCTGCAACAGGAGAAGCCACCACGGTGAGAAGCCTGGAAGAGTAGCCCCCGCTTGCCGCAACTAGAGAAAGCCCGTGCACAGGAACAAAGACCCAATGCAGCCAAAAATAAATAAATTTTTAAAAAATAAAAGAAAATAAAAATTACCTGGGAAGGGCGGTGCTCATTTTCACAGTTAGGGCACTAAAACTAAGCAGAGAATGTATTTTATTTAAGAACCTCATTTGCTTTAAAACTACCTGTTGTTTCTTTCAAGTTTATTTAGATTTCATTATAAATTCAAAGACTTAACTAGCCTAGGTGTAAGAGGATCAATTTAGCTCATAATAACCTAAAAAAAAAAAAATTTTAAAGGAATCAGGGACTTTCCTGGATGCCCAGTGGTTAAGACTCCACACTTACACTGCAGAAGGTGCAGGGTTCGATCCCTGGACAGGGAATTAAGATCCCACATGCCACATGGTGCAGCCAAAAAGTAAAAAATAAATAAATAAAAAATTGTAAAAAAAGGAATCATTATGAATTCTTTTAAAACAGTTTTAAACCTTTTGATACCCAGTATTAACTGCATTGGTCTGTAGGCTTTATTCATTGAAACCAATTACCTGATTCAAGGAATGTGTGCAGATGATCGTATTTATAAAAAAATAATCTTCCAAATTATGTCCTAGGGCTCTCTAGGAAGGCTTGAGATGTAAACGGACAGCAATCTATTTGAGATAAATGGTCGGACAATTATTTTACACCCAAAGTAGCATCTGAGCCAGAGCTACTTAGAGGGCAGGAGACAAGTTCTCTTACTCACTTACCCTTCCAGTTACCGAAGTTTCCTGAAAGCCTTTTTCTTGGAGTCAGTCCCAATGCCCAGTGGTATCTAAGGAAACGTGACGTGGGCTCCAGAACCCCAGTCCTCTGAGGGCAGAGCATCCCGACACACGGCCCCTCGGCCGCCCCTCAAGGTCTCATCAAGACGCAAGGGGACCTGTGCTGCCCGCGGCTTCCCGGGCAGGAGGCAGCCTCCCGGGGTGGAGGGAACCCCCCTGTCAGAGTCCCAGCCCTGGCTGACGCCCTTACACTCCTTGTAAGGCCTTCAAAGCCCTGTTTACAAGAGTCCACCGGCCTAGACCCAGCAGCCACGGGGATCACTGGGTGTTTTCTGAAGCTCTGAGCAAAGGTGTGGACTGAATTGGGAGTCTCAGGAGATCCCGCAGGTCCAGCACCCAGCCAGATCCCTCGTCAAGATCACCTTCAGCATCTTTTGTTTTCTCTCCTGTTAACTGAAATACTTATCTACCCCGTAGCGAATGTGGAGGCTGATAAATGTTGTTGAATTTAACTATTAAAATACCTTAGAAACGCCTTCAATAACACAAACGTGATTCACAAACTTGGGATGAGCCACACTGACCCCATGCGCACTGCCTCTCTCTTTCTGGTCCCCTGCTTCTCACCCAGAGTGTACTCTTCTGTTAGGGCAGGTGACACTGCACTGACTGATGAAAAGCATCCCAGGCCAGGTTTAGGATGATGCACAGCACTGCCTCCAAAATCCCTCATCACACACACACACACACACACACACACACACACACACTCTCTCCAATAATAAGGGAGAAAAGGGCACAAATGACGTGAAGTGGAGGACAGGTCAGCACCTTCATGAACATGAACCACATCGATACTCACAATTCATCCCGAGTTTCAATCTGAATCAGAGGCCACAGGTGGATTAAATCACCCACATCAAGCCCCGCAAACATCACGGAAGAGGCAACAGAAAACAAAATCCATTTTCTTTCTTACGCTGTCTACCCAATGCTCAACCTAGACAACCTAAAAAACAGCAGGTCCTAAATACACACATTGTCCAAAAAAAACAAAAATACACACATTGTCTTTGTTAATAAAGAGGCAATTCAGACAGCGACGTTTCCCTGGCTTGGGACAAGAGCTGCTGCGGCTTTGGCAGCCTCCAACTTTCTGCTCACGGCAGGGGAAATGCAAAGTCTCTCCAGAGAAAATGCCAGCTATTTAAATATATATATATCCATAGAGGAAAAGTACTTACAGACAGTTGCAATGATTTTCCAAACAGAAATGTCATCGCTCTTATTTTGCCAAAGGGAAACTGAGAGACCTCATCGTGGGTCATGTCAATGTGACCTGGTGACAAAATGCTTCAGACACCATGCTAGATATGGGGCAGACCCCTTCTAATTTTAATTACTTGAAAGCTTAAAATTACTAACAAAATACAATTTACAATAACATAAGAGACACTACAGATATACAGCGCCACCAAAGACTGTATTTTCAAGATCAAATACCATCCGGTCTTCGTTTTCTGAGTACTTCCTCGGCAGATTTTGTCCCTGTCAAAATGTTTTTTATTTTCCTTCTAAATTTTAACCACCATTTCCAATCAATGATTTCTCTGTGAGGTGTGAATAAATGAATTGGCATGTTTCTTTTACACTATGCTCGAGCTCATGTTTTCTCTGAGCTAAAGCTCATGTATTAGATGATGCTGTCTGACTCCAAGTCACCATGGATTCCAAAGGTCCGATAAGAAAAAAAAGGAATGTTGCATTAGAATATTAGGTTTAATCCCAACTGCGTCCTCCTGGCTTGCTCTCTGATCATGTCCAGATTCAGCAAAGAAAACCCAGACGCAAGAAGCTGGGTGGGGGACAGAAGGGGTTTGCTTTTATTGTCATCCTACCTGGTCCTCGATAATCTCAAAAAGAGAATCAAGGTTTATAAAAGTAAGTAGTTTTTTGGTAGTTAGTGTATTCTCCCTCCAAATTCCTTTCTTTATCGGCTAAGATATGTACTCCTGTAATTTTAATTCACAGTTAGGGCTGTTGTTGTTTTTTTTTAATTTATTTTATTTTATTTATTTGGCTGCCGTTAGGTCTTCGTTGCTGCACGCAGGCTTTCTCTAGTTGCAGCAAGCAGGGGCTACTCTTTGTTGCGATGCTCAGACTTCTCTTTGTGGTGGCTTCTCTTGTTGGGGAGCACAGGCTCTAGACGCGTGGGCTTCACTAGTTGCAGCACGCAGGCTCAGTAGTTGTGGCACACGGGCTTAGTTGCTCCATGGCTTGTGGGATCTTCCCAGACCAGGGCTCGAACCCGTGTCCCCTGCATTGGCAGGCGGATTCTTAACCACTGCGCCACCACAGGGAAGCCCAGTTAGGGCTGTTTTAATATAGATCGTGTATCCTAGCATCATGAGCCCAAACTAAAGACCACCACCCACCATCTCTGGCCCAATGGGTTCAGATGGGGGAGGTTAGGTGTGCCCATACATCTGCAGTAAGGTTTTCTGTCCTCAACGTTCATTTCCTCAATGCTTACCTTATTTAAAATTACTGTCATGACATCAGTGATACCTGCTTGCATTGTAACAAAGCACCAAGTTACAGCAGCCCCAGGAATTCCTTTGGCAGTGGGGAAAATCCTGGCTTTGCAGATGGAAGTGACTTTGGTGGTCACATCTCAGCTCCCCAAGAAAACTTTCCACATGACAAAGTCTGCTCACAAAGGATGAGCAAACTATGTGTGTGGGCGGAGGTGCTCTCCAAGCTGGTCGCTGAGGTATCTCAGGTCAAGACGGAGGTGAAGACCTGGAAAGGCAGGGCATGCCAGCCAACACCCGGGCGCCTCCAGCCGGCACCACTAGCCCTTCATCAGTGAGCACGTGACCATTTACACAGCAAAACGGGAACAGCACAGTCGCAGGGCACGGATCTGTCCTCCAAACAGATCTCTCCTGCTCGCGCAAAATCTAACAGAATACTTTCCAGAGAAATCTAATTCCCCTTTCCATTGTTCAGTAAAGATTATCCAAAGCCGTAAACTGCTATTGGCTATTTTTAAAAACTATTTTTGAATACTGATTACTCATTTTCCTCTTGAAGTTGCCATCACATGACCTCCCAGGTGTGAGACAATGAACACCAGGCAGAATCCTTAACAGAGAACGCCCTGATGGAAAGAGTAAAGACCCACAGGAATTGCAATCATCCCTCTATTTCTACCAAACCGGTGGAAAATGAGGATGCATTTCAAATGTTTATAAACTAACGTCATTTCATTTGGAACTGCTTTTTAATAAAAAAGAACACCTTTTTTCTGTTTTCACTCTGACCCATAATATCACAGTCATCCTAAAATAGCACCTCAGTGAAGTCCTGAAACCCACGCGTCTCATGCCAAATGGTTCATCAGTGACCTGGTTCATTTTCTGCCTGAAGCAAGCAGAATAAAAAAGAACAGAACGGAATTCAGCTAAGGTCAAGCTGGGGAGATTCCTTCACAAGGACGGAAAAACGAAAGAGAAACAAGGTGCTTAAGGGGGTATAAAGTGTTCTGAGAAAATTAAAGCAGCTAAAATCAGATCATCTATAGCAAACAGAGTAAAGGTGGTTCCAAAAGCAGATTTACAATTAAATAAGCAGGGCAGGAAGATCCTGACCCAAGGCCTGGCTGTGACAAAGCTCTGGTCCACACAACCTCTCAGACCCAGGAGGCTAGCGTGCGCTCCTTTGACTTTGTAGAAAATCACACTTAACCTCAACAGATTAATGCATCTTTGACCCTCAAACTATGTATTTCTTTGATCAAGCCACCAGAGATCTGAAACTTATTTTTATATTTTTCTCTTGGCTATTTTGATAACAACTTATAAAGATTTATCCTGAAACATTATAAAAATCATTCACCAGTCTCAAAATGAACGGTGTCTGTTATGTACGTATTTAATACAAGGTTAAAAAATCTGCAGCAAAAGGACAAAACCACAAGTACTTATTTCATAAGTGTGGAGGAATAGGGATTTTACTATAGGATTTATGTATACTAATTTCTTAAAATATCATAGTCAGTAAAAGAAAAAATGTACTGAATACCCCCATGCCAAGTCCTGTGGGAAGCTGCAAAGACCAGTGTGTTTGCCCTAAGGCTGCTGTTGACACAGGGACAGAGGGGATGCTGAGAGCATTTGCGATGACCCTCTGTGGGATGCAGCCAGATGTAAGGTCTGCAGAAGTGCAGAGGGAGAAGCGATGGCTCGGGCTGATGGGGGATGGGAAGTGCTTCCCTAAGAATGAGCCAGTCCATCCAGGCTCTGAAAGGCAAGTCATGGTGACAAGTGGAACTGCAGGAGGGAGTACCAGGTAATATGCGTTCATCTGGCAACGCTGATTGGGCATCACTTCACACGAGGTCCTGGAGAACACAAGAGGCCCCAGCACTGAATGATGGAGGCTCATCCACCCAGGCCAGCACTTCCACTGCAGAGTCTGGACAAGACTACAAATAGACCCACACTGTGCGTCTACACTGTAAAGTAATGGAAACCAAACTATTCAATAAAATATATTCTGCCACCCTCTCCTGACAAGAATACCTCCATAATCATAAGATCTTTTGAATATCATAATCATCACCTGTGCTGAGATGTTCTCATGATGGACCAGTGGTGGTGGATGACTAATAAAATGAAGACCTAGAGAACTCATACATATTCACATATTTATTCCACAAAATTTATCTCTTGCCTTCATGTCAAAAGAAAATCACTAATTATGTGTTTACAATCCAGATTGTCCACATAATCTTGCTCTGTTGAGAATAATGCCAAATTAAACCTCATTTCTAGAGTCACTGTAGTTCTTGGAGAGATGTTTTCAGTTTGGAGAAATTTTATTCACTGAGGCAGCAGCAACTGTTAATAAAATTGTTAAAGTGCTACTTAGAAAAAAAACCTAACAGATTTTACATATAGAATTGTAAAGGCGGACTGAACATGAAAAATCATCATTATCATGGAAAATACCATGAAATATTTTAACTTCCTTCATATGAAACATTATTACAGATCTCAACGTCTCTTAAATATCTAAAAAAGAGTGGATATATGTATATGTATAACAATCACTTTGCAACACCTGAAACTAACACAACAGTGTAAGTCAACTATACTCCAATAAAATTTTTTCTTTTTTTTTTTGCGGTACGCGGGCCTCTCACTGTTGTGGCCTCTCCCGCTGCGGAGCACAGGCTCCGGACGCACAGGCTCAGCGGCCATGGCTCACGGGGCCCAGTCGCTCCACGGCATGTGGGATCTTCCCAGACCGGGGCACGAACCCGCGTCCCCTGCATCGGCAGGTGGACTCTCAACCACTGCGCCACCAGGGAAGCCCTCCAATAAAAATTTTTTAAAAATAATAAATGAAAAAAGAGATATCTGGATCTTAACAATATTCCCATTATATTAAAGTTTTCGCTTGATTTTATCATTCTAGATAGTTTGTTTTGTTTGTTTGTTTGTTTTTGCGGTACGCGGGCCTGTCACTGCTGTGGCCTCTCCCGTTGCGGAGCACAGGCTCCGGACGCGCAGGCCCAGCGGCCATGGCTCACGGGCCCAGCCGCTCCGCGGCATGTGGGATCTTCCCGGTCCGGGGCACGAACCCGGGTCCCCTGCATCGGCAGGTGGACTCTCAACCACTGTGTCACCAGGAAAGCCCCATTCTAGATAGTTTTAATTTGTTTTATTATTTTTATATTTATCTGACATATTCAGACATTCTAGCCTCAAATTCCAAAGTTACTTCTTCTATACTTAGAATCTATCCATTGTTTTCAGTAAACATTGGACACTGTCAAAAAAATAGTCATTTTATTTGACTAAATATGTTTGGCTAAGTATTTTTAGAACATCATACCAGTGTTTTTATATTGACTATTACTTCTGTTTGTTAAATACTACCAATTTTTGCTATTTCTCCAGAATTTTTTCAATTCTAGCCATTGTATTGTGTGTGCTTTTCTCTATAATAGTGATTTTTTATATTCTCTTCATAAAGAACCCAAACGCTTCCATCACAAATAACTTCACTGACAAAAGCTGCTCTCCAAAATTAGCTATAAAACATAGAAAAATAGTAACAAAATATAGATCATCTGCGAACTTAAAATAAAGGTTTGTTTCTATTTCTTCTTCATCCAAAAGGCAAAAGGTTTCTCCCCATGAACCCGAATGGGCTTGTCTTCCGGAAGCAGGGCCACACCCTCCAGGATCAGCCCCCAGACGACAGCGGGGGCCCCCAGTCCTGACCTTCTCCCCCGGTCTGCTGATTCTAGGAAGGCGTCTTCTTTGTCATCTCACACTGGACAGAACCGCCTTTGTGCTTCTGGGTTAGAAATCTGACGTAAATACTTTTGTCATTTATTCTCCTTATTTTGATCAGTAACTCAAGCTTAATTTACTAAAGATGGTAGTTTCATAAATCTTATCAGGCCTGATAAAACTGTGGATTTGATGAGAATAATTTTCTGCTCATTTTCATTATTTTGATCAGTGGTAAAAATCTAAACAATTTGCAATGCCCAGTTGGCTTGTTTTTATTGTTTTGATCAGTAATTAAACCTGAAAAATGTGTAATGAACTCTGCAGATTTTATATGGGTCACGCATGACAGAAGCCTACTCTTTCATTATCTCCAGCTTTTAAAAATTTAAGCAGATTGCTTCTAAAATCCTACTTTTCCGCTGTTTTTTCCCCTTTTCTGAGCTCTATTTTTGTGTCTTCTTTTCCAGCCCTTCCTTGGCATGTACTATAATATTTCTCAATGATCTAAAGAATTTTTAAAACATAATTGTATCCAAAGGCTGTTTGAATATATATTCATAAAAATCCAAATCAAATGTAAAAACTGAATAAATTATTTTTCATATGTATTTTGACAAAATTTATTTTTCTAAAATAATCTAAGCTGAGCAAGATGAAACAGTAGGAGATACCAGCCTTTGTTCCCCTCACAAAAAAACAATTAGACAGCTATTGACAATTGAAAATAGCCTTAGGAGGGATGAAGCATCCAATTAAGAACCTACAGCGACACAGTGGAGCAAAAGCAGAAAAACTGCACAGAAAGGATTGCTGGGGAGCTCAGCTCAGCAGAGACGTCACAGGCAGTGAGGAGCAAAGAAGAGGGGGGGTCCAACACCACCAGCCAAGCAGCAGGTGCCCCTGTGGTGCCCACGGCCTGTTCTGTGGGGACCGGGCAGCCTTTGCCACTGGGGAGCACGGCAGCTGTAGATCTCCTGCAGCTTCCCTACTGGAGGACCCCTAGCATTATATGCACAGGTCCCCCGGGAGGGAGATGCTGCCATGCCCCCGACCAAAAGGAGTCTCTGCTACACTGCCCCATGACCACAGCTGCCAGCAACCTCACCCCGGTGCACACCCAGCCCCCAAAGCCTGCTCTGCTTGCTCTGTGCTCGCCTGCACCCCAGACAATGGCTCTGCACCTGTATCTCGGGCTCCCCAAGCCAGCACTGCTGCAGGCTGGCCAGCACCCCAGACACAGGAGCCACTGCAGATCCACAAGTGCCCCCTCTCCAGACCCCGGCTCCACGGCTACTGCATGGGCACCCACACACCCAACACCAGTGACATCACCACCATGAAGGCCACCACAAGCTGGACCAATTACCAAAAAATCCCCTCAGCCACGGCATCCCCCATGGAAGAAAAAAATATCGGGTGGTCCCAGCAGGCTTTGCCACTAAAGACCCCAGCAGCCCTCAGCACCACTGTGGACATCCACAGCCTTGGTCCTCTAGAAGCCCTGCAATCTTCACCAACACTGCCCCCAGCTGACAGAGCTGCATAGAGCCTAAAAGAGACATCCCCAGAGCCAGATCCACTACTGCAACCTGGCCACACCCTCCCACCCACACACAGGCGAAGGTCTTTCCACACCAAAACCAGTCTGTCAAGGATGAAAGAGGTGACTGTGCCATCAAACATGCAGACATCAGAGCAAGGCTACAAACATAAAAAAACTGAAAAACGTGACACACCAAAGGAACACAACTTAAGCTGCTGTCAGCTCAAAAGAGACTGTTAACATTTACAAGAAGTTTCATGCAAGCCTTATGGTAACCACAAGGCAAGAAAACCTATAGTAGATACACACAAGACAAAGAAAAAGGAATCAAAGCACACCACTACGGAAAATCATCAAATCATAAGGAAGAAAGCAAGAGAGGTAGAAAAAAAAGAAAAGAACCACAAAACAGCCAGAAAACAATTAACAAGATGATAACAGTGAGTCCCTACCTATCAATAATTACTTTAAATGTAAATGGATTAAATTCTCCAACCAAAAGACACAGAATAGCTGAATGGATTTTTTTTAAAAAGAGAGAGACCCAACTATAGACTCTGCTACAAGAGACTTGCTTCAGCTTTAAGGACACAGGCTCAAAGTAAAGAGGTGGGAAAAGATATTCCACACAAACAGAAACCAAAAGAGAGCAGGGGTAGCTATACTTATATCTGACAAAATAAACTTTAGGTCAAAAACTATAACAAGAACAGAGAAGGTCATTATATAACAATAAAGAGGTCAATTCATCAGGAGTGTATAACAATTGTAAATATATATTACCCAATATTGGTACACTCAAATACATAAAACAAATATTAACAGATCTGTAGGGAGAAATAGACATCAATGTAACAATAACATGGGACTTCAATACCCCATCTTTAACAATAGATAGATCATTCAGACAAAATAAATAAGGGGATATTGAACTTAGACTACACATTAACCAAATGGACCTAACACACATATACAGAATACTTCATCCAACAACAGCAAAATACGCATTCTTCTCAAGCTCACATGGAACATTCTCCAGGATAGATCATATGTTAAGTCACAAAACAAGGCTTAACAGACTTAAGAAGACTGAAATCGTATCAGGTAAATATCTTTTCTGAACCACGATGGGATGAAAGCATACATTAATAACAAGAGGAAAACTGGAAAATTCACAAATACGTGGAAATTAAACAGCACACTCCTGACCAATCAATGGGTCAAAACAGAAACCAAAAACAAAATTTTAAAAAAATCTTGAAACAAATGAAAATGTAAACACAACATAGTAAAATTTATGGGATTCAGCAAAAGCAGTTCTAAGTGGGAAGCTGATAGCCACAACACCCACGATAAGAAAAAAGAAAGACCTTAATGAAACAATCTAGTTTTACACTTCTAAGAACTAGAAAAAGAAGAACAAACTAAGCCCGAAGTTAGCAGAAGGAAGGAAATAACAAAAATCAGAGCAGAAATAAATGATATGGAGACTAGGAAAACAGTAAAAAAGATCGATGAAAGGAGGAGCTAGATTTCAGACAGGTAAAATTGACAAATCTGTAAGTAGACTAAGAAAAAAAGAAGACTCAATTAAATAAAATCAGAAATTAAAGAGGAGACATAACAACTGATAGCACAAAAATACAAAGGTTCATAAGTGGCTACTATGAAAAATTATATGCCAACACACTGGATAACCTAGAAGAAACGGATAAATTTCTAGAAAAGTACAACCTACCAAGACTGGATTAAAAAAGAAAAAAAAAAAACAAAAGGAAAATCTGAAGAGCTGTAACTAGTAAGAAGGTCGAGTCAGTAAATCAAAAACACCCAGAAAAGAAAAGTCCAGGACCAGATGGTTTCAGTGGTGAATGCCATGAAACATTTAAAGACAAATTAACCTCAATCCTTCGCAAACTCTTCCAAAAATTTTAAGCTGAAGGAAAACTTGCAAACTCATTTTACAAGGCCAGCATTACTCTCAATAACAAGAATAGTACGAGAAGAGACAATCACAGGTCAATATCCCTGACAAAAAATACATGCAAAAATCCACAACAAAATACCAGCAAACTGAATTCAACAGCACATCGAAAGGATCATACACCACAATCAAGTGGGATTTATCCCTGGGATGCAAGAATGGTTCAAAATACACAAATCGATAAATGTGATACACCACATTAAGTGAATGAAAGATAATAATCAAATGATTATCTCAATAGATGCAGAAAAAGCATGTGACAAGATTCAACATTTTTCAAACTCTCAACAAAGAAGGTTTAGAAAGAACATACCTCAACATAATAAAAGCCATATATAGCAAGCCCACGATTAATATCAGACTTGGTGGTGAAAGCTGAAAGCTTTTCCTCTTAGATCAGGAACAAGACAAGAGTTCCCACTGTTACCATTTCTAATCAACATAATACTGGAAGTCCTAGCCAGAGCAATTAGGTAAGAAAAAAGAATAAAAGGCATCCAAATCAGAAGGGCAGAAGTAAAATTGTTTCTATTTGCAAATGACAATCTTAGATTTAGAAAACCCTAAAGACTCCATCAAGCTAACTGAAAGAGAAATTAGGAAATCAATCCCATTGACAATTGCATCAAAAACAATAACATACTTAGGAATAAATGCAACCAGGGAGGTAAAAAAATCTGTGTGCTGAAAACTGTAAGACGATGATGAAAAAAACTGAAGACACAAACAAATGAAAAGATATCCCATGTTCACAGATTGGAAGAATTAATATTGTTAAAATATCCATACTATCCAAAGCGATACACAGGTGCAATGCAATCTTTATTAAAACTCAATGGCATTTTTCACGAGAATAGAAAAACATTTATAAATCCTAAAATTCATATGGAACCACAAAATACCCCAAAATAGACAAAGCAATCCTCAGAAAGAAGAACACAGCTGGAGAAATCACACTTTCTGAGACAAGCTACATTACAAAGCTATAGTAATCAAAACAATATGATACTGGCATTAAAAAGACACATAGACCAATGGAACTGAATAGAGAGTCCACTATTAAACCCACACATATACAGTCAATTAATATTTTCCAAAGGCACTAAGAATGCACAGTGGGGAAAAGATAACCTGTTCAATTAATGGTGTTGGGAAAACTGGACAGCCACACACAAAAGAATAAAACTGGATCACTAATTTATACCACTCACAAAAATTAACTCAACATACATTAAGGATTTAAATGTAAGAACTGCGACCTAAATCTCCTAGAAGAAAACACAGGGGAAAAGCTTCTTAAGATTGGTCTTGGCGATTTTTTGGATCTGATCCCAAAAGCAAAGGCAACAAAAGCAAACACAGGGACTACATCAAACTAGAAAAATTCTACATAGCAAAGGAAATCATCCACAAAATGAAAAAGCAACCTACAGAATGGGAGAAAATATCTGCAAATCATATGATACCTGGCTAATACCCAAAATATATAAAGAACTCATACAACCCAATAACAAAATCCCCAAATAATCTAATTTTAAAATGGGCAAAGGACCTGAATAGACATTTTTCCAAAGAAGATATACAAATGGCCAACGGATAGATGAAAAGATGCTCAACATCACTAGTCATTAGGAAAATGTAATTCAAAACCACAATGAGATATCACCACACTTGTTCGGATGGGATGGCTGTTAACAAACAGACAAGAGATGACAAACGTTGGCAAGGATGTGGGAAAAAGAGAACCCGTGTGCACTGTTGGTGGAATGTAAACTGGTGCAGTCACTATGGAAAACAGTATGGAGGTTCCTGAGAAAAATGAAAAATAGAGCTACCATATGAACCAGCCATCCCACTTCTGTGTATATCTCCAAAGGAAACAAAATCAGGATCTCAGGGGGCTTCCCTGGTGGCGCAGTGGTTGAGAGTCCACCTGCCGATGTAGGGGACACAGGTTCGTGCCTCGCTCTGGGAGGATCCCACATGCCGCGGAGCGGCTGGGCCCGTGAGCCATGGCCGCTGAGCCTGCACGTCCGGAGCCTGTGCTCCGCAACGGGAGAGGCCACAACAGTGAGAGGCCCGCGTACCGCAAAAAAAAAAAAATCAGTATCTCAAAGAGATTACCTGCACTCCCAGGTCCACTGCAGCACTGTTCACAATAGCCAAGATACTGGCAACGTGGATGACCTGGAGGGCTTCGTGCTACGTGAAATAAGCCCAATAGAGAAAGATAAACACTGTGTGGTATCACTTATATGTGGAACCCTAAAATTAAAGTAAAGTTGAACTCACAGAATCAGAGAACAAACAGTAGTTGCCAGATCCTTGGGAGTGGGGGAAATGGGGAGATGTTGGTCAAAATGTACAAACTTTCAGTTAAAAGAGGTTCTGAGGAGCTAATGTACACCATGGTGACTATAGTACTGTCGATGTGAAATTTGCTGAGAGTACAGTTAAAGCATTCTCACAAAAACAAAAGAGTAACTATGTGAGGTGATGATGTGTTATTTAACTTGGTTGTGGTAATCATTTTATAATGTATACACAGATCAAATCATCACATTGTACATTTTAAATATATACAGTTTTGTCAATTATACTCAATAAAGCTGGAAAAATAAAAAATATAACAATCTAAACTAGTTAAATGCAAATCATAATCTATCAAATTTTAAATCAAATTTATTAAAATTAAATCTTTACTTATAAAAATGTAATTAAACCTTATTAACTATTTTTACAAAAGTAAATCTATTTTTAATTAAGCATTCCAAGTTTATACAGTTACCAGTGTAAAGAGTCTGTTATCACACTTCACACACATTATGTCTAGACATACAAATATACAAACATAGAGTGTGTGAATTCAAGAGGAAGGTGCAAATCCCTTGCTAACTTATGAGTACGTCCAGTCCAGGGATGGGTTCATGAAGAGAATCAAGGAAACGGATGATCAATGAGATTGGGAAATTGATTATGCATGAATGAGAATGGCTGTCATGCTATTGTGAATGGAGGGATGTGACAAGGTAGCGTATCTGTGTTCTCTCTTATCTACATGTTCCTACAACTCCAATCGCCTCTCTGCTCCAGGGACAGCACCAGTATCTCCCATGAGTCCCAGCGGCCTTTGGAGAAGTAACATCCTCTTTTGTTTTGAGGCATTAGGGCAGGAGATGAGGGGAAGCATCTTCCAGGACCACATGGTGATGTGGCCACGAGAGCAGACGTTCGGTTCTGGGTGCACCCTGCCAGCACCGAGCCCTGGCTCCCAGGGACAGAGGCCCAGGGGCTGCTCACCTGCCCAGGTTTGGCTGAAGAAGGCTCTCTACTCGCTTCCTCTACTCGACGTCTTGAGACACTCTCCTTCCGGCCACGAAGCCCCACTGCCCTTCTTTCACCTTCTCTAAGAGCCAAAATCTACTCAGCCTTAGACTTCACTCCTCTGCTTGGACGTTCTTTGAATGGCTGTCTCCTCAGTCCGTAGGTTTCAACCCCCTTCTCAGGCAGGCCAGCCCTGATGCTTCTAAGTAAGCTCTCCCCACGCCCACCCCCACTGGCAATGTTCCATCCCTGCACAGTTTCCTACATAGGACATCTCAGAATTTGCACTCTATATATTTGGGGGGTTGGGGTTTTTTTTCTTTATTATCTATGTTCCCATTTTTGGTATAAGAGCCAGAGGGAAGGACCAAGAAGCAAAATATAGCTTTTTTTTTTTTTTTTTAAGCTATTAGTATGAAATAGGCACTCCATGAATATTTGTAGGAAGGAGAGAGGGAAAGAGACTGGAAAATTCTCTGTAGGCAGGAATTATTTATAGATCAATTCTCCACTTAAAAATACTGCTAAAGTGACTTCCGTGGTGGTGCAGTGGTTAAGAATCCGCCTGCCAACGCAGGGGACACGGGTTAGAACCCTGGTCTGGGGAGATCCCACATGCCATGGAGCAACTAAGCCCGTGTACCACAGCTACTGAGCCGGCGCTCTAGAGCCCACGAGCCACAACTACTGAGCCCCCGTGCCACAACTACTGAAGCCCGCGCGCCTAGAGCCCGTGCTCCACAACAAGAGAAGCCACCACAGTGAGAAGCCCGAGCGCCTAGAGCCCATGCTCTGCAACAAGAGAAGCCACCGCAATGAGAAGCCCGTGGACCGCAGCAAAGAGTAGCCCCCGCTCGCCGCAACTAGAGAAAGCCCACGCACAGCAACAAAGACCCCATGCAGCCAAAAATTAATAAATTAACTTTTTAAAGAAAACATTGATGAAAGAAATCAAGGATGACACCAACAGATGGAGAGATATACCATGTTCTTGGATTGGAAGAATCAATATCATGTTTTCATTTTTCTTGGACCAGAATTGCTGGGTCATACGGTAATTCTACATTTAAGGTTTTGAGGAATTGCCAAGCTGTCCTCCAACAGGCTCTGCTTCACAATTCCATCAGCAGTGTTTCTCCACATCCTTGCTGACACGTTATCATCTGTCATTTTTATTTTGTCATTCTCAAGAGTTAAAGTTGTAGCTCATTCTGGATTTGCATTTCATTAATTACTAATGATGTTGAGCATATCCGGATGGGTTTTATTGGCCATTTGTGTACCTTCTTTTAAAAAATAGCTCTTCAAATACTTTGCTCAATTTTGACTGGGTTATGTGGTTTTTTAAGTTGTTGAGGTAAAAGGGTTCTCATATATGATTTGAAATTTTTCTCCCATTCTGTCTTATTACTTTTTTGATGGTGTCCTTTGAAGTGCAAAAGTTGTTGATTTTGATGAAGAACAATTTATCTATTTTTTCTTTTGTCAGTGTGTTTTTGGTGCACAGTATCCAAGCATCCATTGCCGAACCCAAGACTACGAAGGGATGTGGTGGAGGATGGGGACCCTCGGGGGAGACCAGACGGCCCTGGGGCAGACCTGGCCAGTCCTCCAAGGTCCCTTCCAGCCTGCATTCTGCCCTGGGGCTCCTCTTGGAAGTCAGGTGTAACAGAGCACTTTGCTATAGTTTTACCTGATTGGTTACCTTTATTTACCATTCGTCAAATTCAACTTTCTGCTAAGAAACAGAGTATCTTGAAACTTTCACATTGAAAAGTCCTTCCACTAAGCATAGACGACTTACACAATTTCCAGCAGTGGTCCATTTTTTTTTTTTTTCTAATTTTTACTTCTGGCTGCATTGGGTCCTCGTTGCTACATGTGGGCTTTCTCTAGTTGCGGTGAACGGGGGCTACTCTTCGTTGTGGTACGTGGGCTTCTCATTACGGTGGCTTCTCTTGTCATGGAGCACGGGCTCTAGGCACGCGGGCTTCTGTAGTTGCGGAGCCTGGGCTCAGTAGTAGTGGCTCAAGGGCTCTAGAGCACAGGCTCAGTAGTCGTGGCGCACGGGCTTAGTTGCTCCACGGCATGTGGGATCTTCCCAGGCCAGGGCTCGAACCCATGTCCCCTGCATTGGCAGGCAGATTCTCAACCACTGCACCACCACAGAAGTCCTGAGAGTTTCAAAATGGTAATAGAATATTTGGTAAACGATATGTGCTTTGATATCTTTATAGATGGAATCAAATTAAAATTGAGGAAGGGAATAGCTTTGAATTTTTCTAATCTTAAAGCCCTGATTAACCATAATCTTTAAATATAGTGAAGTTTTTTATCTATGGTTAAGAAAAATATTTTCTACATTAAGGTTAAAATTCTAAGAACATGGAAAGAAATAAAATCAAGGAAAGTATCAATATAACAATACTACAAATTAACACTTACTAGCACTTTGGCCATTTATAGTGTTAAATGTGTTCTTTACACTCTTTCCACTGTTATGTGACAATACACATATATTTAAATGTGCTTTAACAAAAACTTAATTCTGCTGTTAGGGAGAAACTGAGCCAGGCCCCATGTGCCTTTGCTTTCAAAGGCTGATCTGCCTTTTCTTTTTCAGAATTTTCATCTTAATCAGTTAGTTGTGGTCCTTCATGATATTGCTTGCATGAAAATGTAATCCTATGTCAAGGATTTTTGGCCCCAAAGAAGCAGAGGACCAATCTGTACAGACTTTGCATATATTTCTCTCGGCTTTCATACCCTGTCTCTAATAGGGGTCAAAAACTGAAAGTTCTGGGCTGAAACAACCTGCAGATACACGTGGTCGAGCCTTTCGCTTTGAAAAACTGTAATTAGCTGCTAATATTTAAAAGTCAGGGGGACTTCCCTGGTGGTCCAGTGGGTAAGACTCTGCGCTCTCAATGCAGGGGACCCAGGTTTGATCCCTGGTCAGGGAACTAGATCCCGCATGCAGAAACGAAGATGCCGTGTGCCGCAATTAAGACCTGGCGCAGCCAAATAAATAAACAAATGTTTTTTTGAATAAATAAATAAAAGTCAGGGAGGGAACTTCCTGGCAGTCCAGTGGTTAGGACTCCACGCTTTCACTGCCTAGCACCCAGGTTCCATCCCTGGTTGGGGAACTAACATACCTGCAAGACGTGTCGCTTGGCCAAAAAAAATTTTTTTAAATAAAAATCAGGGAATTTCACTTTTGACTTCCATATTTTATTGAAAACTACAGCCAGCTCATTATCAATGGGCCCCAAGCCCTGAGGGCAGCACCCACTCAGGAGCTGGCTGGCCCTGGGCTGCCCCCGCTCCCCAGGACTCCAGCTGCAGGTCAGTCACTGCCCATCACTCTACTCAGGGCAGGTCGTCTTTCGCTCCCCCCTGCTCCCCTCAGAGGACCCTGCCAGCCAGCTTCCTGTAGGTATATGAGTCCAAAGTTCATGCCCTGAGTCGTAAACAGTAGTCACTGCGAACCCTTCCATAGCACTGGGCAGAACCAGCTCCTCTTCTAAGCGTGTAACGCGCACAAGCTCATGTCACCTGAGAATAACGCCAGGGGGCGAAAACCGCTAGCATCCCCATTTTACAGACTAAGAAACCGAGACCCCAGGAAGCTGGGAACTCGCAGGGGGCCCGGCTGGGGACCTGAGGGTCCAGCCACTGGGTGTCATTCTCCAGCCGAGAGAGGCTCTGCACAGCTGCAAGGACAACGCCCTCTCCCTTCCGCTCAGGGCCTCCAGGAGAGGGTTTCCGGCACGGGCCGACCGCCGAACTTGGCACCTGACGGACAGGCCGCCCTGCGCCTGGCGCTGGGGCTTCTGCAGAAACTGACGCCGCAACACGACACAGGCAAGGTTCAAGGCCAAAGGCCCCGCTCGCCCTGCCCTCTGGCCGCCACACGAGGAGGGACCCCGGCCTCAAGAATGCGTCTTGTGGGTTTTTACAGTAAGGCTGTTTTTCGTATTCACGAGCACATAAAATTAAGAAGATGCTTAACAAAAATTACTCTGGGCCGAATATAAGTGGGCTTATGTGCAACGACCAACCACCAACTTCAACTTTCATTACCCAGCTAGATCCTCATCTCACGATTATGACCCGGCGCTGCTCGTCCTCCCTCTTGCTCAAAATTCCCGGAGTCTCACGAGTGAGACTCACCCGCCCAGGGATGCACCCGAACGGGGCAGGCGGCTCTTTCCCGCGCGCACCCGCCACGACCGGCAGACACTTTACCGGGGACGCTGAGCCCTTCCAACCGGCTCGTCCTAGAGGCACTTCTCCTCTTCTCCTCTTGGGGCGTAAAGCCTGAGCACCACGATGAGAAGGGTGCGCACTCCACACACTGTGCGACCCGAAGGGCAGCTCAGTGATGCGGTTTCTCTCCCCACACGGAAGGCGAGGACGGCGGGTGAGCACCCAGGCCCATCTGCCCGCCCACTCCGGCGTGGTCTCCCGGGCGCCGACCTGCCTGCTCGCCCGGGCCCCCGCCCCGCGCTCCCGGCTGTTCTGGGTACCCGGGAGCAACGCCCACCGCAGGGCGCGGGGAGGCCGAGCCGGGAGCGGCAACACGCGGCGTGGGCGGCTGCTTCACCCAATTCGGAGTAGGGGAGATCTGGGGGTGGGGGGGGCGACGATAAAGGGGTTAAACTGGGACTCTATGCAGGCAAATTACCCAAGGAATGAAGATGGGAATTCTCCGCGGTAAGTTCTGGAAGATGCTAGGAGACCCGTTCCTTTCACCGCTTCAGGGCTCGCGCTTTCCAATCTAAGCGCCGAAGCCTGGGCTTGCGGAAAAGTGAGGACCCTGCTCCGACGACCCGAGCCGGGGCGGGACGTGGAGGGACAGAGGCGCGGCGGGGCGGGGGCGCACGCCGCGGGGGAGGGGGGAGCTCGGGGGCGGGTCAGGAGGCGGGGCGGGCCAGGGGCGGGGCGGCGCGGGCCAGGAGGCGGGGCGGGGTGCGCCGCGGGGAAGAGGGCCCGTCAGCGCCAAAGGCGCCAGGCAAAGGCACCTCCTCTTGGCGCGTCGCTCCACTGTTTCCGTGAGCCCAGCCTCTCAGCCCCCGGCCGGGCTTCGGCAGCTCACGTTGGTTAATTATTTATTGCATCCACGCAGGACAGCTTTTCTTCTTTTTATCCGGTAACACTTCCAAACCCTGAAGGGCGAGCGCAGTAATAATTGGCTGACCCAGGGGCACATACTCCCTACTCCGAACTGTATTATTCCACTGCTGAAGCCCAAAGCGCTGCACTAATAAGAGATTCCCACCAGCTGCTTCTGGTTTCTTCCTTTAACGCTGTTTAGCGCCTGCGCCTGGCCCTGGGGCAGACGCACCCACGGTCACGCGTGTGAGCACGTGAAGTGGCACCGATGAGCCTCCAGGACCCGCCGCCCCGGCGGCTGCAGACCCGCCTCTCACCCTCTAGGTGCCCGGGGGCGGGCGGCCCTCTCCCGGCGACACCGCTGGAAACAGAAGACTTCTGCCACAAGTATGTCTTGCAGTTCAACGTGTACTTTTGGGGCATTCTGTAAGGAGGTATTTAAGGTTTTGGTTTTATCCTTAGTAAAGACTGAAACTTTCAAACAAATCTCATCCCTAAAATAGGACTTTAAAAAATGCAAAACAGAAAAACAAAGTGAAACTTGGATGGTTAATTTAGGCAGCAACTCCGGATGACCACGCTGCGAGACAGAGGTAGTGAGTGGAGAACGTTTTGTCAAATCTTATCAACCTTATGAGTATAAAGAAGAAACAAATTCATTCTCCTCCTCTCAGCAATTCTTCCATCCCTTTACATTCTACTGTAGGTGAACACTGCCCTCTTTTGGCAGAATGTTCCAACTTTTAAATATGTGGGGGTTTGGGTTTTTTTAATACAAAAATCAGAAGAAAAAACTCAATCTCCATGAACAAGAATGATTTTAAAATAAACTTGAACTATGCTTGACATCGTTCGTGTGTCTCTTATTGTCTATATCAATAAACAAAAAAGCCAGCTTCGTCCTTTCAGGCCCACCGCTAACAATTCCGATGCTCTTGGTGATGTTTGCAATTTGGAGAACTTGGACAACACACGGGGGTTTGTGCGTCGTTTTCAGTTCAAAATATTCAATATAATAAATATTACATTGTATTCGTAGGGCATTTTTCTGTAAGGAAAGACTAAGAACTTTCTACTTTTAGAAACCTAAGCTGACAGTCAATGAAAAAAAACACCCTACTGTTAACCTTCCATGAGTATAAGGCTAAGAACTGCAAGGCCCAGAGAAGCACATGAATGCCAGCCTCATCGTGGCTGTGGGACCTTTCCTTGCAGGCCTTAGGAAACTCTCCAGCAGAAAAGTGTGTGTGCTACCCATTTATGATAAAAACCCTACAGAAAGTAGGCACAGAGGGACCTTTCCTCAACATAATAAAGGCCATATATGACAAACCCACAGCCAATATCATCCTCAATGGTGAAAAACTGAAACCATTTCCACCAAGATCAGGAACAAGACAAGGTTGCCCACTCTCACCACTCTTATTCACTATAGTTTTGGAAGTTTTAGCCACAGCAATCAGAGAAGAAAAGGAAATAAAAGGAATCCAAATCGGAAAAGAAGAAGTAAAGCTGTCACTGTTTGCAGATGACATGATACTATACATAGAGAATCCTAAAGATGCTACCAGAAAACTACTAGAGCTAATCAATGAATTTGGTAAAGTAGCAGGATACAAAATTAATGCACAGAAATCTCTGGCATTCCTACATACTAGTGATGAAAAATCTGAAAGTGAAATCAAGAAAACACTGCCATTTACCATTGCAACAAAAAGAATAAAATACCTAGGAATAAACCTACCTAGGGAGACAAAAGACCTGTATGCAGAAAATTATAAGACACTGATGAAAGAAATTAAAGACGATACAAACAGATGGAGGGATATACCATGTTCTTGGATTGGAAGAATCAACATTGTGAAAATGACTCTACTACCCAAAGCAATCTACAGATTCAATGCAATCCCTATCAAACTGCCACTGGCATTTTTCACAGAACTAGAACAAAAAATTGCACAATTTGTATGGAAACACAAAAGACCCCGAATAGCTAAAGCAATCTTGAGAGCGAAAAACGGAGCTGGAGCAATCAGGCTCCCTGACTTCAGACTATACTGCAAAGCTACAGTAATCAAGACAGTATGGTATTGGCACAAAAACAGAACGATAGATCAATGGGACAGAATAGAAAGCCCAGAGATAAACCCACGCACATATGGACACCTTATCTTTGATAAAGGTGGCAGGAATATACAGTGGAGAAAGGACAGCCTCTTCAATAAGTGGTGCTGGGAAAACTGGACAGCTACATGTAGAAGTATGAGCTTAGATCACTCCCTAACACCATACACAAAAATAAGCTCAAAATGGATTAAAGACCTAAATGTAAGACCAGAAACTATCAAACTCTTAGAGGAAAACATAGGCAGAACACTCTATGACATAAATCACAGCAAGATCCTTTCTGACCCACCTCCCAGAGCAATGGAAATAAAAACAAAAATAAACAAATGGGACCTAATGAAACTTCAAAGCTTTTGCACAGCAAAGGAAACCATAAACAAGACTAAAAGACAACCCTCAGAATGGGAGAAAGTATTTGCAAATGAATCAACTGACAAAGGATTACTCTCCAAAATTTACAAGCAGCTCATGCAGCTCAGTAACAAAAAAACAAACAACCCAATCCAAAAATGGGCAGAAGACCTAAACAGACATTTCTCCAAAGAAGATATGCAGACTGCCAACAAACACATGAAAGAATGCTCAACATCATTAATCATTAGAGAAATGCAAATCAAAACTACAATGAGATATCATCTCACACCAGTTAGGATGGCCATCATCAAAAAATCTAGAAACAATAAATGTTGGAGAGGGTGTGGAGAAAAGGGAACCCTGTTGCACTGCTGTTGGGAATGTGAATTGGTTCAGCCACTATGGAGAACAGCATGGAGGTTCCTTGAAAAACTAAAAATAGAACTACCATATGACCCAGCAATACCACTACTGGGCATATACCCTGAGAAAACCAAAATTCAAAAAGAGGCATGTACCAAGAGGTTCATTACAGCTATATATACAATAGCCCGGAGAGGGAAACAACCTAAGTGCCCATGGTCAGATGAATGGATAAAGAAGATGTGGCACATATACACAATGGAATATTACTCAGCGATAAAAAGAAACGAAATTGAGCTATTTGTAATGAGGTGGATAGACCTCGAGTCTGTCATACAGAGTGAAGTAAGTCAGAAAGAGAAAGACAAATACCGTATGCTAACACATATATATGGAATTTAAGAAAAAAAAAAATGTTATGAGGAACCTCGGGGCAAGACAGGAATAAAAACACAGACCTACTGGAGAAGGGACTTGAGGATATGGGGAGGGGGAGGGGTGAGCTGTGATAGGGCGAGGGAGGGGCATGGACATATATATACTAACAAACGTAAGGTAGATAGCTAGTGGGAAGCAGCCGCTTGGCACAGGGAGATCAGCTCGGTGCTTTGTGACCGCCTGGAGGGGTGGGATAGGGAGGGAGGGAAGGAGGGAGACGCAAGAGGGAAGGGATATGCGAACGTCTCTATATGTATAACTGATTCACTTTGTTATAAAGTAGAAACTGACACACCATTGTAGAGCAGTTTTACCCCAATAAAGATGTTAAAAAAAGAAAAAAAGAAGTGTGTGTGCTAGATGAAGCATTAGAAACATTTTTTTTTAAAAAAGGGCATCAGTGTGCTGAGTGAGCAAGTTAGTAAGACACATACAAGGGTCCAAAAACAAAGTGAAAAGGGAAGCCAGCAGGGTACGTGAACACTGGAGTCTCATGCAGCTGGAGTATTTGCTTAACTTAGCAACATTAACTTCAGATTTGGGGCAGCAGGCTTACAGGAAGAAGGGGAAAAGCCCTTTCCTAAATGGGGAGGGCTTCCTTGGAATCTCCACGTCCCCATAAAGTTCCTTAAGGAGGACTAGAAATAATCCACCTTATCCCCTCCTTCCGCCAGAAAACGCAGAGAAAACTGCCCGTTTCAAAACTTGCCACGAGGAGGGAGTAAAATCTCCCCGAAGATGTAACGTCCCCAGGTTAGCTTTCCTGTGGATGTTCAGGCCCCTCTCCCTAAGTGGTGTGAAACTCTTAAACCCAGGACTTAGTTGAAAGCGGCCGTGAGCCAGCAGTGCTTCTGGCAAAGACCAGTTGGCCTCTAATAAACTCTCACAGAGTTCCACAAGCTCAGCCACAGCCCGCAAAGAACAAGAGAAACGGGATCGTCACAGCCATTCACCCTCAGAGACATCCTGAGCAGAAGCCCACCACAGAGCTCACATGCTGGAATCAGATATGGAATAGAAAATGGGTTCGGTGTGCTTACCGAATTGAACGTGTTAATAACGAGCAGGAAATTTTTTTTTTTTTTTTATGGAAAAAATTTTAACCTTTTATTTATCAACATGTTTTCAAGGTGAGTAGAACTTGTATGTATTGTGAAAACAGTGATTGTAAAACCTGGCTTTGACATCCCAGAGTATTTAGGGAATCCTTAAAAATGAATTTTAATTTATTTACTTCAATGGAAAAATACCTGCTGGAAAGGTGAATCAACAGGCGTTTAAAATAACAATAAGGCTGGGAATCACTGTTTTAGATCACACATTCCATACATTACTATTAACTGGAATTGCACTTAAAATTCAAAAAAGATAAAATTGATAAGAATATGCCTTGTATTTAATGTTTGGTATGAATGTAAATAGAAAACCATTAAGAAAATAGCTTCATATTCATACTGAATGTATAAATGGAGAAAACTAACTTATTTGGCCTTTACAATGAAGTAGTCTTATTTAAACATCGAGTTGTCCTTCCACCCCTGCCTGGTTATAATAAATATTGTGTTTTATTAAGGAGAAATGATGGTTCAGTGTGAACAGGCTTCAGCACCGACATGCACACAAATGGGGGCATGTGCACGTTAGGTAGGGTACACGAGGTAAGCTGCTGGGCGCTGGGAGGGACAGGACAATGATCGCCCCACAAAAAGGTGGCAGAGTTGGACAGGCATATAAGGAATTGTTTTTCCTTTAGTAACTAAAAAAGTATTTGTTAAACTAGTATACAACTAAACCAAATAGAACTATTTTAAAGAAGTAATTTTGAAGGAGGGTTAAGCAAACTCTTATTACCGATTTCAGACCTATATAACTAAAATAACCTTTATAATGAGATCCATACTATCCATAAGATATAACATTAAAAGACATTGTATCTTTTAATGCAACACTGTACAAACCACATGCAGTTATACTATCTATCTATCTATCTAAATCTACACTTTCTTTCTATGGGTTTTTTCCCCCTCCTTAACAAAGTTGAGAACCCAAAGCATTCCTTACAGTTGCTGCCGAACAGCCCACTGAAGGTGTAACCATCTCGCATTAACTGATGGACTTAAACTTGATCCACTGGTTCGCACCCCGGACTTCAAAAGGCGGATCGCTGCAGTAGATGTGATAGCCGAGTTCTTCCAAAGGTGGTTCAGGATCAGCTGTAGCAAACTGGGCAGCATCCTCAATTTCTTTTCTCACGTCAACATCAATTTCCTTTAGTTCTTCAACACTGGCCCGATTGCTGTTCACCATCCTATCCTTGAGAAGCATGATAGGGTCACTCTTACTTCTGACTTCCTGAATTTCTTCTCGTGTACGGTAACTGACTCCAGGATCACTCATGCTGTGTCCATGGTAACGGTAGGTCTGCAGCTCCATCAGTATGGGCCCCTTTCCAGATCGACAATAGGCAGCTGCAAACCTTGTGGCCTCCCGGACACACAGGATATCCATTCCATCTACCCTCAGTCCAGGAATGAAGTCGCCTCTCTTGTAGTAATCAGTGCTGGCTGCTGCTCTCTCCACAGATGTTCCCATCCCATAGCGGTTATTCTCACAGATGAAAATACAAGGCAATTTCCACAAAGCCGCCATATTGTAAGCTTCGAATATCTGACCCTGATTAGCAGCGCCATCACCATACAAAGTCAAGCAGATTTCATCTTTTCCGTTATACTTACAGGCCAGAGCAATCCCAGCTCCCAGGGGCACCTGAGCTCCCACGATGCCATTGCCCCCGTAGAAGTTCTTGGCGTACATATGCATCGATCCTCCTTTTCCTTTAGCACAACCTCCTCTTCGTCCTGTAAGCTCTGCGAGAACTGCTCGGACAGAAAGCCCACGAGTAAACGTAAAGCCATGAGCCCGATATGCTGTGATCAGATGGTCTGTGGGGTTTATGCCGGCCTCCAGGCCCACACAACAGGCTTCCTGACCATCACACAAGTGACAGAAACCACGAATAATTTTCTGCTTATATAGTTGATCTGCTTTTAACTCCATTCGACGAACAGTCCGCATCATCCTGTAGTATTTGAGCCCATCCTCCCTGGTGAGCACCGTAGTGACAGGAGGGCCCTCTTCCAGCCGGTGAAGATCACATTTCTTAATTTCAAATGTAGCATCATCTGCAAAACTACGGGATGCCCCCAGCACTCTGCTTGCCTGAGGCATGTTCTTGCCTCCTATCACACTGGAATCCCATCAAGTCTTCAGGCTTCCTACCAGCTTACAGGACGGAATCTGCTGGTGTCTCCCCGCTTTTCCCCGCCATTAATGGCAGGGTCCCAGTGTGTACTTGCGACCCATGCTCTTGTCAAACCAGTGCCTCTACCAACTTGGCGCACGCCAACCTCCCTCGCGGGCTCCTTGCAATGGACTTGGTAGTCCCCAGGGAATTTTTTTTTTTTTTTTTAATTTTTAAAGCAGAACTAGAAAATTTAACAGACATTAAAACTCACTGTAAGGGTTTAACAGCAGACTTAAAGCAAGTGAAGACAGAATTAGTGGTTGGAAGATATATTTGAATACATTATTTAGAATCCAATGCTGAGAGGCAAAAAGTTGAGGCAATGTCTGTAAGAAAAGAAAATGGCCAAGAATTTCCAGAGCTGATCAAAGAGGCCAATCCACACACCTATGAAACAAATACCAGGTAGGATTAAAGATAAAAATTAACACCTAGCACATTATATGAAACTACAGAAAATCAACAATGCCAAGAGTATTAATTAGTCAAATTTTTCAAGAACAAAGATAAATTTTTTTCAGACAGACCAAACTGAGAGTTAGCTACCCAGGGTCTTTCACCAAAAGAAATTTTAAAAGATGTACTTTAGGCAAAAGAAAATTGAGATGATCTGAGAGTCAAGAAGAAATAATGAACAAAAAAGTGGGAATGTGGGAATCTAGCATCACTACAGACAACAGGGATCAGCCTCAGAAAGACAACGTGCAATGAAAAGTAGGTGCACAGGAATGAACAGAGGTGATTCCACTCATACCGCTTGGAGATACGAGCGTTATGTGTGAAACCGCGGCAAAAAGCCAGGTGTGACCGTCACAAATGGGCACCCTGAGAGGGGGGCCAAGATGAGCGGGGAAGAGGGGCACACACAGGTAACGGTAGTGCTGTCAGTCAAGCCTCATGGTTCTTACTCACATGTACGTACATGAACACTCACTCAGTCCTTGGACTTTCCAAGCATCTTATAAATATCCTTCGTGTCTACTTGAATAGTTCATAAAAATACATTTGTTGTTGTTGTTTTGTTTTGTTTTGTTTGCGGTACACGGGCCTCTCACTGTTGTGGCCTCTCCCGTTGCAGAGCACAGGCTCAGGAAGCGCAGGCTCAGAGGCCATGGCTCACGGGCCCAGCCGCTCCGCGGCATGTGGGATCTTCCCGGACCGGGGCACGAACCCGCATCCCCTGCATCGGCAGGCGGACTCTCAACCACTGCGCCACCAGGGAAGCCCCATAAAAATAAATGTTTTAAAGCCCTACACCCTTCAGAGGCGGCAACGGTCAAAAGGAAATGAGATGTCCAAATACGGACAATTCTATACCATAATTCAGCATATATCCAAAGGTGTACTGACATTTTCTAAATTTAAAAAGAGAAAAAAGGCAGGCCACTGGAGAACGATGCTTAATTATATGCAACTGTTTATTTAAAATAATTTTCCAAGTTTTCCCATAAATTAACAGGTTTTGCTTCACTTTTGTCCTCTCAAACAGCTGGAAACCAACACTTACACATTTTGTATTTTAACTACTATGTATGCTATTTTAATGACATTTTTCTTTATTAGTGCTAGAACCAGATATATGGACCAATAAGCAGTACAGATTTAAACGATGTTCCTGGTAGTTATGGTGTTGCTGGCAGTTTCTCGGGCTTTATCAGATCCTGGATGCTATTTCAAGCCATCTCCAAGCAGCAATCTGACTGAGGGGGTAAGTCGTCGTGCTCCCTCCCTAGGCCTACTTTCTCTCCGCAAAACAAATAATTACCCCACTGTAAAATCCCATGAATACACTGCTCATCATTTTCAATTACTTCATCTTTATTTGCTACCTCTCCACCTATAAAGCATAATTATCCACACTCAAATATAACATGATTCATTAAAAAATAAACACCCAAAATATTCTTAATCATTCTAATATATTCCCATTAATAGATGAAAGGGCTTTCGCTTAAAATTTCATTTTTTATTTCTACTTCTTTACTTAAAGTCAACAGTAAAGTCACAACTGTGAAATAAATGCATTTAAAACACAAAAGATACATTTCAATGACAAAAAATAGGCAATGATTATGAAAACCTACTGTACATTTTGCCAAAGCCAACAGAATGAAAGCTGATATGAAAAACTCCATCTTCAAATATATCCTTAACAAAAACGTCCCTCATGAATAGTTAACACCACGATTTAAGAAAACGTCGTGCTGACGTTATCTGAACACTTGCCCCGAAAACAACAAAGCTGATGGGGGGGCGGCTAGATCAAAAATATGTGGGCACCAGGAACTCAAAATTAAACTTCTAAAATGGACACTGATTTCAAAATAAAAGGAACATTTCTAACGTGACAATTGTATGAAACTATTTTTCTTTCCTTGATAGAAATGAATGGGGCATTTCTTAACAACAACAGCTTAGTAATCGCCTAAGAAAAACTGTGGAAATACCCCCAACGCCCAAGCCCAGTCAATGGTAAAAAACGAACAGCTTCCACGAAATTATCTTTCACATTACTAAAATATCCTGATTTACCTGGGATAATTCATGCTTAGACTATTTCAAAGTTGTTTTTAGATGTGTGGAATTACCAGAGCTGAGATTTTTTTAAACCATTCATCTAACGGTTGAATCTTTGCAGAGACAGACATAATATTCCTTCCACTACACATCGATTGCGTTCCCTCAAGCATACTTGTTCAACAGTTGTTAACAGTGATGCTGGTGGTGATAAGTGATACTCTCCAATTTTTCCTTTTAAAAAATATATAATCCATGAACACTAAATAGTAAATATGCTACACTGTATACTTTCTTAAACAAGGCATGACTCTTCAGGCCCTAGTAGGAAGAAAAGAAACACTAATAACGGCATTTACCACCTGTTTCACTACTGACATTCAAATAATGAATACCGTAGTATGGGATATTAAGCAAAAAAAATGAAAATCACTGTTACTTTACCACAAGAAACAAGAACAAAATAAAAACATGGGAAGAAATTAAATGAGCCCAGTGTAGGTCCCAAAGATTACACTATGATTCCAAATTTTCAAAGAAAAGGTCATCTACATATAATTTCTGTGAATACTTCCTATGCTACAAAGATGAATTTCAAAGCAAATGCAGGCTGGCACAGCCCTGCTTGTCAAGGATGAACCTGCCAATGAACCAGGAGTTCCCTTTGCTAAAGTGCACCTGTGACCAGCCCACTCAGGCCGATTCACCGATGAGCCATCAACAGTCGCGTAGAACAACGGACTCTCTTAAAGCAAATACTTTATACAGTGGACTACGGGGAAAACCGTCCTAAGTATACTATCTTCTAAAACTTCAGAGTAAGATAACCTCATCATTTTTAAATACTGAAAATGTAAAGGGTCCGCCCAAACTCAGAGCTGTATTAAGTATATACGTTTTACTTTAATATTCACTTGACGTGCTCCTAAAATCTCTATGAGAGAAGCAGATGTTTTCCCCATGTCTTTTGGCAACAGATTCAAGAGCAAGAGTAGCAGTGCTGTTGAACTCCCTGAAAGGAGGCTTTTTAAAGCTACGTTACTCCGTATCTGCATCGTTATTGCACTCATACATTGCCCGGAACAGCCCTACAGCAACTCAGCAATAGTGACTGCAACTCACAAAGCTTCTGATTTCCTTGTTAGATAAAGGGTTCATGGAGGAAATGCAAATGGCTGCAACTGGAATCAGACTACGTATGTTTCCTGATTATTTCACCTTACGGAAAGTTAAATCTAACCCTCACCACTGCTAGTCTGTAAGGAACCAGATGAGGGTCTGAAGGACCCAGTCTTGACTACTGTTACATTCCACTCTTGAAGTCGCTCCAAGTTAAAACAGCAATTTTAACAAGATTTAAAGAAAAATATATTTTATAAAAGGGATTCTTTCTAATCACAGAATACATCATTTTTATTACCAAGACAGAAACAAGTTATACTTTTTTCACTAAAAATTCACTCTGATGAAAGAAAGAATTCTCTTTTAACTTCTAACAAATGCTACATTTTCAAGACTAAAGGAATTTATCAGTAGGCATTCTTTCTTCTTGCTCTAAGTTACTTCTCCCTAAAGTACGTCAAGTACGCTTTTAGAGCCTCGGGCAGGGGGAGCCTCATGATCTTCTCCCTCAGCAAGTTCTGGGGCGGCGTCTCCTGCTCGCGGGCGGCGCCGCGGCCCGTCTCCTCCCCCGCGTTGTCCTCTTCCATCTTCTCCTCCTCCTCGCTGTCCAGAGGCTGAGGGATGAGCTGATTGCCCACAAAGACGTAAGTGTTAATCCTCTGCTTGGCCCTCTTCCTTTTCCTTTTGGGCGGAGCCCTCTGAGGAACGCCCTTGGCCTGCATCTCATCGTTTATGAAATTTCTAAGTGTGCGTCGAATGTAAATACGAGCCAAGTCCTGCAGATTCCTGACAGCACAGGGGGCTAAAAACACACGAAAAACATAAACAGTAAAACGTTATATGCTGTTCACTTCTTAGTGAATATTAGGAGACAGGACATAAAAAACTCTGACATTCATCTAACACAGATTTTAGGAAGGGCGCCTACTATGTGCCAGACCACTGCAGTACTGAGGACGGCGGACGGCACCAGGGTCTGTGTGTACGGACGTGTGCGCATCCCCAGGTATGAGCATAAACCCTCTCGGGGAGGATAAATAACTTGTAACAGCTGGAGCACATGTGAATTAAGTAGTTAGGGGACAAGAATAGAGGAGCTTTTACCCTACGCATTTTCTGTACTTTCTGATGTTGAAAAGCATGTAAAGGACCTGTTTAAAACCCTCAAATGAAGGCACTGTTTGAACAGCTGCCTCAGTCTGGGCTCTAAACTATTACACGCATGCACACGCAGTTTCCATCTTTCTATAAATCAACAGGCAGAACTGGTTCACAGGTAAAGGGCCCCCAGAAATCATGGCACACACTTTAGCAGCCCCCCAAACACCACAGACCTAAGCTGCTTCCATCGAGCGCATGGGGAGAGTCAGAACAGGCCCTGTCTGCTTCACTCCTGCCTCCCACCGGCGCGCAGGTGTTAAGACCTAGCGCCACACGCCCCTCTTGGTGGCCTCCTCCAGTGCTTTGCACCCAAAGAAAATTCTCAGGTCCCCACCTGAAATTCGTTTTTCCTAGTTTCCACCCCTGTGGGAATAAAACCCTTATCAAGGATTCTTCTCAAATACCTAACAAAACAAAACACAGCCCTCCTCAGTTCAACAGCACGAGAAAGCCTTCATCACTTTTCCCCTTACTTTTGGTACTTTTTCTTAGCTACCTCCTTCCCAACCTTCCTGTGATCATGTCAGTTATCCGAATGTGTATGTGGCCGGTCCTTGCCCTCAGCTGTGAGCCCTTGGGGGTGGGGGGTAGGAAGGAGGCCTGGGGCCCTTCCTCATCCCCCCCCCCCCCCCCCCGCACAGGGCCTACAGGTACACATCCTGTCCTGGGTGCTTCCCTCCTGCCCTAGTGCCCAGGGCTCTGCCCAGTCACAAGCTGGGCACATCCTGCAACGGGAGATGTGGTTTGTCATAAAACTCCAGGCAGGAGGCATTTTAGACCAATTCAAATATCCCTTAGCACATACTTCCTAGCCTGCTACAGAACCTTTTCTTCAGACTCTCTACTGAAACCCAAAATGGAAAGGAATTCACGTCCATCCTGCCGTCCGCACCTGCCCCCAACCATGCAGGGAAACTGGAACCACCTGTAACAACTCTGCCAGCAGCCAGCTGCGTGAGCACGCAACAGACTGAAACTAAGCCCCTGCTCTTACAGAGCGTATACGTCTGGGGAGCGGTAGATAAAAAAGCATGGAACAAACCAACGACGTAGCAAGTAACATGGGGGCAAGGCTGCTCCCGACTGGGGGGCCCCTGCGGTACCCCTGAGGAAGTCAGGACTGCGCCTGGATCCACGTGACAGAGGAGGCCGGCCCGTGAGCGCCCTGGGCGGAGGCAGGCGGGCGCGGGGAGGGGCACGTCGAGGTCTGGAAGGCCTTGGCCATCAGCAACTGCAGGGTGCTAAGGGGGCAGGGCCGTAACGGAGGAAGAGCACGGCCCGGCCCAGCCCCTCTGTGGGGTGGCGGCTGGCAAGGGAACGAGCGCACATGCCAGGGGCCTGCGTGAGACAGGACCACGCTGGGGCGGAGAGAGGGGACAAGCCTGAGCTCTGCTCTGAAGACAGGTCGGACAGCGACTGGACGCGGAGAGTCTTTGGCCGAGCGGCGAGGCAGATGCTAACGCTGATTACCCGCGTGACAGAAAGCACAGTTCGGGGAGGAGAAGATATAAGATTTGCTTTGCTCACGCTGTGTGTCCTAAATGGAGGTCTGGGCCCTCCCACCACCCCATGGGCGTTTCACACGGGGCAGCCCGTCAGTGCCGGGCGAGGCAAGCGGGGAGGGGCCGGCAAGGTGCTCGGGGCCCAGAGGCCACGCGACGTGCCGGCCCTTTCCAGCCACGGCAGTCCCGCCAGCGCCGGGCTCGGGGCAGGGCCCAGCTGCAGACGGGAGTCATGGGGTCATCAGCCCCAAAGGCCAGGACGGCCCCCGCGGGGGGCGCCGGCGGGAGGGAGGCCGGAGGTCAAGGGACCACTGCAGGGGTAGAGAACAACCAGGAAAGAGCTTCAGAAGCTACAAAGAAGAGAAGGAGTAACAGACTTCTCGGCCGGCGCTCTCCCAACACGTCCACTGTCCTCCCCCTCTGCCAGCACTGCCTGCTCCTCCAGGGACACGATCACAACGATTGGCCGGGGCAGCCCGACTTCAGAAGCACCGACCGGACCCGGACTGGAAAAGGATTCAGACCTGGCTCCATTCAGTCGCTTCTAACACTCACAGGTCCTAAAGTAGCACCCACAAGAGCCTCGTTTAAACGTTTTTCTGATAATACGAACACTTTTAGACGATTCTCAGCCCTACTTATTCAAAAATCCCAGTATTTTCTGTACTTCAACCCTCCTTGTTCCCAATGCTTCTAGTCACAAGAAGGATTCAATGGACCAGACAGACAACACTCGTCCTGACTGCTATAAAATTTTACCGTGAATTGAAGCTTTCAGGCCAAAACCACAATGAAGGTTATCTCTAACACACACGTCAGCTCTATTTGTTTCCCAAAAGGTGGTCTCTATGTAGATTTTATAGGAACCTAGCAGTCAGCACTTTCATTTTGATTTGTTAAGTAAGACTGAAAAGGGCACTGGATTTAGGTCAAACCCCATTTTTAACCTACGAAACCGCAACTTCATATGTATGGCTCAGTGTGGTGCAGTTCCACAGTTCATGAAATCTCCTGACCTCTGTGATACTGAGATTTATAAGAAGAAATGCACATTTGGCTTCCCCTTCCTGACACAGAGCTCCTAAAACACGTGGAATTTCCTAAGTGATGAGAGCATCCAAGTGAAACGCAGTGCCTGTTAGTGCTCATGAGAGGCTCCGGTCAACCACACGTGACTTCATGTTACGGGGTGACTTTCCTTTCACTAAAGCCCTTCAAGGTGCTAGGCTGGCTGCCGGGGACACCAACCGTGGGATTAGAGAAATGGAACTTTCAGGCTACCCCTCCCGAGACGGGAAAGGGGCTAGAGGTTGAGTTAATCACCAAGAGTCGACGATTTAATCAATCGAACCTCCACAGAAGCCCCTAATGGAAAGGGCTCGGAGAGCTTCTGGGCTGGTGAACGGCTGGAGGCGCTAGGAGGGTGGTGCATGCAGAGAGGGCGTGGACGTCCACATCGGCCCACACACGCCCCGCCCTGGGCATCACTCCCATCCGGCTGTTCCCCAGTTAATCTCATGAGTAATCTGTTCTCCTGCATTCTGGGAGCCGCTCCAGCAAATTACCGAACTCTAGGAGGGGTCATGGGGGCCTGATTCACAAGCAGCCTGTGAGAAGCTGGAGGAGGACAGAGCCTGCGGCCTGTGGGGTCTGTGCTCGCACCAGCGGGCGCCGCAACTGCACCAGACCACAGTCCAGCTCGCTGGGGTCCGCAGAGGACTGCAGGATTGCTCAGGGAGGAGAGCCCACAGGTCTGGACGACAGGAGGATCCGGCAGGTGGTATATAAAGGAAGCAGAGTTTCCCTTCAGCTGGTGTAGAGTTTTTCCTTCATCCCTTCTAAAGGGCCTGCTGTGAAATTGACTTTTATAATGTCTTATACCAAAGAAAGAAAAAGAAATACGACTTTAAGTTGTATAAAAATTTGTGATGAACCTGAGGAAAAGTTATAAATACATTTTAGTAACTGTTTATATGAGCAATTTCACAGCTACAAAATACATTTGGCAAAGGATTTGCACGTGTATTTTTTGGGTTTTTGTGCTAACGTTCTTTCACGTTTTTCTTCCCTATAATTAATGAAATAATGTTCTCTACACAGAAACCTATTTTAACTTTATTTTAACAGAAAAGCAAACGTGTTCTTATTCTCCACACATCCTATTCCATTTCAATTCCTAGCTACCTGGTCCCCAAGTCCACCTCTCCACTGGTAAGAACTTGAGCAGGGGAAGCGGGTGTAATTTACTGATCTTCCCACAATCCCAACACTATTCTTTACTAAGCCATTATTACCTGCTAAGCACTTTATAAACACTACTTCATTTAATTCTCAAAACCACCCCAGGGCTTCCCTGGTGGCACAGTGGTTAAGAATCCTCCTGCCAATGCAGGGGTCATGGGTTCAAGCCCTGGTCCGGGAATATCCCACATGCCGTGGAACAACTAAGCCTGTGCCTGCAACTATTGAACCTGTGCTCTAGAGCCTGCATGCCACAACTACTAAGCCCACATGCTACAACTACTAAAGCCCACGCGCCTAGAGCCCGTGCTCTGCAACAAAGAGGAGCCACGCAATGAGAAGCCTGCGCACCACACGGAAGAGTAGCCCCCGCTCACCACAACTCGAGAAAGCCCGTGCACAGCAATGAAGACCCAACACGGCCAAAAGAAAATAAATAAATTTAAAAAAAAAAAAAAAAACACCCCAAAAGACCACAAAACCACATGGGTTACAAGAGGGTAAAATAACCCTGAAAATAATATGAAATCTCTCCCAGGTTCCTATGAAATAAATTCATTTAAAAAGCAAATTAGGGCTTCCCTGGTGGCGCAGTGGTTGAGAGTCCACCTGCCGATGCAGGGGACGCGGGTTCGTGCCCAGGTCCGGGAAGATCCCACATGCCGCGGAGCGGCTGGGCCCATGAGCCATGGCCGCTGAGCCTGCGCGTCCAGAGCCTGTGCTCCGCAACGGGACAGCCACGACAGTGAGAGGCCCATGTACCAAAAAAAAAAAGCAAATTAAACCAAGAAGTCTACTATGGTAAAGTTCTAAAGCTCATTTTTGGCAAAGAACTTTACTTATTGGTCTCCCAAGCCATGACACATGCTGGGCCAACCACGGCCGCACTCACCCCTCTTCCTCGGGGTCTCAGCAGCCCTCATGGAGCTCAGCGCCCCCACCTTCTCCAAAGTCCAGTCTCGCACACCGCACACTGCTGTCCCCCCACTTCTCGGCCCTGCCTCTGCTCGTGGTCCAGCTCTGACCTGGTGGATCACAGGCCCAGTCCCAGGGCCTCCCCTGAGTCTCCTCACCCATCCTCCTAGCTCGTGCAGCAGGGTGACACCCACATGCCTACCTAACAGGAAACTCAAGCCCAGGCAAAATAAGTCTCTGATCGTCCTACACCGATTTCCAAGCTATTCACCCTCAGTCCTCAACAGCAATAAATGGTACCATCACTCAGTGAGGGGCTCAGGGTAAAACTTTAGAGCCCTCTTTTTCCTCCATCATTTTCCTACCTTCAAACAACTCCACCCCCATCAACACTGACTCTGTCCTTGAGGACAAGGAAAGTCTCCATCAGCTATCCTCTGCAGCCCAGCCGAGGAGTTTCAGCGACCCTGAAGGTTACTGCTGGTCTTGGAACGAGCAAGCTCTTTTCAGCCTAAAGAAAGGCTTTTGTGTTTGCTGTCCCTCTGTATGGAAGATGATGCCAACAAATTTACCATAATTAATCATTTCACAACTGTAAGTAATAAACTCATCTCTTCATTTGACCTGCCCCTTCTTTTCATGCCTCCATGAAGGCAGCTAACAGGGTCTGGTGCAAGGTAGGAGCTTTATCAAAAAAAAAAACAAAAAAAACAAATAAACCCATGGAATATATTATTGCATTATTTACTTAACTCTTCATAATTAACACAGTCCATTAATCCCAAGCACAGCTGTTGAACAACATAAGCCACAGTCCAGTCAGAAGGGCCCAGCGGTTACTTACGGAGGCCCACAGAGTCCGGTTTGCCACTGTCATTCTTGCTCGGCTGCACAAGTGGGGCAAATGACACAGCAAGGATGTTTTTACTTTCCCAAGTGTTTTGTCCAGTTCGCATAATTTGTGTTAACTATTTAGAGGGAGAAAAGAAATAGAACGGCTTAATCTTGGAAGTGTGATCACCTTACAGTCACAATTTTGTTTTAACAGAATAACAGCAGTGATTGCTATATAATCACTTGTACCTGAATGCAACCAAATTACTTTCGTTTAAATATTTACCATAAAATGATACAGGAGGAATCACAAATACTTGCTGTTCAAGACAGACACTTGAGCGCAAACGGCATGACTCCACAGGTTGTATCTGGGGTCTGAGGGCTTCTAGGGGTACTCTTCCAACCCACACCTGCCACTGGCCCCCAAAACACACGTCTCACACAGGTTCAGTTGTTTCGTTAAAGTGTTGTATTAGTAAAAAGACGTTTTCATTACTGTACCAACGAATCAACTTCATGATCTTCCATGTGGTTATAAAATACAGATTAATTCTAATCCCAACTTGACATTTCACAGATAAATGCAATTAGTCACAAGGGGATTAGAAGTTTTACCCACTCAGCAAATACCCACCATCAGTTCTAGAGAAAAAATATTAGCTCAGTACATGACTGAAGGAAGATGAATTAGTATCTTCAATTTATATTATAGCAATCAGCCTATTATATTTTACATTAGTACAACAGTATATAATAAATATTCAATAAAATACCAATGGGAAACCATATTTTAAATGTTTAAAAACGTCTCTTCAAAGGAAAACAGAAAAAGACTATTAATCTGGGAGTCTCAACTCCGGAAGCATTCAAGTAACAACACTTTTCCAAGAATGTGTTTTAATGAATGCTTTATATTCTGTCTTTTTAATAACTGTCAAACACAGTACGTGGTGACGGTGAAATCCTCTGATCTGCAAATCACATGTGTGAACTTAGGGGACCCTCAGACATACAAACTCCAAAACGACCACACTACGTCCCTGTCATCTTGGACAATCGACCTTCTACTTACAAACCAAAAGGTGTTTTAAACATCGCAGATGTAGGTTAATATGAATATATTTTTTGAAATGTATATTTATAAAACGTCAAAGTAAAAGGGCCACCCATTTTCTGAATAAATTAGTATTTCATACACTTATTATACCTAATAACCCCAAACCAAAGGCAGACAACAGGTGAAAACTACTTTCAAACGCGCCTACGTACACTAAGAGAAGATCCAAAAATGTACTCGTTTCTGGAATGGAGTTAAGCAGTTCAAACCAAACCCCAAAGAGGAGTTCCTTTTCATGTGCTCAGCTAGAAGCAGTTACCACATTCAGTGGCACTCGCTCCCCTCACCCGGCCAGGACCCGACCGGGGAGCAGCTCAGCGAGGCTCTCCTAACCCTAGTTAACGGGTCTTTTCCACACCTGCCTTGGTTAATAGTCAAGAGCCCGTTTCAATGTTCTCCTCTATGGACAGGTCTGCGAAGAGTATTTACTTCTTCCTTAAAACTTACAGTGCGCCTTTCCCTGAGGTAACGCTTCCCGCCTTACGCTAAGTGCGTCTCCTACGTCAAGTGCAAAGGGCGGCGGAAGCTACCTGGTCTTCTACAGGCATGACCAGGATGCCCCCGACTTTCAGCAGTATCTTCATGTAGTGTTCGTGGTCCTTCTGGACTCCAGCCCCGCAGTACACCCGGTCATACTGGTGGCTGTCCGACGCTATCTGCAGACAATTACCAACCACAAATGCAGGCTCACAGAATTCAAATCTATACAGAAAACAGACAGCATTTTAGCTCATTAAGCAAAAGATCAGATCTAAACAAATTAACAGAGTCCAGCTTCTGGAAATAGTGGCGTTACCAAATGAATTATAAGGATAAAATATTATAAAATTTGACTGAAATATCAGATTTATGGAGTGTAACACTGATCAAATATATTGTTTTATTATCAGTGATGCAGTGTACATTTTTTCAAAACATTAACCTTTTTTTTTTTGCCACGCTGAAACCTTACTTAAGGCTTGAAAGGTGAATAGAGTGAAAAATCATCCCAACACCAACCTTGGGATGCCCACAAAGGACACACAATAAGGATGAGAATCCCAAGGGTCAAACAAGAGAGAAAAGGCTTCACTCTCCCTGCTCTTTCCAAAAGACGCCAGGGGCCAGTGGACATGGAAGGGCTTGTGCAGTCTCCACTGCGGGCATCTTGCTGCAGTTAACAGTGGCAGTCTGTCAGGAAAAGACACCGGTGCCCTGACCGTATGCTCTTGCAACCACTAAAGAGTAGGGAGATTTTCCTAACACGTTTTGGCAGAACTATGTTACAGGATTGGAAAAGAGAGCAGAATGATGTGTTTTTTGGCCCCCGTGATCTCCCTACACAACAAAAGAAGAGAGATGGATGGTTTCAAAGCAAAGGCGCCTTATCCAGGCCGCCTGTTCCTGGTTACAGGGTTGGTTCATTGTACATAGAGTTATGCTTTTACAATAGTTTGTAAAGTTCTGGCACATCTGAAAACGGTCTCAAAAATGCATAATTAAAAGCCTAGTGCACTAATAAAACACGTAATTTTTTTAATTAATTCATGAAATATCCTTTCACTTTTACGTTGATTGATGTTAATTTGACCACACAGCAAAATCAGGCTATCATTTGAGGATGAAATAATTTACATTAAAAGTTTCGGCATGCAGTGAAAAATGACTCTGAATCATAATCACTTTTATTTTGTAAAACGTATCCTGTCCTTTGGTAATTAACAGACTTATTACGCAGTAAGTTCCCATTAAAATTCACTAAAGTACAGACACACTATGGTCATCAATATTTAAAGAGGAGTTTCGCAGAATGATGCCGTCCTCAACTTCCTGTCCCCTTGATGGAGGGGCTGGGGGCATGAGGGACAGTGTAGAGCCTGCACCCTCCTCTCCACACAGGGCCGGCCCCGCGCCGCCACTCCTTCTGCGGCACCTGTGCCCCGGTGCTCACGCTTTGTGGCTCTCCCCTCCCTCCACCGCTTCCCGCACGGCTTCTCAGCACAGGTCCACGCCCCTCAGAGGGCCATGTGGGGATCCTTACAGTTCTACCTGGATGTCCCCCCTTCCAGACTCACTCCCTGGCTCTGCCCCCTACCCCACACACACTGCACTGCAGCCACAGGTTGAATTGTTGGCTTCTCATCACTTAGAGGAAATATTACAAAGTGTCTCCTGTATGTGTGTCTGTGCTGTTCCTTTGACTGAAAGGCCCCTCCCTCTCTTCTTGATAAACGCCTAGCATCACTTGGAGACACAGCTCAGATATGAGCTACACAACGAAATCTTACCCAACTCCTTAATCAGGTCTCATTCTTTCTACTTGCATAATACACACAAAAGTGTGAACTTACCTATGTAATGGACAATGTTTGATTCCTCTTACACTCAACCCAACCTAGGATTGTCTAAAATCTGGCTTTCAAATAACTAATGTGGATCACGTGGTTTAATCATCTCATCAAACTCAAAGGAAGCATCCTTTAAAAAGAAAAAAGACCAGTATTTTCAATCTAAAAATCCTCGTTCTTATAAAAATTCATTTTAAATAACTTAATTTTATAATAATCTAAGCCAGTCTTAAAATTTTCAGGATGAACGTGAGCAGGGAATTTAAATTTAAAAATCTGAATTATTAAACCTCTTTTACCATTAAGTCTGTTAAATCAACTTAAAAATATGCTTATAGTTTAAACGTTTCCTACTAGTTAAAAACACATGATAGCTCACAGAACTATTATCTAGGAAAACACCATTACAAGTAAACAACTTACAATGAAAACCACTTCTCATATCGTGATATTTTTATATACTCTCATCCCAGCAAAATGAATGAGAAGTTTAGTGTCTGACTCTAAAATCAAATGTGTGACTCTAGACAAGTGGCCTGACACTAGTGATTAGGACAATTCACTCCAAACACTGTTTCTGGAGCACCAGTTGTGTGTCGGCTAGAAATACAACGGGAAACACTCAGGCCTGCAGCTAGTGGAAGAGACAGCAATCTCAGTAATTGAAGATTAATTTACAAGTGTGATAAATGCTCTAAAGGTATACGACTCCATAAATAAGACTGAGGATGCAAGGAAACGGACAGCCCTGGGGAGTGAGAGAAAGGCTCCATGAGAAATGATTAAGCCGTGATCTGAAAGGTGAGACAGGACAATCAAACCACACTATCCAAGATGGTAGCCACTAGCCACATGTGGATACGAGCCCCTAAAATGTGGCTCGTCCACACCGAGATGTGCTGAAAGGATAAATATCACACAAGGTCTCAAATATTCAGTATGAAAATGTAAAATATCTCAGTATTTATTTTATATGCATGTGTATATGTGTATGTATATATGTGTGTGTACGTGTGTGTATATGTGTATGTGTGTGTGTGTCTACTTCCACAGCCACATAAACTGAAAACACTGAACAACTACCCTTCTAACTTTATCACCTGTCAACAGGAGCTTCAAATACTTTCCTTAACACAAACTTCCCTTTGGAATATTCTCCCGGTTCTCCGGATATCTCTTTGAACACTTCCTCTGAATTTTAATTGTATCTCCATCACCTATTACGGGCCTCAAAAAACACTTACCAAGTAGGTGAGGAACATAAGAAACAATTGTTTTGTCAGCTGTTCCACCTACCAACTTTGAATATGAACCCAAACTTGACAAACTAAATATGTTAATCACAAGAACCCCAGGACTAGAAGAGAAACCTGCACAGAAAGAGTTACAGAAAAAATACGTGCCCATGGCACCTTCTATATCAATATGATGGTTCTTGTTTTACTAAATTGGATAACTATAAATAACTGTAGCTTCGGGCTTCCCTGGTGGCGCAGTGGTTGAGAGTCCGCCTGCCAATGCAGGGGACACGGGTTCGTGCCCCGGTCTGGGAAGATCCCACATGCTGCGGAGCGGCTGGGCCCGTAAGCCATGGCCGCTGAGCCTGTGCGTCCGGAGCCTGTGCTCCGCAACGGTAGAGGCCACAACAGTAAGAGGCCCGCGTACAGAAAAAAAAAAAAAAGAAAAGAAAAAAAAAAAAGCCTTGGGGGCTTCCCTGGTGGTGCGGTGGTTGAGAGTCCGCCTGCCGATGCAGGGAACAGGGGACGCGGGTTCGTGCCCTGGTCCGGGAAGATCCCACATGCCGCGGAGCGGCTGGGCCCGTGAGTCATGGCCGCTGAGCCTGCGTGTCTGGAGCCTGTGCTCCACAATGGGAGAGGCCACAGCAGTGAGAGGCCCGCGTACTGCAAAAAAATAAAAATAAAATAAAATAATAACTGTAGCTTCACGTTACAAAATACATGATTTGTTCCCCAAGTGCCAAAAAAAAAGCAAAACTCAAACAGTAAAAAATAAAAAACCAAAACAAACCCTTCTGCCTTTAATGAATAAACCAAACCAACTGTCCTCTAACAGAAAGGTACATTTTTTTTTTTTTTGCGGTACGCGGGCCTCTCACTGCTGTGGCCTCTTCCGTTGCGGAGCACAGGCTCTGGACGCTCAGGCTCAGCGGCCATGGCTCACGGGCCCAGCCGTTCCACGGCATGTGGGATCTTCCCAGACCGGGGCACGAACCCGCATTCCCCGCATCGGCAGGCGGACTCCCAACCACTGTGCCACCAGGGAAGCCCCTGAAAGGTACTTTTTAGGGGCCTTTCTGAAGATCTTAAATAAGCTACCTTATTCTAGGAAAGAAAGTTTTTTCCCTTGTAATGCAGATCTGAACAAGTAATATTACAAAGAATCATTAAAGAGAAAAATTAGACCTCTAAATTTATAAATAATTTCTACTAATGCAAATGGACCATATACCTCTAACAAATCCATATGGGGTCTTTATACTTTCATTTAACATACCAAATTAATTTCCTTTACCAGCATACTCAAATTTTAAAGTTTAACTGAACCTGAGACAACATTCCAAAAGGAGTAGAAGGATTGGACTATTTCTAGACACAAAATAGTAAAGCTTCAAGGACATATCAGGTAGAAAGATGAATATTTTTAAATATAGGCACAAAAACACCTAGAACATAGTAACTTACTAGTTATAAGAAACATGTCTAGCAGAGACAGTGTTCCATCTGGCTGCTGTTTATTACGCTTACAGCTATGGCTTCACCTTCTCCACCAATAATTCACGAATCCTTCACGTTATCAAAGAAAACAAAACAACTCTCAAACTGCCTGTACTTATAACATTATTTTTTTTTAAATACACAAATGGGTTATAGATTATCTTTCCTAATAAAGGATTTAGAGATGAGCTTTAGTATTTCTGACTAGGTAGAGGTGAGGATCTTACTTAAGACATTCTGTATTCTGATACTGAAATTATGGCTTTTTTAAAACAGCACTTCATGTAAATAAATTCATATAAATCCTACTAATAATATTTTTTCAAAGTCTATGAGTAAAATTTTTCAGGCAAATGTTTACGGATGTGCTCATATACGTATGAAGAACAAATGACTGATCTGAGGCATGGATGACAGCTACCGTGTGGCTAGTCAATTACAACTGCTACTAATTCTTCCAGTGTAAAGTAGAAAATAAAGAGAACAGTTTCCTCCTTCAGCTTTAACTAGATTCTGAAAGCTGCATCTCCCTAAGTTTCCACAAACCTCTATAGGCAAAGGACATATAACAAAAATACCATTCTGTATACTCTGAAAGACTGTAGTAATAAACTAACCAGAAGTTTTCACTTTATTATAAAATAGTGCTACATTATTTATAGATTTATACATAAAATCTAGGTTTAAAATAGTGAAAGAGAAAATCCAAATTCCACCTTTTCACATCAACCACACACAAATGGAACCTGAGAAGGGAAGAAAAAAAAAAACAGCAAAACAAAAATAAACCAAAAAAAAGAAAGAGACCTACCAAAAGGAGACTTCCTACGTGGTTATCATTTTAATCCTAAAAGTATGGTTCTTGTGTTCTCTTCCAGTTTTCATACTTGATTTAGGGGAGCTCATTAAAATTTTATGTCTGTTAGTAACGTGAAAAGTAGCAATCATTTTTATCCTTTGAAGAAAATTTCCAGAACAAAATTTCCCCGATAACAGATATCTTATACTCCTATATTACACCAAATTATACTTCCTAACAATGTAAGTTACCTGTACACAAAAAAAAAAGTTAAACAGTTCTAAAATGTAATAACTACAAATTCATCCACTTTAGACTTATAATTATTTATTGATTTAAACCTGAAAATCTAATGGCTTTTTAGGCTTTTACATCGAGAGGGAAAATTACTTGACATGCCCTTACTAAAATAAAATGTGCACGGAAAATCATTTGTGGGAAAAGAGAGAGCACAGATAGCTTGGTTTACGACATGAGCGCTTGGCCAAACTAGCACCCGGATTCCAATCACTTACCTCAGTCAGCAGTGCTTTTCTTTCCAGGTGCATGCTGGATTATCTTCATCTCGAGACGGACAGACGATTCCATTCACAGCAGGGACCTTGTCAACTTGCCCATATAATTCTTTTGATAAGCTGCTAGGAGACCAGGGTGACCTAGCCTTGCCCTGCAGCTTCCCTCTTAGACGGATAGTCTAGGTCTAGGAGCTGACTGAGAGTAGAAAAAACAACATTCCCCTTCAATACACCGTTGGAGTGGGAGCTGACAGTTTGCACACCTAGTTTATCATGTGCCATAGGATGTTGTCATTGAAATTTCACACTATTATTCCCGTGGAATAAAGGACTTCAAGGACAAAGGAAAGAATCCTATCTTGTTCTCATACCTCGTCCAAAACAACCTGCCAAATGAATCACAGACACTTCTTTTTCTTAAAACACTTTGTCATAATATACATTTTGAACTCTAACAGCTAGGACTACTTCATTAAAACAAAACTTCAGGGCTTCCCTGGTGGCACAGCGGTTGAGAGTCTGCCTGCCGATGCAGGGGACACGGGTTCGTGCCCCGGTCCGGGAGGATCCCACATGCCGTGGAGCAGCTGGGCTCGTGAGCCATGGCCGCTGAGGCTGCGCGTCCAGAGCCTGTGCTCCGCAGCGGGAGAGGCCACAGCAGTGAGAGGCCCGCGTACCGCAAAAAAAAAAAAAAAAAAAAAAAAGCTTCACAACCTTCCATTGGGAAGAAAACCCAAGGAAACGTTAATCTCTTGATCTCCAAGTACAGTTATACCATTCAAAAACTCGTACAACCAAGGATTAAGCTACTGAATTTCAAAAAATTAAAAAAATCAAAGACTTTGCCTTTTCAAGTGGTTTCCCTTCCAACTGTATCAAACTCATTTCAGAATAATTCAAGCATTATTTAAAGCACAGTGTTAAGAGTAAATACACAGATTTCTCATTGAATAGAGCTTTAGGAGACTCCACAGGACCAAAAACAATCTCTAAACATCTTATAGGGAATGTGACAGGTACGTCGTATAAAAGTGAGCCTTCATATATTTCAACAATAATTTCTTATAAAGTAACTTCGGATAAAAACTATTTTATTTCTGTCAAACAGTATGTTATTCCCGGAATAATTTCTTCTCCTAAAATGTGTTAGAAGCCATCAAACTTTCACCCAGGCCATTTCTAACCAATGTTAAAATACATAACTGGTAGCCCTGATGACTATTTTTAAGCATTTTTCTGTCCCACCATTTCAATGTTTGTCATGATTACAACCTATAATATCTCTCATAAAACTACCATCTGAACATTATTAATATACCAAAATGTTCAAGTATCCGAGAACTAGTTTGAAATAATATTGACTATATATCTATAGATAGCAAAACTACTTCAAGTATGCCATAATTCTCTTAAAGATCAAGTGGGACTGCTCTAGTGATAAACGGATAGAATACAGGTATCATTTAATTTTTTCCAATGCAAACTGAATTATGTGGAAAAGGAGCCTATAATTAAAAACAAAATTGGGACACTAGACATTGCCACAAATCAATCCACTTGTCTAAAATGCAGACAACTACACTAGCTCTGAAGGTGATTTAAAGTGTGCACCTTGACTGACCCTGAGGGACACGCTTCCTCTCCTGCCCATCTCCAACACCCACACCACAGGTTAGTCTCATTAACGAACAGGAAGGTGTGCTTTCTGATCAAAATGCTATAGTGCACGTAACCATGCTAACAGCACTCCCTAAATTCTAATCTGGAAAAAATAAATAAATGACGGAAATAAAAGTGCTGCTTCAACTTTTGTATCCGGGGCCAAGTCGCCAGGCTGTAATTCATTGGCACAGCTTACCCCCTGGGAAGAAACACTAAGATAAGTCTGTTTTTACATCATCATAGCTAAATCAGAACTAAACAAAGACTGGCCTAGCTGAAGTTATGGACTGTCTAACCCTGTCTTCCCACCTGGGAAATGTGGACATCAGTACTGCCTCTAGGACTGTGGGTACAGCACTTAGAATGGTACTTGGTACTTAAGGAACAGATAACACACATTACCTGCTGTTATTCTTATCTTCTCATTACTGTCTTCATGACTCATTTCTACAACAAACTATGTAGAAACAACAGTCCTCCATTCAAAGAGAATGAAAATCTTCAATTAGTCAGGCTACGCTGCACTCATGTAGCTACTGACAGTAGAGTATTTCCAAAATCAAGTACAGCATCCTTGGAGGGGAGAGGAGACAGAACCTATTGTCTCACAGGGAATGGCACACCCCAAAGCATGCCCTCTAGGGAGCCAAGTCAGCTCCGTGTATACAGCGTATACAAACACATAAATGACGCCGTAAATAAATGCTACACCAATTACCAACTTACTTGCAAAGCACTCACAGGGTAAAGGTTTATAATTCACGCTCCTTTAACTGACTTACTCTTCCAAGTAAACACAGCTGGAGAGATTATTTTGCTTACTCTACGTGCACAAACGCTGATTCAGACAACCTGACCTTCCCCAAACTTCCCCTTCGCTCATGAAAGCCACTGGGCTAAGATAAAAACGTCGCGGAGCGTGTGTGTGTGACGGGCAGAACAGGAGTCGGCAGACCACGGACAAGAGGCCAAATGCAGCGCGCACTTGTTTCTGTCAGTGAAGTGGTACCAGAACCCCTCACCCACCCCTCCACAGGGTGTCCCAGGAGGCCTGTGCACTGCAGTGACACAGCTGAGCAGCTGCAACAAAGACCGCTTGGCCCAGGAAGCCAGATACATTCACTACCTGGTCCTTCATCTGAAAAAGCGTGCCAGTGTTTTAGAGAACCTCTGAAATCAAATGTCAGTTCATTAGGGAATTTCGGTGCATGTGCGTATACCACAGGCAGAGTAAAGGAATACACCACACAAGAGGACTCCCCCTTCCCTCCCATCTCCAAGTACAGTAAATTCAGGGCAGCCTCTCCAGATTATTTCATTTGCTGATACAGAACCAAGACAGAAAGAAATTTTAAAAGTATACACATCATACTAAGGATCTTTTTGCTGAAAGAACAGTACTTTCAAGACTCAGGAACCAAGCTTGCTTTATAAAGCACACACAGAAGCATACATTTGTATATTGTTTTTTAAATATGTATCTTACATTACATATTGTAATGTTGAGTAGTTTACTGAATCTTTTCCCGCCTACTGTGTTTGGGAGTTCACTATGATCTCCAATAGATATACATAAGAAAACTTTAAAGATACAGTTTAAATCATAAGTGACATGACAATACTTTTGAAAAAGGAACTGATAAAAAAGATCCAAACCAACAGGATAAATAAGATTGGAAAAGTATTAGGTTTCAGCTTTCTACTGTCTTCGTGTTACACACAATCAAGGATAGCCTGGTACTAAGGAACAATACTAAGTACTAAGGAATACATAAATAGCAATTTGTTTTCCTGAGTTACTTTATATTTTATCAATTAAAACATGTATTTTGATGACCCGTACACAATTAAATATAATAAAATTGCTTAGGAACGGAATTTTAAACATCACTTTCCAAAGCAAGGTTTTCAAATTTAAAAATTGAGAATAACTAGGAATATTATCAACAAACGCCAAGAAAAATCAAAGAAATCATCAAAACACAAATAAGATAGGAAGAAAACTATTACATCTTCATCATTTCTACCACCAAAACCAAATGACGTTAAAGAAGCCCATTAAATGACTCAACTTTGATTATTTAACTTCCACCCAACTCACGACTTTGTGCAAAACGAAGCATTTCCCAGTACCTACTACCCCTTGTATGTGCAAGATACCTTTATAATCTGAAGTACGTAACCACTATTTCAGGAGCGACTTGAAAACCAGAATAGACAACATTTCCAGAACTGTCTTTTTTTTTTTTAAGGATAGTTTATTAATATAAGAATCTATTTTAAAAGTAAGTTGTAACACTTCAGAAACCATATTATAAAGTCTGATTATTTTAACTAAAGTAACAAGACCATTAAAAATTATAAAGAAACATTTAGATCAGTCATATCACCATATTTGATGATTCACCATTTTATGAATAACAAACCTGTATAACACGGTAACAACAACACTCAAGAAATACAAGCCAAGGACATTTGATCATCTTACGATTACATGAAAACAATTTTAGAAAAAATTTTTTTAATTGAGACACTTAAATATATAAAACCTTCAAAATTATCTGTGTTATAGATGATTTAATATTTCAATTACATCAACACAGAAAGCCTTTAAAGAATGACATATTTTACTGTTTGCCAGGGCCATGCCCACTTGTCAGCAAGAAACTTTGACTCCACAGATATTGTAAAGAGGTACTTTGATGATTCAAAGTTCTCCCTTCAGTTTGTTCTGCCTGATTAATGACCCAAAAGTGAATTATCTGTGCCTTTATGTGTTAACACCTGAAATATATTATCTAATATATAGTAGTTCTTAAGATAGACCTTAAACATTTGCTTTTAGTAATATTACTTTCATATTTTCCAAGTTTACTTGTCTTCAAAAGGTCTTATGTGTACGTTAAAGTCTCAACAACAAAACAAATACTTAGAATAGAAATTCAATAAGTTCAACAAAGTTCCATAGTTCTAATAACCAATATAAAAACTATTCATGCCCATATCTTAAGCGCTTACCATACCACTAATTATAAGACAGACGGAAATGATGAAGACACAAAAGGATACTAACACTGAAACTCAATTTCTTATCAAATAACTTGAACTCGAAACTATTTTATTTCTGTCAAACAGTATGTTATTCTTTGAAACAGAACATGAACCCACATGGTAAGCATTTGAAAAATGATTCAAAAACATGAATTAAATGTTAACTCTTTATAAATAAGATAAGGAACTGTGTTCAGCAAACTGCTGCAGAAAATTCAAGGGACTTGCTCAGATCCACTGGCTTGATTACAGAACAAAGCCAAAGCCGAGCACAGGCACGCTCGCCGCCTGAAGTCGGTAACACCCAGTCACACTCCCTCCCTGGTCCTTCCCCCTGCACTGCAGACTCTGCGGCACCTCGGTTTTCTGTTCTTCAACCCACCAAGTGCCACTTGCCAGGGGACACATACAAACTGGCCATGGCAAAGGGGACGGAAAGAAAAGGGCCAGGGAAGGAAGGGGAGGAGGGGCAGAGAAGGGAGGAGAGAGGGGAAGACGCTCCAGGAGACCCTCAAAGGCCCTCCTGCTTCCTTCTTAGCGCTGACCCCCAGGCCTGAACCCTAGGAAACAGCCCTCAGCTCGGAACCCACCCCCAGCCCAGATCTCCACCTCCAGGCCAGGCCAGGCCAGGCCAGAGCTGAGTGAGGCCCACTCCCAACAAGCTGGGTTGGAACCCTGGACCAAAGCCCTGCTATACAGTAAGGGGACTAAGTTCTAAGCTTGATTCCTACCTGTTTTGGGCCTTTCTCTCTTTGAAAATACGACTAGTTGACAGAGAGAAATGCCTCCAAATTTTCCAGTTTCCCAAGAGCTCACGCGCTTCAGCAGAAGCAGCCTTTGCCCCACAGTACTACCACTGCTGAACTTTAGAGACATTACACAGCAAACAGACTTCCTTGCCCGCGCAAGGGCCAACGCCTGTGCAGTATTCCTCCTAAGGGAAAGTAGGAGTTCAAAACAATGGTTCTATAAGCAAATTTCTCAAACACAGCCCTCACAGGATATATCAATACACTTCGATGATAATTTCTTCTGGCTATATTACTAAGTAACCTCATGCTTTTAAGAAAGTCCTCCGTATTCTAACAGGTATCACTCTTATGCTACAAACAAAGAGGGCAGCCTATTAAATTACTATCCCAAAGGTGTGAACACAGTTCCCAAAAAGTATTCTAATGACAAGCACATCTTTACATTCTATCTTCAGGAAAGGTACTTGTATGATGTTTAATGAATGGAACATTACCCTACTAATAAAGTGACAGTAGCATATAATTAAAACATAAAAGTTATTTATTTATAATTCACTATATATGTACACAGAATAAAAATCACAGCACAGTTTTCTAACTTAATTTTTTCTCTCATTTTATACCACACTAATTTTTGCTGCACTCAATTGACAACTCAGGATCAATAAACTAACAGTAGTGAGGAACAGACATGTCACACGTGTCTACTTATCAAGTGCTTTCAAAGCAGAACTATAGATATGAATACTTACTTATCAAAGCTATCACTATTTTTGATGAAGCTCTCCAGTTTTTCCTTGGCATACTCCACCACATCTGAATGAAGCTCAATCCCATGATTTATTCCAAAAGGACCTGCAATTGTAGCAGCAGCATTTATAAAAAATATTAAGAATGTCTTTATAGAACTCTTTTAATTTCTGCTCATTTATCTATCACAGGAGCATTTAAAGGGGGCTTGAAATATGTATTTGCTATAGCCACAGATTTAAAAAGCTATATGGAAATCTATTTACACTGCTTTAAAAAAAAATGTCACAAAGAGTTCTCTCCAGGGTGTATGTAGCTTATCTGTCAGGACAATACTGCCAAAGAGATAATCATATTTCTATATGAAGTTTAAGTTAATTACCATTATCTTCTCCTTTATCACTTGTTAAAAATTCGGTAATTCTCAAATGTCTGAATCCTCAGGCTGACACAGGTATGACAGAAGCCTCGCACAGCACCACCCCCCGACCCAGTGAATGCTACTTTCCTCCAGGGCTGAGACCACACCCTCTGCCTCTGGAGCTCCCACTGTCCACGGGAGGGTGGCGCCTGGCGGAGCTGGTTTGACTCTCCTGTTCCCACTCACTTCACGCGGCTTACTTGGCATTTCTTTTTGCACACAGCCAAGGATGAGTGACAGTCCAGGAACGAGGTACAGGGCAACGATCTAGGGGCTGCTCCTTCCCCCACCCTGGTACTGGCCGAGAATGTGACCAACAGGATTCCCGTTTCCTAAGGCTACTGTGCCTCGTGCCTGCCCCACGACCCCACGACAGTAACACACTGTTCTGAGCTAGTCATCTCATTCCTCCCAAACTTCTGAGGCTGAGCCAATCAGGTTTTCCACTCTACATTTTTGTTATATTTCTGTCTTACTTTGAGATTGGTCTCTCAGGAAAAAGTGTGCGTGTGTGTTATTTTCTGTATCTGGTATGTATCTTAGGAACTACTTAACTGGATGTGCCCCCTACTGAATGCCATTAAAAATACAACATATACTGGAGTTCTACCGACCTCTAAGAACTTTAAAATAACCAAAAAATCAGCCCTCAATTAACATTTTTGAATGTACAGGGGGCACATGAAAATACCGGTTTGTAATCTAGGAATTACCTAACTATAAAAATTAAACCAAAATGTTCAGATACTATCTTCAAGTCAAATGCAGATAAACCTACTATATTTCTATTGCATTTAATTTTAAAAAAAAACAAAAAACTGATTCTACTTGGAAAATGTATTCAGATTAAAAAAAAAGATTAGATAAAAAGGTCCATCAGACCACAACAGTTATAGCATTACCTTCCTTTGAAATGCTTTATACTTTTTTAAATAAGTTATTCTGATCAATGATCTCTTAAATGTTTTGCTTCTCATTTTTTGTTTCCTTACTGTCAAACCGCTAGTCTTCATCTGCTAACTGGAACACCCATCCAATATCTTTTAAGATCTCTTGTAATTCCTTAATATTACCAAAGACAAATTGCCAAAAACTAGAATTTCCTTTTTTCAAAAAATAAACGAAAATGGCACCAAAAAAATAAACTTAGAGAAGTACACGTAGTAACGTCACTTTTTAATTTAGTATTGAATCTGACTATTTTGAAAACTTGAATTTCCGTAAGGAAACAAAAAAGGCTAGGAAACACTGAGTAAAGTTTTCCTCATTTAAAAAAACTCAAATTACACTACAGTTACTTAACATTATATACATAGTAAGGAAAATATTGCTCTAGGAAATGAATCTAATTTTCCTTCTACCCTTTTAAGGTAACCCACTGAATGTAAAACATAACGGAGACTTTTTTCATTTTAAGAATCTAGTTATACTCATCAACCATCTGGAAAACAAAAGGAGGGCTATATGGATGAGAGGTCAATAAAAAAAGGTCACTATTGCTGGGGCTGAAGATTCCAATAGGACCGAATGGATAAACGCTATAATAAAGGCGGCAAGTAGAGAATGTAGAAATCAAGGCTTCTGCTCAGTATTTCAGACTGCCTTAGTAACAGAGGGCGTCTGAACTTGAGAGCTCTAAGTCAAAAGGGACTACGTAGGCTGTTTGTCACTTAAGACACCACTGGTCTCATTTTCTTTTTCTTGCTTTCTGCTTACACAATATCTAAAAGCAAAGTGGCACCTTTTGGAAATAAGGTTTAAAGTTTGTTAAGAAAATTTCTTAAGGTTGTTTTTCACATCACCTTGACACAAAATAAAGACAATTTCATTAATATACAATGGATTTGTCTGATAGTACCATAAACACACATGTACGATATACTATCATTAATTTCTAGTACAAACACCATTCATGATTTTTTACCGGGTGGAACTGCTTAATTTTAAAATATCACGGATATATATCTTTAATGATCACTAATAAACTGAACAGTAATTAACATGTTGAAAAAAATAAATTGAAAAGAATGCATTAATAGAAGGCAGAACTTAAATGGCAATGTCACCAGTATCTCATTTATTTCGAATGTGATATACAACTAGAACACATCAAGCATACGATAAAATTGCAGTGCGATGCTCTTTATTACAACTTATTTGACACCTGTGTTAAATAGAACAGAAAAATAAAACACAGAAAACTAAAAAAGCATACACAGCTGCTTCTAGGGAAGGGGACTAAGATGCCTGGGGTGGGAAGGAGACGTTCTCACCATTACACTCTTATTGTCTGAAGTGTGTCTTAACACATGCATGTGTAACTTTTTTGATCAAAAAATAATGAGCTTAGTCAAAGAGATTAAAAAAAAAAGTACAAGGTTTTCAAATAAATAAGTAATGTACAATAATTCTAATAGAAAGGTATAAACTGTTGCTGGAGAAAACTGAAATGGCATCCACAAGACGAGAGCTTAAGACTCCCTATCACCATCTAACAGACGAAACAATTTGACTGTGCTGAATAGATGCCAGTGTTATTTTGTATGTGCCAATGTGAAGAGATTTTTCTATGAAATAATAAAAGCTTAATTTTTGTCATATAAATTCTTAAAAAATCAAAGTACTGACAGTTGACCACTATCTTTAATTGCTAAATACTAAAGAGAAAACAGAAGCTTACACAGAAGTCAAAGTTTATTAAGACAAATACAGGTATTAGAAAAACACAGGTACCCTATATTAGAAATTACTTTTAAGGCTGGCAAAAGTCCATTTATTAAAAGCAATAATATAACAAAATTCCTATATAACAAAAAAGTCTAAAGACTGTTTTTCTTTTGTAGTATTTGGACCTAAACCAGCTTATTTACTGTCTTTCAGTTAGTCAATAATGAGAGCTTATACATAAAGGTCGCTGATTATTAGGTCTAGGTATCAAGTGTCTATCAACACCTCCGTTTCTTCCCTACATGGCTGCTGACCCTGTGTGACGCCCAGCACCCCACGCTCCCTCTGAAGCACTGAGTGTGGTGTGCAGGCCCGGGCACCTGAGAGCTGCACAGCGCCCGGGATGCCCGGTGTCCTCCGTGCTGTGCGGAGAGCTAATCCGTGGAACAGACACAAGCAAAAGGCACCTCACAGTGCATAGCACATAACCAGAGGAGCTCTGAAGATGAACAAGTCGCAGTCCGTGCGAGACCGAAGCACTGTGGGGTGCTGAGAAACCGGGTGGACTTAAGGCCAGTGCCTCCGTTTCCAATCCTGGCTCCTGCTACAGCCGTATCATCAGACCAGTCACTTGCCATGTGAGGTCTTTCCTACTGTGGGAAAATCATGTAAATTATGTAAAAGTGTTTCACACACCATCAAGTACAAGATGGGTACAAATCATTAGAAATTGTAACATGCTCTCCCCTTGAATACGGAACTGGTTACCTGTAGAAGCAAAACTGCAGCTTACAGGTGGTTCTCTACCTGACTGCATGTTACAATAACCTGTGAATGTCAAAGTCGAATTTCAAAGTCGATTAAATTTCATTTGATTTAAACTGTAAACAGTGGGAGGGAATCTCTCAGGGTGAGGCCCAGGCTCTGCAGGTGACCCTAACAAGGCAGCTTGGGTTAAGCACCCTAGCTACACCCTCCTAATTATTGCCATGCCCAATCTAAATGATTTTTTAAATCTCTTTGGACTATTCAAATCTGTGCTCTCGTTGCTAAAATGATAATCAAGAGTTAATAACTACAAATAAAAGCATCGGGATAAAACTAAATATTTACCACAAGAGGGAGTAGGTGAATCAGTTATTCGGTTTCCATGAAACCAGCATAAAGTTTCTCAGTGAGAATTAAAACAGTCACCCTTCAGTATTGGCGGGGTGGGGAGGTTGGTTCCAGGACCACCCCCTGCAAATACCAAAATCTGTGCACGCTCAAGTCCCTCATATAAATGGTAGTATCCGCATGCACCCTGCACATCTGTACATCCTCCCCTAATCATCTTGACTACGTGTAATACCCAATACATAAATGCTACGTATAGGAAATACAGCGTAAATGCTATGTATATAGTTGCCGGCACGTGACAAATTCAAGTTCTGCTTTTAGGGACTTGCTGGACATTTTTCCCCCAGTATCTTGATGCACGGTGGATGAATCCATAGATGCAGAACCCGTGGATACAGAGGACCAACTGTATATGTAAACACACCTTTAAACAAGTTACAATGATATTTTATTACTAATTCTAGTTGAATAAAATAGGCATCTTTGGGAAGATTTACAAGTAACTTTAGAAGAATTCAGGGATGGTAACAGGTGAAAAGCAGACAAGAATAGGCTTAATTCTTTCTTTCCGTGAACACCCTGGGGTATGACGCCAAGAAACAAAATAGTGCAAAGGTGGATGGAAGAAAAGGGGAGAAAAACTGAGATCAGCAAAAGATTGAGTAACCGATAACCAGATAAGAGAAACTGATCGAATGCATTTCCACTTATGATATATTTTCTTATGCTTCTCCGCCTTATTATATCACGTTACCAAAGCACATTAACAAAAGACACTGTCAAACATTTACTGAATCTTGCCATGTTAAGCTTAAAATTCTTTAGCTAGCGGGACATACCTAACGCTGGAGACTTGTTCTCTGCTCTCCAGGTTTGGGAAAGGCCTCGTGAAGCAAGCCTGGGAGCTTGCCAGAACGTTCCAGTCCCTCAGGCTTCTCTCAGCTTATGGGTATAAGTGTTGTTCTCTTTTACTACAGGTGAATCTTACAAATGTGTTTACACGAAATCTGAAAGTGTCGGTTTAAACAGTTACGGGACATGGAACCTAGATCCTAAGTAAACTGTATGTCTAAAATGTCAAAATATCAAGAACACGTCACCATCAGCTGCTTCAGGCATTTCCACCCAGTGGGCTGATGACACCCAAGTCTAACGTGGCCAGAGTAATTTACGACCCTCTCTCACACGTGTACACCAGAACGCTACAGCCAAAGCAGTCAATAAACCGAGGAATGTGCGCAACTGTAACATAACAGAACATGGTTTAAAAGGTAACGTGAACAGCTTTAGGCCTTGATCCAACTCTGTTAACGCACTCACTTTCCACGGAAGCCATTTCATCAGCCCTTTTGTTGTACTGCGTATTCACCTGTGAAGACACTCCAGGGTCAGTGCAGTGACCAAGTCACATCAATACTCAATAAAAATTCCTGAACTAAACGAAGAACAGCCAATAAATCTGACCCAACGCTTCTATTGCTAGTTCAGAAGCGACGTGCACGATTTCAAGGGTGTGGGACATGTCTTCTGCACTGCTGTATCCTCAGCAGCTGGCTCAATGGCACGTATAATAAATACTCTTTGGGAGAATGATAAAGTACATAAACGTAGCTACCATCCCAAATTGAAAAGGTTCACAAGGAAGACTGAGGCAAATGATATATACAAAGCATAAAAATGTGTATTTGTCACGTCTTCATGTGTCAAATCTATTTTATCACAGAATGAGGCATCGTACAGAAGTAAATCTTACAGAAAAGTATATGTCATTGAAAATAAATTTCTTACTAATTTTAGCTGTTTGCTAGAAATCTTCTAAAATGCAATACAGACTTTCCTTTATGTACCTAGGAAAGGTCTTCTGATTTCAAGTCAACTGCCACCCTCTAAGCATCCTGCGAGTCTGTGCCGAAGCAGAGGTGTCCCCAGGGCTCCACGCGCTGGCTGCTCTTCAGGTGGGAAGACGAGACAAAGCGGAGGCGACAGGTGAGGGACCTGGCGGTTCTTTCAGGTTTCTAACCCTGTGAACAGACTGCCTATCCCGCAAGATAAAGTTAAGGACAGAGAAGAGAGACTGCTGTTCAGGCCCTGCCTTCAGTAATTTTTGTAGGAAAAAGTACCTTTCACCAAAATGCAAACACAGGAGGTATAAGCCACTTGAGCTGCTCTGTCTTGTGTGGGCGAGGGTAAGGAAGGGCAACTTGAGCTGGAGACAGGCTGAACTTGGGAACCTCGTGCACACTGAAGAAGAGACGTGCAGTAAGCACCGCATAATCAAGTATCCAGCTCGCTGGCCAGCTTGGAGGATGCGGAGTGTCCAGAGCTCAGCAGACAGACCTGGTGCTGGAAACCTGGGAATCCTCTGCCTGTGGAGGTGACCTGAAGACAGAAGGAAGAGCCACCCTTCACCACAGGCTGAAGCCAAAGCAGCTTCCACAAAAGGACAGAGGAAGTGCACGGAAAGGCCACGCAAAGAGCAGCAGAATCCAGGGGGAGATTCTTTGCAGGCCAAAGGTGAGCGAGGCTGGACGGGCTGAGGCTGCAGGAGCTCCCGCACAGACGACGTGAAGGCGGCTTCCAGGAGCAGCCCTGCGACACAGGTGAGCCTCTGGCAGGGGTGCTCAGTCCGGCACCCAGCTCAGCCTAGGGGAGACTGCCGGGGAGAGACACGGCGTGGGCGCCAGCTCCGGAGGGAGTCGCCGGGAGACGGAGATTCACAAATTATTTTACAGAGAGACACAAATTCAGAGAGGGTGAGGAGTGTTCTGGAGTACACAGTCAGCAGACAGTGTCTGTGGTCGTTTATGTTCTGTAAAGTCCAGAAAACACTTACGAAGCAAATGCTAAACCACGGCCACTAGAGAAATACGCACACATACACATACATACGTACCTCACAGAGATAATAATGTTCGGTCCTAAAAACTCACCCTGATGGAGTCTATTTTCTCTATTTTGCACAAGAAGCGAGCTTCAGCAGAAAGGGACCCAGCACCCAAGCTGCTCGCACCGCACTGCGACTCAATCCTCTGGCCGCCGCTCTGAGCCGCTGAAACCAGGAGCAGAACCGTCCCTCGACCCAGGCCAGCTGGGGCCAGGCCCACAGAGCGGCTCCCACCACCACCACCCCCCGCCCCCGCCGGCGCCCGCACATGCGCGCCAATGACAGATTCTGACGTCAGGGTTAGAGACGCATTTCAGCAAGTCGGCAAATTCGCAAATATGGTTCAGCTGATTTTGGTGCATGGACGATCCAGGCTGGGGAGCGTTAAGCCTGAAGGTAAAAACTCAGGATGCAAAGTGACCCACCTGAGCCTTTTCACAGCACCGAGGGAAGTGCCTTTCAACCTCGAAGAAGAGCTTGAAGAAATATAACCAGAAGAAATTACTATGAAAACTTGGTAAAACTCCTACAGCTTGCACTGTTCCCTAAAACTGTATTTTTATTACTATTAGCTGCCCTGTAATAATCAGCAGTAACACCCATAAACACAGAATCATCTGGGGACTTCCACAGGAGCAGCAATGAAGGAGACGGCTGTCAGTAATGACTTCCGCTCCACAACCAGAAGTGAGGTGAAAACCCCAAGAAACACAATAATGGTAGCAACTCAATGCAGGGCATATGGGCAGAAAAAAGATGCACGGGAGCCCAACCAGGGCTAAGAAGTAACGGTGTAAACAGTAAGGAGCTTAACTGGTCTCAGAAAATGGTAGTGGCCTAAACGCAAGGGTTCTTTTCAAAACAGATTGGCTCAGAGCCCAAAATAAAGCCCATACCAAGAACAGTCTTTGTAATTCTGAAAAAAAAAAAAAAAAAAAATCTCCTAATTCAGAAGTAAGGTAGAAATATAGAGGGAAAACTGAGGTTTGGCTTAATGCAGAGAAGAAGAGAAGAGAATCTACCTTAGAGAGAACCCTGGAAACCTGCAGAATGGGTTCTGTCTCACCAAAAAAGATGGCGGAGATGACGCAGAAGACCACTCTGGATCTCCCTCATTCTCAGGCCTGAAGTGAGCCATGGGGGTTTTCTAAAAGGGGTGCTTAAAAAGATATGAAACGATTATTTGAAAATCGTATTTCTGATAAAGGGCTTGTACCTAAAATATATAAAGGACACTTACAACTCAATAATAAGTACACCAACGACTTAATTTAAAAATGGAGAAAAGGGCTTCCTGGTGGCACAGTGGTTGAGAGTCCGCCTGCCGATGCAGGGGACGCGGGTTTGTGCCCCGGTCCGGGAAGATCCCACGTGCCGCGGAGCGGCTGGGCCCGTGAGCCATGGCCGCTGAGCCTGCGCGTCCGGAGCCTGTGCTCCGCAACGGGAGAGGCCACAACAGTGAGAGGCCCGCGTACCGCAAAAAAAAAAAAAAAAAAAAAAAGGAGAAGAGATCTGAATAGACATTTCACCAAAGAAAATAGAGGAATAACCAAACAGCACAGGAACAGATGCTACACATCATTAGGCATCAGGGAAGTGCAAGCTAAAACCACAAGGTACCACTTTATACCCACCAAGATGGCTATTAAAGAAAAAAAAAAATCAGTGCGGCTATGGAGAAACTAGAACCTCGTGTATTGTTGGTGGGAATATAAAATGGTGCAAGCCACTCCAGAAAACAGTTCGGCAAGTTCTTAAAAAGTTAAACATAAACTCACCATACAGCCCAGCAATTTCACTCCTAGGAATCCACCCAAGAGAAATGAAACTGGATGTCTCCACCAAGATTTGTATATGAATGTTCACATCAGCCTCATTCAAAATCAGCATTAACTGGTGAAAGGACAAACAAAATGTGGTACACCCACAAAACGGAGTATTACTCAGCCACCAAGAGGAATGGACCACTTACAGCACAGATGAACCCTGAAAATGTAACGCTAAAGGGCAGAAACCATACACAAAAGATCACAGACTGCATGATTCCACTGACATGAAAGGTACAGAAAAGGCAAATCTGCAGAGACAGAAAGTAGCTAAGTGGCTGCCAGGGGCTGGGGTAGGGGATCTTTATGGGTGATGTAAGTGCTCTCAAACTGGATTATGGTCATGTTTGTACAACTCTGCTAACAGACTAAAACTCCCTGACTTGCACAGTTAAAATGGGTGAACTTTATGGCACGTAAATTAGAACTTCACCCAAGTGAGGAAGAGGGCTAAAGTGAGAGTAAACATGAATGTCTGAGGTCAAAGGCAATGTCAGTGTAGCTGAATTAGTAAGTACCACTTAATGTCCTATGGTAAAGGGAAAGAAAGAGCACAGAGACCAAACATGATGGCCACACGCAGCTTGACCAGCCCCCTTGGAGGTGAGGGCATTTAGGTGCACTGGCGGTGCTCTTCCCATCAGACACGCAAGCCTGCCCACCGTGTGACCTGTAGGAACTAACGCTGCAGAGCTGAGGCAGCGGCGTACGCAGTGCTGGGTGATTCTGGCAGTCTCTCCACAGTCACGCCTGCTAACTCAGGGCCTAGGCAAGAGACTGAGAAAGCCATTAAGCCCGAGGTTACAGGTTTCATAAGCAACACCTAAGGTTTATATTATGGGTTACGTAAGGAGTGAATCCCTCAGCACAAAGGACCTGATGGAGACGAAGCGTCCCCACCTGAACCAGAAAGATGATCAGAATCACGTGCCCTCATGGTTCTGATGTTTAATGAGGACACGAGAGACCGCTTTCCCCCACCCTGTTCAATGGGCTTCCCTGTGGAAGACAGCACTGAAAGGAGGGTCAATTAAGGACTAGATTCTGTGTGGAAACCCTTTGCTCCAGGAAGACTCCTAAGGAGAAGAGAGCAGAACAAGAATTTATCTTCACCTGGGAACGAAACAAGTTGTCCAGAAGGAGGCATGATTTAGAACCTGGAGCAGTCCATTTTCTCAGTGCGCGGCAAAACTAAATTCCACTTATGAGTAACTGCTCCAAATGTGGTGGAATCACAAGACACTTCCTGCAGCCAGGATCACCCTAACCTCTCACTGAACGAGAGCTCTCAGGACTGCAGCCCACCCTCTCCAGGGGAGATCCCTCAAGGGGCCTCCTCAGCCGCCCTGCCCTCCCGGTGCGGCCCAGAGCCTCCGGATCACACGCAGCGTGTCCTCGGGCGAGGAGCGCTGCCCACAGGGAGCACGCGCCGCCCCGTCTCGGGACTGGAGAGCAGGGCTGAGGGCCAGGGTGCTAGAGCAGTGCAGCAAGGAGACAGCTCCTGTTGCTACGGCCACTGCGAAGCACTGGGCCAAGCCCGACGCACGGCTCTCAGGTCATTACAGGCAACACGGAAGCAGCCCCCGTGGAGCTGGCTCTAAGTGATTTTTACGGAGGTGTCCCCCTCCTTGACTTTAATTAAATGCTCGAGAAACACAAACCAAAAAAGGGGAGCAGGAGAAAAAAACATTAGCTTCCTCAGAAGCTGGCGAGATCCAAGGTTTATTAACTGTAATCAGTTTTACAGACTCCGCTCTCTCTGCCTTTCCTTTTTTGAAATGTCTTTATTTTATCTTTCTCATCAAATGAATTATTTACCAGCAAAAGGAGAGGTATTCTATCTTGGTCTTGACTGCAGGACCACACACAGACAAATGCTGGAATACTGTCCAGTCAGCGCGGTCACACATGTGACTGAAGACTCGCGACCTCCTGGAGCCTGCTAACAGGAGGAAGCATCATCACTGTGGGTCACTCAAACCAGGGTCTGTTTCCCCACAATGCCTGCGGGTATAGAGGAGAAAGCATTCAAGATATGATGACGTTTGCAGTCGGCCTACAAATGCATCTGGCCCCAGTCATCTAATTTCTTGGAGACAAGTACTAAGGAATGGAGGTTAGGAGGGTGACCTCACTGCTGGTAAGGCTGCTAGTTACGACCCCTGCTCTCCCCGCACCAGGCCTTTGGCTAAACTGCCCTCCCTCAGCGGGAGCCAGCTGACCAGCTAGAAGAGTGAAAGGCAGAACAACAGGTGCTTGGGCGTGGAGTGAGGCCTGGACTTGAGTCTTAAGCAGCCACAGCTAGTCAAGAAATGCACTGGCTCGAGGAAGGCAGCTCCCACTTTGGAAAAGCAGCTCTCCCTACTCCCCCTCCGCTAAGTTCCTTTGATCTGGAGACCGTCTCAAACCCTAGAGATTCCTTTTTCAAAGACGCTCTAATGACACAAGTGCTAGGTTTCTGGGATTCCCAACCTGATGAAAAATTGCTATCTCAGGATCAGCAGAGCACGAAATTTAAATGTAAGCTGCTAAATTTCTTTCTTGGCAGAAATTAATAATGTTACCGTTTTTGACCAGTTATTATGTATCGGGAACTGACTCAGCTGTGGAATGAAAGGGCTTTTTTTTTTTTTAAAATGAAAGGATTGCAGGTTCCATGACTAGGAGAGCAAGTATGGAGCTAGCCAGTGTTTAGGAAGGAGGAACTTCAGGCCTGAAAATGCCTAAAGTCGTACAATGTGAACAGATAATTTACCGTGCAGACTGGGACACTTTGGGAAAGAAAAGGACATCATTAATATTGATGCTAGGATAGCCGGGAAAAACCAGGACTGCCTCAGAGCACCAGGACCTCCTAGAGTACAGCCATTTCTCTATTTAAAATCCTTCCATGAGCCCCATCACGGTAGAGTAGTCTGTAAACCAGTCTCATCCCTGTAACGTGGGCACACACCCAACCACAGCACACAGCACACGGGATGAGAACCGTGCATCTTCCTCTGTCTCTCCACTCCCGCCAGTCTGCAAACTCAAGGGCAACAGTGTGTGTTATGGGCCTGACGCTCTACCTTAATGCTTGTCACACAGCAGTTCTCAGTAAATATGAAGCGGCTCAGCGACACTTGTGATTGTTCATCCTCCTAGCGACACTCGTGATTGTTCATCCTCCGTCCAACATCACAACGTCTCAGAGCAGACGCTCCTGCGTGCATGCTTTGTCCATCCACCTTCTCAATCCCCCAGCTGTCATTTCCTAGCTACGTGACTCTAGGCGAGTTACTGAACCTCTGTGCCTCGGTTTACTCACCAACATACGCAGGAATCATGACAATACATACTTCACAGGGTTACTGGGAGCATTAAATGAGTTACTGTATGTCAAGTGCTTTCAGCAATGCCTAGCCCTCGTAGTAAGCACCCAGTAAGCTTCTTGAAGGCAGAGACATTTGTCCCTTTTGCTCACTGCTGTATACTCGCTCCAGAAATAAGGCCTGGCAGAGAGACACTCAACGAGATGGCTGAAACTTAATGACATACACACTTCTCTCCCCGGTCCTGTGCTTTGCCCCACAGTGTCACACCCTCCACAGACTCCTGCACCCTAACAAGAGCACAGCACCATCCATCCCCTTCACCATGGGGCACTGGCTGATAACCATCAAACTCTCTATGCCAGCTGTCAGGATGCCAGCTGTAAGGACATTTTACCTGAAGTAGATTACATCATACTCCTGAGCTTCCCACCTTCCAACTGTTCAATTCTAAGTACAGACAATGGCTAGGGGTTCAAAAACAGTTCCAAGAACTTTTTAAGTCTAGGACTGAACGCAAAGCTAACTATCAGGGTCAGGGCTGAAAATAAGGCAAGATTACTACTAAGAGCTTGTGTTTCCACACTTAAGGAAGGTAACTACTTTTAGAATATACATTCAAACATACATTGTACACAAAGTTACAAACCCTATAAATCATAAACAGTAATACAAACTCAGCTTACTTTTTAAAATAGAATTTTACAAAAATTAAATTACCTAAAATTAAGCCCACCATTGTACTTAAATATCCGGTTCCACTTCCCAGGTTAAGAAAAGACAATCCTGGTTGAAGTTTCAATGCTTCCATAACTTCTGAATAAATGCAAGGTGCTGACAAGTGTATGTTGCCATGCTTCCAGGCTAAGTCTTTGTAAGCATTGTCTCGGTAGCCTTCCAAATAGTAATCTCCGCGATCAATCGCTCTGAAGGCTTGCTCCACTCTTTCAGTGCGGATATACTGAGCTTCTTTTAAGTTATCAATTAAGTCATCATTATCTTCCCCAGCACTCACAGCTCCTCCCATGATAGTATTCAAATCAAACCATAAATTTTAAAATGTAACAAAATTAGCAGAAATGGCTTCCAATAATGTAGTGTGGTTTGTTTTCCTTTAATATTGCACTTGATTTCCAAAAATAAATTAATCCTGAAAGGGAAGAATAAAAATAAACATGTTTAAATGAATGCTCAAAAGGAAAGTAATTCCAGCTTATTAAATATATAATAGTCATTATAACTAACTACCATTTCTCAAGGACATATTCTGTTCCAGGCACAGAGTTAAGCTCTTTAAATATATTGTTTTATTTATTCTTATAACCACCACAAAAGGCAGCTTAAGTCTGATCTCCTCTGTACAGACAGGGAACCTGGGACACAGAAATAAGTTAAATCACCTCATACTGTGAGGCCCAGTATGGCAGCCACAGTCACACATGGCTACCCAGACCTAAATTAATTAAAATTAAATACAATTAAAAATTCAGTCACACCGGCCACACTCCAAGTGCTGAAGAGCCCCACGTGGCCAGTGGCTGCCATGGTGGACAGGCTGCTCTGGAAGGGGACGCAGCTGGGGCGTGGTCCCCCGGCCTTCCAGAGTGCAGAGACCACGCCCCTCCATCACTGAGCCACGTGGCCTTCTTCAGTGTGTGGAAAGCCTAGGTAAAAAAACACGAGTTACTGGATTTAAAGTTCCTAAACTTAAACATCCACTATCGATTCCTAAATGCACCACATAAATTCAAAATGTTAACATAAAGAATAGATTACCTAAACACGGAATACAAAATGGAACTACAACATGTTTAAAATGTGTGTATCTAAATAAATATATATACATATATGTAAATATACATATTAAGATTGTTGTGTTTGGTAAACCCTGTCATGATAAATGAGACCACAAATTTTGTTAACAACTTTAATAGTTTAAGCCTTAGAACATACGTTATACACACGTAGGTACAATGAACTTCTTTAACAAGTCAAACTCAGCATCTTTGAACGGAAACATAAGTGCAACTTGATAAAATAAGAATTTCAATAGTACTATTCAATACACAATTTAAGCTTTATTCAATGCGCTAATAAGCAAATTCATGCATCAATTAATTTCTGAATTGATAAATCAGGCGAGAGGGAAAGCGAGAAACGAAAACACCCATATGGCCAAAAACCAGAGTTCTGACAGCCCACTCGGTCCGCTCCTGACTGGCGAGAAGGCGAGCAGCCGGACCGCAGCCGGACCGAGCAGCCACGCCCCCAGGGCCTGCCCCACTGCCGGGGCCCCTCTTCTCTCTCCTCCTCTCCAAGCAGGGGAAACACTACAGACTCGCGCCGCGCTCCTATCTGGCGCACTCAAGCTCACGCACACAAACGGCTGGTTCCGACGTCCCCACCCGCTCTCCTTGGAAAGGGCCGGGGCCCGCGGCGCCATCCTCCCCGCGAGCCGAGCGCCCTGCAGCCGCCACGCAACGAAGGCGGACGGGGACAGACCCTTTCCAGCTCAAGCACCGCGCGCCGCGCGGGGTGCAATTCCAGCACTTAAAGGTGGTGGGATTTGGGGCCGCGCCATGAGGCTTGCGGGATCTTCGAGGCCTACCGCTGGCCCGCCAGGCAATTCCCCATTTAGAGGTGTTTTTGACAGCATGGCCTCTAAGCACAGGTTAGCTTTCTCACCGGGTCCTCAAAGTCTTCCCGAGACGACAGAAAAACTGGCGACGCTGGGCTGCGGCGGCTGCCGTCAGCCCCACCCCGGGGAAGCACTTGCTGAGGATCTGACGAGAGCGACTCTGACTACACAGAGACATTTTACAGACGGCTCTACCGAAACGCCATAATCTACTAGCTTGAAAAATTATTTCCCTTCTGCTCTGTTTTATGGCTGAAGAGTGACCTGACCCTTCTCGGGTCCTTCTGAACTCTAACCCAAAATCATCATATGAAAACGCACGCGTGGACCGCACCACACGGGAGCTCACACTCTCCGTGAGAAAGGCAAGGGGTCCTAGACTCAAGCAAGCAGGGACTCTGCCGCCATTTGCCGCCATCTGTTTACTGCCTCACCAACGCCACCGTAAGCCTGGAAAGAAGGCCCTGGCACACCCACTGTCAAGTGAGACACCGTCCCTAAAGGGATGGGGAGCTACAGCTCACGTGCCACACGCCGCTGAAGGAGCCCACGGAGCCCACAGGGAACTGGCTCCCGGGATCAAGGAAGCTTTCCTAAGGGCGTGGACTGTGCAACACGGTAAAGGGAGTCAGGGAATTACAGGCTGAGTAAACAGCTCAGCCTAAATCAAGAGAGCAGAGAAATTACACGGAGCTGGGTAGACTTCAGCCTGTAGGCCAGTGATTTCTTTGGGGGGGACCCTTTTGAGAGTCTGATCACAAACTCCCCTCTACTAAAAAATGAACAAATTAGAAGTGTTGCATACAATTTTAGAAGGCTCCTGAGCTCCTAGAGACCCAGGAGTCCACTCTAGTTTAGGAACATCTACTATAGGCAGCAGAGTCAGTCAGGTATTAACAAGGGAAATTACTTTTCCATTTTAGAAAGTGCAGTGCATCTGTGTTTCAGATCTACTGCAACAGACCAGGCACTCAGAAGGCTGGAAAAACATCACCTTTGTCAACAGGGTGTAGCGCCCAACTGCAAAATCAGATTTCCCAGACTCCTTTCTCTCTGGTCTGGTAGGAAAGAAACAGATCTGAACAGAAAGCTGAAAGGCTATGCAGGAGGGAGGAAGTCAGGAAAGGCTTCCTGTAGTAGGAGGTACAACCTGCTGCAGTGCATGTTTCTTCAACACAAATGAGCTCACACGTTCAGCATACACAGTAATGACGTGGAGACAATGAAGGTGTGGTGGTTTACAATACATGTTCGTGTTCTGAACTGACAGGAAGGCACAAGCTTCCACACACTAAAGGCATACCATAGCAGCTCATAAAGACTTCAAGCAAAAAGCTTAGAACAGAGTACCTTCCTATGTAAGACAATTAGATGATGGTACAGGGTCTTCAAGTAACCTGGGGGACTGTGGATGCAGATGTAAAAATGCTAAGACATTTTCCCTGAATTAAGACAACAGACTAGGGCTTCCCTGGTGGCACAGTGGTTGAGAGTCCGCCTGCCGATGCAGAGGACACGGGTTTGTGCCCCAGTCCGGGAAGATCCCACATGCTGCAGAGCGGCTGGCCCCGTGAGCCATGGCCACTGAGCCTGCGCGTCCGGAGCCTGTGCTCCACAATGGGAGAGGCCACAACAGTGAGAGGCCCGCGTACCGCAAAAAAAAATAAAAATAAAAATAAAACAACAGACTAATGAAGGCTATACCCAGGTTCAGATTTTTTAATTTTAATAAAAATGACAGCTATATGCAAATAAAATGATAACCCATAAGCAAATGGTCTTCCAGGGCCTGAATGTCAAAGGACGACGATGAACGCTAGGGTTTAAGGCTGTGAAGGACTGACTGTGATGCCAGCTACAAACCCAAGTAGAGGTTTAGCTGTCCCAGAAATTTTATTAGGATTGGTATTGTTTCTGCTGGTAAGCTGGTTGCACAGGCTTTGACTGGCATGCCCCAACGCTGTTTTTCCCACAAGCCCTGCTGTTTTGCAAAACATTAGGTGTTTTCAGATGTTATAGTAGAAAAACCCAGTACTTGACCTCTCAGACCCTTGAAAAGATCCTAGGAGACCTCAAGGACCCCAGAGCACATGTGGCAAGCAGCTGGCATAAACAATTACAAACTTAGATGAACAGGGCACAGCAGTTGCACAAGGTGTTAGGGGGCACCCAGCCCAGACACAGTGGGGGCAGGGGAGGGGATGGAAGGACCACACGAGTTGCCTAAAGAAGGCCTGGGAAGCAGAGACAGCAGAAAGCAGGAATGGCATTTCAGGATGTAGAAGGGACAGGGGCAATACACCCCGCTCAAACACTGCAAACAGCACCGCAGAGGTGAGCCCGGGGACAGAAAGCAGTGCTCCTGAGGCCAGAAGGACCAAGGGGCCTGGCAAACTCGCAGGCCACAGCACATGGAGCCTGGACCTCCTCCCACAGACAGGGCAAGCCAGGGAAGGATTTCAGACACTGAGAAGCGCACTGAATGCCTCAAACAGGATGTTAAGGGAAAACCAAAACCAGAAAAGAAAGGGACTGTTAGGGTTGGAATACGCTATTTGGTCTGTGGAAGGCAATATTTACATAGTCATAACAGAAAACGTGGTTGCTGATTTAACTTGAATAGTCATTTAACCACACTGGGAGAATGAGAGGGAGGTAAAGGGGGTATGGGAGTTAACCCTTCATCTGTAGCAGGACGTAAAAGCTATCTTTTTAAGTTCCCTCTGGAGTGTGAGCCTCCTGGGGGGGGGGACAGGTGAAGCCAGGAACTGCTATGCTTTGTCTCCAAGGCTCGTAGTATCACTTAACTTTCTAAACTGTGTATCTGCATTATTTGAACAAAACTGACAGGGTAAAAATGAAGACAGCTATATATATTTATTTAGACCAGATGAAGTACAATAAAGACACATGCAGAATAGTTTCCTAAGGAATAAAAATACATTTAACAACTAAAATAAGTCTACAGCAGAAAAACCACGGAACAAAAAAGAGATCATAATATAAATAATAATTTACACTACAGAGCTTCAAAGATGTCATTTTATCATATGCACTGTTCCGAAAAACTGAGTGAATAATGAATCACATAGTACATATAAATTGTATGTATAATTATAAATTACATTTTATAATATTCACTGATTTGATTATAAAAGTAGTATATGCATTTGCAGAAAACCTGAAAACCAAGTAAAATAAAAATTATTGATAAGCCTAACCTTTGAAGAGTCACTGTTATTATTTACTTTCTAAGCATCAAAATTCTTATTTTTTTAACACAATGTTGGTATTATACTGTATATATTATTTCAGAGTTTCATTTAATATGTCTTAAGCATTTATTCATGCCATCAAAAATTCTTCCAAAATCCAGGGGCGTGATATTCCATCAGACAGATGCACCAAGTAACCAATCCCCTGACTACTGGACCATGAGATTTTAAACTGATTATAATCAATGTACATATGAGGAGTTCGCAAGTTAAATCTGTAGTGAATATTCTGATAATTCAACAATCATCTCCTAACTTGAAATACAGTTCATTTTTTATGAGTAAGGCAAACAATAATAATCTCCTAACTTGAAATACAGTTCATTTTTTATGAGTAAAGCAAACAGTATTAAAAAAGCCATTACAGCATTAGGTCATGGAATGTGTTTGCCAGTTGCTAATTCTGAGATAATTCCATCTCGATCATGGAAAAGTGCCAAACACAAGGCAAGAGACCAAGGTCTAGCCTTGATCCCATTGATAACTTTGCTGTATGGCTCTGGGCAACCCTCCAGAACTCACTTCCTCACCTGTGAAATGAAGAGGCTAATTCTCTGATTCCTAAGGTTCCCCAGGGCTCTGATTTCTCTGCTATTTTGGCATCAGTTAAACCTGCATTGAATACAACTGAGTTTTAGTTATCTAGAAATGAGTGTCTGTGCCTCAGCATTTCTGTTACTTCAATCACAATTTTTTCTGCCCCACTCCTGCCACTTTCTGTAACATAGAAGAAAAAAAAAATTAGGGGTGTTCAAGTCCTGCATTAAACAATAAAAGCAAAATAAGGATTCTGAGAAAAAGAAGAAAGGGTAAAGGTAGAACAGGACAAAGTGTCAGAATAAAGGACTGAGCAGCTTAAGCAGTTATGTCCCAGAAGTAAGCTGTGGCACTTACTCCTAAGAACAGTTTTCACTCCTGAGGGTGGAGGAGCAAAGGGCACATTCACACAAGCTCACCTGACATGATTTCCAAGTGCTCCAAAAGCTGCTTGCCATGCTTTCAAAATTAGGTCTGTGACTTTAATGTACCTGGCTGTGGGAAAGAACTACTGGCAGCTCCATTCAACATCATGGTGTCTTTCAGGCAGCTTAGGGATGTTTTATGGAAGGTTAAAGCCAAGTCAAAGGAGGCAGGAAGCAAGCCGGTGGCAGACAGACGCCACGGGGTGGGGCGGGAAGGGAAGAGAACAGGCGGAAGGCTGACCCCCTCCCCTGCCTTCCTGGCACCGGTGGCCAGCAGTCACTCCTTGTGCTCCTGTCCCCGCAGAGGTGGGGACGCAGCCCACCCAGCTTTGGGGGAAGGAGACTGGTGGCCCAAACAAAGGAGAACACACTACTGGAGGGCACGAACATAGGCTCTTTCTTCCTCAAGCCCAAGGCCGCTCTGCGTACAGAGAGAACCGCACGGGAACCTTTCTCAATGATGACAGACAAACACGAGGAAACATAGAGACTTATGAAAGGAAGAAAAAGAAAAAATAGGGTGAGCCAAGGTTCGCTACTCCATGCCAAAAGCTGCTGAGAACATCTAATTAACTCCACATCCAAGGATAATGCAAAGCTTGCCCTTGTTTTAGTACTAATAACACACACGAGCAATTCCCCTTTGTACCTCTCCCTACCAGGCACTGGAGTCTGTTTCTTCAGCATCCCTACGAAGAAGCACTAACCTTATCTTACTGACAAGAACGAAGTTCAAAGACCACGAGACAAGCTCACAGTCGGCAGGGGTGAGCCACAACGCAAATCCGGTCTGTCAAGCCGTGGACCCTCCCGAAACACAACAGCTGACCCAGAGGCTCCTGACCTCTCACTCCGAAGAATCTTTCATTCTCTTAGCTGAAAAGATGTTCAGTTTAGATCTCCTTCCCTCTCCTCAACCTCTCATTTCCTTTTTTCCTCCCTTTTGTACTCTTGGTTCCAAAGAAAGAATGGATTAGAACAGCGGTCCCCAACCTTTTGGGCACCAGGGACCAGTTTCGTGGAAGACAATTTTTCCACGGACGGGGGCGGGGGCGGGAGCAGTGGGCAGCGGCAGACGAAGCCTGGCTCGATCACCGGCCTCTCACCTCCTGCTCTGCGGCCCAGCTCCTAATGGGCCGCGGCCCGGGGGGTTGGGGACCCCTGGATTTGAGGGAAATGAAGCATCTGATGTCATTTACTGACTGTACAGCCTCGGGCAAACTGTTTAACCTGGGATCTTCAGTTTCCCTATCTATAAAATGGGAAAAATAATAATCACATCATCAATTTGTGAAGAGTAAAGAGTGCGCTACATATAAAGCTCCTAATAATACACAGATCCAGTAAATACTTCCTTTTCTTTCACTTCTATGACACAATGCACATTCCAAACTTCCATTTTTCAATCTAGAAGAACACAGAGGGAACACAGAGAAGCACCAGCTCTGGAATCCGGCGCAGTTATCACCTGGCGAGCGACCTCCGTGAGACACGATCCTAGAGGGAGAGTGTGAACCCTGAGGCTGCAGCGCCAGGAAGAGAGGCAAACTGATAAGCCACTGTCTCCTCCCCAGCCCTTCAGTTCACTGCCACAGACAGCCTGAAGAAACGAAAGAAAATCTGTTCAAGCGTCCACACTAGATACTCTGACATTCGGCAAGTGCTAAGATGCCTATATTCACAGGTGCGGACTTCTCAGTTACCTTCTCAGCCCCATGACTCCAGAGCTGCTCCCACTGCCTTTCCCCACAGTGCCCCTCATTCTTCTAATTCTCCCCTCCTCCCCACCTGGGACAGTGGACAACAGCATGAACTCACAGATGGTCAGAGAAGCAGTAGGTGGTGGCCCGCTGAAGAGTTCAAGGTACAGGACATGAGGGGATAAAGAAATACACACTTGTTTCAAAGAAGAGATATGAAGCAACTCAATCTGAAATTTTTTTATTTTGAAAATTACAGAACTTCATATACCTCCAGAAGTCTCTCCTCTCCTCTTACTCAAAGATCTGAATCTACGGCCTTGTCAAACCTCTACCACTGCCACGCAAGCTCGTGGTCACTGAGCACAGCCCTAATTGTAGACCACAAACACCCTCACTATACACATGTGTCTGTGACCTAACAAAACCAATCCTCGGGGAATAACTTCATCAGGTTTGAGGATATTTACTTAACATCTTTCAATTTTTCAAGAAGTATTAAGAAGTGCTATACTACATTCCTTAACACTTAAAAACAATCCTCATAGGAGCCACAGCCTGCAAGTCGTTTGCCTCCTCTAACTCGGTAAAAGTCTGAACCAGAATACTGAAATGGCAGCTGTGCTGTCCGCTTTCAGTCCGTTAAGTGACAATGTCCTTAGGACGTAATGAGATCGATGCGGAAGCATGAGAGAAAAACATACGTATTTTCAGCTCCTCTTGGGTCACGCTTTCAAAGTGGGGCTTATTTGAAAAATTATGAATTCACACAGGACAATATTCAAATAAAAATAAAAGAATGCTCCGAAGGAAAACTACATGGTTTGGAAACTACTCATCAGTTCAGATGATTTGTATCTGTTCCCTTCCACTAATTTGTTCCAACATTTCGTTATAAAATAAACCCGAAGATGAGCTCACGCCAAAGATGTTCTTTCTATATATTAATGTACTGTGTAATGCAAAGACTGGCCTTGTCACACAGTATGATTCTGAGCAAGTGGTTATCTTTTCTGGTTTTGGTTTTTTCAACTGGGACACAGTCATTACATCAAATTATTTTGATGGCACCTTTAAAAACTTGCAAAAAGTCTAAGTAAGCACTTTACTAAGCAAAGATAAAGAATGTAAGTAGGTTAACTACCGTTTTCCAGTATTATAAAATGGCATCTTTCTTTTTTTTTAACATCTTTATTGGAGTATAATTGCTCTACAATGGCGTGTTAGTTGCTGCTGTATAACAAAGTGAATCAGCTATACGTATACATATATCCCCATATCCCCTCCCTCTTGCATCTCCCTCCCACCCTCCCTATCCCCCCACTCTAGGTGGTCACAAAGCACCGAGCTGTTCTCCCTGTTCTATGCGGCTGCTTCCCACTAGCTACCTATTTTACGTTTGGTAGTGTATATATGTCCATGCCACTCTCTCACTCTGTCACAGCTTACCCTTCCCCCTCCCCATATCCTCAAGTCCGTTCTCTAGTAGGTCTGTGTCTTTATTCCTGTCTTGCCCCTAGGTTCTTCATGACATTTTTTTTCTTCCTTAGATTCCATATATGTGTGTTAGCATACTGTATTTGTTTTTCTCTTTCTGACTTACTTCACTCTGTATGACAGACTCTAGGTCCATCCACCTCACTACAAATAACTCAATTTCGTTTCTTTTTATGCCTGAGTAATATTCCACTGTATATTTGCGCCACATCTTCTTTATCCATTCATCTGTCAATGGACACTTAGGTTGCTTCCATGTCCTGGCTATTGTAAACAGAGCTGCAATGAACATCGTGGCACATGACTCTTTGAATTACGGTTTTCTCAGGGTATATGCCCCGTAGTGGAATTGCTAGGTCGTATGGTAGTTCTATAAAATGGCATCTTTCTGAAGTCCATGATGGTCACTTTATCTATAGACAGACACTAGTAAAAGCTGCATAAAACAAAAACACCTTGTTATATTTCAGTACCAACTCACATAATATCATTATTACCTTAGGGTATTTCAGGACAGGTGGTATTACCTGCACCATATGAATGAAGAAAACCAACTGAGAGAGAGTAAATTGTTCTAGATTTCCTAAATACAGAGATATTTCAGCCTTATTCATAGATCTTATGTCATGCACTACTACTAATATTCACATTATCAGAAATAAAATGACTAGAAATGCAGGTCTGAGACCCTTGAGAAATGCAAACAGACACACACACCACATTGATACTATAGCTTCATTTCATTTATGGGGACAAATAGTTCTATCCTTATTTTTACTCACAACCCAGAGAAAGTTTAAGTTCTGAGAAATGAACTGTCGTCCTAAGACAATCATAACAATGCTACATGGGCTCTGAAGTGAGTGCTAAGAGCTTCACCTTAAGCTCAAATGATTCATTTGTCATCCGTGGTTCCTTTAGTTAATAAATCTCATTTTGAGAAAACTGTCCAAACTAAGCAATCAAAATGCTTGCAAAAGCTTTTACAACTATAGCTCAGTACCTCCCTCTAGCCTGCACTGAACACTTCTTCACCACGAATCCGGCAAGATGAGCACGACACAGGCACACTGAGGAAACAATGTCAAAGGATGGCTTCAGTGCACACAGTCTCAAGGAAATCAGTCCCTTAAATAGCATATTTTCAGAAAAAATGTTTAAAAATTACTTTTAACTTGGCTAAAATGCATTCACAGAACTAAAGATCTCTAGTAATGTAAAAAACGGTTTCATTTTAAAATGAAATTAGACTGGTCTTCAAACTATAAACAGTAGTCAAAATGGGTGAGTAAAATCATGTTTATTAATAGCGTATTTAAAACACTACATGTTCCCTCAGCAAAAAGTTACTCAAAGCAAATAGTATTACCTTACGTTTGGATATTTTAATTTTTAAGTGTTTTGCACAAGAAGACTTTACTTGATGATTTCCTCATTTAATAAACAAAAACTGATAACCTAGTCTCAGGAACTCTGATAGGCACAGAGGTTACGGTGCTGAGTCACAACCCTCCGCAATGTGAAATTCTAGTCAGAATTCAACAGGAGCCACATCAACAGGAATATAACTTAATTTCACTGTACTCTTTGCTACCCTTACAAGGATCATTTGTAGAATGATCATTTGTAGAATGAGTACTAGTATATCAAATCGTAACTTCGCATCAAGTTGTATGTTCATTATGAATCATATTCTAACAGAAAGTGCTCTTTTAAAATAAAAATTATACTTAAATAAAGGCTCATAGGATACTGTGTGGGTTCTGGGTCGGAACCCTAATTGTACAGCGTCCCAGCTATGTGGCCTCAGGAAACATAATCCATCTCTCTAGGCCTTAGCTACTACATGGTAAACCCAATATTAATAACTACCTCAGGATTAGTGAGAAATATATGGGATAATCTACGTAAACTGCCTGTGACAGTCCATAACACACACCATGTGCTCAACAGTTGTTTTTATGATTTAATACAGACCTACTTAGTCCTCTCACAAAAGAACATGTTTCCATTTCAAGAAACATTCATCATATGTATAGAAATCTAGCAATAAAATATAATAAAGACACATAAAATACTGTGGATGTTAGGTGCCAACTGTCAATGAGATCTCAATAACCCTATGGTGTTTCTGAGGGAAACCAAAGCATGGAAAGATCGGGGCAAGACTGCGAGGATATATCTTGTGAGCTGGATGGAACTGGAGGAATCAATGTGAACTCATGATAAGTGTTTAAAATATATACATATAAAATATATATGTGTGTGTGTACACATATACATGTATATATACACACACACATATAAAAATAAGAAGCTAGAGAAAACACATATACATACATAGTCTTCCGTGTTTAAGAAGGCCTAGAAGATTGACAGCGACTGCTTTTCACTCTTGTTGGAAAAGGTGCAGAAGGTGTTGTGCATTTCTGCCTCCCACTCCACCCTCCTATCTGTGCACACTGATCTCCCCATCCGCACACTGAGGACCCTGAGGCGTCCACTCCCCCAGTGTCAGTGGGGACTCTGGCACCTCAGCTGCAGGTTCTCTGCCGCCAGCTCTCACCATCATCCTGGGCACCTTCAACAACCTGCTCAAGCACCACAACTCCAACAACAGCAACTGTCTCATGTCTGAGGACCTGCCCACCCACTGCCCCTGGGAATCCTTATTTCATTCTCCAGGCACATCTTGCATCTAATTTGCTGATCCTTCTACCACTACACTTAACCTTCAGTGCCCCCAGTCCTTGAGCTAACTTTTTCTATAAAAGGTCAGAAAGCAAGTATTTTAGGATTTGCAAGCCATAGTTTCCATTACAACTTCTGAACTGTGTGCTTCCAGAGCAAAGGCAGCTACAAACAACTTATAAATCAAACAGTGAGGCTATGTCCCAGAAATTTTATTTATGGACCCCTGAAACCTGAATTATATAGAATTTTCACATCATGAAACAGCACTCTTCTTTTAGTATTTTTCCAACCATCTGAAAATGTAATCACCCTTCTTAGTTTGTAGGCTACACAAAAACAGACAGCAGGCCCAGTTTAACCCACAGGCCACAATTTGCTAACACTCGCCAGTACCACTTTCTTCCCAGACCGAACAGGTCCCACGAACAAGGCTTCACCCCCTTACTCTGCCCCTCCTCCTGTCCCTCTCAGCCCCTTGCCCGGGCTTTCCATCTCACTCCTCCTGCGGGCTCCTGACCTTGGACAGCCCAGCCATGTCTCGGCGGGCTCCCACAGAGCAAGAGGGCTCCTGGCACCTGGCTCCCTCAGCGGCTGCCCTGGCCACTTTGCGGAAGGCAGCCTCTGGTGAAACACCTCTCTAGCATTTTTGCCTCATACTCCAGAGAGCAGATTTCTAGAAAATTCCATCAAGGAGGCACCAGAGCAACTTCTCTGCCATCCAATGAGCCAGACACCCTCCCAACAAGGCCTGGATCTCTGCGCCAGGCGGGCCTCTTCGTGGAGCGCTCAATCCCAGCTCCAGGAGTAGTGGCTGCTCCTTATACCGTTTCTATATTCTTTAGGGCTCTCTTTACTTACTAGCCAATCCCATTACAGCTAACAATTCTTCACATTAAACTTTCCCTGTTCAAAGTACCGTGTGGTTTTCCTTTCCTGTACGAACTAGACTCATACAAACCTGAAAACCAGAAAGACTACATTCAGGTCCATCAGAGAACGAAAGACAGGCAGTAAAATGAACTGAGGATACACGAAACCCTGATACTATGCCAGCCAAAGCACCCACAGTGAGTTGCTATATCCTGCAACGACCCCCCCTTTTTTTAAAACTTCTAAGTATGTGATTGTGTTTTATCTTAGTTTCTTGGCAAAATGTTAAACACTTGTCACCAGCTTTTCTGTGCTATGAGAGCTGTCCACCATGATCACAGAGGGAAGTTAGACGGCCAACAGCAACTAGGAGTCTGAGGGCAGCAGGCGCCAATTCTGCCGTCTTAAAGCTCTTGCTCAGGGGGACTTTCCTGGTGGGGCCATGGCTAAGAATCCGCCTGCCAATGCAGGGGACACGGGTTCGAGCCCTGGTCCAGGAAGATCCCACAGGCCGCGGAGCAACGAAGCCCATGCACCACAACTACTGGGCCTGCGCTCTAGAGCCCGTGAGCCACAACTACTGAAGCCCGCACGCGTAGAGCCCCCGCTCGCCGCAACTAGAGAAAGCCCACGCGCAGCAAAGAAGACCCAACACAGCCAAAAATTAATTAATTAATTAAAGTTCCTTCTCAGGAGATCCATCACTGGGTCACACTCTTAGACAGAAGGATGCCTGGTAGCTTCAGCTACTGGGAGTCAGCTTAAACATGAGCTTGTTAACTGAAACACAACATCTTTCTGGTTCCCTTGTTTCCCCTGTATAGACTTCAATAATTATTAGCACACCTGGAAAAGGACAAAATAAAACCAATGAAAAACTCATTAAATTTCATGTAGACATGGTAGGCAGGCTAAAAATAGAGACCCACAAAGGAATGAAGGAACAGGGAAACAGCAAAGCCAAATTCTTGAAACAAATGCCAGAGATAAGCAATAGTAAAGGTTACTTTTTCTTGCCAGTGGCATTTCAAATCGAAAGAAGACAAGACCATCAAAAAACATTTATTGGAAAATGCAGTCCCAGAGTTGTAGGAACACAGAGGGAAAACTAAATATACAAACAGGCCCTAAAGAATTCAATGGATTTGTTGTATTACTCATTTTGCAGAAAATAATTTTGGAAGAAAGCAACAGTAAAAAACGGTAAATAAGCCATATAAACGTAGCTGCTGTGCCCTAAAAATGTGATACACTGAACACCAGAGAAGAGCAGGAATAGCCAGAAAGACATCCTTATGTTTCTACAGAGCATTTGGTTTTATTTTAATGAGTGTTGTGTGGGTAGGTATATGTGTTCTGGAAGAACAAAAATATTTTCGGGCTTCCCTGGTGGCGCAGTGGTTGAGAGTCCGCCTAACGATGCGGGGGGGACGCGGGTTCGTGCCCCGGTCCGGGAGGATCTCACATGCCACGGAGCGGCTGGGCCCGTGAGCCATGGCCACTGAGCCTGCGCGTCCGGAGCCTGTGCTCCGCAACGGGAGAGGCCACAACGGTGAGAGGCCCACATACTGCAAAAAAAAAAAAAAAATTTCAAAAATAATAATCTCTAATAATTTACCTTATCCAACTACGTTACTGTCATTTTTCCATTTTTTACAGCAGGGGAGCCTAGGGTAGAAATTTACTTATGTCTATTTACAGTGAATGCAGAGGGATACTCTTTCTTTCCTACTGAGAACAAAGAATATATACAACTTCTTCAAATATAAGACTCCTTCCCCCAAACTGGAAGGATTCCATGTAGCAAATTCACAAGGACCCCAGCTTCCATCTGCCAGAAAAGCGACTTAAATAGCTGTTAATTTTGTCCATGCCTTCCTCCAACATACTGCCTCAGGATTTTGAGGGCAGGTATGAATTTCTTTCTCCCGCTCTGCTGATTCAAAGTCACCCTCCTCTTCAGTACAAATTTTCCAGTGCATTTAATAAATTACTAGATTAATTTCACAGGGCCAGGGGTCCCCACCATCACTTCAAACACAATACACCCAAAGCCTTCTACACAGCCCTCACCCTGCAGGGCAGCTACTGGCTTCAATTACTCCCACCGCTCTCAGTGAAAATTCCATTCTATCACCAACCTTATCAATTTTAGCTAGATGACTACAACTAACTTCAAGACGGTCTTCATACTTGTGGTTCTCCCAGCCTCAACAGCATCTGTACACCATTTTGATTCACCTACCCAATACGCCACTTTTGTCATTAAAAAAAGGACGAAGCTCCAAAAACTCAGAGGTATCTCCAGGATGCTACAAAAATGAGAGAAAATCCCACCTGGCAGGGCTCAAGACCACCCCCATTTAAAAACAGCAGTAGGACTTCCCTGGTGGCACAGTGGCTAAGAATCCACCTGCCAATGCAGTGGACACAGGTTCGAGCCCTGGTCCGGGAAGGTCTCACATGCCGTGGGGCAAATAAGCCCATGCGTCACAACTACTGAGCCTGCACTCTAGAGCCCACGAGCCACAACTACTGAGCCCACGTGCCACAACTACTGAGCCTGCACTCCAGAGCCCATGAGCCACAACTACTGAGCCCACGTGCCACAACTGCTGAAGCCCGTACGCCTAGAGCCCGCGCACCGCGACAGAGTAGCCCCCGCTCTCTGCAACTGGAGAAAGCCCCAGTGCAGCAACGAAGCCAAAAATAAATAAATAAATAAAAATGACACTAATAAAAACGCTCTAAATCAAGCCTTTTTAAAAAAATTTTTTAATAAAAACCCAGCAGTACTAGTTTTTTATCAGCTTTGTAAGTGTCATCTAAATATTTTGTTGGGGGAAGGGGTTGCTTAGCAATCACTTCACTAAGGAAACAAATGATCACAATGTGTTAATACCTGTATACATTTTCTATCACTGCCTTAACAAATTACTGCAAATGAAACTGCCTAAAACCACACAGGTTCATTATATTACAGTCCCGGAGGTCAGAGTCTAAGACAGGTCTCACTGGGCTAAGATCAGGGTGCAGGCAGGGCTGCATTCCTTTCTGGAGGCTCTAAGGGGGGTTACTCTTGCATTTTCAAAAGTCTAGTGTCCGTCTGCTTTCTTTGGCTTATGACCCTTTTCTCCATCTTCAAAGCCAGCCACGTCAGGCTGAGTCCTCACTCTGCCTCTTTCTTCCACTTTTAAGGAACGCTGTGATCACACTGGGCCCATCACAGTAATACAGGACACTCTCCCTATCAAAGTCAGCTAATTAGCAACCTTAATTCCCCTGAGCCATACAGGGTAACATACTGACAGGGTCCAGGAATTAAAGCACGAACACCCTGGGGAAGGGGGCATTATCTGTCTATCACACTGCCCGAAGTCTACAGCCAAATGCTGCTCCACAGGGAATTAAATCTGTACACTTGGGGCCTGAATCCATTCTACTCACCAAGACACAGGAAACAAAATAAGAGCTCACAAGGATAATGGGCGGCAAGAGAGCTCGTAGTCCTGACGGAACAGGGAAGTCGTTTTCTCTTACAGACAAGGCACGGCCACAGCAAGACAACCCGAAGTCCCCTGAAACAACAATGACTATACTGCAGACGACTATACAAGGACTTTAAAGATGACCCTGAAATTCAATTTGAAGCACTAACTGGAAACACTGCAACAAATAAAACCATCAATTTTTTGATTTGGTTATTCTTAAGGCATGTAATCATTTTTTCTTATAAATGAAAACGTATGCCCAGTCCTATAACCCTTGAGCAGTATCACAAAAAACTCGAGCATCCCTAATATGCTACACCACTGGGCAAAGCTGTGCCTAAGCTCAAAACCACTTAGGGCTCAAACCTGCTCAGTTTCTGCCCTTACTTTTAGGACAGTGGGAAGCCACTGCACAGATTCATTCTGAGGGCTGACAAAAATTCAGTTCAGCGTGAGTTAAGACCCTGTATGTGAGAGCTGGCACCTTTTCTCAGCTGTTGGTACTTGTCAGGATTTTTGCGGCAGGTTCAAAATTGCTCAAACTTTAACATAGTATGATTCCAGGTTGGCCTCAAGAGGGAGCACCCTTTTAAAAACAGACTGCCCTACATACAGGTGGTGCTTTGCGTGTTATCACTAAAAACGAATGGAAGACAAGTGAGCCTAAGGTGGTTCCCCAGCGACCGCGCCCCGGCTCCCTGGCTACTCTTGACCCCCCATACAATACTGACGCGAGGCTGCTCCCAAGGCTGGCCTCCCCTTTAAATGGACACTACTGCTGTGCGAGTCCCTCGCTCTGCCGAGTGACGACTAATCTCATGATCTTTGAAAAGCAGTGTGTGACTCATAAAGCATTACTACCTTTATCATTAGTGCAACTTCCATTAGTTGAGCATTTACTGCATATAAAGCTGTGCCATTTTAATTCATTTAATCTTAACAAAACTCCGTGTAATAGTATCACTTCCAAGGAAAGGGATGACCTAACTTCCTTAGGAGGCAGAATGGGCTTTGAGTTCGAGGCCTATTCTCGCACCAAGCCCCGGGTCCTGTCCTTAAGGACTGCAGATCATTTCACAGGAAAGAGAGCAGATTCAGCAGATTCAGGAAAAGGAACTCACTCTGAATCTCAGTTCTTGCACCTACAAAATGAGACGAATGATACTCACCAGACAAGACACTCTTTGACAACGTTGTTGTCAAGATTAAATGAAGGGAAGGTTATACAAAAGTGCGAAAATGTTAAAGCACCAAGATATTAGCATCTCGTACTGCACCGTTCCAGGGAGCATCCGTCACACACAGGAGACTTCCTGAGGCAGCGCAAGGAATGGCAATCACACTGTGTCTGTGTGAATGGGGCCTCCTGGAGCCGTGCGCCGCGGATGTCCATGCCCACGTGCATATGCAGGTGTGGCCCCAAATACATACAGGATGTACTACTATCTAGGCACAATAAAACCAGGGATTATTAAACAGCGACAACTGAACAACTCCTTAACAAGAAACAGAAAGCTTACAAAAAGCTTTTTTGCCATAAACAATAAGGTGGCTCAACTAGTTTAAGACCATGGTGATCTCTCCTTTTCCATCAGAACCAAACCAATTTCAGGAACAGTTACAATACAGATATTTATATAAATCACTGCAGAAAAGCCTAAATATTTCTTTTGCCATTTCTAATTTCTCTCGTTCATAAAAGAATAAAGGTTCAAAATCACTCTATCTGCAGGAAAAAAGTCAAGTCCATTAAACCATTAAAATGGTTTAGAAGAATCTGAAGTAATTCTTTCACAGTGGTATTTACAATACATGTTAAATCACTAAGACCACTGCCAGGATTTTTCTTAAAACTAAAACTGTAGTAACTACCTTCATGTGTTCCAAAATCTGCTCTTATATTTGAGTATCAAGGTGACCATGAATTTAAAAATCCACTCTAGTCATCAAGAGACTACAATGCAGGGGCTTCCCTGGTGGCGCAGTGGTTAAGAATCCGCCTGCCAATGCAGGGACACGGGTTCGAGCTCTGGTCCAGGAAGATGCCACATGCCGCGGAGCAACTAAGCCCGTGAGCCACAGCTACTGAGCCTGCGCTCTAGAGCCTGCGAGCCACAACTACTGAGGCCCTGTGCTGCAACTACTGAAGCCGGCACGCCTAGAGCCCGTGAGCCACAGCCAGAGAAGCCACCGTAATGAGAAGCCCATGCACCGCAACGAAGAGTAGCCCCCGCTCGCTGCAACTAAAGAAAAGCCCGCGTGCAGCAACAAAGACCTAATGCAGCCAAAAATCAATTAATTGATTAATTTTTTAAAAGAGACTACAATGCAAACAGGAGACTAAGAGTACCAGGACTCACAGGGGTCACAGGGATAAAATACACCATCCTTCGAAATACTGTCAAACAAAGAAAGGCTCATTTTGTGTTTGTTATTGAGCTATGGCATTTCTAAATATTTCTTTCTCATAAACTTAAGATCTAGTATTTTAAAGACAGATTACAAAAATACAGTGATACACAATCAGAATAAAAGCTCTGAATTATTAAACTAGGAGCAGCAATAGAGGTGGATATACTAACCCACCTACTGACACATGGGGGGGCTCCCATCACCAACAGCTAAACCACTCAGCACTTGGCCATTCATGCACAAATCACCTGACATCCTAAGTTGAGGCCCTACCACAGCCTTGGTTACCTGGCAAAGCATACAGGTCAGCGAAAATTCAAGCACTCACTTTCCATGCTTCTATCACCAAATGTATTTGTCTTATATGGCAGCAGGATTTATAAAGCTGGGCTTTTCTAGTTGGTGTTCTCATTAATACAGAAATCTCTCAGAATTAACTAGAGGACACACACCCCGGGTGATCACATTCCCGACAATCTGTTTCTTTTTTATCCATATTTTCTAGTCTTTCTACAAGGAATTCTTACTGCTATTGTATGTGGCAGGATCTGGAGATGAACAAAGACAAATGATCTTTTTACCTATTACTTCTACAATGGCCAGGAAAGTGTGTATAAGTGACCAAAAGAGAATTATAGGTGTTCAGAAATGAGTCAGTGCAAACGAACCCTTGTTACAAAAACCTGAGCCATGTGGACCCAGGCAGCATATACAGTACCAGCATAAAGAGAAATGACAGAGCTACCAAACACCTAAAAAACTAAATTTTGATGCCTATCAGAAAAACACTCAAATCCCGTACTTAGGACAGAATTACTGAAATATAACAAAGAAAAGATAACTCATCCTGTTCAGTAAGCCATATCTACTATGTTTAAAAAGCAAACAAACAAAAAAAAGGCACAGCTTGGGAAACCTTAAATGACTTGTTAGGAGTAACATGATAGACCAGCTACACAACTTTAGCAGCTGTTACACTTGTATACAATGACAGTCTGTATTTATAGCACCCTTGGTCAGAAGGAATCAAAGTGCATTCATTATTTACCTGACATCACATCATCACCTTATTCACTTGTTATTACATTCAATTCTGACTTTTCATTATTCTTACCGTGACTTGTTATTCAATAGGATTCTGACTGACATTTTTAAGATACATGAATGTTATTTCTGTTTATACATACAGTCTGAAAGGATTCACACCACACTGTTAAAAAGCCATTATTACCCAAACAACCCATGAGGAACAGATGTGGATGACAGAGGTTTGCTGAAGGAGGAATTTGTTAAACTTCATTTATTTCAGTAGTTTAAATCTTACGCCTGAACATACAATAATACTACAGTAAAAAATTCAAAGACCTCATAAAATATATTGTGTAGTTGGCCATGACATTTCCTTCTCGATGACACCCAGGGATCTTAGTTCATTCCCTGAACAGATTTCCTATGTTAAATATACTATTACAGGCCACAGTCCCAGAGACGAGTTTCCAGATATTGAGAACCCTTTCCAAGCACAGAACTTCTAACCGCAGGCAGAGGTGGCCTCGCACGTAGCGGACACTGGCCCTGGGAGCTGCGGCCAATCACCATTGCCATTCCTACTCTTCCGCCCACAGTCACCAGGGACTCCAGCAAGCATCTTCACATGGCCCCATCCTTCTCTCACCAGTAATCATCAGACCTGAAAAGGAAACCATTTCATTCCCCAAGAAACATCCATTTCAGTTTTCAATTTTTATTTTTCCCTAGAGAGAAAGATCTACTTTTTATTTCTCTTCCTTCAAATGGGTGCCTCAATGGGTATAACAGTATAAAACTGGAAACAATCTAAATGTCCATCAGTAGCGAATAAGGTTAAATAAATGATAACATATACAATCTACATATGTAGCAATATATAGCAGATACTTTGAGGCTGCAAAAAGATTTTTTTAAAGAATGAAGAAATTCTTTACTGTTATGGAACATTAGAGATACACTCAGTGAAAAATGCAAGTGAAACGGTTTGCAATGACCCTCATCCTAACTGGAAAGAAAAAGAGTATTTATTCAAATTTACTCGTATACAAATAGTTTCTTTTGTATCATTCCAGAGATAAGTGGCTACCTCCCGGCGGGGAAAAGGGCAGGCTGAGGAGTCATCTTCAGGCTAGAAACTTCTCACAGCACTTAAACCTTGAACCATGTGACTGCAGTACCTACTTTCAAAATCATTTATTTTAAACTTGCTTATAACTTTTATCTTTAGAGAAGTATTTGTGGTTATTTTAATCCTTTATGAAGTCGAGAGCAGGAAGACGGACTAATTAGTCTGAGAATCAATCTCACTCTTTTATAATCATGCATTTAGTATTCCAAAAAGAAACCCCAAATGTGTCCCCCTATCACCATCACCAAGATATCCTACATTCTCAACTCCTAACAAAAAGGATTATATTTTTATATGATAAAGCAGAAACTAATTACTTAATATAATACTTATATTGTATTACTTACACTATAATACAAGATGCAGAGGCAGATATACGAGAAATATAAAATTTTAACTTTTGCATGGTAACCATTAACCTTGATAGATTCAAACTAATCTGAAATTTCACATGAACTCTTCAGGAAGCAGACTTATGTATAATCTGTGTGAGGGCATTTCAGCTGACCAAAAAGTTGGAGCTTCCTGGTGTCACAAAAAAGGAATAAATGACACTGCAGGATAGGCCCGTATCTACATAAGCACAGAGAAAGGTGTGAGGCCAGAAAGCTTGAGAACATTGTAGTTCATCTGACAATATGTCTAATTCAACCGCATCGAAAAGAATTCAAATGTCAAACCATTAATTTTAAGAATTTATATACATATATTATACATATGTACAAGTGTCAATAACTCAGACACATGCATACAAAAAAAAAAAAACTGAATTTTTAAGAAAAAACAGCTTATCATAATTACCTAGAAATCAATCTGAAAATTGAACTCATTTGATAGCCTACAACAAGAAAATCTGGTTTTGTCACATACACAAAATTAAAAACTCCAATAAACTATTGGGTGTCATCTACCAACTAAAGTCAAATACTACTTAAATTGCCATTAACAGGGCAGGTGACCAGAGATCATTTTCGTATTCATTCACACCCATCTCCTGAGCGTCCACAACACAAGGTTTCTGTTTTTGAGCACTTTTTAATCCAATTATAACTGTTAGAGTACTCAAAAACAAATTCAGAGTAGAAAGTTCTCACCACAAGGTTAACCAACTACATATGAATCAGAGGAGATCTTACTCGCAGAAGGGGAAGAGGAGGAGCCCTAGCGAATACCGCATCAGCAAACCTTCCAAAAGGAGGGCCGCAAAGAGCAGAGACAGGAAAGGGAGGAAACTCCGAAAGAAAATGCATAAGAAACCAGAAGTTTGAATAAAACAAGGAACCAATTTGAGGAGCAGCGCTGGGGCCATGTAACGCAGTTTTGAAAAGGCAAAGGTGAAGAACAAGGGCTGTATTCCAGAGTCGATCAGGAGCCAAGCGCTGCAGGCACGGAGGTCAAGAACACAAAACTGGAAGACTCCAGTTCACCTACCTACTAGCAACTCCTTCAGACTCATGAACTCTCAATTTCTTCCTCTGTAAAGTGGCATAATAGTACCTACAAAATAAAACTATTACGAGGACCAAATGAGACAAAGCACCCAGCACAGTGGCTGTCAGAAGAAACACTCCGTTAAGTTTTCGGGTTTTGTTTTGTTTGCAAGCTGGGGAAAAAAAAATGATCAGAGCTGCATTTAGTACAATTAATTTGATAGCAGCAAACATGATGGGATGGTAAAACCTAGAGATTAGGGATGACTCCTGTTAATGGCAGTTGAAGCAAAGGGATTAAAATTACTTAACTGCTGGGAAAATGGAAAAGAGGCAGGAGAATCAGGAACCACATGTAATAAAAGGACAAATCATTTATAACAAGGGGCAAAGTGTCAAAGGTGTCCTATGATTTTGAGTCTAGATGACTAAGAAAATGTGAGGATCATTAATACAAACAAGTAAATGAAGGAAAAAGAATTAACTTTGCAAGGAAAACACTTCAATTCTGAATCTATTTGATTCAAGATAACAAAGTGACAGCACTTCAAAGAGTTTGTCAAGGAAAACAACAAAAGGCAGGTCTGAAGCTCTGGAAGTAAAATGAAGCTGGTGATGCAAACTGGGACCTCAGCCAAGAGGGAATGAACAGGGGGATCCAGGGGCCTAAGGCGGCCGGAAAGGAGAAAACGCAGCTCCAAAAAAGGGCGACGGGAACTGCATCTCAGGTAACACCTGTACGTAGTCCAAGGTGCCGGCCTGTAGCAGGAACAGGGAAGACAAGGGCCTCACGACACTTCACAGTCCACAGCTCTCAGATGCTCACTGAACTTGAGGTTATACACTGAACTGACTTACTGCACTGTGGTTATTACAGGTTTACAAGAGCCCGCACGTTACTGCAAAGTGTTAATTATTCCAACTCAACCCCCAGCAGGACACAGCTACCACAGAATAATAATCATGATTAGACTTTTTTTCAGTATCTCAAAGAACTATAACTTTTAAGTTCTTATCTCCCTTGACCTCCAACCACGGAGTTGACTCTTTGAGGGCTCCTCTTTCCCTCTGTCTACTCTTGAGGGCCAACTCTCAGATTATCTCCCCTCTCTTTTGGCCTCTCTTGCATCTTAACTATTTTCTCCCTAGAAACAGAGCTATCAGGGAACAGGTCCTTTAGGCAATTCCACAAGAGTTCTTTCATACTTAGCTTTTAAATCTCATCTAGATTTTAAACTCTAAATCACAGCTGACGCTTTTGTTACCATTTATAGGCCCTAAATAGTTTATTGATGGCTACTCATGAATGTATGCCTTCCCAAAAGGATTTTTAGCCTAAACTGGAAAACTGTATTTCTCCCCGTGAGCCATAAGATCTCTCTTATTAATTTTTGAGACTATGCACACACAGAATTGGATTCTCCATCCTCCAACAGCTGGAAGTCCTAACGTATTCTAAAGACATTTTAGTGGTGCTGAATTGTTTTTTTGTATCCCACAACTATAAAACCCACTCACATCCAGTGTAAGTTGTCCAAGAGACAAGGGATGGCAGATATGCCATTTAAATGTGAATCTAATTACCATCCTTAACAAATGCCAAGAAAAAAAAGCTCAAATATTTTCCTATATGTGGGTTTCTGCTCAAATACATATTACAACTGATCATACTTTAACTTCAGTACGTGCTGTATTTCTTTAAACCACACAGTTGTCACATCTGCTGGAAAACCAAAACAGATCAATAACCATAACATTATGACATATACTCTATTAAACTGCCTGTCATGATGCAGTTTTAGGCAGCCAAAATAAATAAGCAAATTTTAATCTTTTTAGGACCCTCTTTGTATTGTTTTCATCATATTAGTTTACAAAGAGTGTAATGGTATTCATAAAAATAATACTAAATGAAATGAAACTAGTCTATAAGAAATAAAAGCATCTGTAAGAGCTACAATTCACTATGACATCCAAATTTTGCATGGCATCAAATGGAGTGACTGAAAACTAAAGTAACACAATCCCCCATCTTCTTGCTTAATGGCATCACCTCAAGGAATTCAATATTTTAATAATACACCATCAGAAACTTCATCTAAAAGATATCATTAGAGGGACTTCCCTGGTGGCGCAGTGGTTAAGAATCCGCCTGCCAATGCAGGGGACACGGGTTCGAGCCCTGGTCCGGGAACATCTCACATGCCGTGGGGCAATTAAGCCCGCAAGCCACAACTACTGAGCCCACGTGCCACAACTACTGAGCCCGTGTGCCTCGAGCCCGTGCTCTGCAGCAAGAGAAGCCACCGCAACGAAAAGCCCGCGCACCGCAACGAAGAGTAGCCCCCGCTCCCCGCAACTACTCAAGCCTGCGCGCAGCAACAAAGACCCAAAGCAGCCAAAAATAAAAATTAATAAAAATAAATAAATAGATATTGTTAGTTTCACACTAATTATCCTTTAGATTATTTTTCAATACATACAATTATATTTATGTCTCTACTTTGTAGGGAACGTTTCCAAGCCAAAAAAGAGAAGGAAACTCTAAGTTCAGTAATTTTGTAAGGTAATTTTCATTAATGGGGGGCAGCACAGTAGAGCAAAAAACAGTTTCTTGGAAGCATGTCTGAAGCATGAAGCATGCCTGAGTCTAATGCAGTTAGCACCACTAAAAAGACAGTGGGGTCTTCACCAGTTTAATCTCTCAGAGCCTGTTTAAAAATTCATATAATGGAGAGACTGCCACCTATGTTGTGAGAAATACATAAGAAAGAGCATTCTATTACCAGCAAGGATAACTAAAAAGGCCACGGATGTTTTTTATTCCTTCTAAACAGTTTCCCAAATAATAAAATGCTACACAACTGGCCTCGGATTTCAGGCTATACATGTTGAGAACCAGATGGTTCTCTGTGATTACCTTACTCAGTTGTTTTCCCTGGAAGCCAGCACCAAGATGAAGGCACAGCACATTTTTAATAGATACAAGGCGGTGATTAGATCAACAAAGCCTCCAGTTCTTCTGCATGCAGAAATATCAAGTGTACTAGAGAGCCCCTAGTTTCCCGTCCTCTCGAACAGTAAGCAGCTGCTATCAGCCCTCCACTTAACAGCTTACTCCCTACGATTTATCTGCCTGAGACACAAACTTATGGGCCACTGGCCTCCTACCTTTACCTCTTCGTCACACACGGGCCAGTTCACATTTGACGGACTGAATCTGTTTTCAACTGAGCATATGGAATTTAAGTTTACTCTGAAATATGCACTTAAAAAAACAAAAAATGAAATATTTTAGTAACCTGCATTATGAAGTCACCCAGGCCTCCTGAAAGCTACCATTAAGCTCTATGTAAACATATTACTCAACGTCCTAATATGTAAGTATCCCCAACTGGCAGACATTCTGAAAGTTCTACCACATTACGTTTCAAAACATTAGTTTGTAGACCTTATTAAAAGCTAACTAAAAGCTAAAAGATTACAGAACTATGGACGACAATGTTCATCGATTAAAAGGACAGAGCTCTGTAGGTTTATTAAAAGAATGAGGTATGTCATAAAATGGAGAAACAACCACGAGTAGAACTGGTCAATAAGAACTATATACTATATATGATCCCAATTTTGTTTTTTTTGTTTTATTGAAGTATAGTCGATTTACAATAACGTGACAACTGTGTTTTTAAACCGTATTTATTACACGCACAGACAAATCCTTAATTGCTAAACAGCACACTCGCAGACTGGTTCCCCTGGGCAGTAAGGGGCGGGGGGGGGGGGCGATGGGTGGGAAGCCGGCGCGGCGGGAGGACACACTTCGTCACTGTGCGGCTGCGCTGTGTTTCCTTAAAGAGCACATAGTACTTCTGCAACAATGATACATAACAAACTAAGAGCAAAAACTATCGGGAAGACCGTACTTCCTCCTCCGTACCCAAAGGATGCCAATGTGTAATTTAAAAAACACAGGATCTCTAAATTTTAAGAGAACAGATGGAAACACAGTTCTGGAGTAGGGAACAAACAAAAAAAAAAAATTGGATTCGCAAAATTTCTCCCCGTGTGGTCCCACGCCTGGGTCCCCTCTACTCTGGCGGTGGACGAGCCCGCACTCTACAGCAGTAACCGCCCAACCTAGCCCCGAAAACGAGAAAAGGCGGCGCCGCTCCAGCCCCCGAGACCCCCTCCAGCCGCAGCGCCGAGGCCGCGCGAGGCGCCGCGGGCAGGTCCGCCTCCTCCGAAGCCGACAACAACAAAGTCGCGGCGGCGGCGGCGGCGGCGGCGGCGGAGCCCGGGCCCGGCCCCCCGGCCCTTCCGCCTCCTTGGACCCCGCGGCCGCCAGCCTCCCCTCAGCACCCAGGCCCCCTCGAACCCTCAGCCGCCGGCCCCGACCTCCGGCCCCTCGGCCCTTCCGACCTCCCAGCCCCCGACCCCGGCCCCGCGGCCCTTCCGACCTCCAGGCCCCAGACCCGCCTCCACCCCCGGGCCCAGCCTCCCCCGACCCCTCGGCTGCCCGGCCCCGACCTCCCTCCCTCCCGGCCCCCGACCACCCCTTGACTCCCTCAATCCCTCGGCCCCCTTCGGCCCTTCCGGCCCCTTGGCCCCCGACCCCGCCCCCAGCCCGAGGCGACTGCCTTACCTGTGGCGAGGCGGTCGGTGGGCCCGCCGCAGCGGGCGCAGGTGAGGCGCTAGGACTCGGCGGGCTCCGCGGCAGCCGGCGCCGCCGCCAAAACAACAAGTCCGCCGCCGCCGCCGCCGCCGCCGCCGGGGGGAGGGGCGGGGCCCGGACGCTGGTTGGGGAAGCCCGAGCGCCGCGGCCTCCGAGCCGGCGGGGACCGGGCATGCGCGGACGGCGGCGGGCGCGAGGGCCGCCGCGAGTACGCCGAAATCAACAAGGCCCGGGGACGCCCCATCCGACTCCGCCCCTCGACTCGCCCCGCCCCTAGTCCAAACCACGCGAGGTCTCGATGGGGCCCGAAGACACGGAGGCAGAGAGAGATCCCGCGAGAGCAGCCGCCGCCGCCGCCGCCGCCGCTGCCGCCGCCCTCCCCGCTTGCCTTCCCACGTGGGGCGGCTGTTTCCAGAGGTGGGGCGGGTCGATGAGCTGGTGCTGCTCCGCGGTGCCCGGCGGCGTGTGGGAGCTTGTCCGTCCGTCACGGCGGTCGGCTTCCACCCCCTCGGGCGGCGCCGGGAGAGGAGGCGGGGCCGAGGGCTGCCCGGCGGGAGGGCTCTACCCGCGGCTGCCGGCCTTGCAGACGTGCGGACCATGATGAACAGTTAGAGAGCGCCCTGAATGCCGTGCTGCTTCCCACCGTGGCTGTCGGTGTGCGGAAGCGTTTAAATCAGATACTGTTGGCGGAAACCCTGCAAGCGAGGTCAGAGCCTTAGGGAGGAGCTCGCAGACGGAGCAGAGTTGCTAAGAGCTGGTCGGCGTTCAGTTCAGCAGCTATGTTTGCAGTGAATGTAGTGTTAATGCAGGTCCGGCGGCCGCTCCGCTCCTCCTGCAGTCTTTCTGTCTGCGGTGCCCTTGACCCCTGCATTCCTGGTCCCGGGCCCTAACTGTGTACTCACCGTGATGGGGTCACGGAACAGTCTTAAAGGGTTCGCTTTCTGAAATTCCCAAGCAGGAATTTCTGCACCCGAAAGTCTCCTACTATAAGCTAAATAAGTAAAAATGGTCAAGTTAGGAAAATAGCTGAAATCATGAATCACCTGCCACAGCATTTTCCCTCTTTTCTCCCCTTCATTTCTTTATGCATTTTCTTTACTTTCCCCATTCTGCAATAGGAATTTTTCAGAGTTCTAGACTTTTTTTTTTCCTTCTTCCGCAACTGCATTAAACTTGACCACATGTCATTTTTAGTAAGACTACCAGTAAGGATGTAGTTAGCAAGCGGGACCAAGTGCTGTTCTTGTGGGTGAGTGATTCAACAGCAAGTCGGCCGACAGCTCAGTGTCTTCCTGGGGTTCTCCACCTTCAGACCATTTCTGATTACGCCTGCATTTAGCACTTCTCGTGCATAATTTACTTCTGGTGTGTGCCTTCCTACTGACGTGTAATCCACAAAGTCAGGGCGCAGGCCTGTGGTGTTCCCTGCTGCTCTCCAGCACCCAGTACAGGGTCTTCTGCAAGACTGGTCCTCTGCAGTTGTTGAATGGCTGATACAATTTTAAATTATCCCATCATCCAGAATTATTTAGAGATTTGTCTACACTTTGATTAATCTAGATGCCCACAAGACAATTTATTCCTAGAGCTCTTGGTCCAGTGTTGCAGCGAGTGTGGTCCTGGCAACAGGAAAGTAACTCGCTGCAGTAACTCAATTCTTCACACCAGGTTGCTTCAGTTTTAATATTAAGCAGGAAATAGCCAGAGTGCATACTTCATGAATACAGAATCCTGTGTAGGCAGGAGCCATGTAGTATCGGAAATGCTGTTATTTGCACGCAGAAGGCTGTCGACTGAAAAAAAATGCACAAAGTGAGAGTTGTGAGTTAGGTTTTATTTGGGGGAAGATCAGGACTATAGCCCGGGAGACAGCTTTTCAGATAGCTCTGAGAAGCTGCCCCGAAGAGGTAGGGGACGGTCAGTGTTATACAGGATTTTAGTGAAGGGGGTGCACACATGTTTTGGCAGAGGCTTGCTGCTAGTCATGAGGAGCAGATGTCACTGCTTATGCTTTTAGTGCTTTTCTAGGTATGAGGAGATGCAAGAATTGGGCTCATAAAATCTTCTGAGAATATCTGACTGTCTGAAAGCCTGTTCTGCCAGTTTTTCCCGGAGCACAGAGCGCCTCATTCCTGATCTCCACCCTGAGCTCCTTTCAGGGGGTGCTGAAGGTCAGCAGCTGCAGCGGCTCATGATTTAATCCTTGTAAAGGTAGATGGCGAATGCCAGTGTGTAGTTGGCGGGGCATTCAGCAAATGCTTATTAAACTAAACCAAATTCAGAATACAAACTACTGTCACCATCCTGGAGTTCACATTTCCCAAAGTCATGGCAAGAGTTGTTGCATGTTCTCTTCAGCCTCAGGACTGGAGGTCTTTGTGTGTTTCCCAGATTAACCTTAAATCACCTAGTTATTTGCAAACACCTCTGTTGCATAATGGGCCTTGGTTATGGTTTATAGTGAGTGCCAAGTCTGGTCTGAGGCCTGAAAGAATTTCTTTGTATCTCATTTGACCTGCAATGTCTGGGGAAAATCCAGGACTAAATCCTACTAAATATGGAACTGTTTTGTTCTGCAACTAAATTTCCTTGTACTATTTTCAGTACAGTTACAAGTCCATCGCCTCCTTCCCCACCCCACAAAAAAATAAATATCTCCTCTCTAATAAAAGAGAATGAGTTTCACTGTACTTACTTTTCTGTTTGAAAAACAAGGGCCACACAACGGCATTTCCTTACTGATTTTAAGAAACATAAATTGGGTTTTTTGGGAAGATGGTAATGTTTCTACAGTAGGACTAGAATTTGAAAATGAAGGAGAAAACTTCAGACCCTACTTTCCGGAGAAGTGTTATCTATATAATTTACAAATTGAGGAAATACAAAGCAGTTTCAGAGCTGACAGATGAAAGGGAATGTTTTAACTTCGTGACAACCTTTGTTTATAGCCATTAGCACTTGTTTTATTCCAAGGTGTCTACTTGGTGTTGGGTCCCACTGTGATCACTTAAGATTACTGAGAAACATTAAAGTCAAAATTCAGGATTTCTCTGACAACATAAAAGTAGCTTATCCTCTAGAAGAAAAGTGAAACAGTCTTTTAAGTCAGTGGTTCTCAAAATGTGGTCTCAGGTGGCCTCAGCCTGCAGCGGCTTGAAGCAGGGTTTCAGTTCCCGGCCAGTGACTGACGTCGGGTCACAGCAGTGAGAGCACCGAATGCTATAGCCACTAGACCAAAGGTCAGTGACAAGGCCCTGGCCCTACAGCTTTGCAGAAAAAGAATTCCCACAAAAACGGAAAGTAGTGAAACAAGTAAAGTATTTATTAGGAGAAAAAAAAAAGGTACAGTACGTGTGGAGAGACACACGGGCGGACTCAGAGAGAGAGCCGTGCCCCCGTGAATCAGTGAATCACTTTTATGGGGCATTTCTTCCTGGTTTCCTTTGGCCAATCATTTTGATTTGCCTGATTCTGAGTCCGTATTTGGTTTATCTCAGGATTTCCCCACGTGTGAGCGCACATCTCTTAGTCCAGATGGATTCTACTGAAGAGACCTATGGGCCACTTAGCATCACTCCCCTTTTGACCTCCAAGGAGCCTTTCTGGGCATGTGTAGTCGGGGAGGTCTCCTGACTTGGAGAATGAGTAAGGTGTGGTCTCTTATCTTCTATCTGGACAGGGCCCAGCCTCCTCTCTCAATTGTCCTGTTATTCTCCTCGGAGTATCGGAGTATCAGTCCACATGGAACGAACTCTAACCATTTGCCCTGGGGGCCAGTCTATTTCCTGTCTCAGTCTGGGCCCAGAGGCATCAAATCATAAGGGAACTCACCAGAAGTGCAAATCCAAGGGGCCCAACCCCAATTTAACAAGTCCTCTGGGCGATTCTGATCAGTGCTAAAAGTTTGAAAATAGACTTTTTCAGTACATCTTTTTTCTAAAGTACATATAGTTCATAGATATGAAACTGGGTGGAAAACAGGCTCGCTTCGGTGAAAATACTCCATTCCTTGTATTCCCAGTGACTGTAAATCATCTCCTAGTAAGGAAATGGTACTCATTGTTCATGGACCTTCCCCAGTGTTTCTTCCTTTATAGGCCTTTCTCAATCCTTTGAGCCACAATATGATGTTTTATTGATATTTTTCACATTCAGAGACGCTATCCGTGATGATGGGTGTGAACGGAAAGACTGCTCAAGCAACCCTTCCCATGTGGGAAAGTCACCTGGAATCGTGCACCACCGCTGCTTCTGTGAGCCTGAGCCTTTAGTGACTTTTCTTTATTTGTTTTCCCTCTGAACTACCCACCCAGAATGCCATGTTGATCTGCAGACTCCATTAGTTTCCCAGCATTTCAAAGCTATACTGTATTTTCTGAAACTTCTTAATATGTTAAAAACAAACAACAACAAAAACACCACGACAAAGTTTATGTAAAGTTATTTTATAGTAAGAGTCTTAAAAAACTTGGAACCTGGAACAGCAAAGAATTCAATTCTTCTGAGACTAAGCAACAAATGTGAAAACACATACCTTGCTGTGTCTAACCACCTCCCTCCACTGGAACTATTGACAGCAAAACACTGAAAAGCAGAAAATTTGCTTTTAGCTTCTCAAATTCAGTAACCATTGAAATCTAAGTAATAAAGGAATTGTATGTGCAATTAAAAATAAAATTATACTTTCCCAAAGTCACTTGACCCTATTCTTTGAGTGGATACTTCCAAAATTTCTGCTGTATTTAATATTAAGAATGAAACCTGTTTGTGCAGACTATATTCAATTAGAAATGACTTTTAACTGGAAATTTAATCTCTAATAATATTAAGCCATAATATACATCTATTTGTGTTACCCTGTTTTTATATATAGATCCCTTTTATTCTATCTGACAGTACATAAAAATACCAAAGACATTTAAATGACTATTTCCGGCCTCATTTCTCACTTTTTCAGGATTTACTTGAAAATAACTTATCTGATAATGGACTGCTGATTCCTACAACTCTTTCTCTTTTCTGTTGGCTTAGAAGGCTTTATACTCAAAGAAGCTATGCAGATAGCCCCTTTGATCACCTAAATTGAGAAGTCTTAAGGTTACTTATCTTGTTGCATTTGCCTAAGACTCTAATTGTATACTATGTAATATTAAATTGGCCAGATGGTTTTCAAAGTGATGTATAATATCCATTTTATTAATAAGTAAATTGATAGAGATTCAGTGAAAAAAAGGAAAAAAAAGGACAAGGGTCAGCCATGTTAAAGCGAAAATTTCATTTATAAAAAGATTTGAGAGTTTGCTGTATTTATGTTCATATGTTTTTATCTCATATGATAAACGTTGGGTCTAAAATGTTGATGAATTCGATAGTTTATTACTATATACACTTAAATAGATGAAACAACTATTTTGAAGTGATGACATAACTTTAATTGCTTCGTCCTAAACAATTGAAGGGCTTCCCTGGTGGCGCAGTGGTTAAGAATCCGCCTGCCAATGCAGGGGACACGGGTTCGAGCCCTGGTCCGGGAACATCTCACATGCCACGGAGCAACTAAGCTCGTGCACCACAACTACTGAGCCTGCGCTCTAGAGCCCGCGAGCCACAACTACTGAAGCCCACGTGCCTAGAGCCCGTGCTCTGCAACAAGAGAAGCCACCACAATGAGAAGCCAGCGCACCACAACGAAGAGTAGCCCCCCACTTGCCACAACTGGAGAAAGCCCGTGCGCAGCAACAAAGACCCAACGCAGCCAAAAATAAAATAAATTAATTTTTTTTAATTGAAATAATTGTTTAATGATTGTATAGTTATCTTTGCCTATTTTTTCTCTTACCCTGGAACCTGTGTTCCCTCCATATGTCAGATTTCGCCCCCTCTCTGACAGATTAAAAGTACAAAAGTTAAAATCATTTCCCTAAGACAAATATTTACATTATATCTGTTTTCAAATTTTGCAAAACAGGCTTCTTTCTCGAACTCAAATATGATTATGTGGTTTCCTTTTTCATTAGAATAACAGCTTAGGGAAGAAATTGCCCTAATAAGCTAACTATATATCATAGGTTTATATATTTTAAGCTACTAATATGATAGATGTCATGAAGATATTTTTATTGACAAAAATAGCATTTAAGATACTCTATTTCCATGAAAACTTTCAGCCTCTTCCTCTCATCCTTTCTCCACGTCTTCACCATCTTTTCTACTGTGGGCATTCAGGCATTAGTAAATGGAAAGAGGAAGTTATTCCATTTTCAGAGGTCATTAACATTTAAGAGAAATCTAACCATCTTGCATCTGGATTCAGATCCACCTTTAGATTTTTTTTTTTTTTTTTTTTTCCTATCAAAGCTTATTCCAGAGAGCTGCCTATGGGCAAACTTCTATTATAAACTTGAAAAGTAATGGCATGTAACCTTCAAATTTGATAAGATTAGGTTTTTTGTTTGTTTGTTTGGGGGCCATGCCCGCTTCTTGTGGGTCTCAGTTCCCTGAACAGGGATTGAACCCCGGGCCCCCCCGGCAGTGAAAGCGCAGAGTCCTAACCACTGGACCACCAGGAAATTCCCAAGATTAGTCTTTTATGAATGAATGACTGAGAAGGAGAAAAACACTGGAAGTGTACCCATTTTCATACTTCCTATTCCTTGGTACTGTGAGAATTATATTCTATAAAATATATATATATTACATTTGTGCTCAGAAGGAGGAGCAGGGGAGGGGTGGGGAGGAATGCAAAAGCTTCCCACTTTCCATTTAGTAAAATTCATAGAGGCCCAATTAATTGATTCTTCTGATCCTTTTGAATTATCATTCCCATATTATCTTATTGTTAACGGCTCTTACAGCTGTGTTCACATTTACTTTACGGTGTTGACAGGCCTCTCCACATAGATTGTGAGAAGCTTAAAAGAGGCCTAGGGCCTAGCACAGTGGCCCGCAGGAGGACCTCTACCAAAAAAGCATCAGTAGAATGTTCATAGTCTCTAAACCTCTGCGGGAGAGAGACAAACAGCCTGGTTAAGTGATGCACTCATTCGTTCAACAAGTGTTTATTAGGATGTGAGCTCTGCTGGGCAAGGAGATACAGCAGGTAATAGTTGGAAAAGGCCCTGCCTTCTTAGAGCTCATATTTTAGTGCAGCTGTACATAAACAGATAGAGGAAATTATGGGACAATAGTATAAAGAATTTCAGAGCTAACCATTACCTGAGAAGGCATTTGGTCAGCTCTCATGTTTTAACAGACGGATTGAGTATTAACTGTAACTTTGCAATTACAGTAGATTTCATATTGATAGGATACCGGAAATTCTTCCAGTAAAAGGAAATATAAAAATTATCAACAAAAAAGGAATTTCTTTCAGGAAAATAAGCGTTTCTACTTCATTGTCTGCAGTAAATAGTGACTTCAACTCTAAAATTAATATGTTTTTTTAATCTATAGAGATGCTTTTCTTTCACTAGGGATACTGCTTGTAAATTGATGCATTGAAACTATAGATTTAATTTATACGTAACTAAATTTTAAATTAATTTTTAAAGAATCTATTAAAAATTTAATGAACATTTTCTGAGAAACTGTGATAGATGTTCAAGATATGAAGCAAAATGTGACATCATTGCTTTCTTAATAAACTTATATTCAAATAATGCAAGGAAGAAAGTGACACATGACATAACAAAAAGGGTCAAAATAAGATGCTCTTGCTTCGTGGAAGTGCTCCATGACAGAAGTCAAATTTGAATCATAATCCAAAATTTAGATAGAATTTTTGCATTGAAAAGATGATGAGAATGGTCATTTTAGGAAAGGGAATAGCACAGAGTAACAGTGAAATAGGTCGTTCATGGTGTGCTTTCAAAGAGCAGAGATTAATCTCATTTATCGAGAACATAGGGTACAAGGGGATAACGGGACTACGTCTGGCAGGTAAACTGCAACTGGGCTTGCGATCTAGATTCATGAAGCAATGAGGAGCCACATTTGTCTTATTTATGTGCCGTTGACTCCAGTGCCTTATCTCAGAGCTAAAAACTATACTGTACGCAACAATTGCCGTAAGAGTCTGCTATCATCTATCTGAGAGTTTGCCTCAGTGAGTCATGGTGTAAATGAAGCGTGTGTGTGTGTGTGTGTGTGTGTGTTTGTGTGTGTGTGTGTGTGTGTGGCACGTGCTTAAGCTATGGCATCTGAATTCTGAGATGAAGATGATAAATTCCTTGGTCAATAAGCCTGTCTTTCTTGATCAGATAACTGAACCATAGTAATGAGTCCAGGCACTGAAATGATACCTAGTATTTATAGATTCTTCCTGCTCTAAATGGGTTGATAATCTTGAACACAGTAATTAGGAGGAATTGACCAGAACCAACTGGCCTTCAAATAGAGTGTTTTTTTTAAAAAATCCCATTAAATGGAATAGTTTGCTAAAAATAATACTAAAAATAGGGGTTGTGTCAACAAATTCATTATTAGGGCAGAACAGAGAATTTAAATGAAAAATCCTAAAACAAAGCCTTGGCCTAAATAATCACCAACACCCTTCCTTTTGGCAAAAATGTGGTATAAATCAGAATGTGACTTAAAGTCTATGCTTTTTCAAGGAGATATTTACAGAGTCTGGTCCACCCCAAACACTCTGGAAGAGTGTTCAATGTAGCCCAATTTGAAGGTCATGGTTAAGTGACAGAGGCAGTCCAAGAGCAGAGGTGCTTGGATCACGCAGCTCCCCGGCCAGGACCAGCTATAAACCAGCACTTAACATGAGCAGCACATCAGCTCTCCTCCTCTGCCTGGTGCCGCCACGCTGCCTGACCCCTCTGTGGTCTCATCCCCACCTTCCCCACCAACATTCCCTCTGCCTCTCTACAACGTGTCCTGTTGGACCCAGGAGTAGCACCATGTTGGAAAGAACTTATGATAAGGGATTCACGCCAAGATGCGTCATATACAAAATCAGCTCGGTTTCCCTCCAGGAGTATTTTTACTTAGACAACTCTCTAAAAAATGTAGAATTCTTACAAAGGAATTAACTAACGATGTTCTAATCACAGAGGACTTTGGCCTCAGTGGTAAGCCGCCACTGAATGTTACAGGGAGAGGGCTTTCTGTCTCCTTAGCTTCCTTCAATTTCTAATTAAAAGGCTGAAATATGAAATACATCTCTGACACTAGTTTATATTTTTATTCTGCATCTGTTCCTTTTCCCTTGATCTGCTTGAGCAGGTAGGCAAGTCATGTGGCTGCTTGCCTTGTGGGACAGGTGAAGTTGGCAGGACAGAAAACTGACTTTGTTAGCACAAGTATGCCCCAAGGCCTCCCTCCCCAGATGGGAATGAAACAGATGACCCTGCGTCCAGTGAGCAGCAAAACAAAACCAAAACCTGTTTACCAAGCCAGGGGCGAGACCTCGGAGAAAATGGATGCACAGTATAGCTGGAGAGGCCAGACTTTCAGACTTGGAGTTTCCAGTTGCACTACATTCTCTCACGCCCGGAGAGTAGAACGGACTCAGTAGGACCTCCAGAAGCAAAGGGTTTACACCAGGTGGGACAACGGGCATCTCAGCAGTAACTACTGTGAGCTGATAGCTCCAGGCGAGGACAGCCTCCTCGATGGTTTGACCTCACACAGGAATCCAGGAGGTTTAATCATTACGGACATAGGAGACCTGCAAGTATAATTCAAACGGAAATTTCTCACTGGTTCCATAGGTTACGAACTCACACTCAAAATTCATTTGACTAGGAAAAAATATTTGACTGTATTGACTTAGGCTCTAAAATTGCACAGTCTGCTGTGGTTTTAACTGCATTCCAACATACCACTGGAGAATATTACTGGACGGCTGTCTGGCGGTCAGATATTCTCAGCCCACAGACTGAAGGTGACCATCCATTCTGGTCTGCTCGTGGCAGTCCCAGTTGATGACTGCTGTCCTGTCATGATTATTAACAGTGCACCCTTTCACTCTCAAGTGTGCAGGTTTGGATGATACACTGCATGGCTCCCCGATACAGAACTCTCAACTACCGTCTGCACAGGCTAGATTCTGCCTCTGTTACAACACAGAGTTGCAGTGGTTTCCCCCGACACAAGTTTATCAGGTGAAATCCAGGCCACTGTCCCCATGGGTTGGCTCAGGGTTCCAGACCCCACCACATTAACATGTGCTTTCCACAACCTTTACAACGGGAAAAGAGAGCTCTTAAAGTGTCTCATGCCAACAAATAAATGATCTAACTTGCTGGCCAGGACTATTCATACGGCTCAAACTATTGGCAAGGGCAGGGGTGGGTAATTTTGCCATTTTCCGAGAAGAAAAGAGCAGAATATGAATGTGAAAACTCTCACTGCTAGCTATTCAAGCAAGAAGCCAAGGGGCCTATTTATTGTCATGTTATGAAGCTGAAAATTGTACTCTCAAGTAGGCGGATGAGCTCTTTGCCACGCCCCTCGTGCTTAACCACAGTTCTAGTCAAAGTGACTCTCTGAGGTTCCTTGATGGCGCAGTGGTTAAGGACCCTCCTGCCAACACGGGGGAAACAGGTTCGAGTCCTGGTCCAGGAAGATCCCACGTGCCATGGAGCAACTAAGCCCGTGTGCCACAACTACTGAAGCCTGTGCGCCTGAAGCCCATGCTCCGCAACAAGAGAAGCCACCACAATGAGAAGCCCACGCACCGCAAGGAAGAGTAGCCCCCGCTCTCCACAACTAGAGAAAGCCGGTGCGCAGCAACGAAGACCCAACTCAGCCAAAAATGAATAGATTTATTTATTTATTAAAAATATATATTAAAAAAAAGATAGGGTTTAAAGTTTTGTTTGTCACTAAACAAGTAAGGGAATCAACAGCAGACAAGAAAAAAATCCAAAATATGACTCAAGATCCTTTGAGTTTGAGAACATTACCAGTTAAAAATAATAGTCATAAAACAAATGCACACTTCATAAATATATATGTATTGCCTAGCCCCTAACGTAACTAGAAGTCAGGAGAAAAAGAAAAAAAAAAAAAAAAATCTAAGCTAATTCATACATATGCATTCATGGTCATTAGCATTTCTATTGAAGAAATGAACCATTTGTTTTGACTGTAGAGAGAAACTTTATGTTTCAATAGAAAACCATAACACAGCCTCTGGGTTATCAGACTCTAGTCCTAGTCACTGTCTTGGAGCTATTTGTCACCTCTTTATAACCTGCATGGTATTGTTACCTACCTGTCAGTTGGACTGGATTCTGCTGTTGTGCACATTTTGTCCATTCTTACCAAGTTTTCATTTCTTCACATTGGTTCGTATCGTTCTCCTCCCCTCAGTGTGATCTTGGGAAGCTTGCCCAGGGGTCTGGTGGCTGTAGTGTGATGCTGCCAGAAGGTCACTACCTCAGCCCAGCTATTACTAGTGCTCTGCAAATACTGCTCACCCCAGAAACACTTAGTGACCACTTAAGAAGAAATGTTTAACTTAGCGCTTCTTTGTTATAATCTACCATGTTCTCAAAATTATCCCGTGTTGTCATTTTGCTTGATTACAAATTTTTTGTTTTCATTTTTCTTCTGAAGGCTACTTTTGTTTTCCTTATTAGTAAGAAAAAATATTCCTTCTTCAATATATTTCTATAATCTTAAATTCTTAATCATTCCGTTATTTGAATACATTTCAACCTGTTCCTTTTCTTAACATTTTTTTTTGGAAATAATTATAAATCCACAGGAAATGATAAAGATAGTACAGAGAGTTCCCATGTACCTTTACCCAGTTTAATATCTGATGTGTTTATAATATGATATCAAAACCAAGAGCTTGGGAGTTCTCTGGCAGCCTAGTGGTTAGGTTTAGGTGCTTTCACTGTGGAGGCCTGGGTTTGATCCCCGGTTTGATCCTGTACAGCAAGCCGTGCTGTACAGCCAAATTAAAGGAAAAAAAAAAAAAAGCAAAAAAACCAAAGAGCTTGACATTGGTGCAGTACGCACTCTTCTGCTGAGTCCAGTCTGAAGCTCTCTGTTGCATTTTTCATTTCATTCCTTGAATTCTTCAGCTCCAGAACCATCCTTTGGTTCTTTTGAATGATTTCTCTCTCTTTGTTGAACTTCTCGTTTTGTTCATGGATTGTCTTCCTGATCTCACTGTCTATCAGTGTTCTCACTGAACTTATTTAAAACACTTATTTTGAATTCTTTGTCGGGCAATTTGTAGATCTCCATATTTGGGGTTGGTTACTAGAAATTTAGTGTTCCTTTGGTAGTGTCACATTTCTTTGATTGTGTGTGTTCCTGGCAGCCTTGGTGGGCGTACGGTGGCCCCTTCTAGACTCGACGGACTGGCTTGGGTGGGAAAGACCTTCCCCTGCAGTGGTGCGAGGGTGCCAGCTCTGGGGCGGGGGGGGGCGGTGTCACACCGCGACACGTCCAGGGATGTGGGGTGCCGTGGAGGCATGGACTCTGGGGGAGCACAACGGCACCGCGGATGGAGGGGTGTGCGGTGAGAGGGTCTCAGGGGCGCCTCCAGCTGGGCAGGGGCCGCGGGGGCAGAGGTGGCTCCACAGAGGGAAGGTGGGGTCTTCAGCCCCTCGATCAGCATCAGCAGACTGTGGAGGCCATCCTGCTCTCCTTTTTCCCCCCAGAAGGAGGCTGCAGCCGAGGGTGTCCCTCTCTACACTCAGCTGTGCAGTCTGCAGGAAGGTAAAATGCTCCCGAAGCTTTTCTGTGCAGCCATCCTTGGTTTTTATGCTCCACTGGGTCGCTGAAGCATTTTAATTGTATTCTGGAACTTTCCCAGAGCTACTTTCTTTCTTCCATGGGTAGCTGTTCATTGTTTATCTGGGGGAAGGAGGGCTGGGAGGTCCTAGTCCACCATCTTGCTGACATGATTTCTGTATGTAGAACTCTGGGTAATCTTACTACACGTGTAGATCCCTGTAATCACTACTGCAGTCAAGACATAGCACGATTCTATCATCACAAAGATCTCCCATCTATTACCCCTTTATAATCACATCCACCCCTTCCCCACCATTCCTACCCCATGACAACCACTAATCTGTTTTCCATGTCTATAATTTTGTCATGTAAAGAAAGTTATAAACATGGAATCATACAATAATATGACATTTTGAGATTGGCATTTTTCAATCAGGTTAACATCTTTAATATCCTTCCAAGTTGTTGCCTGTATCAGTAGTGTGTCCCAGGCTTCCCTGGTGGTGCAGTGGTTGAGAATCCGCCTGCCAATGCAGGGGACACAGGTTCAAGCCGCGGCTTGGGAAGATTCCACATGCCGTGGAGTAACTAAGCCTGTGCACCACGACTACTGAGCCTGAACTCTAGAGCCCGTGAGCCACAACTATTGAACTCGGGTGCTGCAACTACTGGAGCCCGTGTGCTCTAGGGCCCGTACTCCACAGCAAGAGAAGCCACCGCAGTGAGAAGCCCGCACACCATAACGAAGAGTAGCCCCAGCTCACCGCAACTAGAGAAAGCCCGCGCGCAGCAACGAAGACCCAACACAGCCAAAAATAAATTAATTAAATTTAAAAAAATAGTGTGTCCCTTTTCATTGCTGACTAGCATTCCATGGTACAGATGTAACCACTGTTAATTGAACTTTTCATCATCTATTGAGGGACACACTGATTATTTCCAGTTTGGGGCTATTACAAATAAAAGTGCTCTGCATAATTTTTCTGCAGACATAAGCTTTCATTTCTTTGGGATACATACCCAGAAGTAAAATTTCTGGGTCATATGATAAGTGTATGATTAGTTTTTTAAGTGTTTGCCAGGCTATTTTCTTTCTTTTTTATAAATTTATTTATTTATTTATTTTTGTCTGCTTTGGGTCTTTGTTGCTGCGCATGGGCTTTCTCTAACTGCAGCGAGCAGGGGCTACTCTTGGTTGCGGTGTGCAGGCTTCGCATTGCAGTGGCTTCTCTTGTTGCAGAGCACGGGCTCTAGAGCGCAGGCTTCAGTAGCTGCGGCACGCGGGCTTCAGTAGTTGTGGCTCGTGGGCTCCAGAGCACAGGCTCAGTAGTTGTGGCGCACGGGCTTAGTTGCTCCACGGCATGTGGGATCTTCCCGGACCAGGGCTCGAACCCGTGTCCCCTGAAATGACAGGCAGATTCTTGACCACTGCACCACGAGGAAAGCCCCTGCCAGGCTATTTTCGAGTGGTTGTACCATTTTACATTCTCACCGGTAACATATCAGAGAACTAGATTTTCTACATCTTCACCGGCCTTTAGTATTGTCATTATTTTTTTTTTTTTAACTGTCCTACTAGTAGTGATTCTGAACATCTTTCTATGTGCTTACTTACCATCAGTATATCCTCTTCAGTGAAGTGTTTCTTTAGGTCTTTTTCTCATTTTCAAATCGAATCTAAAATAGGACACAAATGAACTTACCTACGAAACAGAAACAGACTCAGACATAGAGAACAAACTTGTGGTTGCCACCACTAGGTTTCAGAACCTGGGAATAATCCTCTGGGCTCACAAATTCACCCTCTGAATTCCTGACTGTCCTCTGGGCTTGTAGTCCCACCCTCTGGTTCCGTGTCTCCACACGTAGAGCCATCCTTCTTCTTTCATAAAAGGTAGCAGGTTTGCGATTGAGTAGTTTTGCACAGGCTCCGGACACGCAGGCTCAGCGGCCATGGCTCACGGGCCCAGCCGCTCCACAGCATGCGGGATCCTCCCAGACCGGGGCACGAACCCGTGTCCTCTGCATCGACAGGCAGACTCTCAACCACTGCGCCACCAGGGAAGCCCGTGATTGAGTAGTTTTATCAGCCTGTTTCCTGCCTGGAGAATTTGGGCAGTCTGACGCCCTTGGCATCCTTCCTTCATTCTGTTCTGTCTGTCCATTTCAGCTCAGTTCAGTGTTTCTGCCAAGAACCATGTGAGTCTCCTGTGTAAGTCTTAGGGATTCACTCCATTAGAGACAAGAGGCTTCTCTACACATCTTTCCTGGATTACCCATATCTATTGCTTGTTTACACTTAGGTGGCTGAGGATGGCCATGAGTCAAATACCTGGTCTCTTCAAAGATCCCCCTGTGTGCTTGAATACTCTCACGACAGCAAAAGATGTCCAGCCACACTCCTGGCTTGCTCTCAGAGAATGCTTTCCTGCCAGTGAATCTCTAACTTCTAGCATCTTTTGCAATCTGAGTAGAATGTTTCCCAAATCATCAAACCCCGATTCTTTTTTGCTTCACAGTTCTTCCTTCAGTTTATCTCTTTCCTCTCACTTTTTACTTAAAAGCTGCAAGAAGAAACCGGGCATCAACTTTAACATTGTTGAAAATCTCCTCAGCTACATAGTGACAAGGACTCTCTCCTTTGACCAGACTCTCTCCTCTGAGCTCTGGTTTTGACTAGGTCTTGCCCTTGGGCTGCGTCCTTGGCTTACTTTGTCCAATTTTAGCAAGAATCCTGCTGATTCAGTTTAGTGAAAAGCCCCACCCCGATCAAATTCCTCATCCTCAAACTTTGCTAGCTTCAGCAAAAATCCTGTCGGGCCAGTTTAGCCAGAATCCCCCTACCCACAGTGCCTCCTCTTAGTAATTTTCCATCCACGGACCGCCACCTGCTTCTTGGGGTACGTGTGCTTGTATTTGGCGTTAAGCTGAATCTCTGCTTCCTGCAAACCCCGTCGTAGTAGTCGCTGAATGAAGCCAACCTTACTGTCTTTCACATGAGTCATGAAAATTTTTCTTTACCATCGTCCAAGTTCATCACTTACAAGTTCTGCTTTCCACAGAAAGGCAGGAAACTGCCAGTATGTAACAAGGAGCCCCTTTCTCCAATTTCCAGTAATGTTTTCCTCATCTCCTTCTGGGCCCTCACAGCAGAGCCTTCCGTGTCTCTGTTAACAGTCTCTTCCTGATGATTCACGAATTCTCTGAAACAATATCCTTTCTCTGCCATGCTTCTCACTGCCTGCCGAGTCCATACTAGCAGACCCACTAACAACCACATTTTCTAATAGGGAAGAACAAATCTCCTTTTACTTTAACCTTTGTATTCTATTGCTTTTGCTCCAAATTCATCACTAATGGGATGTTGCCTATAGCTTCAAGTATACACAGTCGCCCATCTCAGGGAACCCTGCCCCCATGCCTGAATGTTAAACTAGAATACCTTTGTTCAGCTCACAGAGAACATCCGGACCCCGCCCACCTGTAAATCGCTGCAGGAAAGAAGACATTAACACATCCCCTCCAGAGTCTGGCGGAAGCCAGGAGATATTTGTAACAACCTATAACCTAGATTGCCTTTTTTGTTGTTTCTTGCGTTAACAAATGTGCGACTGAGCCTCTGATAAAATGATAATGTATAGTTCCAGATGAGATTGTCGACTTAAAAAAAATGCCCAGTGTGAGGGTTATGAGTTAAGTTTTATTTGGGGCAAAATGAGGACGGCAGCCCGGGAAACAGCATCCCAGATAGCACTGAGAAACTGCTCCAAAGGGGCGGGGTGGGGGCGGGGTGGAGGTCAGTATATATATATGTGATTTTGGTGTACTGCTATAGTCACGCGGAGCAGACGTCACCGTGAAGGAATTTACTGCTTTTCTAGGTAAGAGGAGATACAAGAATTGGGCTCATAAAATCAGCTCCTGAAAATACCTATCTGAAGACCTGTTCTGCCGGCTTTTCCCAGAGCACAGAGCACCTCCTTCCTGATCTCCACCCTGAACTCCTTTGTGGGTATGTTGAAGGTCAGCGGCCCGCAGGGACACCTGATTTAATCCTCGAAGATGTAGAGGGCGAGTGCCAATGGCGAGTGCCAATTTGTAGTTGACAAAATCTTCGCCAGACCTGGGGATGAGCATTCCTAGCACCACGGGACAAAATGGTTATGAAATGCCACGAAAACCATGGTCAAATTTAGGACCATGAAGGGGCCCTGCTGGCTAAAAATTGACACTTGCCACCTGCCTCTCCACCTTAGCTGCTGTCCTTCAACACGCCCTGAAAGGAGTTCAGGGTGATCAGGACCGAGGCCCCCTGTGCTCTGGGAAAAATTAGCAGAACACGTCTTCAGATAGACGTTTTCAGGAGAAGACTTGACGAGCCCAAATTCTTGCATCTTCACATATCTAGAAAACTATTAAAATCACTAATGGTGATGTCTGCTTTGGCCATTGAGGAGAGAAATGCATTTGGAAGTAAAAATGGAGTAGCTGTGTCAGACTCAGACACCGCCAGCCATTCTCAAAGCAGTGTCGGCCGGAATGTGGGTATCTCTGTCAAGTTTATGATTAACTTCCTTATCTGAACCTTTATTCCTTTTCTTGTTCAAAACTTGTTCTCCTCAAGACTGAGGAGTAGCAAAGAAAAGGGGGAATGGTAACCGAACAGGACCCCGGGGCCTTCCCAGGACAGACCTCCCCCATGTCCTCTGCTGTAGCTCCTCTCTGAAGGACCTAGATAGTAGTATTTGATGCGAATTTCCTGAGTTGTTTTGCAGATGAGAAAACCCCCCACCAAAGGGAAGATGTTAACAATTGACGACCATGAGCACACAGCCCCAGGCCTCCTGGAGCCTAAGGACGGATCTTGTGAACCCCTGTGACACCGCCCTGCGACCTCAGCTGCGGCACACGGACTCAGTAGTTGTGGCTTTCAGGCTCTAGAGCACAGGCTCAGTAGTTGTGGCACATGGGCTTAGTTGTTCCACGGCATGTGGGAATCTTCCCGGATCAGGGCTCAAACCTGTGTCGCTGCATTGGAAGGTGGATTCTTAACCACTGCACCACCAGGGAAACCCCTTCCGTCCCTCTTTGGAAGAGCTTCTCAGAGCCACTGAGAAGTTGTCTCCCAGGCTACAGTTCTCAATAACACCCTGAATAAAACTTAACTCACAGCCCTTAAGTTGTGCACTGTTCTTTCAGCCAACACTTGTCAGTTACCCTTGCTCATTACGAGTTCTTTAGGGTCTCATTCTGCAGGAATTCCTGGGTACCCACTCTGGCCTGTGAAAACACCTGTGTAAATGAAGATTAGGAGTTGACTTTGAGACCCTAATTAAGTGGGGAAGAAATGAGTAGACAGAGAAGAAATATTACACATTTTGCACATAGAATTAAATAGGATGAAATAATGTCTTTTCTCATATAACGTTCAATTTAAAATTGAACCACAGGTCTTATAACTAAAACATGATGATAGATACAACTTTTACTACTATCTGGTTTTTGCAGAGAACGTAAAAGAGTGAGAACTATAAAATACGCATCAAGGATGGCCAGATCCTAAAAGTAAAGCTAGAACATTTCCACAAGGATGGTCCAGAGGCTGTGAAGTAACTTCTCTCAGCCTTGACAGGTCGCCTACCCCAGGCAACGTCAGGGATGGGGAGGAATTCTGGGTGGCATTGAAGAGGCAACCGGGAGAATTAGGGGAAGAATTGGCGTTTGCTCTGACCACTCCCTTGCCCCTCCCGCACAGGAGGCCAAAGAAGAGGATCTTGGCAGCATGGGGAGCTGTGGTCCCCTGGGACTTGGGGGGTTAATGGGGCCGCTAGGCTCGTTCGTTCAGCAAATGGGTGCAGGAGTCACAGTGGCTTCTTTATTTATTTATTTATTTGTTTGTTTGTTGGCTGTGTTGGGTCTTCGTTGCTGCGCATGGGATTTTCTCTAGTTGCGGTGAGCAGGGGCTACTCTTTGTTGCAGTGCACGCGCTTCTCACTGCGGTGGCTTCGCTTGCTGCAGAGCACGGGCTCTAGGCGCATGGGTTTCAGTAGTTGCAGCACACAGGCTCAGTAGTTGTGGCTCGTGGGCTCTAGAGTGCAGGCTCAGTAGTTGTGGCGCACGGGCTTAGTTGCTCCATGGCATGTGGGATCTTCCCAGACCAGGGACCGAACCCGTGTCCCCTGCATTGGCAGGTGGATTCTTAAGCACTGAGCCACCAGGGAAGTCCCCGCAGTGGATGCTTTGAATGTCAGCTCTGCTACCAGCAGCAACGCCAGCTTGGGTGTGGTCCTCAGTACCTCCATGCCTTTGCTTTCTCATCTGTAGAGTGGGGACACAGATGACCCACGTCCCAAGACTGTTGTGGGGATTTAATGACGTTTTTGAAGGATAGTACTTCTGGGGCTTCCCTGGTGGCACAGTGGTTAAGAGTCCACCTGCCAATGCAGGGGACATGGGTTTGAGCCCTGGGCCAGGAAGATCTCACATGCCGCAGAGTAACTAAGCACGGGCGCCACAACTACTGAGCGTGTGCTCTAGAGCCCACAAGCCACAACTACTGAGCTCGCGAACCACAACTACTGAAGCCCGTGTGCCTAGAGCCCATGCTCCGCAACAAGAGAAGCCACCACAATGAGAAGCCTGTGCACCGCAGCGAAGAGTAGCCCCTGCTCGCTGCAACTAGAGAAAGCCACGTGCAGCAACAAAGACCCAACACAGCCAAAAAAAAAAAAAAAAAGAATAGTAGTTCTGACACATGGTAGGGCTATGTGTGTTAGAACTCCACTGATTAATCCTTGAGTGCCAGGGATTGTTTCTGTCTCCAGGGAAGCAGCAGAGAACTAAAGTACACAGGCCTTTGTGATTTTGACGTTGTCAACTGTGATCTGAACATCTCTGATTTCAAGATGTTTCATCTTTCAAAATCTTTCCAGCTCTGAAATTCTATGAAAAAGGGAAATATTACTAAATTGACAAAACACCTATCAGTTCAATGCTAATTATTGTCCTACTATGATGGTTAATTTTATGTGTCAACTTGGTTGGGCCACTGTTCCTAGATACTTGGTCAAATACCAGTCTAGATGTTGCTGTGAAGGTGTTTTTAAGATAGGATTAACATTTAAGTCAGTAGGCTTTGAGTAAAGCAGATTACCCTCTGCAAGGTGGGTGGGCCTTATCCAATCAGTTGAAGGCCTTAACAGAAAGGAGACTGAGGTCTCCTGAGGAAGAGGGAATTCTGCTCCAGATGCCTTTGGAATTGAGCTGCAACTTCAGTTCTTCCCTGGGTTTCCAGCCTGACAGCCCACCCTTTGGGCTTGCCAGCACTCCCCATCATGTGAACCAATTCCTGAAAATAAATTTCTCTCTCTCTCTCAATAAATATATAGACAGATGGATAGATAGATAATTGGTTCTCTTTTTCTGGAAAAATTCGACTAATGTACCTACCAAAATTAATGTACAGGCCCAATGTTTTCTTGTTTGGGGATTGTAAGCAAGATTACATTGGTTAAAGTGTGATACACACTAGCTGATACGTGAAACTGTACAAACTCATCTATTTATTTATTAAAAAAATTTTTTTTCTTTTTATAAATTTGTTTATTTTTGGCTGAGTTGGGTCTTCGTTGCTGTGAGCAGGCTTTCTCTAGTTGCAGCGAGCAGGGGCTACTCTTCATTGCGGTGTGTGGGCTTCTTATCGCAGTGGCTTCTCTTGCGGCAGAGCACGGGCTCTAGGTGCGCAGGCTTCAGTAGTTGTGGCACGTGGGCTCAGCAGTTGTGGCTCACAGGCTCTAGAGCTCAGACTCAGTAGTTGTGGTGCAAGAGCTTAGCTACTCTGCAGCACGTGGGATCTTCCCGGCCCAGGGCTCAAACCCGTGTCCCCTGCATTGGCAGGCGGATTCTTAACCACTGTGCCACCAGGGAAGTCCTAACTCATCTTTTTAAATTGCTCAAATCATTAACCAAGGAGGTGAGTATATAAATTGGGCAATTGTTAACAGATGTCGATTCCTTCCTGTATGTCACAAGCCTCTCCACTTTCCTACTAAATTTGGATACTGTAAGATATTAAAAGAAAAAGTCCCCACCAATTTAGGTTTTATTTTATAAGCTCTTCTATCCTTCTGGAAAAAAAACGAAAACAAAAAAAATCCCAAGTTTAGCTGCTGGAAGCTGCATCCTTCTTAGAGGAGGTTTCCCGAGATCTGGGACCCATCTTCTCGCCAGCTGAAACCCAGTTATCAACCACACAGGACTGGTTCAAGAAGCATTCAAAGCCCTGCTTGCATTTTACCATTATAAAGGTGAACTGTAGTTTCTGCATAAGTTAATTTGTCTCCAAATTGAGGTTTGCTGGCCTGGGGATGCAGGGGCGGCCACGAGCTGGCCTGGCCTCCCTGGCTTGTCAGGTGTACCCTGGAGCTTCTGTCCTCTGTTGCCGACTCCATCCCAGAGATTCGGAGTCTCCAGGTCACAGGCAGCTCCCGGAATTTGGGGGGTTTCTGATCCAAATGTGAAGAGAGACTTCCTTTCCCTTTGTTTTGTCCCAAATTTAAAGTATGAGCCCCCTAGAGAAGAGTTTTCAGTAGTGTTTTAATTTTGCACCCCAAATAACACTCAGAAACAAGACATTTTCTGCACCAGTTTCTCGATCTCCTACTGAGGCAAAATTGTTTTGCTTGCTGTGCTTCGGGTTTTGATGATGTGTTTCAAAGCTCTGAGAACTGGAGGCCCAATGTTCTCAGGAGAGGTGACCAGAAAAGTGTTCATTCATAATTTGTCACAGGGCTAACAATAGTACCTGCCTGACAGGCTGACCTGGAGGTTTGTGAGATCAGCACCACGGTCAAGCTCTCCAAGTATCAATCAGCACATAACGAACAGGTGCCACGGATCTCAGTTAAGGGAACCTGTGGTCAAGCTTTGTAGAGGCTGCCTTAACCCTAGCAAGGGGACCTGCCGCCCTCTTTTACTGCTCCAATAGCATTAAATTGCAACCCTGCCTTTCTTATTTGAGGGCATGGAGGGGAGAACTAGATCTGTTTTGTAACAAAAATGTAGCAAAGTTCCAAGCATACAGAAGCCCTAGAGCAAGATGAAAAGATCAAAGACCATCTACTTCTTTTGTTCTGAGACCAGAATAGCAGCTTGCGGGTTCAGTAAGGCAGTTTATCCCGGCCAGACTCGCAGAGGGAAAGAAACACTCCCCACAGCCAAGGAGGCAAGCTGTGGCGTCCAAGGGTGTCCAAGTGTTTCGGGCAGGTTTAGGAAATGGTATTTTTGATACACACCTCAGATAACTCTCATGCAGGTGGTTTAAGGATCACAATTTTGAGAAAGGAAGGTCTAGTCCCTTATTAAATTTCAATCAAACTCAGAACTTTTAAAATACATTGCAATTTAATTGAATAAACTGACTGAGGTTTTCTATTCTTTGTAATTTTAGATGAGATAGGAATAAAGGACTTAATAACACGCTGGATTTTTACAAAATGTAAAATGTGCAAAATGTTCTTTGCATAGGAGCAGGTTCCTTTATTTAGCATTCCTGACCTACTCCTTAATTTCACATTAGGGTCCTTAATTCTTTTTCTGTTTTGTAAATTACTGACAAGCTTCAAACAACCCAGGTGCATGCGTTCCAAGCATCAGTTGTCTGGGTCTATATGCAATGAGTACAATTTCGTACACTGGGATTTTGTTCAATGCTTTTACAATGTGCCATGAAAGACAGTCCAACAATGTTTTAATTGGTTATATCAAAAACAAGAAAAAAATTCATGGTGGATCAAGCTGTTGAGATAAATGTTTTAATAGTACATGAAATAGTTTTGCTTTTTTTTTTGAGTTGATAAATGTGGGCATGTTTGTGGGTAAATTTACCTGAGGATTTACTTCTAACTTTGTCCTTATGTAACTATTAGGAAATGGCTCATATGGGACACTTAAAAAAAACAACCACACAGTGCCATAAACAAATGTCACATCTCACAGAAATCATGATTTTCCCAAAGATGAAAATTACAGGAAACAAGACTGTTGAATTCTAGGAAGTCGTTGTCTGTACCAAGGACAATGGTCTTTTAAATTTCAACATTCCTTTTAAATTGTGCCTTTCCAGATAAGCCAGTGGGCCAGTAGGTGGTTATACACAAGGCCTTTGGGTTCTGTTGATGGGTTGGGAAATTTCTGGCCTTTTCAAAACGCTCAGAGTTACCATGTCATAGCCCAGCACCCTCCTTGTGTCTTTGTTGAAAATAAGAAGACATATACTAATGAAAAAAAATCAACACTGTTTTTGTGAAGTACTTTTTTTCCTAAAGAAAAGAAACGCCTTTAGTAAAAAAAAAAATATATATATCTTTCTATCTCCAATATGACATAACAGACCCTTTAAATATTCTTTTGTACTCATATGGTGAAAGTACCATTCCCTACTTAATGAGGATTAATTCATGAAAGTAGCAGATGGTCAGGAGTGGGTATGAAAGGTAGGGGCTCAAGGGGAACTACAGTGTCACAGTGAGTGAGAGAGAGAAGTAATGACCACCCTTATCTAAAATAATCTGAGGAGAGAGAGAAGAAATCCTCAGAAGATGCAGGGGCAGCAGTGAGTGGCGGGTGAGAGAGGTGATGTTAAATGAAACAGCACGAGGACCCAAGACCGTGTGAGCTCTTACAGGCTGTGTGTGATTTTATTAAGGAAGGTATTCGTGGCGCAAATGTAGAAGGATGCCCATTCCAGAAGATTCCAGAGCATTCTTCCCAACCTCATCATAGGTGAGGACGTCGTCTTTCTTGCCTAAGCTCTTTCCGCCACTTTCCACAGGGCCACGAGGACAGAGCCCCCATAAATGCTTCCATATTTTCACCGCTGCTTAGAGTAAAGAAATTCCACCCTTCTTAATAATTTAGACCCACAACCCTTCGGATCCAAAAGATCTAGGTTGAATTGGGCGAACCTTGGCCAGTTCTGTGGAATTGTGGAAACCTGTGGAAAATTCTGTGGAGCCTGTGGAAAATGAAAACCTCCCCTAAAGATTTTATGGGCGTTTCACAGACTGTTCTGCATCTACACTTCTGTTTCTACGAGAGCGGTCTCTGGGAAACACCATGCTGTCCCACGGGTGAAGCCCACGAGTAAGTAGGGTGATCCACTCATACAAACCGTGGGTCTCCATGGACGTGCAGAGGTGCTGGAGGTCTGCGGTCCCTGGGGAGTGACACTGGGCCCGGGACGCACGGGGTCCCCACCCTGCCCTTCCCTCCTCTCTCCTCACACTGTTCCCCATCTCCTTCCCTGGGGCAGAACCGCACTTTTCCCACGGCTGCCTGTGTAGGCGTTTAACCACCGGCATTTGGGGTTGCTTGGGCATGATTTTGGGGTCTCACCATCCGTCTCAAGGTGCCCACTGAGGCATTTTTCCCCCAAAAGGAGTTCTCCTGAGCTGCACATCCTATTACTGTCCCTCGGAATTTTCGCTCTGTCTGGCTCTGCGGCCCAGCGAGCCTGGGGACCACATGGGCCAAAGTCCCTCATCTTAGGCTCTGGTCACATCAGCCAATGGAGGCTCTGAGGTGATGGGGCCGGGATGGGGGCCTGTCCCCAGCAGCATCCCCGGGGAGTGGCGTTAGCCCTTGCTGGTGTCCTGAAGCCGTGATCCCTCTTGGTGAAACGTCTGCTGCTGATCTCCAGTTACCAGCCTGACGAGGAGGCAGGTGCCTCTGCTCTGAGTGCTAGAATTTGCCCACTTGACGTCACAGGAGCACCGACATGTCACGGCTTGTTTGCATCCTGTCTCCTCTCTCCAAACGCCCGGCCTCTCCTTGAACCCAGCAGTGTTGTGACTTTGCTTCCCCTCCTGCAGCACAAGTCTCCTTTCTGCCCACACCTGCCTCTCCATCTCCAAGGCCCTTCTCAAGCGTCCTGGGTCTGGGAGCCTTTCCCCTGCCCGCCTCGCCCAGAAGGGCTTGGATTCCTGCCCCTGACTGTTTTGTGGCATGTCTGTCTGCCCCACAGGAATGATGTCTTCATTCCCCCAAACAAATGTGCGTTGAGCATCTTCTATGATTCAGGCACTGTTCTACATCATGGGACACAGCATCGATCAAAACCCCATCCCTGCCCTCCTGGAACTGAGACCCTTGTGGAGAGACAAACAATAGACCAGGAAGCAAGTAGGTCCATGAGGCATCCAGTGGGGATGGGTACCACGGAGATAAATGGAGTGGACTGAGGGTCCCTCTGTGTTGGAAAGAGGGGTCCCCAAAGGCAGAGAGTTGTTGCCAGGGGGGCCTGAGTGAAGACAGGGTATTTGAACAGAGGCCTCAGTGAAGTGCGGTGATCTCTGAGGCTACGTCTGTAAGCCATGGAAACAGCAGTGCAAATGTCCTGAGGGAGAAATGGGTTTAGCACTTCCTTGTGAGGGAGAGCTGGGAGCCGTGGGCTGGGGGAACCCTAGGAAAGGAGTTGGGGGGCCCCCAGGGAGGTGAGCCCAGGAGCACAGATTCAGAGGCCCCTGGAGAGCTGTGAGTTGGGGGAGGGGCCCGGACTTGACTGTGCATTCTGCTTCCCCTCCCCAGGGCCCAGATGAGCAGAAGGTTAAACTCGAGTCATTCCCAGTTAATTCTGTGCTTTTTCTTTCCCCTTTTGCCAACATACTTTCCTAAGTGTTATCAAAGTAACTGTGGCTTTTCTTAACTACAAAGCACCAGGGCAGCACAGCTGACACCCACGGGGCCAAGGCTGGGAGGTGGCCCATCCGTCCCCAGCTAGCCTCTGCCTGTGTGTGGGTCTCTCTGTGATGTGCGAGGTTCCTTTCAGTCTTGGGTGCCTGGGCTCCCTGCACAAGCATGAGGGCAGGAGGTGACGAGGCTCTTCCACCTCTGTCAGGACCACTGTGCATAGTGGTCACAGATTTTTTTTTTTTTAATATAAATTTATTTATTATGTTTTTTATTTTTGGCTGCCTTGTGTCAGAGTTGATGCGCGCAGGCTTTCTCTAGTTGCGGCGAGCGGGGGCCACTCTTCGTTGCAGTGCTCAACGGAGCACGGGCTCTAGGCACATGGGCTTCAGTAGTTGTGGCATGTGGGCTCAGTAGCTGTGGCTCGCGGGCTCTAGAGCGCAGGCTCAGTAGTCGTGGCGCACAAGCTTAGTTGCTCCACAGCATGTGGGATCTTCCCGGACCAGGGCTTGAACCCGTGTCCCCTGCATTGGCAGGTGGATTCTTAACAACTGCGCCACCAGGGAAGCCCAGTGGTCACAAATTTTGCCTGATTAGTTCTACCGTCTTAAATCAATTTTTATTAAAATTTAAAAAGATGGTAAAAAGAATGATTTACACTAAGAAAAATGGATGCTGATAACCCATGAATTAACAGAACGGTCTCCTTGCTAAGGATATATTTGTGAAACATTTTGTATTCTCATTCATGAATCAAAATATGAAGTTACCTGTAAAATGTATTAATTTCATTATGCTTTTTCCTCCTGTAAATTTTAGTATCATGTCATTACTCAGGGGAATGAGGAAATAGATAAGAACAGAAAAAGCTTAACCTCTAGTTCTGCACTGAATATTTATTTTAGTTTCTGGATTATGCAAATATTTGACCAGAAAGAAACTATTCTAGAAGTACGTATTTATCCGTGTAGTTTATTGTACCTGCAATGAGTTTCATTGCTTCTATTAGGTATACTTTGTGATTGAGAATTCCAAAAGGAAAACTTATAAAAATTTCAAAACAAACTAATTTTTGTGTGTGTATGTCATGGTGGTTGGATTTGGGTGAGGCAACCAGGAGTTGCCTCACCCAAATCCGGTTTTTTTTCCGTTATCTACCATTCTTTATTTATGACTTATTTTACTGAACTATAGCTGATTTAAAATGTTGTGTTAATTTCTTCTGTACAGCAAAGTGACTCAGTTATACATATATATGCATTCTTTTTCATACTCCTTTCCATTATGGTTTGTCACAGGTTATTGAATAGAGTTCCCTGTGCTATATGGTAGGACTTTGTTGTTTATCCATCCTGTATATAATGGTTTGCATCTGCTAATCCCAAACTCCCAATCCATCCTTCCCCCACTCCCCCTCCCCTTGGCAACCACAAGTCTGTTCTCTATGTCTGTGAGTCTGTTTCTGTTTCGTAGATAAGTTCATTTGCGACATATTTTCGATTCCATATATAAGTGATATCATATGGTATTTGTCTTTCTCTGCCTGACTTACTTCACTTAGCATGATCATCTCTTGGCCCACACGTGTGGCTTTTCTGTTTTTATTTTTTTATGAGCACCATCCTAATGAGAAGTGGGTTTTTTTTTAATTAATTAATTAATTTATTTTTGGCTGTGTTGGGTCTTCGCTGCTGCACGTGGGCTTTCTCTAGTTGCGGTGAGCGGGGGCTGCTCTTCCTTGTGGTGCACGGGCTTCTCATTGCAGTGACTTCTCTTGTTGCAGAGCACAGGCTCTACGCGCGTGGGCTTCAGTAGTTGCGGCATGTGGGCTCAGTAGTTGTGGCTTACGGGCTGTAGAGCACAGGCTCAGTAGTCGTGGCACATGGGCTTAGTTGCTCCGCGGCACGTGAGATCTTCCCAGACCAGGGATTGAACCCATGTCCCCTGCACTGGCAGGTGGATTCTTAACCACCGTGCCACCTGGGGAGTCCCTCGCAGTGGTTTTGATTTTCATTTCCCTAATGGTTAGTGATGCTGAGCATCTTTTCATGTGCTTATTGGCCATCTGTGTGTCTTCTTCGGAAAAATGTCTATTCAAGCCTTTTGCCCTTTTAAAAATTAGGTAGATGGCTTTTTGTTGTTGTTGTTATTGAGTTTTAGTTCTTTATATATTCTAGATATTAATCTCTTGTCAGATATATGATTTGCAAATATTCTGTGGGGGACATGGTTGAAGTAAAAATTTTAAAAGTTATAAGTAAAAATATTCTAACGGGAGTAAGATCGCACGCAGTGGGAGGTGCCGTGGCCACAGCTGATTTCCCAGAAACTGGCCTCTGTGTCGCTTATTTTCTTTGGCTGTGCACTAAGAGCGAGGTTTCCCCAGATGTTAGTCCCCAGATGTCCGTCTCCAGGTGGGATGATTTAAGTGATCGCAGACAGGCTGGCACCACTGAAGGTTTCCCAGCACCTGCCCGTAGACTTGTTTTCAAGACCCTGTGTGACCCTGAGTAAGTCATTCACACTCTTGGGGCCTAGTTTCCCATTTCCAAACTCTCCTTTAATGCTAAGTTCCTCTGTGGATAAGTTATACAACCAGCACCCCTGGTTCTCGCTCTTGATATTGAATAGGCTATTTCTAGAACTCACTTGGGCAGAAAATCCAGCATAATCTGTAGAGAATATTCTCACGATTTGCAGTAGCTTTTAGAACAAGTTAAATTCAGAATCATTAATCATATACTTTCTCTTCTCTCTCCTCCTCTCTCCAACCTCACGCTTTTTCTTATGATCTTAAAATATTGTGTGGTGCCATAAATATATTTTGAAGTGAAAATTTTTACATTCTTTCATGTAAGGTGACTCAGGGTACTAACTTTATTAGCAAATTAATTGTAGTCAATGTTAATATTGTACAAGTTATTAACATTTTATTGCCAATAATTTCCAAAAACCGTTTTAGTTACTAAGCATTTAGTATCCAACATTACGGCACCCATAGTCGGATGGTGATTTCCTCTTGCTTAAATTATGTTTCAGTACCCACCAGTCCTGTCTGAAAGCACTAGAAGTTTCACGTTACGGGACGCGAATGATGGCAGCTATGGATATGGCGTGTTCAGATTGGAGTCTGTGGAGGTCAACGTGCTGGGAATGCGGTGAGTGGTCTTAGCTCTGGTTACTGTTAGGGAATTCCCACCATTACCCATCTCACTGCCTGGCAGCACTCATGACCTGGGGTTTATACGCCCTTACTAAGCACAACTCTGGGCTCCCCTATTGCTGGTTCTCCCCCTGTAAGGTCCCTGACAACCCTTCCATCAACCTGTCTTGCTATTTAGAGCTAAATAGGTGTTGGAAAGCACGGACTCCTCTTGAAGGGCTTCTGCCCAGGAGACTAGTTTGGTTAAAGGGCTAAAGTGCTCCGAGATACTGAGCACATCCAAAGATCCCGCAGCTGTTAGCACCTGGCTGGGACACCCTTGGTCTTTTTTTTTTTTTAAACACTATTTTATGTATTTATTTATTTAAATTTTTTTTTTTGCCATACGCGGGCCTCACTGTTGTGGCCCCTCCCGTTGCGAAGCACAGGCTCCGGACGCGCAGGCTCAGCGGCCATGGCTCACGGGCCCAGCCGCTCCGCGGCACGTGGGATCCTCCCGGACCGGGGCACGAACCCGCGTCGCCTGCATCGGCAGGCGGACTCTCATCCACTGCGCCGCCAGGGAAGCACCTGGAATCAATTTTTGCACAAACTCTTAAAAACTCTAACATGCTTCAGTATATCTTTTAACCCCCGCTTCAGCCCTCTTTTGCTCTAAATGAGACCGGGATTGTCATTCTTATTCATAAACGCATCCTTGAGGGGGAGACTGAGCCACAGGCAGCAGGGAAAGGAGGGGACCTGAGCTGTGCTTGGACGCCCTGCCCTCGGGCCACGGGCCGGCATGGGGAGCTGACGTCCTTCAGACACTGCTCCCGAGCCTCAGCCAGGAGACGGCAGACGTCCATTCCTGATAGGCCAGGCCAGCAGCCTTGATGGGACCCCTCCTGACTCCTGTCCTTGGGGCTTAAGTGCACAGTCTAGAGCCTGGGAAATGTCTTGTGCATTTGTACACAGCGGGGACTTGCTGAGTCCGCCATCCCAAAGAGCATTGCGACAGCACGCTCCTGCCGTCTGGGCATCTCTCCTTTGCCAAGTCCCCAGTGTGTACGCCCAGAAACCAAGCGAGAGCTGCTCTTGTCAACAGAGGTCTCTCCAGGCTTCCACCTTGAGTGACTTCATGTTCTGTGTCTACCAGAGACTTAATGAAGACTGTGACATATAGAATGTAGAACTTTTCGAATAAAAGCTACAGAACAGAAAATATTATCCCAACATTAATTTTCTCTTCCTGGGGCTTGGCAATTAGTTTTCACACAATCCCTGAGAAATTAAAATTTTCTGGAAACAGAAGAGAAACACTGTAAGTGAATTTAATATAGTAACACTTGATACCTCTGCTAGAAAACAAAAACACTTCTAAATGCTGAAAGATAAACTGTGAAGTGCAGCGGTTAATTCCTCCATAGATTCCAGTACCAGATGCTCTGGGGGAAGGTTTAAGGGTTAGGGTGTATGTGTGTGTATATGTGTGTCTGTGTGAGTATGTGTATATGTGTGTGCGTGTGCATGTATGTGTGTATGTATGTGCATGTGCACACAGGTGTATGTGTATATGTATGTGCATGTGTGTATGGGTACACGTGTGCGTATGCGTTTGTGTGTGTATGTGTGTACATGTATGTGCACATCTGCGCGTGTATACATGTGTGTATGTGTGCGCATGTGCACATCTCTGTATGTATGTGCATGCGTATACATGTGTGTATGTGTGTGTGCATGTGTACACATGTGCGTACGCGTGTGCATGTGCACATGTATGTGTATATGTGTTTGTGTGTATGCTTATGTGCATATGTGTGTTTGTGTGTATGTATGTGTATGCATGTGTGTGTGTGTATGTATGTATTTGTGTATATGTGCGTGCGTGTATATATATGTGTGTATGTATATGTGTGTGTGTGTGGTGTTACTTGGAGAAAGACCACATTAAAGCAGGAACTGAAGGGAGATTTTGTCTCTTCTCCTCACTTGCCCTCGGGGAGGTAGATTTGACAGAGTAAAGGTGAATGAAGAGGCCAAGATGGTGTGTGTAGACACAAAACCCAGAGGGCGGCTGGACCCAGGGTCAGCGACAGTGTCTACACGGGTGGAGAGTAATCCAGGAGGAAGGAAGAGTAGATGCCAGAAAGCAAAGACGAGGGAGGACAGATCAAGTGGGCAGCAACCACAGTTGGAGACATGGCCCTTTGGTCTGAGGAATGCATTGGTTTCCCAGGGCTGCTGTAACAAGGTTCTGCAGGATGGGTGGTTTAAACAAAAGGAATTCATTTCCTCCCAGTTCTGGAGGCTGGAAGTTGAGATCAAGGTCCCAGCAGGGTGGGGCTTCCCTGGTGGTCCAGTGGTAAAGAATCTGCCTTCCAATGTAGGGGACGTTGGTTCGATCCCTGGTCGGGGAACTAAGATCCCACGTGCTGCGGGGCAAATAAGCCCGCGAGCCACAACTACTGAGCTTGTGCTCCACAACGAGAAAGACCGAGTGCCACAAACTACAGAGCCCACGTGCCCTGGAGCCTACGTGCCACAACTAGAGAGAGAAAACCCGCAGGCCACAACTAGAGAGAAGCCCACGCCCCACAGTGAAATATCCCATGTGCTGCAACTAAGACCCGACACAGCCAAAAAATAAAAGAAAATAAATAAATAAATATTTTTTTAAAAAAGAAAACAAATAGCAAGATATTAAAAGAAAAAAAAAAAATTCCCACCACGGTGGGTTCCTTCTGAGGCCATGAGGGAAGGGCCTCTCTCCTTGGCCGGTGGGTAGCCGTCTTCTCCATGTGTCTTCACACAGTCTCCCCTCTGTGCATGCATGTCTGTGCTCACATTTCCTTCTCTTATAAGGACACCAGTCACATTGGACTAGGACCCACCCTAATGGACTCATTTTAACTTAATTATCTCTGTAAAGACACTGTGTCCAAATAAAATCACTATCTTAGTGCATTTGGACTGTTTATAACAAAAATGCCATATAACTAGGGGCTTCCCTGGTGGCGCAGTGGTTGAGAGTCCGCCTGCCGATGCAGGGGACGCGGGTTCGTGCCCCGGTCTGGGAGGATCCCACGTGCCGCGGAGCGGCTGGGCCCGTGGGCCATGGCCACTGAGCCTGCGCGTCCGGAGCCTGTGCTCCGCAACGGGAGAGGCCACAACAGTGAGAGGCCCGCATACCGCAAAAAAAAAAAAAAAAAAAAAAAAAAAAAAAAAAAAATGCCATATAACTGACTTATATGTGGAACCAGCCCCCAAAGCAAACCAAAACAAAAGAACAAAACAAAAATAAACTCATAGATGCAGAGAACAGATTGATAGTTGCCAGAAGGGGGTGGGGTGTGGGTGAATTGGGTGAAGATAGTCAAAGGTACAAACTCCCAATGATAAGGTAAATAAGTCCTGGGAGGTAATGCACAGCATGGTGATTATAGTAAACAATACTGCACTGCAAAAAGTTACTAAGACAGTATATCTTAAAAGTTCTCATCACAAGAAAAAAAGTTTGTCACTATATGTGGTGATGGATATTAACTAAGCTTACTGTGGTCATGATTTCGCAACATAGCCATGTATCAAATCATAATGTTGTAACACCTAAAACTACAATGTTATATGTCATTTATATTCAATAAATAATAAAGAGAAGCAAAACGAGAAAAAGGTACAAGGATTAGAAGATAATTATGGGAGGTCCAACATCAAAATAATAGGAGCTTCAGATGTACTACAACAACAAAAATTTTAAAAAGGGGGAGGACATTTTTAAGAGGATACTTCAAACAATGTTTATGTTGGGAAAAATATTTGCTCTCCATTTGAAAAATTTACTAAATATCCAGCAAAAGAAATGAAATGTAGATATTTTCCATCTGTTTTCATCTACACTAGGACTTTGCCTTCCTTCAATCCCATTTGAGAAAAAACTAGGCCAAGCCAGAGGTTATTTTTAAAATTGACGCCTAGAGGGGAGCCTAGCAGGCTCTACCTAGACCTCCCGGCAGGTGGAGATGTGACAGACGGGGGCCTAGAGGAGCCTGGTCTGAGGGGGTTCCCACTGGGGACTCGGGAAACAAGTGCCCAGTGTTCCTGGGGGCTGGCCTTGCTAAAGACCTCGTCTTCAAATTTGGCTCAGAATTATTTGAGCTCCCAAACTTCTGGACTTGGACAGTGAACTTGTTAGCAATGTCCAGTGTTCAACCCTGAGGGGGGGACCTTAGAAAAACTAAATTTGGCTTGGAGAGATGCAAACCCTGTGACTTTTCCTCATCCAGGGAGTGAGGCTCATGCTTCCTGTGAATGGAATCTTTTATCCATTTAATGCAACAGAAATAAGAAATAATCATAGCTCCACCGGAATGTTTGACTCCACGTGTGAAATTCAAAGCAAGGGTACACGGAGTATGAATGGTCTGGCTGCTGTAGGGTCTATAATCAAGTACAGGCAGCATCTCCATGGGAATAAAACCTATACACCTGAGGAAGAAAATCCGTAGACTCGGGGCCCTTAAGCAACATTTATTTCTCACTGCGCTGGAAGCTGGCGGGGTCCAAGGTCAAGGCTCCAGCAGATCTGGTGTCTGGTGAGAGCCGGTTCCCTCGTACGTGGGGAAAAAGGGACTCTGCCCTCGTGACTGTGTGGGACCCTGGGTGGGTCGCCCCCCAGATGTCCCTCAACAGCATATTAGTTATTTCTGCACTAAAGTTACTTAAGAAACACCCGACGCAAGGGGGACACTCTGACCCTTCTCTCTGTCTCCACGAAGCAGGACATAAATCTCCCTTGTGAAACGTGCTTCTCCCTGCATCCAGAGGTAGAAGGACGTCCTTATCGCCAGAGATAGGGAATTCGGCCAAGAAGGCTGGATGAACAAGATGTGTGACTCCTTTAGTTGGCTCCCCAGGCCCAAAGTCTGTTTAGATTCTTCACTAATTGAGCAGCCAAACCTAGGTTTCTTTGTCCTGTCAGTTCCTCACCAGTGTATTGTTTCTTTGTCTAAAAAGTATAAAAGCTGCCTGCTTTGGCCACTTCTTAGTGTCATTTCTCTGGAACCTCCATGCACACAATTAAAATTGGTTTCTTTTTCTCCCGTTCTTCTGTCCCGTGTCAACTTTATTATTAGTCCAGCCACAAGAACTCAAGAGGGGTAGAGGGGGAAATTTCCCCTCCCCGCCATGACTTAATCACCTCGCAAAGGTCCCACTTCCCAACACCGTCACACTGGGGGTTAGGTTTCAGCGTGCACTTCGGTGGGTGGGGGCTGGGGGTGGGGGTGGGGGCGACACAAACACTCAGCTCACAGGAGACACATTCTGATGCACTGCGCTTAGGGTTTCAACACATTGTAATTCAGCCCGTAACAAGGAAACACGTCTTTTATTCCTGTAACAGAAGGGGAAAGCTGGGCAGATCTGGGTAGGTGTGTGGACTTGGGGGCAGAAATGGGGGGAGGCTGTGTAGTTTTCGGGGTCTAGCATCTCAGGGAAACAAGTTGCTTGTTGGACATGAACTTGCTGAAGGCATAGAGCAGGAGTCCGGGCTGCGGGGACGCCTGGTTCAGGTCATGAATTTAAAGTGAAACCAGTCAGTGCTGTTTGCAATTTCTTCCAGCAGCTGCTCCGGAAGAGCAGAAGAAAGGGGAAGGGCCCTTTACCAGCAAGCGCCACTCACCCCCGCCCCGGAATGAAAATAGCACGCAATGACCGGGGGGTAGCATCCATTACTGTCTTCACCCAGTGTTAGCTGCTACCAGTCACACATTTCTCTCTTTCTGGTGCTCTCCGAGCTTGGATAGATGAACTTGCATCCAATGCTGTCTTAGAACCAAGACTTTCCACTGACCATGTCTCATCTCCGGGCTTCAGAATAGCTGAACCGAGCCAGCGAGATCCTCTAGATGAGACTCGGGAGTATCCAGCTGCAGGGGGAACAGCAGCCAAAGCTCCGACCTGGAGAAGGCTGGGAATCCACTGACTTTCTCGTTCCCTTTGTAACCAGGGAGCCTGGAGACGCTCCAGCGCTGCGCATTCAGAGCCTACAGCGAACTCCTGCTTATTGGCTCAGCAGACGTGTCCTGAGAGCGTTCCACGTGCAGGTGCTGTTCTCGCACTGGAGGAGGTGAACAGATCTCTGAAGTTTGAAGGGAAGAGGAAAGGAACACACATGTAAGCAAGATTCCTGTGATTTTACATGCGGATAGCACTATGAAGAAAATAAAGCGCGGTAAGGAGGTTGGGGGCCAGGGAATCAGCCAGGCATGGAGTGAACTCAGAGGATGTGCATTCGGGGAACATGTGAAGGAAGTGAAGGACAGGCCCTCCGCGGGCCTGCGGCCCCCAGAACCCTTTGTGCTCAGTGTTTGCTGAACTGCAGGTGGAATGATGAGAAAGCTGCGCCTTGAGGATTCGACTTTACTAACACACGGTGCTTTGCATACAAAGTGATTCGCCACTGCTTCGCTGGAAACATTGCAACAAGGTGAAAAAGTCCTGTTATCAAATTACTAGTGAACACACAACTATTGTTTCCACTGTACCTGTTGGTTCCCCTATTATTTGAAGTTTTAGTGACTTTTTAGTACTCATAAACAAAGTTACTAGAGACGTTGAAGGCACACAGACTGTCAGTTCTCACGGACAGAGGCTAGATACTAAAATATTCCCCCGCCCCCATCATTACAACTGCTAAGTGGGCTTTTGGACCAGCCGACTCTTCTGATGACACAGGGGATATCTCCATATCACAGGACTGTCACATGAGCTTTTTCCAAATATAAATTCACCTCTCTGCCAAGGCACCATGACATGATAGCTAGACAAGTTTGGTATTAAAAGCAGTGGAGACATTTAGAGAGAGAGAGAAGATCACAGTTTAGAAGGAAGCTTCGCATGCATGTGGCGTCTATGTAGATATGTGTGTCCGTCTCCCAAAGCGCTACACTTCTACCTATTTCAACAAATTTAGAAGTCCACAAGGGGGTGGTTTTCGTTAAGTTGAGTCAGTCCTAAATGTGCTACTTCATTTAGGTGATGCCTTTTCTAGGTAGTATTTGCCATGTAGTTGAAACTATGCTCTGCTGATTCAGTTTCCATCAGGATGTATTCCCACCAGAAACAGTCGGTGCTGGCGAATCTAAGAATCCGTCTCTGTTCTCCTTGGCAGATCACTGCTCAGTCAGGTGAATAAAACAATTGATGTAAAAGCCCTTTGAAAACTGAAAAGCACAATACAAATACATAGTTCTGTTGTGTTTCAAAACCGTTCAGAGAACGATAGATGTACATTTGTCCATCTGTAGGAGACTGGTTAATTATATTATCATATATCGAATATTTCTGGAAAGTTCCAAATGCACAGCTTCCATTGACCTGAGGACGTGGAACCCTCTCAGCATCAATGCATGATACATGGAGTATTGCTGAGCAGGGCAGCTTGTCCGGGGTTCAGTGTCAGGGTTTTTACTGAGACTTTATTACAAGGCATGATTGATTGATTGATTAATTGATTGCCCGAGGGCTGAACTAACCCTCCAAGCCCACCACCTGCCCCAGAGGTTGGGCTGATATAAAGTGGCCCATAGACCCACCATGCGTCAGCTTGTTAACATAAACTGTCAATGTCATTTGAGGGGCTCAGTGAAGATACTATGATTGCTTCAGAAATTCAAGCGGTTTAGGGGTTTCCCCCCAGGAGTTGGGGACAAAGGCCAGACCTCTTACGGGGTAAGGTCAATTCTTTACCACACAGCCTTTGTAACAGAGTTGAACTACTATTGTTTAACTAAATCATGAAAACAGAAATTCATGCATATTGCAAGCATGCTAAAACTATATATCTCACACATATGAATTGCTTATAAAAAGTAAAACAAATGGACTTCCCTGGTGGCACGGTGGTTAAGAATCCACCTGCCAGAGCAGGGGACACAGGTTCGAGCCCTGGTCCAGGAAGATCCCATATGCTGCGGAGCAATTAAGCCCGTGGGCCACAACTACTGAGCCTGCGCTCTAGAGCCCGCAAGCCAACTAGTGAGCCCACGTGCCACAACTACTGAAGCCTGTGCGCCTAGAGCCTGTGCTCCACAACAAGAGAAGCCACCACAATGAGAACCCTGTACACCGCAACTAAGAGTAGCCCCCTCTCACCGCAACTAGAGAAGGCCTGCGTGCAGCAACGAAGACCCAACGCAGCCAAAAATAAATTTAAAAAAAAGTAAAAAAACCCTTATTTTCTTATTTAGAAAAATGATATGTCAAAATGTATCAAAAAGTCTTAAAAAACATTCATTGCTTCCAATGATCTCGTACTGTGACTCATTCAAAGAGTAATATCAAATATATTAAACAAGTAATGTCGAAAAATTGAAAATAACCTGAATTGGGAAATGTTTCTATATATATAGTGTTATCTGAAAAAGAATGTAAAATTATACATGTTACATGAGTAAAATTATATTTTAGAAGGCGTACTAAAATTTGTATGGTAGCGATCTTTGATCTGTAGAAAAGAAATGAATTGCTAATTTAGTTTTACTTTTCTGTATATTTCAATTTTCCACAAGCATGAATTTATAACAAATTAAAATTTAAAGCATAAAACACAAACAAATTTGCATGGAGAGTTAGTTTGTAAGTAGACTCCTTATGTACCCTTCACGTACATTGTGTTTAGTTGTTTTAATGGACTTAGACACTGGATTCACACACAGAATTTGTACAAAATCCTTGATAAATTTGGATCTCAAGGAAGGATGGGATTAGATTACTCGAAGCAGGAGACACTGCCCCCTTGTGGCAAGATTGAAAATTTCAGGGATGGTGCCCAGAGGAGTAAATCAGTTGGAGTGTTAATTTATAAACCAGGATGGATGCCATATTATTAAATCACAGTGAGTCAAAAGAGTTGTCTATTTTGGGGCAAGGGGAGTGAACGACACTGAAAAACTAAGTGAAGAGGAACTTGTACCTATCATAAAAGTCCAGTACACAATATTTTTGGGGTGGGTTTCAAAATATGGCCCAAGGAACAATCCTAAACGGAGTTGACAAACTGAACCCTTATGAAGTAAATTTGTACAGTGTGACACTGTTCCCCACCCTGAAAACTCCTCCTCCTGTAGGCCTTACCTGTAAGAAGCCCTGTCACCTGTAAGAAGCCCCGTCACCTGTAAGAAGCCTTGTCACCTGTAAGAAGCCTCATCCCACTGTCCAAGCAGGGGCGGCCACTCCCCTCTCTGTGGTCCCATGACATCAAGGATGTCTTGCATAGCAATTATTGGATAAGTAAAATTCGAGAAAAAAACAGATGATTTAAGATTGTTTCCAGCCTTTCATCTTCTTCCAAACCAGAGACGGAAGGGATAGGAGGAAAAGCTGGAGGCCAGGAGAGGAAAGAAGTTTATCTCTGGGGAGACCGCAGGGCACGTAAGAAACTTTAGGAGGGTCTCATGCTCCCTTAGAGTGTTTGAAACCACAGAAGGTCCAGGGAGCGCACCCCTGTGACCCTGTCCAGCCGGGGCACCCGGCCTGCCCCCCTCTCCAGCACCGCTCACCTCCAGGAGCCCCTGGGGAGATGCAATGTTACAACACACCTGTTACTGGCTTCGCTCCCTCCCCGGCTACTGGCCACGTTTCCTGGGATCAACTCCCCCGTTTCGGGGCCTGGGAAAACCCAGGTTGATTTTAAACTCACTCTGGATGGACCGTGTCCTGGCTGTCACCACTCACGCCAGGACCGGCAGGTGAGGTCCTCCACGTGACTGTCTCAGAGGCCTGGTCTCATTGATCTAACGCGCAGCAGATTTTTGTGAAGTGAGTAAATGTATGACTGAATGAAGGCTACCCCAGAGCAGCCACACGGTAATGTGGGAGATTCCGAAAATGCTACAAGTTAGGGTCCCCACGGCTTTTCCACTTCAGCAAACATACCCACTCTTCATGAACCGAGCCATGTTAGGTAGTGAGTGAAGCTCTAAATATCTGAATCACGTTTGTGCTCTCCAAATGAGTCATTTTTTCCAAAACTATGTAATGTATTATTGGCTTTAAAGATGTTTTCACTATTTCAAACGATAATAATACAGTTTCAGAGGAAGAACGTTTTACTGAGTTTAATGATCCCAGAGACTCATTATTTTTCTTTCTTGAAACACGGAATCAAAACATTTCCATCTCTTCCTAAATCATTTTTATGAAGCTGACTTTCTCCACCACTGAATTTAGAGAGAAACCTCTTAATTCAGAATCAGATATTACATACTATGTGTTAAGACTTAAATATGTAAGTATATATGTAAAGTAGCTTATTTTCTGCACCATGGAACAATACAATATTCAGGTTGATATTTTAAAGAGTCAAAATACAGAAACTGAAAGGAATAAGGGTTAATTACAGGTTTAAGACGCTAAAATATATTCAGCAGGGGATGGTTGATACTCTTCACATCTTATGTGTGGTTTGAAAGCATTCTAATTTTTTTTTTTTTTTTTTTTTTTTTTGCAGTACGCAGGCCTCTCACTGTTGTTGGCCTCTCCCGTTGCATAGCAACAGGCTCCAGAGGCGCAGGCCCAGCGGCCATGGCTCACGGGCCCAGCCGCTCCGCGGCACGTGGGATCTTCCCGGACCGGAGCACGAACCCGTGTCCCCTGCCTTGGCAGGCGGACTCTCAACCACTGCGCCACCAGGGAAGCCCCCCCTTTAGACTTTTTAGGATCAGGTGAGCCATCCGGTGGGTCTCCCCTCCCCCTGCAGGTCGCTGGTGTGGGTTTCTCTGCAGGGGCCACTCCCTTGAGCGAGGGCTGGCTTCAGAAGGTCAGCAAGGCGGGCAGGTGTGTGGACGGCAGGCTTCACTTTAGGGTCGCGGGCAGGACACAGGCAGGCGCGCCGAGGGCCCGAAGCACCAAGCAAAGCCAGCCTTCCCTGGCTGCGTGGTGTTCCCCCCCTGGGCGAAAGCTCCCTCTTCCTTTCTTTCTCGTTCATGCTGTGCTGCTGGCCCAGAGGTTCCTGAGACACACCCACTCTGTCTTAGGTGTTTTCTCCCCGCCAGAAGGCTTCCTGAGGCCTGAGTTCACTCTGCACAGGGCAGGTTTCAGGTTTAAAGCTCTGGTCCAGGCCAACCGCTGACGGATGCTGCACCCTGTGTGTGTGCGCACAGGTGCACACGTGTGGATGTGTGTACAAGTACACGTGTGTGCACGTGCGTATGCGTGTGCACAGGTGTGCAAGTGCATGTATGTCTGTGTGTGCATGTGTGCACGTGTGTGTGTGGCAGGGGGACCTCTCTGCCCGCCCACCTGCTACCAGGATGAGACCCGCCATGGCCTCAGCGGCCAGGATTCCCCACCGGCTCTCATCCAGTGATGCCCGCTTCCAGGTTCCCAAGGCTGTTTCTGTTTCGGTCCTTCCTTTCTTTTCTTTTTCCTCTTTCCCTGCCTCCCTTTTTCCTTCCTTTTTTTTTTTTTTTTAAATTTGTATTGGAGTATAGTTGATTTACAATGTTGTGTTAGTTTCAGGTGTACAGCAAAGTGAATCAGTTATATGTATATATATGTATCCACTCTTTTTAAGAGTCTTTTCCCATAATGGTTATTAGAGTATTGAGTTCCCTGTGCAATAGAGTAGGTCCTTATTAGTTATCTATATTTTATGTATAGTAGTGTGTATATGTCAATTCCAATCTCCCAATTTATCCCTCCCCCCTTCCCCTCGATAACCAGAAGATGGTTTTCTACATCAGTGGTTCTATTCCTGGTTTGTAAATAAGTTCACTTGTACCATTTTTAGATTCCACATATAAGCAGTATCGTAGGATATTTGTCCTTCTCTGTCTTCCTTCTTTTTCTTGTTTCCTGTCATTTTGTTTTCAGCCCACTATCTGAATACAATCCTTCTTACTTACTGGAGCCCCATTTTTCTTGCTGGAGAGGCCCTGCAGGATGGTGGGTGAGAGCGTGTACTCTGAAGCCAGGCAGCCAGAGTTGGAGATTCAGCCCTTTCATACATTCTCTGTGTGACCTTGGGCAAGTTGCTTTACTTTTCCTTGCTCAGTTTCCACCTCTATTTGATTGTTCTAAGGATTGAAAGTTAATATGTGTGTAAGTCAGTTAGAACATTGCCTGGCAAAATATTTTTATTGTTTTATATATTATGTTCTTAAAATTCAGTGAGTTCTTTTTTTACTATTATGATTAAAAAAACTTTTGGTTTTATGGATTAAACCATTCATTTAATTTGCTTAGTCCAAAGGTGAGAAAAACATAATTTGTATAAAGGTAGTTGTACAATGTATTATTCACAACTAGAAATGATTCAAATGTCTAACAATTAGAGAATGGATAAGTAAACCACAGAATATTTTATTGTGCGTTAAAAGGCAGATGTGTAGGAAGAGCAGATTCACAAAAATTTGTGTGGCATAACTGGTAATATTTATACATTGTTTCCATGTATAACGTCTGAGTGTTTGAGTTTTATATATAACCTAATAACATTTATACTTTGATTTTATATATAACTTAGGAGTGTTTCTGATTAGAATGATAAAAGATTACATTCTACCCTTTTCTGTTTTAACTTGGTAGATTGTTATCTGCAAGGAAAGGACAGAGAAAGGAGACACTGGAATTCCTGTAACAACCAGCTCAGTTTTTAAGTTTATTTTTTATTTTTTTAATTTATTTTTTTGGCTGCGGTTGTGTCTTCTTTGCTGCACGCGGGCTTTCTCTAGTTGCGGAGAGCGGGGGCTACTCTTCGTTGTGGTGCGTGGGCTTCTCAATGCGGGGTTTCTCTTGTTGCAGAGCACGGGCTCTAGGTGTGTGGGGTCAGTAGCTGTGGCTCGTGGGCTCTAGAGCGCAGGCTCAGTAGTTGTGGCGCACGGGCTTAGTGACTCTGCGACATGTGGGGTCTTCCCGGACCAAGGCTCGAACCCGTGTCCCCTGCATTGGGAGGTGGATTCTTAACCACTGCGCCCAGGGAAGTCCCCAGGTCAGTTTTAAGATGCCTCCCAGCTCTTCGGGCCTGGAGATCGACGATGCTCGTGTTCAAGCAGGCTAGAAATGAAGCCTCAGATGCCGTAATTGCCACTGGGACCCACCCTAGTCTGAGAAAACAATTCTGAGACTCTATTTTGCTGAAATGAAAGAGCTCTTTGTGTTTCAACTTTCGAAGGCGGCCCTCCCTGCCATGTATATTACAGCACCATAGCTACGGCCAGAGCTTCTAGGAAGAACTTTCCAGCGAAGAACAAAGCCTCTGGAAGCTGAGATTAGAGGGGACTCCAAAGGAGCCTGGAGAAGACCGTTCATATTAAATACGCCCAACAGCGTTGACGTAAATAAAAATGAGGATATAGTTGGTGAAAAATATTTTAGGTTTCCTTTTAGGGGCAGGTCCTGGGACAAGATGAGCCAGATATTTAGAGTGTTTCTTTCTTTCTTATCTGATTTAGGATTAGACAATCAGCAAGGTAGTTTTAAACTGTGGACAAAGCAAAGAAAGCTAGGAGTGTGGTTAACATGTATGATTTTTTAAAAATGCATGTTTTGATGGCTACATTTTGGAGATTTTATAATTTTATTATCTAATAATCACCTGCATTAAAATATTTTAAAGATGTAATCATATCCAAGCTGGTGTTGAGCATCTTTAGATAGCCGGCGTTGAGCACCTTTAATCTTTTATTTTTTTAATTTATTTTTTTATTATTATTTTTTTGCGGTACGCGGGCCTCTCACTGTTGTGGCCTCTCCCGTTGCGGAGCACAGGCTCCGGACGCGCAGGCTCAGCGGCCACGGCTCACGGGCCCAGCCGCTCCGCGGCATGTGGGATCTTCCCGGACCGGGGCACGAACCCGCGTCCCCTGCATCGGCAGGCGGACTCTCAACCACTGCGCCACCAGGGAAGCCCCCCACCTTTAATCTTTACAAAATTAATTTGGAAACTAATTTTTCAATCATGAAAGTAGGGTTAAGCTTATCATTCATTAACATGTTGCTTCTTTTTTGTGTTGTAAACAAGCGAGGATGTTTATACATATATATTTTTTCCTTTTAGGAGATCAAATTCTGTACAACAATACTGATAAACCCTGATTTGTATACTTAAAAAAAATTATAGTTGGAAAGATACACTTCATCCCTTAAAATGTCTCTCTGATATTTTCTTTTAGTTAACAAATTAAAAGGGAAAAAAAGAAATGTGACAGCTGAGAAATAGGAAAGAGTGTATTTACTAAAAACTAGTTTACAGATCGAGTTAAAATAATGTGCTGAGGAGACTTCTGGCAGACACATAGGACTTGTTTACATTTTGATTGCAGTTTAATAATTTGTTGATTGCATTATAATCACAGCAATATTGCATTTTAATCACATGCATACATTTGGTTAACAAAATTAATGCCTTTAAATCACAATTTGATTTTTGCTAATACATAACCAGTTCTTTTTCTATCCCTGCTCCAATAAGGATCATAATCAGTAAGCCTGGTTTGGAATCAATGCTTTTTGGTGAACTCCCTAGCCATAGCCGGCTTCTAGCCTACCAAAGACATTATCTTTCACACAAATGTGGAAAAATGAATAATGCTTCATAGAATATAATAAATTGGGAGCATGCCTCATCCAGCATAAACCTGCAATATTCCCTGTGTGAGTAAGAGCCACAATTACTGAGGCTGGCAACTGCTCTGCTCTTCACACACTGGACACCTGTCTACTTGGTGCTGAGGCGGCCTGGCTTCAGAGGACCAGTGGCTGGACCAGCTGTTGCAGGAGGGGACCCAGGCACGTCATCAGACCCGCTCAGATCTGCAAACACTGTGAAGCTTGTAATGTGCCTCTCCCACATGAGTCCAACATCTACTCATTTTTATTTTTATTTATTTTTAACTTTTATTATTATTATTTTTTTGCGTTACGCGGGCCTCTCACTGTTGTGGCCTCTCCCGCCGCGGAGCACAGGCTCCAGACGCGCAGGCTCAGCCGCTCCGTGGCATGTGGGCTCTTCCCAGACTGGGGCACGAACCCGTGTCCCCTGCATCGGCAGCCGGACTCTCAACCACTGCGCCAGCAGGGAAGCCCTAGAAGAAGATATTATAAGAAAGCAAAAGTGACTCATCATCCACTGCCCAGAAAATCTCTGTGCCGTTTTAAAAATAAAATGAAAGTACTACACCTGTGGTAGAACATTCAAACAATATAGAGGGGTTTGTAGTGAAAATAATTACTCTCCACTCATTCCCACTTCATTCTCTTTCTAGAAAGGCCACAGTGCCATGAAGCCCTTCCAAAAGCGTTTTCTCTAATAGAAGAATATTGTTTTACTTGTTTACATCTGAGATGTGATTTTCATGAATAGGCCTGTTCTACTTGAATTGTACCCCTTACTCCTTACAGCTTCAGGCAGTATCATCTCATTTTTACAGTTGAGGAAATTGAGATGGGATCGATGAATTTACCCGAAGTTATGCAGCCCAGAAGTGGTGCACCAAGAGTTGTGCCCAAGACCCTCAAGTCCAAAGTTATTTTGCACTGGATCAGTTAGGGGACAGTCAGAAAGTGGAAACCACACCAGTTATTTCAATGGAGAAAATTTACGTAACGTTCACTAGTATCTAAAAAATGGAAAGCTCAGAAAGGTGGACACTTCTTCCTGTGTCTCCTGGACTATGAAGGTGATGGTTGGAGCCCTGGGCACCATATTGGACCTTGAGGTTATCTTAAAGATAAGAACCACAGGACTCAGAACTTGAGGATAAAAAAGCAGAAAGAAATTTTGAGGATCTCAAATGACAGTGGAGTTTATGTGTGATAGAAATAGATGTTTATCTTGGACTTCCCTGGTGGCACAGTGGTTAAGAATCCACCTCCCAAGGCAGGGGACACGGGTTTGAGCCCTGGTCTGGGAAGATCCCACATGCCACGGAGCAGCTAAACCCGTGCGCCACAACTACTGATCCTGCGCTCTAGAGCCCACGAGCTACAACTACAGAGCCTGTGCTCTAGAGCCTGCAAGCCACAACTACTAAGCCCACGTGCCACAACTACTGAGCCCGCGCGCCTAGAGCCCGTGCTCTGCAACGAAGAACAGCCCCTGCTCGCCTCAACTAGAGAAAGGCCACGCACAGCAACAAAGACCCAATAAATAAATAAATAAGAAAAAGAAATAGATGTTTATTTTGTTTAAGTCATGGTCATTTGGGGTTTCCTTTACATGTAACCAAGCACAATCTTAGCTACTTATGGATACAGGATTCCAGGAATAGTTAATAAGTTGCCTCAGATCATGCAGTGTATTAGGAGCAGAGCTAGGGTTCACATCTAAGATCTGATCTTCCTTTGAATCTCATAAAGTACTATGCAGTACTGAATAATAACACATAATATATTTATATCAATTCATATCAGTTCATTAATGCAGTTCACTTTCAAAGCTCCACTGGCATACTTAAAGGGTACTTAAATGAAGTAGCAAAAAAAGATCAAATACTAGGATCAAAGCAGGGTAAGAGAGTTTTTTTTTTCTCTGAGGTTTAAACAATCTATTATCCAGATCACTGATGGTTTAACATTTTTAAACTAGGACATCTGCTTTCGTCTCAGCAATGAGCTTCAACGGTAAGAAGCTTTCAATGACTGGGCTCGTGGCAGAATGCCGCTGTAGGAAGGTGCCGAAATTCTGAGCTGTACAGGCACTGCCTCTGGTCCAGACGGGAGCTGACGGGGGAGCTCTGTGACCGCTGGGTCAGGGCAAGGCCGGCTGGGACCGGGATGCTGCCCTCCTGCAGCAGAGGCTGCTGCGTATGCGTTGCTAGGGCTTCAGGGCACAGACTCAGAAAGGAAAACCCAACTAGAGGCAGAAAGCTTGCTCAGTCCCTTTCTCTGAATTCACCTGATTCCCATGTCCTTTAGAGCTCTTGACAGGATAGATTTTTACTGATTAGCCTTTATTTTACATTTTAAATAATAGGGTTTTAATCAATAATCTGAAAAGACCACATGTTAGAAAATATAAATCTGAAAGCCCAAATGACAAAAAAAAAATTGATCTCGACCTTCCTAGGTACATTCTCATCTTTTGCATTTACATACTCGGTTTTAAGCCATCTTAGGGATTTGATGATGTCTTAATAAATTGATACAGTGAGTTAGTATAATTAATATAATTATGACATAATAAATGAAACTTTGTATTTTGTTTGACACTTATACCTTGGTGAGTTAGGTAATGATTAAAAATTATACCACTAGGGCCTCGATTTAATTAGTGTTCTTTGACTTGAAAGATATGGTTGCTAGGTAATAAAAATGCTGAATTGAGATCATTTAGTCATTTCAAAGAAAAGGACCCTGTCTTTAGTCCCATAGGATATTATAAAGTCTCTAAAAGGAGAGCTGTTCAGAAAAGGCAAATTGGGTGAGAAATTTTAAGTGCTAACGATTCAGTTCTTAGTTTCGGGCTACTTTAACCCAGTGAGGAGGTGCAGTAACACTGCGGCTGATTGTGGAGGCATTTGAAACTGATGCAAGTGGAAATGAAGGGAGAGGAGCATCATGGGAAGCCACAGGAGGACGGATGTGGCTGGAAGGATGTACGGGCACCAGTCCCAGCAGCCCTGGGACTTTTGTCAGCATCAAACCGCCACACAGCCCCAGGGAGGAGTATCAACTGCCTCTGGGCTTGGTGACCAAAGGGTAGACCGTCCAGCCTGCAGTACTTCTGAGAATAAAAGGAGTCTCTAAGTTTAATAAAATTGAACACCCGTTGGTTTTATTATAGTGGTAGACCTGTAAAATAATTACATTACAAATAATGTTCAAATATAAATTTTCTAAAAAATAAAAGTAGCATATGTTTGCATACATTAAAGAAAAAATGTAAGCTACTTTATATTGATTATCTGACCATTAAAATAACATAAGCAAGATTATTATTCTTGGTATATATTCAAACACTTTAATCAATTTTTTTAGACATCTCTCTTTTTTTTTTTTTTTTCTTTTTAAAATACCATGGCACTGGTATTTTTCCTGGAAAATGTTTCACAATTTTGTTATTTTGTTAAGTTTTAAAAAATAAAATTGCCTGCAGTTTTTTTCCAAATTTCATTTAGCGTTAAAGTTGAAATTATTGGTACTTCCCACTGAATTTTCTGTATGGACCATAATTGGTTTTTTTGGCTCAAAACAACATTTATTTTCTCACAGTTTCTGTGTGTCAGATATTCCGAAGCAGCTCAGCTGGACAGATCTGGTTCAATCTCTCAAGAAGCTGGACAAATAGAGTTGCCACATGATCCAGCAGTCCCACTCCTGGGCAGATATCTGGAGAAAACTCTAATTTGAAAAGATACATGTACCGCAATGTTCACAGCAGCACTATTTACAATAGTCAATACATGGAAGCAGCCTAAGTGTCCATTGACAGATGAATGGATAAAGAAGAGGTGGTACGTATATACAATGGAATATTACTCAGCCATAAAAAAGAACAAAATAATGCCATTGGCAGAAACATGGATGGACCTGGAGATGTAAGCCAGGCAGAGAAAGACAAATATCATATGATACCGCTTACATGTGGAATCTAAAAAAACAATACAAATGAACTTATTTACAATATAGAAATAGACTCACAGACGTAGGAAACCAACTTACGGTTACCAAAGAGGAAAGCGGGGGCAGAGGGAGGGATAAATTCGGAGTTTGGGGAAAAAAAAAAGAATTTGCCATCAAGATTCTTGGACCGTAATACTCTTAACTGAGAAAATTCTCTACAGGTGTTGAACACTTAGTAACCGCAGAGTAAATTCTGCTTCGTGGAAGACATTTAAGACGATAATCCAGAATGTTTTGGGGGCAGTGCAGCAGGACAGTGAAAGTGGTGGTCTGACTAAGTGGAGAAAACCAGGAGCAGGAAAGCCTGGCTTTGGCCGAGGTGTAGACACCATCCCCAGTGCGCCTGCACCCGCTGCAGTGTCGCTCAGGTCTAAAGAGAGGCCGCAGCTGTCAAAATGCACGAGTGTTCATACACGTGCCCATTGCTGAGCGCATATTGTGTAATCCTTAAGCGCCGGCCTGAGTCCTTGAGAGGGAGGTGTTAGTAAAACGCTCTGGAAAGGCTGGGAAAGGACATGGGCTGTGGCCGAATCGCACGTGGTCGGCCTCTGCTCACCGGGCAGGGGCCTCCCGTCCACCGAGAGCCACCGAATACAGGGCTACAAACCCTTCCAGCTTATTTCAGTGCAGCTATGAGCGCTACTTTGTTTAAAGATCAAAATCCAATCCAGGAGAAGTGCCAAGCTGGATAATTCTGTCGGGACACTAGGTGCGATTTAAGGCCGTCCTGGGGGCCCCAGGACAGGTGGCCACCACCCTTAGGCTCTGGGTCAGTGATGTGTCTAGCAGAAATCTCACACTCGTCAGAGAGGCCATTTAAATAATAAAAAAGGAAAGAGGTGACTTTTTTTTTTTTTTGCAGGTGACATTTTAAATGATACACTTTTAACTAGTAGCTTCAAAATGTTCTAGCTGTCAAGGTAACTCTCATGAAATCGCTGATGAGCTCCTCTGTGTGCTTGTCCGGGGCTCTGGCTTCGGAATCTGCTGTGCATTTGCAGTTCGAGGCTCTTTCTCCTGAGACCATCACACTCCACGTGCTCAGCGGCCGCCTGTGCTCAGTGGCCGCCTGTGCTCAGTGGTCCCTGTGCTCGACAGCGCAGCTGTAGATGACAAGCCACTCGTAGGCGGCAGAGAGGCTCCCACCTGGGTCTGGTGGCTCTAGCGCCCAGGGCCCCTCACTCTTCTCTGCAGAGGCAGCTCCGTCGCTCGACCTCAGGGCTGCAGAGGGCCTCCTATGAGATCCCTGCGCCCAGGTACTGCCCCAGGATGGGGGGCATTTCCCCTTTTCCTGTCACCCTCGGGTCCCTGGCCCTGGCAACAAGCCACCACTCAGCCACCCCCAGGCCTAAGGCTGCAGACTGGCGTCCATGTCCACCCCTGGAGGAGAGACCAAGGGAGAGATGAGAAAGGCTGGACGTGAGCCCCTCGTACCTGGACGAGGGGCGGGGACACGGCAGGAGGGCCTGGGGGCGGGGCCCGGGGGGGACTGGGTCTAAGGGTGGACTGCGTTTCATTCGTCTCCTTCATAAATAACTTGCTAAGTAAGTACTTAGCCTCATTTAGAAACTCAGTTTCTGCAAACAGTTCTGGGAGTGACCTGAGATCAGTTCAACTCTACCGATGTGTCCACAGCGGTCCTCTTCTCTCCTACCATCAAGCCTGCACTTGGGCAGCCCCAGGCCTGACCCACCTGCTTCCCCGGCAGTAACTGGGTTTCCTCCCCGCCGGGCAGTACCCCTGCTGGTCCCTCTGTGGGGTGCAGTCCCTCCCCTTCAGACCTGTCGCCGCCCAGGGTGCTAGGATTGGTCGAGATGCGGCCGTCCCTGGTTGTCCCCGTGGACACGGTCCTCATGGGGTCCACGTGTCCAGTCACTGTTCGGGTGCGGGTGAGGCCTCCTGAGAGGACGGGGCGGGGGGAAGGGGGCGGCCCACGAGCCCCAGGGTCTCTCCGTTGCTTTCAGCATCTGCCACGTGGTACAGCAGGGGTGGGCCGCGCTCAACGTATGTGCAGATTACGGTATCTGGTATTAACTAAACCAACACCACAAAACGAACAAGAGACCAAAAAGATTCCTGCAAAGACATCATGACTTGAAGATAATAGCACCGAAATAAACACAAGCTAAAAATAACAAAACTGCGGAGCTGTCACTCTGACCCCTAAAACAAGCCCTTTATCAGTCACACGACAAGGCAAAAACCCAAAAAGCAACAAAAATCAGATCTGACAATAAACCACACAAAATTGAGATTATCAATAAGAAAGCTTTGAAAAATAAGTTTGTAAATGTAACAATGAGCCTCAGCCCCATACCTTGAGGAGCCCTAGCAGAGCATCCCAGAGAGCAGAATATTTACCAGAGCACAGAGACACATCACTACATCTTTGTACACGTGATAATGAAGACAGACGCTCCCTCATAATCACCAGTATCTCTTGTTGGTTGTTAGAAAAAGAAAGTAAATCCCAGCAAAATAAACGATAATCTTCAATATTGGGTTTTCTAGCAAACACTGACATTCTTACTGAACAGCCTTCCTGCAGTCTGCCCATGGTAATGACAAGACCACCCCTTGCAGTTCTGTGAGCTGGTCTAGCTTGTGAGAACCCCTATACTTTGGGTTTGTTAAAAAATCAGCGTTATGACCACCTAACTTCCTGCTGGGAATCATCCCTTTCTCCTGGCAAAGCGGTTCTGAACAGATGACCGTGGAGATTTTAAATGTGATGTCTGAGTTCATCATCTTCAACAATACTGCATTGAAAACAAAAATATTTATTGAGTTAAATGAAAAAGTGATTAGAAGCCGTTTTGTGAGTTTTTGTTTTTAATAGCAAAAGGCAAAAGCCACATGATATTGGGGAACCACCAAAGCCCACCGGAACACACCAGGAAGTTGAGGAAGCTGGGTTATTGCTGGTTGCAGCCAGGGAGGGCACACACCATGGGGAACGGTGGCCGTCTCACTAGAGGGTGCTGGAAGGAAACGACTGCGGGATTTGGGCTTCTGTTAGGTAATTTGGGAGGAAGGTTCAACCGAGAGGGTTCTGCTAAGGCTTGATGCTGTCAGGGAGCAGGGGCGGTTCTACGACTGGGCATCGTACTACATCTTGCCCTATTTCTAGGACAGAAGCAGGGCTGAACCGGGGTCTTCGCAGAAGCCGCATTACCTGTCCTGGCCGGCAGAGGGGGATGTTTGGTCATTTGTGCCTGAACCGCTGGTGTTCTATCTGGACAGAGTGGTCTTGCTCCTGTCCCCATGGGTCATGGTCTCAGAACGGTTTGTCTGATGTCAGTGTCCTGTGAACGGTTCCACAGGAGGACACCCAGCCTGTCCGTGAGTGCCACGCGACTCCGACGTCAGGGCTGTGCTTCTGAGAACTTCAGCAAGTGCTCCTAGGAGATGGGGAGCTGCTCCAGGGCTTGAGCTCAGGGGCACCATCATGGGATGCTGGGCGGAGCCGACAATTTATTTTACAATAGAGTGCTTTTATATATTTAAGAAGCAGTCTCAAAGCTATGAACTAATCTTTCATAAAAGTGCTTCAAATACTGCTTCTTTCTGCTGGTCAATTTGTCAAGGCATCTTGCGTTGTATCTTAATGAATATGACAGATAGAGCCTGAAACATGGTAACCCTGATTTTTGCATACAATTTATTCCTATAAAAAAATTCAACCAAAGTTTTGAAAATAAAACATATCCTCTTTTAATAATTTTACTTGGGTCTCTGGCATCTTTAATGCACTTGATTGTATTAGCTTGAACATAAGAAAAAAAAAAAGAAATTACTTTAGTAAGGCACTTGATTTTACACTGTAGAGATAGAACAGAAATGTGTATTTTGCCTAATCATTACTTTATTTTAGTAAAACTTTAAGCTCCTCGCTCAGGTTACCCAGTGCTACACATTTAAGCAAACAAATAGAAAATCATCTCAGCAGTTAGAAGTCTCAAGACTTAGTAAATCTCATCCTCCTTTCTGGAAATGAAGGGGCATTTAGGGAAATTTGGTTTGTACCAGCTGTGCTGTCACAGACTGTCTCTTTGCCCATCCTGCCTATCCAGGGGTAGGACATTACAGACCAACATGAGAATCCTCTTTTGACAACTTCCCTAAAATGTTTATATCATTCTGCTCCTACAAGTATTCCTTTATACTATTTATCATTTTAAAAAGTAATGATTAAATATTTAACGTATTCAAAAACACAGTAAAAAACATAACAGGAAATTATAACCCATATTTAACAGAGGTCAACATACTTTCCCAAGAAGATACCCTCAGACCTTTTCTTAGAGATTAATGGGTTTAGGGTTGAGATTTTGTGGACAGGAAGTGGGCAGAGAAGGATTCTATTGGATGCCAAATGAATGGAGTGTGTTAGTCCAATGTAAGCACCATCAGCGATGTTTAAACATTTCCATCATATTTTCACCCCATCGACGTGATCTTAAGTTTCCGGCATCAACTGCACATTGCAATGTGGTGTCCAGGAGTCGGATTTGGGGTATCCAGCAAATGAAGAATTTTATAAAACACGACTTACAAAGTGAAAACCATATTTTGTAAAAATAGTTCTGAAAGGGCAGATGCCAGAAGACATATTTCCAAAATGCATCTTTTTCATATTTGTCATTTTCTCTTTTCTTCCTTGGTTTCTGCTCTGTCTCTGTCTTCTCCCTCTGCCCTCGCACCGTCCTGGAAGGGCTTAGTTCTGAGTGACTCCGTCTTCCTGTCAGAATTCTTCTCATTTAGGTCCATCCTAAGATTTAGGTCAGGTGTTGGGTTGTCTTATATTTTCACTGAATTAAGTATGATTCTGAAAAAAGTATATACACACATACCATTCAGTAATATATATATATGTGTGTGTATATATATATTATTTTTTCTAAAAACTATAAGATTACAGCTGTAAATTAGAATTAAAAGAAAACAAATTGTAAAATTAGGTGCATTATTGTTGGTTATCACTGTTGTGATACTAATTGTGTCATTACTATGTAAGATTTTGTACTTGATTGATATTTTTTACTGTCAGTATTGAGAATGCACTTACTTTGTATTCTGAATTAACGGAATTAATTCTAACATACATTTAGAAAAAAAAGGTTTCATCCTTTTATGTTATTATCAAGCTGATTTTTTTTTTTTCTTTTTTTTTCCTTTTGCGGTACGCGGGCCTCTCACCTCTGTGGCCTCTCTCGTTGCGAGGAGCGCAGGCTCCGGACGCGCAGGCTCAGCGGCCATGGCTCACGGGCTACGGGCCCAGCCGCTCTGCGGCATGTGGGATCTTCCCAGGCCGGGACACGAACCCGCGTCCGCTGCATCGTCAGGCGGACTCTCAACCACTGCGCCACCAGGGAAGCCCAATACTCTTTTATACAGACTTGCTGTGACCACAAGTTTTTTTTTCTTTTTAAACGGAAATAAAACTTTTCAAATCACAAAGCATTCTATAAAGTAAGGCATTTTTATATACCTCTCACTTTTTCTTTTTTTTTTTTTTTTTTTTTGCGGTACGTGGGCCTCACACTGCTGTGGCCTCTCCCGCCGCGGAGCACAGGCTCCGGACGCGCAGGCCCAGTGGCCACGGCTCACGGGCCCAGCTGCTCGGTGGCATGCGGGATCCTCCCGGACCGAGGCACGAACCCGCGTCCCCTGCATCTGCAGGCGGGCTCTCAACTACTGTGCCACCAGGGAAGCCCTCACTTTTTCTTTTAACAGACATTTCCTTAAAAAAACAAACTGTTCCTACATAAAAATCTACCCTGGGGATATTTTAGTGTTCACAGTACATGTTCCAAAGAAGTAGTCAGCTGTTCTTTAGAGTGTGTATCTGTGTATCTGAACATTGACTATGGGCTAAGGTTGTGGTCTTAGGCTTTTCTAAGTCTTTTCCTTCACTTTGGTGTTGACAAAACCGGATTGCAAGTCCACACGGTCATGGCCGCATGGCACCTGTGTCACAGATGAGCTGTGTCCTTATTTCTAGGTGAAGAGAATGAACTTATGAATCTGGTCTTCAATTCAAGTGAGATATTAGAGCTTAATGTGATTCACGTGGAGAGGTTTGTTGCATGGCCTCTTTTAAATTATTCTCAGGAGTTAGGTCATTACGTTTCCTTGTTTGTTTTCTAGAACGTTTTGCATTGAGCCATTCTTTAAGATCGTGGACGAAAAGCACCCTGGACCCACACTCACCAGGCTTGGCAAAGGGTGAAGAAACCAAGAGAACGGAGAGAAATTCCACAGGTGGGTGGCAAGATGCCACAGTCCTCCCCCGACTGGCGCCTGGCATCCCCTCCAGCTGGTACATGGGGACTCTTCTCTGGAGAAACCCAACAGCCTCAGGGAAAATGCCGAGACGAGGGACCCAGAGGCCCCCAGCTCCCTGGCTGATTCATCTTCAAGTCCTGCCCATTGAGAGGAGGTTCTGAGAGATTTGTTAGTGTCATATTCTTAATTATGAATTAACAACCAACAATCGCCAGCAGTAAGTCATAAACTCAATTATTAAAGAAGGAAAAACAAAATAGGAAAAAAATGAACTCAGCTGGAAAATGGTAATAAAGATATTAGAATGAAACAGAAAAAACACTATGCTTAAAACCCTTGGAGAAATAAGAGATGACATTTTATTCAAGAAAAAAATATTGCAAGGCACAGAGAGGGAAAAAGAAAGAGCTCTGTACAATGAATATGTGAGAATTGAAATTACAAACCTCGGCTGAAGATTTGGAAGATAGAGTAGAGAAGACCTACCAGGAGAAATGAAAATAAAATGGTAAAAAAGGAAAAACGAAAGAGGAAAAGTTAGAAAATACAAAAAATAGTGTTTGTGTTCCAACGTATTTAAAAGAATTTCGTTAAGAGAGAAAGTGTGGGAGAGAGAGAAAGATTTTTTTTTTTTAATACAGCTTTGGTTTTTTTTTTTTTCAAAACTGAAGAACATTAGCTTCTGGTTTAAATGCCTCTCCTCCCACTAACCTGATTCCCCACAACAAAGAGCAATAAAGCAAAGGGTCCAAATACACAGCAAGATGAAAATAGCTGCTTACAGCAAGTGCAGAAGGTCAGAATGCTCTGATACTTTTGAAGATCGCTCTCTGCAGTGGAGATGTAGCTACAAAATGTCAAAGGAAAATAGTCCTACCCAGTGATGGCAGAGAAAATGAAACCACAGAAATGCCCCGCAGGGGGCTCTGAGGGGCTCTGGGTCTTTATTTTAAAATTTATTGTTATTTTTAAATCTTTTTTTTATACAGCAGGTTCTTATTAGTTATCCATTTTAACAGCTGATGAGAGTAGACTTGATCCAGGAATCAAAGAAGAAGTTGTTTCATGGTAGAGAAACTTCCAGACCTTTCAGAAAGGAGTCAAAGAAAATGCAGTGAGAAGTAGGGCCTGGGCTGTTTTACGTCATGATACAGGTAAAGGGAAAATAACTACCCTGCAGACTGTGGCTTCCTGGTTTTGAAAACGCGACCAGTCACGACAGCACCTTCCTCCGGGTGGTCGTGAGGATGTGCTGACAGAGCCCGCTGGGCACACAGAGCTCACGCCAGACGTTCGCAGGGGGTCCCCGAGCCTCTGAAACTTCCCCCACGCTCGCCACTTTCCACATTGAATTGCCTTTTGGTAAGACAGTAGTAAAAGCCGAAATACCAGTGCCTTTCTCTTTCCTGAGGCAGCAGAGAGAAAGGCACCTGGAGAGATCAGGACAGTCCGGAGACCAATCTCTAGAGGAAGGCAGCGGGGTGTCCTTGAGAAAGGCCATGTGCAGAGAGGAGGGAGAAAGCTCAAATCTTGAAGGTCCAGCCAAAAGCAGCTTTAGGGGCCCACCTGGCAGGAGGCTCAGGTATCGTTTTCTGACTCAGAAATATCCAGTGTCCAGCTGCAGACTCCCCCTGGCGCCCGCCCGCCTGTACATTTCCCAAGTCCTCCTGTACCTGGTCCTGTGTGTTGGGCCTCAGGGCAGGGAAGACAGCTCAGTGCCGTGTCTTCAGCTGCTGGAGCCGGGCGTTGCTAGCCTTCAACCCATCAGAATCACACCTGGGCCCGTTACCTCCAAGTTCCCAGACTTCTGGCATGACGGGCTGGCATCTGTGGCCCACTGATCTCTTTGGTCCTTTGAGCACTGTGTACCCCTGGCGGGGTGAGGAGTTGTCTGTGATCATGTTGGTGAATTATGGTCTTGTATATTCAGCCTTACCCGTAACTGCAAGCAAGACTCAACCTAAAGAGAAGGTGAGATGCATAGAAAATGTTCACGGCCTTTTTAATTGTCCTGGGCTTTTCTTGGCTTTGAGCTCTCGCACTTACATTAGTGCTGGAAACGGTTCATCGAGTCATTCGCAAATATTTGAGTATGAACTGCATGCCAGCTACTGCAAGGCAGGGCAGAGGCTACAAAGTCAGAGATGTCCCAGCCCCCTGGGGCTTGCTGTCACACGTACAAAAGTAGCTTTGGGATTCTGCAGGTATGACCACCCTGCAGTGAAGAACAGTGTTTCAACTACCGAGACACTCATAAATTATCTGGAAAGGTTTCTGATCTCAGACCCAGAGAGTCAGTGCCTTCTTTCCCAGCCTTGTTTATTTTGTCTCCTTTAAAGCTCCATTGGGGGGACTTTCCTGGCGGTCCAGTGGTTAAGAATCGTGCTTCCACTGCAGGGGTTGCAGGTTGGATCCCTGGTCAGGGAGCTAAGATCCCACGTGCCAGGTAGTGCAACCAGAGGGGGAAAAAAGCTCCATTGGGATTGTTACACAGTAATCTATATTAATTTTGTGAGAAAGAGTTACGAAAATTTTCCCTGAAAAGCGACACGTTTATGTTTATCACAAGTGGTGATGAGAAGATGGAGAGAAAAGTACTGCATTGGAATGGTCACCGCGTCTGACTTTCTGGGCTTTTCAGAATGAGCTCCAGAGTCTCTTAAAATCAAAGAGTTGTTTTTCATTAGATAGTCTTTTTATATTATTTATGTATTGAAATGTGCCTCTTCTATTTTGAACAGGAGAATAGATATCTCCACAGTCTTTAAGAAATACATGGTCAGGGCCACTGGGTCCTGGAAACACTGTGTGTTTTTCAGGTTGGAACAGCCGTGGATGGTGAATCGTCCTTGCCTCTGAGGTGAGCAAACAGCATTCAACTACATAATCCTATTATCAAAGTGAGTTAACAGAATTCAATGTAAATTGCAGCAGTTCAGAATTGCTCGTGCAGATCTGCTGGCGTCTCTGGATGTAAGACGAATACCGTGGGTTTCAAAGTGTCTAACACCGTGCTTTTCAGAAACTGAGGACCCACGTCTGTGTGTTTGCACACGTGTGCATGCTTGTGCATGCATGTGTGTGTGCGTGGGAGTGTGTGTGCAGGTGTATGTGTGCACGTGTGTGATGTGTGTGTTCGTTCAGCATTAAATATATCCCTGACATTTGACTGGCTTGTGCTTTTTCATCTCTGTTGAAAGAATGCAAGTCCTTTTCCAATAGCCACCTCCTCTTAGTTGACTAGGATTTAAACTTAGAATTTACAGGAAGAAAATTGAAACGTAGATGTCCATCGATCGGTATTGATTCTATACCAACATCTTTTTAGTAAACACTTTATTGTTATTGAAAAATGGTGTCATATGTAAAGACATGTTAGACATGCAGTGTTTGACTCTATAGAAAAAACGGGACAGAACGAAAACTAATAGGTCAGAATGAGGTGGTATAACAATAGCTAGAATATAAAAAAGGAAGATCAGTACATTTTATAGGGATCCAGAAATCACAATCAGAAATGCAACTTACAGAAACAAAATATTTGATCTAGAAAAAATCTGAACAAAATCTATATTCTGTGTTATCACGAGATAGCCATAATTAACCTTGTTCCAAAGTTATAAATGAGTCCACACTACTAAAAGGGGTTCTGACATTGAGAGCTCTTTTCTAGAGGAAATAAATATGCCTAATTTTCAATGTACTTAAAATAAAATCAAATTTTAAATGAAGTCAGCATACGACTTAGCACCAGGTTTTGGAAAAGTTTGTTCATGTTGAATTACCAGCATCAAATGAAATATTTTTTATTTTTAAATTAAAAATTAGAGTGTATATGAATAATATAAAAATCAGATGGCAACTAATTCAGTTGGAGTTTTACCATTATCATTAACGGTCACGGCATGAAGATGACCAAAAATGTTTTTGCCAAGCACAGGATCAAAAGTTTGTAAACTGCTCTGTGGTGCTGGTGTCAGTACTAGCAACCTTCATATATAAAAAAAGTGGGCTTAAATCATGCATGTAATTCACAGAGCATCTTTGAGATAGATGTTCTATTTTCTGAATACAAATGACAATTTGCAAATGTAATGCCATCTTCTAAAATACTTTGGATTCCTAATAACACTCTCCTCTGCTCAAGCTGCTTGGAAGGTTGGGACTCTTTCCCTTACGCCACAATGTGGAGTTTGCTGTTAACTTTGGGAAGGATTCTCTTGAACTCTACTCCAGCAAAACTGTGGTTAAATTGTTAATTTCTTCTAAAAATGAATCTCTCAGGCTGAGTCTACGCAGTATTAAGTGAAAGGATTATCTGGAAATTGTCCAGTTTGGAGTCAAGAAAGAGATCATGTCTGGATAATGGAAGTCTCCAGGTGAACATTTGGAGTCTGACAGTTTCCACAGTTGAAGTCAACCCAACAGATTTCATGTCAGCCCAGAACCGTCTGCGCTTGGACGTGGCCTTGGCTGTCTCTCAGCGTTTAACATGTGTTCAGTTCCCCTTAAGCTGTCCCAGCCCTTGGAGCAGCCAGATGTTTCAGAATCTTGTAGAGAAAACCCAGCGAGTAACAGATCTTCCAGAGGTGGGAATCCTACGGGGTCAGGGCTGACCCTGCACTTGGGGAGCCCAGGACAGCACCCGGGAGGGGCAAGCGCCCCCTACTGTGGACCTGTCCCCTTACTGGGGTGCCCTTGGCCTTGGTGGTCTGTCCTGTCCCCTCCCACCGCCACTCCCACCAGCAGGGGGCATATTTAGCAGGTTTCAACGTTCTATGGTGCCTTCGCTGCTTTCTAACCCAAATTTAAGAACTGAAGCCTGCCCCTGTCCCTTAGCACTTTTGGGTTCTATTTTCCTACAATGCTTCTCCAGGTGGCGGATCCATCAACCCTATGTGATGATTAGGTTTCCGCTGTTTTCCGCTGCCTCATCTTCATTCCTCTGGAAGAGCTCGATCTCCTCACCTCTCACCCATGGAGTTCACTGTCCGTCCTTCAGGGAAACGGTACCATCAGTGTCTTTGTGGCTTTGGACGCTCACAGCTTGAGATGGGGATGGAAATACAGCCACTCGTGTAGTGAGCACAGTCCCCTCCCCCACGGCTGGCATCATGGCTGTGGCTTATGAGTGCCCGTTATCCTAAACCCACCCACCCTTTTCTCCCTGCTGTCTCCTGTCTGGATATGAGTTCCCATAGCCTCCGGGCTGGTCTCCACACTCAGACTCCACCCACCCCGTGACATTTGTTGCTGTGCTAGCGGGATAAACGAGCTTTCGAAAACTCATCCCGAGCATGTGATTTTTCTGCCTAAAATTCTTCAATGGCTTGCAACCGGGCAAATTCTAAAATCTTTCTCATGACACCTGAAACCTTTGAGAACTGAATTTCTGCCCATGTCTCGGTTCCACACTAGAGCTGGCAGCCCCTGGGGACCTTCCTGCAGGGCCTGTGGGGTCTGCCTGCTTGGGGACCCTGACCCTGTCACTGGGAGGCCTCCCATGACACCCCTACTCTGTCCCTTTAGAGAACCTAACATGAGATTTTTTTGCATCATGTACTGTAGTGGATTATTGTTTACTTGTCTGAATTTCCTGTTAGAGTCTAGACACGGAGCCCTGTGGAAATGGACCATCTCTCTTTATATTGGATTTGCTTTTGCCTGTTTAACACCTAGTAAATTCTCAAAACTTTTAGTGGATTAATAATACATTTGTGAAAATCTGAGGTCAAAATATATTCCCAATATCCTTTCCTCGAGTAATATAATTATCAATCATCATTTGAGTCACTGCGTCATTTACCTGTCACATCTTTCAAGGAAATGGAGTTATCTATCGAGCACGCTACATCGTATCATTACAGTGAAGCTTAGACAGCAGGAATTACACAGCACAGGATGGGCTGGAGGCTATGATTCTATCTTGACTGTTGGGGAAAAGCACAGATGAAAAGGCAAAAAAATAAAAACACACACAAAATTACCTACCATTGAGTGCTATAGCTTAGCTTAAAAACCTTTAAATATAGAAGAGTTCTTTTGTAGCTACTGTGCTTTTTCTGACTGTATCGCCTCTTCTCCTATCAAACAAGGATGGTATGAATATCCTGATGAGGAGTGTCTTGGCCTTGGGCGTCCATCAGGGCCATATTTAGAGCTTGGCTCCTGCAAAGACCTGGAGCCCACACACCCTCCCAGGCCAGCATTCTGTTTGGGCAGAGGCCGCCAGGTGCCTGATGGCACAGAGAGATGGGATGGGATCACTCAGTGTGACAGTCAGGGAAGACTTAACAGATCGCGAGTGTTTGCAGGGGCTAGTCACAATCGTGCCATGGAAACGTGGCCTGCCATCTTCCCGCTAAACGGGGGGGATCTGCCAAGCAGGAGGCCAAGGTCACATGACAGCACCGCTCCTTTGGATGAGAAACCCAGAGAAAGAAACGCCTGTGGTGTGACGTGGGTGGATACCGTTGTTTGAAAAAAAATTCCGAACTCTGTTCTTTACTTGATCAGCCAGCAAGCACAGGGAAATTGGAGTTTAACATCACTCAGTGGATAATATGCCTTTAAGTAAGGACATTTTTGCAGTCCGTCCTCAAAGGAGTCCAATGCCAACTTTGTTGTAAGGCAGATGGTGGGGGAAAGGTGGATGTGAATCTGATCATTTAGCAGGCAAATGAATTTATGTGACAATAACCAGCCTCCAAATTGTGTTTATTGACTCATTACATTTTCTCCCTATGAAATTCAGTAAAATGCCAAACTCTATGTTTTAAAGGAGCTGAAGGTTATTTTCTCATTTTAAAAGGGGCACATTCAGCATTTGTTAGGATCTATATGAACAATATTCCCACAGCTTCAAGGTAGTTGGTGATTTTTCTGTAGTTTCCAGATAATTTGTTGGTAATAAAATTTTGGTCCCCTCATCAATCCTTAGTTAATCTTAAAAATAATCAATTATTTAATTGCCGGGTCACATTGTTTTAGGAGCCCAAGTAATTAAGAAAATAGATTCAGTAAAACTTCAAATTATTTTGATAAGTAAAAAAATAAATAAATAAAGAAGGAATGAAAGGAAAGAAGGATGAGGTGAAAATGTTAATGTTATTTCAGCTGCTCCTTGAGTTTGCAAGGTCTGCTTGTAATAGAAAGGTTGTCTTATTTGACCTGCTAAAGCCAAAGTAGTGAAAAGGAAGGGCTTTGACTGTAGAAAATCAAGAAGAGAAACAGAAACACAGACATGATTGATTAAACCGTAGACTGTGCACTAAATTCTTCTAACCCAGACCTCAGAATCGCTGGCTGGCCCTGCAGGACCGTGTCGGTGTTCATCCAAAGCGTTTGTGAAGGTGGCCTTGTGCTGGCAGCAGCTGGTGGCTCCTTGGGCAGGTGCTCCAGGCCCCGCCCACCCCGCTGCAGACTCCTGGACCTGCTCATCTCGACTTTTAAAAAGCCACATCTGGGCTTCCCTGGTGGCGCAGTGGTTGAGAGTCCGCCTGCCGATTCAGGGGACACGGGTTCGTGACCTGGTCCGGAAGGATCCCACATGACGCGGAGCGGCTGGGCCTGTGAGCCATGGCCGCTGAGCCTGCGCATCCGGAGCCTGTGCTCCGCAACAGGAGATGCCACAGCAGTGAGAGGCCCGCGTACCACAAAAAAAAAAAAAAAAAAAGCCACATCTTCCCCAGATTTTCTCGCTTTAGCTTTTGCTTATCCCCACAAGCCAAGAAAATTTGGTAGACGTTTCCTTTTTGTCCACAAGACAAAAATAATCAGTTTGGAAACCATGCTTTTAAATGTATCTTTTAACAAAATTATCACATATATACACTGTTTCTTTTTTCTTTTGGCTGCGTTGGGTCTTAGGTGTGGCACCTTGTGGCACGCGGGCTTCTATCTGATTAATTCCCTGACCAGGGATCCAACTGCGTCCCCTGCACTGGGAGGCGGATTATTTACCACTGGACCACCAGGGAAGTCCCTACACATTCTTGTCGGCACAAATGTGAGTGGTGTGGATGGATACAGGCTAACAAGGGCGTGTTCCCGGCCCCTCCAGAGCTGCTTCTGTGTGGCATCTTTGTACTAAGCCCACGGAGGTCTGAGTGGGCTGAGGCTGCCCTATTTGTTCTCTAAATGAGTAGGTGGGTCCTGTGATGCTGTCTGCTGCTGCGCATGATTCACAGAACGACATGTGAGTTCTCGGAACCGTGTGGCATCACACAGCTTTTTCACTGCTGCATAATATTCTGGGGTGTGACTGCATCGAGTTTGTGTAACCAGGCCTTTTCTTTCCTCCTCTGAGAGGAGGACATAGGACACATCTTCCTCGTTGTGGGAAAACACTCTAACTTCACCATTTTCTTACGTCTTGCCCAGAGGGGAGACCTGGCAGGACACATGGGAAAATAAGTATAGCAAAGCATAACTAGTATTAACTATCTTTAATGTATTTAGGAAGCCATGTACCCAACAGATTATTTCTGTTAAATGCTCTCAAGCTGGTCCACCCAGTATGTCCCCTAAAATACACACTCCATTGCCTCCCCGCCCCCCCCGCCTAGGGGCTTCCCTGCCCCCTGCTTTTCTGCTCCTGCCTGACCTTGAGCCTGACCGCAGACCATTCCTCCTATGATCCGGATCACGGCACCTTGTGCGCAAAGATCACTAACGGTTCTGCCAGCAGTCGGGTTTGGATTAGCCGAGTCCATATGCACTGATACTCAGGGCCCCTCGCAGCCCAGCCTCAGGACGGATGTTCTGACCCGTCTCAACCACTGACCAGCTGTGGGCTCGTCCACCACGTCGCTGACCCTCCCCACGTGGCCGTTTCCGCACGTCCACAAGGGGGGATCTTGACTGCGTAACCTGCGTCGTTCTTCTCCATTGTGAGACCCTCAGCGCATCTCAGTGACGATCAAAGAGCTGGGAAACTGCTCGCGGCGCCAGCTCTCAGATCAGTGTATTTCATCCTCACTTCAACACGGTTTCAGTTCTTTTGAAGGATTTTGCTTCCGCTTTAAACATATGAGTACGGATGTTTATTGAAATCCGAAAGCCTCTGGGGCCTGGCTCACTCACAGCCTGGCACCACTCGTGGTGACTGACGGGTGAGGTGGGCGACTTTGGCCAGCAAGGCCTGCTTCCATCAAACGCTTTCGTCTGAAAGGCAGTTCACAACTTCTGGGGGGCAAAGAATAGCTCCCTGCAGGGTGGATGTACAAAGCCGTGGTGCTGAGCTCTTTAAACACTTTCAGCGGGAGGGAAAGCTCCTTTCACCGGACAAACTTGCGGCAAGTGCTCTTTGGGGTCACCGTCCTGAGGACACGCGGTGACCACGACGATGTTCCTGCCCTGGTGCGGCTTTGAGTCCAGTAGCGGCTAAGCCAGCAGCACTACCCTGTGTTAGAATACGGCAAACTTCACTCTCGAAGTTCCAAAAACTCGAGGAGCTCACAGAGGGGAGACGGCACGGGACCAGGGCGAGGAGGGAGACCGTCCCAAAGAAAGTGGACTTTGTTTGTTCTTCATTGGGGTTTGTGGCGGTTAAAAGGGTGAGGAGTAGGCAGTCGGGACTCGAGGTTAGCATTACACACGGGTGTAGATTTCGCTTTTCCTCGCCTCCCCAGCCAGGCATGACTGTTAGCTGAGATCCAGTGATCCACCCCGTGAAAAGCGCGGCTCCCCTGGAGCATATGTCCTGGCATCTTGGTGGCGGGAGGGCCGGGGTGGCAGAGTTTCAAACAGGGACCAAAAAGCTGTAGCCACCACGCTCTAAGTCCCAGGCTGTCCAGGCAGCTCCAGCAGAGCTTTCTGTTACCGCAGTTGAGGTGTGAGTGGTGATAATCATGCACACTTGGACCCTTCTCCAAGTGTGCAGCCAGTGAAGGAGGTGCAGAAATCACAGGGGTCCAAATTCTATCCTCTGTCCTAGCGCGCTGCTGAGGTGGAGAATGAGGATGGGGCCTGGCCAGCAGCGCCCTGCCCCACACCTCTTCTCCACCCGCCTGAACGGACTCCGCCGCCCCCGAGCTACAGGCCCCCCACCTGCAGGCTGCAGACTCCACTGAACGAGGGAGGGCAGGCTGAGGCCGGGGCAGCCGCTCCTGTGGAAGAGGAAGGGGGGGCCACCCAGACAGCTCATGCCCTGGAGATTCACCGGTGAGAGAAGCCATGCCTCCCCTGGGGAGAGTGACGAGGGGCAAAGGCCAGGGGTGTCCTTCTAGGAAAAGTGCCCAGGAAAGTATCCAGGGACTGGAGAGCATTCCTGGGGGCTGCATCTTCTACCACAGGCTCGTGGTGGGACCCTGGGTGGGGGAGATCAGAAGTCTGATGTTTTCTCCCCAAACCTTGTTCTGGCTTCATGAGCTGGGTGCCACTGGCCCGTATCCCCCCCAGATATACATCAGAGGTACCAGCACAGGTATTCATGCACCCTGTTTTCTCCAGGACCGTGTTGTTCTGAGCCGACAAGCCCCTTCCTGCTCTACCTGCAGCCCTCGTCCTGCCCAGTTGGGTAGTCGAGTGTAGTTCTCCGTCGAGTGTAGTTCTCCAGACATCATAATGCAAGGGACAGGCCAACTAATGATACTCCCAGCAAAGTAAAAATGCTCCAAATTTGACCACTGTAAATTCCTGTATGCAAGCAGATCTCCAGGGAGAAAGGCGAAACCCAAAATAGTCCTGACCAGTTTTCATTCCTCTCAGCCTCAGACAGGACGTCTCCCCTGTGACCCCTGGTAGCAGCTGAGGCTCAGGCTGCCTCTGCAACCCACGCTTTCTTCCGGACCTTAGAAGTCCAACCACTTCAAGATGACGCACGTCTCTCATTGCTTCTCTTTCTAAAGAATCCTTAAGAAATCCCAGGAGATCCTTAGGCCATGGAGGTTCTGTGGCAGTAACTTCGCAGGCTGAGGATTAAGTGCCCAGGATATAACATGATGGTCCTTTCTTTCTTTCTTTCTTTCTTTCTTTCTTTCTTTCTTTCTTTCTTTCTTTCTTTCTTTCTTTCTCTTTCTTTCTTTCTTTCTTTCTTTCTTTCTTTCTTTCTTTTTCTTTCTTTCTTTCTTTCTTTCTTTCTTCCTTTCTTTCTTTCTTTCTCTCTTTCTCTTCCTTCCTTCCTTCCTTCCTTTCTTTCTTTCTTTAAAAAAAAAATTTATTTATTTAGGCTGTGCTGGGTCTCAGTTATGGCACACGGGAACTAGTTCCCCGGCCCGGGATTGAACCCGGGCCCTCTGCACTGGGAGCGTGGAGTCTTATGCACTGGACCACCAGGGAAGTCCCTAACATGATTTTCTTAAATATATTATGCATACAATTCCACTGTCTCCATTCATGAAAATAAAAATGACAGAATATATATTTTATATGTATAAGAAGGGCTGGAATCATTCCACTCAGATTTGAGGGCTCCTGGAGAAAGCAACTTCAAGGCGAAGGCAGGTGCTGCCCCTGGTCGCCTCCCCGAAGGGACACAGCCTGTGCCCGGAGGTGGCCGAAGGGGACCAGCCCCGGACGCAGGGATGGCTCTTACCCGCGGCTCCGAGCGCGCGGCTGGGCTACCACATTCCCTGCCTTCCCTCGGGGCCGCGGGGACGCTCCCAGCGCGCAGGGGCAGGTCCATTCCTGGCAGAGGCCACGGCCGCTTCAGAGACACCAGAGACACACCCAGCCCAGGCTTGGAGCCTTAGGGAATGAAGGTGAATATTTTCTTCTCGGCTGAATGTCCCATAATTTATTCCTTTTTCTGTCAATTGTAGCAGACCCTTGGATTCAGCTGTGGTAGTTAATATTTAATCAGAATGGAAAGTGAGGATAAAAATCATCCCCTCGAATTCAAACACAAGGGCTTCCTCCAGAAAGTGGCCCCTGGAGACCCATCCTCCACCCACCGGTGACCAAGCAGCTTTGCAGGCGTGCTGTGTAGCCACCAGGGGCTGAATCGTGTCCCCGCATTACATGTGCTGAAGCCCTAACCCCATCCCTGAGACAGGGACTGTATTTGGAGGCAGGGTCTTTCAAGAGGTGATTAAGGTGAAATGAGGTCATTAGGGTGGGTCCTAATCTAACCTGACGGATGTCCTTATAGAAAGAGGAGATCAGGACACAGAGACGGCAGACAGGTACACACAGAGGGGAGACCACGTGAGGACATGGGGAGAAGATGGCCATCCACACGCCCAGGAGAGGCTTCTAGAGAAACCAGCCCTGCCGACACCTTGACCTCAGACCTCCAGCCTCCAGAACTGCAAGAAATCAATTTGTGCTTTTAAGTCACCCAGGCTATGATGTTTTGTTTTACCCGCCCCCAGGAAACTAATGGAGTAACACACACATTTGATTTTTCACTTTTGTTCTGCGTGAACAAGTAGTGAATCTGATCCGAACTCACAATCTCTTTTTCTAGGAAACTAAGGAGAAAATGTGTTGGGTCTGTTGTCTCTGAATCCTTTTCTCCTACCAAGTGTGACATTTTGTGAGAAAAGTAATGGATCAGTCATAATTCTGGGTCAATTCCAAGGTTTAAAAGAAAACAAATGATTCATCCACAGTTCTTTAACAAAGAGACATGATGTATACATCCACTAAATTAGACAACGAAACGGAAAGCGTTTTCAGAATCGGTAAAATAAAGCCAACCAGTATTCATAAATTGGCGTGTAAATTCGCTTTGCTCAAACTTCAGCAATTGTTCCTGACAAGGATGATTTTCAAGAGGTTTTAACAGACACTCGCATGATTATTTCAGCTTCAGACTAGATTACAGTCAGAACTGGGTACGCTACAAACTCCAGCTTCCAGTAGGAATGTTGGGGAGTGCCCTGATCCTGAAATAATGCTGTTTCTCCACTAACTGACAGTGGCCGGATGCAGGGCACCTCTTGATTCAGAAAGCCTAAAAATGGCCAAAATGAAGTGACTATTTTCCATATTCATCTTATAATGTTATGTGAATTCATAAAAAGAACCAGATGTTGTAGTCATTCATTGTCTAAATAGCTAATGAATGACAAAAGAAGCCTAAAACAATTTTAAAGGTAATTAGTAACAATACCCTAAAAGCTTTTCTTAATGTACATCACCTGCGAATGTCAAGATCAAGGTTTTGTACAGGTTGATTTTAAAGGGATTTGGGAGGGGGCAAGTTTTTGGTTGCTTGCTTTTGAACAAGTAAAAATCAAAACACGGAGTAGCTGACGGCAATTAGGACACGAAGGCTTCCGCTGGTCTGAGGCACAGGAGAAATCGGAAGGACATTTCAGCTGAGGATGTGGCCTGAACTCTGGATTCTAGTTTTTGTCCAGGCTTTTTTTTTTTTTACAGACGTCTTGTCATGTAATTAAAATAAAGGCCAGGGAGCAAATGAAATGAATGTTCAAACACCTAAGAACAAAATGTGTCTATACAGTCCAATTTCTTAAGCCGGATTCAGGGTACACGAGTGTTTATAAAATTACCTTCAAAATGTTTTGCTGGACTTTCCTGGCGGCGCAGTGGTTGAGAGTCCGCCTGCCGATGCCCGCGTACCGCAAAAACAAACAAACAAACAAAAACGTTTTGCTATATCTGAAATATCGCATAATAAGAAAAATAAGATGAAAAGAAAGGTATTCTCAGCATTTTAAAATTTCCTTCTTCTGTGGATGGTGACCCCGGCCCCATCCCTCTGTGTGCGGTGGGTCCCTGTGGCTGGATGAGCAGAAGGAAACCTGATGGCCTGTCCTCAGGGCCCTTAGAAGGCCCGAGAGGGCCTGCCATGCCTTAGGACCAGCCTGGCCCTGTGGTACCCATGACTGCTGTTTGTGCCGCCATATAAAAATGCACTTGGACACCTTCAAGGTAGGGAATCAAAATGTTTTTTTGATGATTGGGAATCTCATAATGCTTCAGGAAGCTCTTGTGAGATTTTAGAGACTCAAAAAAGGGAATCCTTTGATACCGGGTTAGCAGAAGAGCCACTGTCAGGAGGTGCCCATCACTAGCCACCGGTTAAGGCAGATTCTGTTGTTTAGAATGTTGGAAACAAAAGAGTGTTAAGATGGGAAACAAAGTAGCTGCTTAATAAATATGGAGAGTGAGAAACAACTGGGTAGAGGTGTCCTAAATATACCGCCCTGCTCAATTTATGCAAAAATACTTAAAGTGTGTTATTCCACACTTACTAAGAATCTGTTGTATACCAGACACTTCAACCTCTACTGTGGAACTTCAACTTAAATGCAAACCTCGTGTCTCCATTTGAGTTGCCCATTCTTTCTGTATTCAGCTCCTCTCCTCTCTCTAAAGACCAAAAAACTCCCAAGTTAGCCAGCACTTGGGGAGCTCGTGGGGACTGGAAGTGGAGGCTCTGATTCCAGCCCACCTGGGGCCTGAGAAGTGGATGAGCAGGCTGGTGAAGATTCCTAGAGAATTCTACCGAATGTTCAAGAAATTAATACGAATTCTTCATAGACTACCTACCCCCAAAAGAAGATGAGGGAACCCTTCCCATGAGTATGGAAGTCTTCCTGTTTATTTAGTTATTCTTTAATTTCTTTTAATGATGAGTTGTAGTTTTAGAATCTTGCACTTTTTTGTTAAATTTATTGCTAAGCATTTTCGTCTTTTTGATGTTACTGTAAATAAAATTGTTTCCTGAATTTTATTGTTCATTGCTGGTGTAAAGAAATGCTACTGACTTTTGTATATTGGTCTTATATCCTACAGTCTTGCTGAGCCTATTCTAATAGCTTTAAAGTATATTACCTTGGAGATCTCTCTCTCTCTCTCTCTCGTATATCTATATCTATATCTATTTATCTATCTATCTACCTATCTATCTATATCTCATCCAATGAGAGAGGCCTCAGCAGAACCAAACCTGCCCACATTTGATCTTGGACTTCCAGCCTCCAGAACTGTGAGAAAATACATTTTTGTTGTTAAGTTCCCCAGTCTATGGTATTTTGTTATGGAAGCTGACAGTACAATAACTGTGATAATTACCTTTTTCATCAATATCTTTCTCCAGAAATCTGAGCCAACACTATCCTATCCCCTCCTCTTACCACTAAAAAAATCCAAAACAAAATGACAAATCCCGGCATTTTCTTCCCAGGTGGAAGTGGTGAGAGACATTTCCACTTTCAGATGGTTTTCTCTGTCTTTTCGGGCAAGCCTCTAAAGGCACCAATCCCCATTAGCTCACTTTTCTGAAAATTGGATGGTATTGCAGGATTTTGGAGGGTTTATAAATCACCCTTTCTCCCCAACACACACACAATCCCTGTGGGTTGAGAAGCAGGAGTGTGAGGTACTCAAAAGGCTCAGTCCCCCTTGTCTTTCTCTCTTTCTTTCTTTCTTTTTTTTTTTTTGCGGTATGCGGGCCCCTCACTGCTGCGGCCTCTCCCGTTGCGGAGCACAGGCTCCGGACGCGCAGGGTCAGCGGCCATGGCTCACGGGCCCAGCCACTCCGCGGCATGTGGGATCCTCCCAGACCGGGCATCGAACCCGTGTGCCCTGCATCGGCAGGCGGACTCTCAACCACTGTGCCACCAGGGAAGCCCTTGTCTTTCTTTTTGAATCACTCTCTTTTCAAAGATCCTAAGCAGTGTGAAGTGTGTCCCTTCCCTTGTGGGATGGCTCCTGCAGAGTTTAAACTGCTTCTAAGCTTTGTTACGGTTTATTCTGTTCAGTTTTGGAAAACAAGGGGTTGCTTTCTGGCTTCATTCTGCCACGATTTCGTTATTTCATTCTTCCCTCTGGATTCAGAGGGGCCTCTCAAGTGGAAGAAAGATGGTGCGAAGGTGGGCTTCCCAAGTCCATCCTAGGAGGCTTGGATTCTGTCTGAGGCAAACCTAGAGGGTCCTCAAACTAGGTTTTGCATTTCTGGCAGTGGTCTTGTGTGAGTGTCATCAGATGCCTCTCGCCTACCGTGTGACAGAACATGGAGAAATGTGTGACCTAGGAAAACACACTTCTGAGCGGCGCCAGCAGCAAAATCTGCTCCTCCATGACTTAAATTTCATAATTGGAATTATCAGTCCAAGGGTGGCCTCAATGCTAAACAGTACGATTGTGCCATCTGTTCCAACACCGTAGTCTGGGGAATTTCTATGTGATGTACTGAAAGATCATTTTAAGAGGTGCAGTTTATGGTGAAGCCTTCCAATAGTGCCCCTTTACTAAACCAATTCAGTATTTATAAATGCCTAGGGGGGGAAAGGGCCCCTGAAACTTTATCACCGCCTTCAGAAACATTTTGAAAGGGCTTGTTGAACATTAACGTAGCGTACAATTACTTTTGAGCTCTTGCCAAGAGTGCCAGGGTAATATAGGATATGCGTGTCCCTGTGTGACTGAAACCCAAGCTGCTGTTGGTGGGTTTGAAGTTGAGGGCATCCGAATGTAGCCCGGGGCTGAGAGCACGTTAATGCACGTGAGATCACAAGTCCAGGGGGAGATATTATATAGTATTCAAAAGGACGAGATGCTTCAGGGCCTGCAATTCTACAGCCGAGGTCACAGGTGTCTGTGAGGAAAAGGGAGGTGTGGAAGTCAGCTTGCCCTGCTCTTGGAGTCCTCACACCCTTGCCTGTTCTCCTGGTCTCTGTGGTACTCGACTTCTGTCTTCTAGTTTCTCCATCATTTTATTAAGCTGAAAAACCAGCTTTCTGTGTTCTCTATGCCCTTCCAGATTTTACACTGGGGACCTTACCTTTTCCCTCAAAAACATTTTCCCTAAACTAAGAGCCACCTACTGTGAGATGGATTATGTATCTCCCCTCATGTTTTAAATAGCACTTTTCCTTATATCTATCATGTCATCATCCTTTCGTATAAAATGGGATGTATTTGTATTGATTATACAAAAAATGCAAATTATTATTAGCCTGAAAGAAGATGGCATAACGCTCAAAATATAAATGAGCCAAGCTTGAATTTAAAACTCTGAACTGGAGCTAGGGCCTCTTTGCTAATTATCTTTTGGGTTATGCAGATAGTATGTGCACAGGGACAGCAGAATGTCAGTTTTCTCTGAAGTCCTGCCATCTAATGGTTAATTCATGCAATAAGAATTTATTGTAACGTTAATTAAAAAGCAACCATCACAAAAAGTCTTTCTATTCAGGGAATGGAAAATAGGTGCATTCTTTATAGACTTATGTAAATTTTCAAAAACTGTCTCTGCAACGAATAGATGAACATAAAATTTAGCGCCAGTAATTGAGTGCAATTATTTTTATTAGAAATATTTTATCTTCATGGAGGTTATAGACAGAACTAAAGAAAAATTGAATAGGATCTTGATAAATATCACAATATTATATCTAATCAACAAAAAATGTATAAATAGTGATACAGGGATTTTTTATTACCGATTGAATAGGATCTTGATAAATATCACAATATTATATCTAATCAACAAAAAATGTAATATCAATAGTGATACAGGGATTTTTTATTACCGCTTTCCAGAAAAAGGAAGTCGATTGCAGGGAAGTTAAGCAAGGTCCAAAATCGCACAGAGAGTGATCAGCAAAGCCGGGAACTCACTCCATGTTTGTCTAATTGCAAAGTTCATGCTCAGGCCAAATGGGAAAGTGGTGCTTAAAAGTCCTGTACTCTCAGTGGTGTTCAAAATAGTCACTTTAACATACATCTAAGTCTAAGAAGTGTCCTTTGGGGCCGAGGCCTCTCATTCCATGGCCGGGATAGCGACACCGTCCAGTCACCGACAGACACCCCCTGGACACACCATGCTGTCACCGTGTCTGCTGTCCTGCCGAGGGCACAGGGAGCGAGGGAGCCCCTCCATCTAGAAATTCATAGTCTCCATCATGGGCAGAAGAACTGAAGCATCAGCGTTGTTGTTTCAAAGACACCTCGCTGTTATTGTTTTCTGGCATTCCTCATCCCCAGGCAGTGAGGCGGAACTTGTCCCATTCCTACGTGGGCACAGGGAGCTTGCAGCTGGCCTGGGGGCACCTGGACTCTTACTCGGGTCCTTAGACGGAAAACCTGAGCTCCACCAATCCAATGAATGAGTAACATTGGACCTTGATTCTGGACCAGGAGGAGTCAGTCTGCAGAACCAAAGTGCGTGGAAGCTTGGGAGAGCGTTAGGTAAAGAGTGTCTTATTGCTGCAAAACAAGCGAACTTGAAACTTTGCTTCCGAAACGACGACCCTCTGCAGTTCCTTGACTCTGCTTAGGGATTCAGACGTTCATCCTACTCCATGTGGCGTCTTCTGGGGCTGCACCACCCAGGGTGTCCTCTTCACTTGTTTCTGGTTCCTCGGCTCAGGTAGCTCCAACAGGGGGCGCTGGTGGGCACCCTGGACGGGGTGGGGATGTCTAGGTCTTGGGGTCTCTTCGTGGGCTGTGGCCCTCTG